>VSWD01000005.1:73528642-74766473 GCA_033119305.1 Pinctada imbricata
AGTACAGTCATCTAGCTCATCTGGTGGCTCTTCCACCTCATTTTCGGTTTCTTCCATCGCTTCAACATCTATTTCGGAAACAACAACAACTTTATTAAGCAATTCGACTTCCTCTCTCATTTCTAATGGATCAGAGGTATTCGCTGCCGCTAGGACTGCTTCTTCATCCAGCTTGACAAAAACTGAAGGTAAATGTAATTCAATACATTTTTTTCATGATAAGGTATGTACATATATTATTTAATATGATAGGACCCTTGGTTTCAGACGATAAAATAATCGGCTTTAAGTCTAAAAAGGGTTTTGGGTCAATGTGTCATTTGCTGATAACAGAAAATTTATGACCTAGAAATAACGATGTGTATCATATAATAATTGTATTATGTAAATGCAATCCCTATAAAATGGCAATATTTATTTGCATAAAGATTGCGTAATAGAAACCGTACTATCCTTTGAAAATATCCTACATTATAAAAAAATAAATTTACTGAAACAATAGTTGAAAGTTTAAGTTTACTTTTTATGTATGATACAATCGTCACACACACACTCACACATATTACATTCACTTCTACATATTATGTATTTTCAGAGATTCTTATCGGTATTATGGCGGCATTTGCTTTGATCATTTTCGCTCTACTCACCATCATCTTGTTATTCTGCTACAAGAGGTCAGTGGTAACTTAATATTGTGTTCTAGTTAAATGAATACATTTATGAATCTATAAATTTATAAGATCGCCTCCTGTCATGTATGAATGAACGAATGAATTGAATTAAAGAATAATTTGATGAACATCACATGTATTATCGAATGAATGAATGAATGAATGAATGAATGAATTGATGAATGAATGTATAAACGAACGAATAAATGAATGCACGAATGATTGAATTTATACATGAATGAATGAATACACGAATGAATGAATTATGAATAAATTAATGAATGATTCATCCATGCATCTATCTATCCATCCATCCATCCATCCATCCATCCATCCATCCATCATCCCTCCCGCCATCAATGAATGAATGGATGAATGATCAATCAATCAAGCAAGCAAGCAAACTCTATAACAATTGAGTCACCAGGTTGATACTTTTAAAATAATTTCAATACATTTTTTTCCATAGATATAAAAGAAGAAGGAAAGTCGGTCATAAGGATCCGGAGGTCAGCGAAACAGAGAGTACCCTTTCAGAGACAAGTTCTTTTGAGAGCTTCTCACCTTTTGATATTGTACCAGCTGCAGTTGCACCGTCTGGTCATTGGCTGAATAAGAAACATAGCTTCCCTCTGTTAAAACCAAACTTAAAGAAGTTTGCGGAGCCAAAATTCACGTCAGTGAACGATATACCCTCCCCTGGTCCCTCGGAAGAAGGCAGTAGTTCTACGACCACTGTAACAATAGAGAAAACGCCTCTTGTAGGTCCAGAGGTCCATGCATCAGCACTTCCTCCGGTGTTCAACAAAGCTAAAATTCATATGAAGAAGAGTCAAGGGGATAGCAAACGGCTTTTCCAGAAAGTGAACAAAATGGGTGCTAATTCTCAGAAGTCCAAGGATATCTCCTTCTCTATAAAAGAAATCGACAAGAATAAAAAGGTTGACAATGCTAAAGTGCATGAAGAATTACAGAAGCGCAATTTAGAGCGATCAAATACTATGTATCTAAATTCCGACTTTGACCCTCCTTGGGACAAACTGGTAGACCATTCAGAAGCCTGATGTCCGTCATAATGATCTACTTAATATTTACTTAGATAATACGTAAAGATTGTCTTTGCAGATCAGTTGAAGCCAACATGGCACAGTATTTTGTGGCTCTAATGATGGATGATATGAACAGTTATTTTATCCGGTCTGACTATCGGTCTTTCGTGTTACGTGGAACATGGAGAGAATATTGATTATCATGGGTATGGTGATTCAGTGAACAGCTAATTGATTTGTGAAAATGAGGGGCTTCAGTAGTATCAAAAATTTCAAAACTTGTGATCTTGTTTTTTTTTTATCCAGATTTTGTGCAAATACTGAAGGTTTCTTTTTGTTTCGATAGGCTTGGTTGCCGATTTTTGTGCCTGAGAAAATATCTGTTACATCTGAAGGCAAAAAGATCGCAAAAATTCTGCGTTTACCCAATTGTCATCGTACGATGATCACCAAAGTAACTCTGAAAATTATACATGACCATGGTATGTGAACTTTTTTGAAATATCAAAGTAGGAAAATGTGTCTCTGGAGTTGTTTTACGTCTATGATTTTAGAAGTTGTGTTTAGAATGATATCAGAAAAACTGCGATCTTAAATTGTTTCATTGAAGTTTTGGCCTTTTTGGATGAAACTTCTCATTTTGAGTTTACTTCAAATATGAGGTTTTTTAAAAAAATATTTTAGATATACATTGTGTGAAATATCTACATCTTATTGATTTCCTTAAATGATCTGCTAAAACTTCACGAACGATAACTTTGAATGATATTATTTTTCAAGTAATTTGAATTTCAGGTAAACTTCAATTTGAGAAGTTTCACACAAAAAGGCTAGTTTTTCAAAAAATAGCATTGGTAGTACATGAAAGGCAATTTGTTGATGCTTTTCAATAATATGAATTTTCGTCGATTTTTCCACGAAAATGACTATCGTCGTTAAGTGAGAATGTTTGAAGGTAATATCTATTTAGATTGCTCATGTTTATGGATAGTTGTCATAAACTTCAGATGCAATATGTTTTTTTTTTAATATTCTTATAACAAGATCAAATGGAATGAGGTCGACTCTACGAAATCCATAAAAAGTTTGTTGCACTATTTCTTGTTTGAAAACAAAAATGGAAAAAAAAGTTATAAAATACTATTTTACCTGTTTATACTAGTATGTTGTAGACGTTTCTGAAGAATTTTAATTTTTTTTTTTGACGAAATGGAGCTTAATACCTTCATAATTCGTAAAGCTTCTATTTTGTCTATTTTAAAAATGGTTCATTACATAATGAGACTGATATACGGTAGAGCTAGTTTTGCCCAAATTCTCGTAGAATTCATCTAAATTTGATTTTCGTTTGTAATAACTTACTCATCAATGTATGATAGATTTTAATTACTGTGAAAGATCAAAGTATGAAATGATAATATATCCAAAAGACAGTATTATAATATTGTATGTCACAGTTACAATGTTTTATTGAATATCCTAATTCAGATTCGTGTTTTGTTCTACTTATACTTTTCTGATATACCAAAATTGTATGTTCTATATTTTTTCCAAAGTAACATCTCAGGAACGTCAAAATGTGTTGAAAATATTAAATCTAAAATCTGTATTATTCATATATTGAAAAAAACTTCCTTTCCTCTTTCATTTTCAATAACTTTATAGTGCAATACCCTCATCATTTTCATATAATTTCTCTATTGAAAACGCTCACTTCAAAATGGTGATAGAATTATAAAATTCATTATTCACATTTCCGTCCTATTTTTGTCCATTGTTTTGTGTTTTGTTTTGAAATACAAACAACTACATGGCATTGAATGTGTTATTATCACTCATACTGTATATAACATTCCATGATTCTAATATTATAACTACGGAGTGCCATTTTGATACTTATTTTTTATTTGTTTTTTTTTTACATATAAAAATGTACATTTTACATATAAAAAGTGTAAATTTTACACAAAACAGTGTAAAATTTACACTTTTATGTGTAAAAAATAGATAAAAAAGAGTATCAATCTGACACTAATACACTTCCGTAATATCGTGTTATCCGAATGATTTCTTTCAAGATCCAATGAACAATTTTTGATATTCGAGTTCATTTACTACGAGTGAGTTATTTGTACGTGACTGTTTCACTTGTAATCGACACGGTATTTCAGATGCTATGACTAATTCATACTTGACTATTGATCATAACACTGAAAAATATCAAAATAAACCTGATATGATGATTTGTTTGTAACAAAGATGTATTATTTATTTGTTCTTTTACATGTTTGTATTATTTACTCCTGTCCCCTTCTTATTATGTATAACTTTCACTGATTACCGTCCATATATTTATTTGACTATCAATGTTTTATGAGTGTTTTTCCTTTATGACAGTTCCGTCCATACAAATATACATTTAATGCTTAATTTTATACTATTGCTTTTTTTAAAATTTGAATGCATGTTCAATTGAATATACACATTAGGCCATTTCTGTGTTTGTTTTTTGTTTTGCGTCCTCGTGCTGGTAATTTTGAACCCAAAAGTTAAAAACAAAACAAAATTAAAACCATAGAATAATTTACTAGTGAAATGTATATTCTACAAAAATTAAAGAGTAATTGTTTATTTTTTTTATATTCCATATCAATACTAGTATGTTAAAGAACTATAGTGATTCAAGACATTGCATTATTCATCAATCTTACGTTGAATAAAAGTTATTGATAAATCAAATGAAGCAAAATTCCGTCAGAATTTACATAGTCATATAAAATGAAATTGAAACTTTTTTTGTTTTTATCACTGGTTGGCTGGTAGCAATCTCAATTTCAAAAGGACACAAAACAGTATAAAAACAAGAATGGCTTTGCTGAGGAACAATCTAATACTACAGACATATTTAGTCTATACATGTACAAACAAATGTATTTATACCTCAAAATGTTTTAAATTATTCTGTGATACTTAGATCAGACTGATTCCAGATTGAAGCAAAGAATAAATGTACATATGCATGATCGTGGAATATCTATGCAAAATGCATGGTCCCAACCGAGGATAAACCAGTACTGTTATGTGTATACATAAAGTTTCTTGTTTTAAGTCTCAGAAACGTAATAACTTTGGAATTGATTTGATAAAATCGGATCTTTGAAGCTCAAGATGAATTATTCAAAGATGATAAAGATTTTAAGATCATGGTCAGCTAAGGAAATAATAAAGTTTCCTATCAAAGTTTTATATGAATTATGATGCACATTGATGGAATTTGAATATCTTGGTGCTTATAATATTTTCTTTTTTTTTCTTTACCAGTGTCAATAAGACATATCAAAAATAATAGATTCACTTTTGTTATACTCGTATACCATTTCATCATGCTTTATACAAATATGTGAATGTACATATATTTTTATAAGATTATTTGAATTCAGCACTGTTAGATTCTTAATGCCTTAGATGCTTTGATATATTTTACATTAAAATGATAGATTATTTTGAAAACCTTTTCTTAAATTATTTTCAAAAAATACAACATTAAATACATGGTTTGTGCTTACGTAATCCGGATTACAACATTATTTGAGCTATTTGAGTACAGCAGATGGCTGTCCAAAGTCGGCACATGGTTTATATATATATTAGTCTCCCGCCTCCTTTGATGAGTTGTCATTCGTATGTCAGTGATGTCTTTGCTTTATTTCTTGATCCATTTTGTTTGGGTATTTTCGTTGTTTCGTTCGTTGTGTTTAGTAGTTTGGTTTACTATGTGCTATGGAAAATATTGCACCTTGTGCGCATTTAAACAATAATGTCACATCAGTGATATTTGAGAATGAAACACAGTAAATCCAATTTTTTAGATATACTATAAGCTAAATACTAGAAGTTGAATTCTAAAAAATTATCTCTTCCTCATCATCACTCTCTTTCACAATGAGATACATAGTATAATATGCAACGATTTCCGCGGGTTATATATAGCTGGTAAAATGGAAAGGGAGATGTACACGTCGTCTGGAATTTTGATTGCAGTATGATTTCATGGAAAAAAGTCTGGCAACGCGCGCCCCCCCCCCCCCCCCCCCCCCCCCCCCTGTGTGTCATCAAGGAACCTTACTCTACACAGGTCTTATCATTCTAATAGCGAGCAGAGCTCGCTGCAAAGGCCCGAAGGGCCTTTGCGAGCGAAGCTCGCCCTTATGGTAACGCGTATACACATATCTTATTGAGAAAATATGCTGAATCAAAGAATGAGAATGTACTACTATGCTTTCAAAAACTTTCGTCCCCTCGCAGACAGAGTTGCTGCGGAGATGCTGGATATTGCCATCTAAATTTTTTTTTCGACTCAAAGTACACGTATATGTTGTACTCAATTTTTGTTTAAAAGTTAAATTTATTGAAAATATTTTTCGTAAATCAGGTAACGATAAAGCATCAACAAGGCGGCGTAACCACGGGAAATCCGACATTTCCGGTTTTAAACGAGACGTTTCGCTCTGATTGCTTTTCTCGTCTCGGGTGGTTTCGTACTGTCAGAAGTCGGAATATGTTTGTTTTTTCTTTTGTTCTTAAGTAATTTATTTTCAGCTAGCCTAAACATTCTTACAAAATAAAAATGAATTATAAAGAACCATATTTTTAAAGAACTATATTTTTAAGCCCCCCCCCCCCCTTAAAATGTTTATATGCTCTTCTAGATCAAGTTTACAAATGCTTCCGTGTTTCCACTCGCCTTATACTACCTTTTTTGGCAATCATAAATAGAAAGTTTTGTAAGATAAGATAAACCATCATAGTCAAAATAAAAAAGAAAGATCTTTTTTATTTTATATATTATAATCATATCTATTTTCTCTCCGCTCGCACAAAAAGGCTTTGCCTTGATTCATATTATATTAATGATGTGCTTAACAGCCAAGGACAATGTCGATTGTTTGTTGTGTTTTTGCATGATGGTCTCCGTGGAGATCTTTATTTCGTTCTATGTTAGAGTTGATTCCTCAATTCTGATTCTTTTAAAGCTTCTTTTATGAATTTAAGCAAGCCATCCAAAAACATGATAAATAGATACACAGCATGGGCAGACCTAGAATTTTATTCCGTAGGAGGTTGGGGAGGAGGGGGGATTCCAGTCTTTTGACAAAATAATGCATAAAAGGGGGAAATCAGTATTCTTGGAATATTCAGGGGGGGGGGGGTTCCTTACACCCCTCGCCCCCTGGAATTTGGCATAGTTGCATCTAAATGACAGGGTTACAGGATGTTGATTGGTTTCACATCGTAAATACTCAATTGAATATTGTTCGACAACATAAATTCTGTGTTCATCTACAACCTATCTGTACGATTTTAAGACAATCGTCAACTTAAATAAAATGTCAATGATGTTTGATTTGTTTGATGATCGATTTGGCGTGATTGCTCTCGGATTTTTTTTTTAACCTTGGGGACGTGTGTATATACATGGAGAAAAAAGGTTACTGGATAGAGAAAACCCATGCTTCAACAAACGCTTTATAAATTACCTGTACCTCATTGTGTATTTCACCTTTTAACCATTTAAACAATCGAATTATATCCTACGTTGACCTTTATTTAATTAAAATTTTAATTGTTTATTGCAAAATTGTCACATTTGAATAGTCCTAGATTTTACGGAAATAAAATTTCGTTATTCGACATTTAGTGTGCACAAACAGATATCCGCTTCAATGTGTCATTGTTTACAATGGTCATGTGCTGAAATTGACAGATTTGATACGCAAATAAAATGTCTAAGTATCGTGATATGGAGGTGAGACACAGAAGTGTTAGTACAAATACATCAACACAATCTCCTATCGACAGATGCAGCAGTTTAGAGGTAAGAATGTTAATCTGACTGATTATAAAAATCAATGATACGGAAGTGAAGATTTTGTATTTTGCAATAGCCTGGTATATGTAGATCTAGCACTTGATTGCACTTTCTTTTTTTCTCTCTCGACATAGAGGGGGACGATCACACCTCTTGAAAATTGCCACTTATCCTATTTAATTCTGTATTTACCTTAATGTTGTATATGGTATGCTGGATCCGCCCCTTTCCCCTTTGGCAAAAATCTAGCTAGATCCACCTCTCTCTCTCTCTCTCACTCTCTTAGATTTATGATTCCGATAAATGCAACTGTGGTCAGGGTGATATATTCTCTCATTGTAAATTTTAAGCGAAATTCTATTTCTGAAGAGAAGGTAGCTAAGGTCATAGGGAATTTATCGAATAAATACGCGATGATATAATATTGCATTTATTTTTTAAGACGGGAAGGCAGGTCTTTATTTTTTTTAAGTAGGGAAGGTAGAACCTACGGATTCTTCACTGTGTGTGTGACATGGATTAATCAAGATTTTTTTCCAGGAGGGGGGGGGGGGGGCAAACCTATGGTTTTGATAAAAATCATACGTAAATACGGGATTAATCGGCATTATTTTTGATTATTTCAAGGAGAAGGATGGGTGGGTATTCTTTTTGGTCGAATTGCGAAGCAAAATCCTTTCTATGAAATGGCGAAATCCGTCCGTCCGTCCGTCCGTCCGTTTGTCCGTCGGTGCGTCTACATTTTGGTTAAGTTTTGGTTTGGAGAAAACTGCTTGGAGCAGCAACTTGAAAGTTAAAATGGTAATAATCCATGATGAGACGAATCAAAATCAGCAGCAAAATTTGACCTAGTGTCCTTAACCTTGGAGTTTGACCTACTTTTGAAAAATTAAATCTTATCTATATCCCATGAACAATAGAGGATATGGCTTTAATGTTTCACATGCAGAATGCTCATGTCCAGACCTTTCATTTGATATCATGTCTTTTGTTCTAGTGACCTAGACCATGGAGTTCGACCTACTTTTAAAATAACTTTTAATGTGGCTATATCTCATTTACTATATGGGGTAGGGTTTTGATGTTTCATATATAGATTCTTCGTGACCAGATCTTTCATTTGATATCACGACTTTTGACCAAATGACCTTGACATTGACCTTTGACCTACTTTTAAACTATAAGAGGTATATTTTTATAATTCACATATAGATTTCATTATGACAAGATCTTTCATTTGAAATCATTACTTTTGACCAAGTGACATTGACCTTTGGCATACTTTTGACTACAGGGGTATGGCTTTGATATTTCACATGTAGAATCCTTATGACCATAGCTTTTAAAATTAATGACCTTTGACCTTTCTGTCCGCACAAATAAGTATACGTTATCTATTACAAACACTTCGCAATGCGGCCTTACCGCCTTCATTGGTTTATGGTTTATTAATTAATGAAATATGTTACGACAGACTACGAGAAACCCCCTAAATCGCAACTTCGCGCTATTTGCGTAGAGACACGATTAAGTTGTCTTGAAATGATAGATCTATGTACGGATTGGTGACTAAGCAATTAGAGTCCGTCTGTTCATCACTCCCAAACGGTTTCCTTGTTTGTAGACCCTGATTCTTGCAGTATCTTTTGAAAATGAAAAGACAGTGTAAAAAATATCGGCAAATTTGAAAAGACGGTGTAAAAATATCGGTAAATTTGACATTATTTCATTTACAGAAAACATACGAAATCGTTGTCACTGGAAAAGAAAAGGATGAGCACACGAGACATGGCTTCATGGAGGACGAGAGAAAAATATATGAACAGCAACTGACACAACTCCAGGATCAACTAGAAGCTGTGATGATAGAAAAGGAAAATATAGGTAATAATTATATGAATATATTTAACATTTATATATAGTTTATAGATAGCTATCGCGGATCATGAGAGTCTAGAATTCCCAGCTCTCATGGTCGGGACGGCCCCCCTCGAAAAAATTCTACATCTAAATGTCAAGGGATAAGTCAGATATAAAAAAGTTAGAGAGATTTCACATAAATCTTCATAAATTCTTGACCATGTTATTATTTGCTTCCTTCAAATTAATTAATTTAGATAATGAATATCCTGAAGCTGGTGCACATGACATGCATTTTATGGATACTTATTTTTCCTCTTCTTGAGTATTTCCTCGATCAAATATCCTTGTATATAAACAGACATACGAGGTCGCTAATAGGTACATAATAGCTTCCTCATCAAATGATTATTGAATTACAACCCCCCCTCTCCTTGTCCTAGAAAAAAGTACGACTTATTGGGATTTATTTTCTAAAAGAGACATCCTTTGCTGTAATTTTTGTACACTATGGTCATACATAGTCCTTTGATATATGGCCCTATGGCAACAAGGTAGAAGTCTTTATTATAGGAATAGGTCATACAGGTACATGTATCTCCGTGACCAGAGTTTGGTCTGGACTAGTTACAGCTGCAACGTAGAAGTGATATTTGAAATATATCACTCCGCCGTTACAGCTGTAAATAGGTCTGGACTTGTGATATATATCGCATCTAAGCCCACGGGCATTTGGTATTCTATGAACTCTAAGATGAATATGAATATCATAAAACAAAATATGACGAACGCCATCATAGTTATAGCCATAGATATAATGTCTTCTTCTCGATTTTTTGTGGGTACCTTGCTTTAAGTTTTCCGAATTTTTCTTTATTAAGTACTCCTATGTCGAGCAAATCTTCTTTCGAATACGCTTATACAATGAAAACAACGTTCTTTCATCTTCCTCCCAAATCTCTTTGCAGCATCTCAGCTAAAACATGTCAAAACTGCGAAAGAAAAACTTCAGCAGCGAAACTTCGACTTAGAAAAACACTTGGAGACTCGGAAAGACCTAAGGGAAAGTGTTAAGCATAAAGAAAGCGACAGGTACTTGCGAAACACACATGTTTTATGTGTCTCAAATGTGAGTAAAGTGAAATTCAGACGAAATATGCTTACATGTATGTATTTTAGATACTTGGCTGCAAGGATATAGAATTCCCCTTTTATAGTTAAATAATTCTACATAATCATCTTGCATCAAATTAATGCATTTGCTGACTTATGCTGACTCCTCTAAAAACCTATTGGATTATCCAAAAAAGTCCTTCAAAACATCTTTTGGAAAGAAAAAGAAGCAAATCTAAGGTCTTCGACCTTATTTTAATCCTGGACCAAACTCTCTGTCTAGTTTTCTCTTTTGAGATGGCAAGATTTGTGCCAATCACGTATTGAAAGAAGAGAGATCTCCAACAAGACCCCGTTGCAGCATCAACAGTAAAACACCAAAACACCCGATGCAAAAACACAAAAGACGAGTACAGCACGAGACGGAAAAGAGACACACGACATGTAAACATCAAACACAAAAGACTACACATAAACCGACGAGACCAATGGGTAACCGGTGCCGACTTTGGACGGCCATCTGTCACGCAAGTAGCAAATGGTGTGGTTATCCTGGATTACGTACGCACAAAGAAACATCTATCATGATTTTTTAAATAATACAAACATGCATTTGGCATACGCATATTGGTTGTCTTTTTAATTTTATTTTGAACGCTCTACAAATTTTCTTTGCACAGTCAGAGTCCACTTGATAGCACGTCGGCTTCCTCCAAATATCCATCATGGATGACTGGTATAGTTGAACGAATGATAAGTAGTGTGTATCAGCTAGCAGACGACTTCAAAACTAAAGACCAACTTTCGGAAAATGGCGAAGATGAAGGAGAACCACTCACCGCTAAAAGGTGATGACATATATTTAAATGTAATCCTTCATCTTCAAGTTTCTTGAAAAAAAATATCACGGTCATCAGCTTTTCTATTCTTTTCTGTACCGCATATCGTTTTCAAATGCAATTCTGCGATCCGTCAACTAGATATGTTGTATTTGTTTCTGTTATTGTAATGAGGAATTAACTTGATTTTTAACTTATCCATTTTCACAGGTTGAAGGGAAACATAAGCAGATTTGGTAAATATATTTCATTTTGTTATGTATAATATGATGAGAGAGAGAGAGAGAGAGAGAGAGAGAGAGAGAGAGAGAGAGAGCAATTTATGCAATTCACTTGTATACATAAATTATTTGAATGTTCTTCTTTATCTTGGTAATGATCACTTAAACGGGTCGGGTTGCTCTCCATTTGATGATACATGACCTTTCTTGCAATACCTTTCATGATTGCATACATAAATCGAAGGATGAAGAAAAACTTCAGTTGAAAACTATGACTAAATCATTGCGATTAATGACGCAGCTATGTTGCGCTTGGTCTACCAAATCGGTAAAATTAGAATTTGTAACCTTTAACGCGATGAAAGGACATGTACTTTAAAAAGAACACTTTTCTAAGTGATGATTTTATCCAAATCAAAATTATTTTCTGACACTACAACATTCAGCGACGTAGGAATACTTTTTTTATGCCCATCGGAGATCCACATTTTCAGATTTATAGTTTTTAAGCATGTCCTTTTGTCTGTCTATAAGGCTGTTTTTTTTTGCAAGAAAGTACTTTTAGCACAAAGTTCATATGTACATTTCTTGTTGCAAATACTTTCCATTTGTATCAGATTGAATAACCTCCTGACCTTGACCTTGGGGTTAGGCTTACTTAAAACAAACATCAGATTTAACATTGGGCATAACTGAATGGTATTAGTACACGTTTGCACACCAATGATCGATCGACAAAACAAATTAAATATATTTTGGTCGAGAGGGGAAAAAGTATGTTTGTTTATCTAAATCAAAGAGTTTATTTTCCACCACAGACTTAAAATCATACAAATCATGGACATGAAGTGACCTGTGTAATGCCTTGTCGTTTTTTTTCTGGGCAACATTTAGTTTAGATTTGGTGAGAATCTATACAAGCGAGTCACAGGGATCCCAATGGGTATTAACTGTGCGCCTCATGTTGCAGCCGAATTAATTTTTTACACTTACAAGTATCAAAAAGAATTTATCCAAAATCTTCAAAAGCAAAGAAAACTTGATGATTTGAAACAGGTACCTTGATGATATTCTGATTATTGAGAGCCCTGATATTGAAAAAAGATATAGAAGAATGAAATTCACCCACTCACACCCAACACACTCAACAAAGCAAATGTTACAAACACAGAAACAACAATTCTATACCTTAATATCAAAATTTTATACCTTAATAACAATTTTGTACCTTAATAACAATTTTATACCTTAATAACAATTCTATACCTTAATATCAATATAAAAAAACACCTGGAAATCCTACTTACACCCCAACAAACCTTTCTGCCTCTGAAATAATAGATAACCACAAATCAGCTCTTGCTTCCTTTGGCTTCCAAACTAACAATGTAGAGATTTAGATTTACCATACTTATACTGCATACCTAAAATGCATAAGAATCCGTACAAACAACGTTTCATCGCTGTTCCTCAAAATGTTCTACCAAATCTGTATCGATCTTACTCACCAAAGTTTTATCTGAAATCAAATCTGGGCTTCAAAAATATTGCTCGACAGTATATTCTCGCAGTAGTATCAACCAGATGTGGATTTTCAAGAATTCGAAGGAACTTTTAGAACATCTGAAATCCACTCATTTTAGTAAAGTTCATTCGATCAAAGCCTTTGATTTTTCGACATTTTACACTACCATTCCACATTCTAAATTGAAAGAAAGACTCGCAAAAATTATAAGTAATGCGTTTACAAGTAAGAACGGTAATCGCAAATACAAATTTATTGTTGTGAACTATGACAAAACCTACTTTGTAAAAGAAAAGTCCGATTCTGAAAATAAGTACACTGAAACAGATATTATTCAAATGTTAAACTTTTTCATCGACAACATTTTTGTGGTGTTTGGAGGAAAGGTACTCCAGCAAATTGTCGGAATTACAATGGGGACCAATTGTGCCCCACTCCTTGCCGACATTTTCCTTTACTCGTACGAAGCTGAATTCATTCAATCTTTGGTCTCTGAAGGGAAAAGATACTTAGCTTCTGACTTCAACTTAACTTACAGATACATAGACGATGTGTTGTCCATCAATAATCCAAAATTCGCGGATTACCTGAGCAGTATCTATCCTTCAGAGCTTGAAGTCAAAGAAACTACTGAGACAAATAATTCAGCATCCTATTTGGACATAATGTTGTCTTACGACACTGATGGTCACATGAACACCTCACTTTATGACAAACGTGACGACTTCAATTTCAGCATTACAAACTTTCCTTTTCTGAGTAGCAAGATTCCTTCATCGCCTGCTTATGGTGTGTTCATATCTCACTTGATACGCTATGCCAGAGCAAGTACCAAATATATGGATTTTGTTCTGAGAGCTAGGCGTCTTGCAGATAAGCTTCTCAGTCAGGGATATGTTTGTGACCGACTAACATCGTCACTGAGGAAGTGCTACGGTCGATATGGGGAACTCGTCATACACTATGATGTCCCACTCTCCAGAATGGTGGATGCTATTTTGTCATAGACCATTTGAACCATCCAACCAAAGATTGTACTCTATGTCTTCCGAAATGGAAGTAACCAGATGTGACAGTTCTACCGAATTGAAGCGGCGGGTGTTGCATGCAAGCAGGAGATGCTTACTCTTCCTGGGCACCTGGTCTCACTCCCATATCGGGAGTTCGCTTCTTTTCATGTGGTGGAGGTTTTTGTTTGATTGCTTTTGTTTCTGTTTTGTCCTGATTTTGTATGCCTTTGGTTTCTGATTTTCTGAATTATCGATTTTGTGCTGTATACAGGGATATGGTCATTATCCATATGTGTCATTATTAACGGAGAGATTCATACGAGTGTTTATGACAAAAAAAGATGATTTTGGATTCAACATAGGTAGTAAATAGCTACCTACATCCGTCATCTAGAGCATGAAGCAAGAAATTTTACTAAAAATACTATCGGCTTCTTTTGACGTTCGAACCTATACATGTAACAGAGTACTAGTATATTTCTTTGGGAATTTCACAACCTGCTTTATATGGTGACTTTATAAACAAAGTAAGTAGGATCAAGGGTGGACAGATGCTTCAGAATCATCAAACGCCTTTTGTACCATGGACATGATCCTGCTGTAACCAGACGGACACTCGGCATGGTACTAGATCAATCTACAGACGTGTACAAGTACATTCTTATAAAGAGTAGCACTCTAACTGACTATGAAGACGAGACTCTGTCTAGATTTCGTTAGAGAGAGACAGGACCCCTTCCGCATGTCCTCTTAGAATGTCGGTCGGACTCCCCGGATGATTTCATGCATGGGATCGCTCTAGCCGACAGAGCACGGACAGTTTTTCTATGCCTTCTCTTTTTCTATCCTTTTACATGACTGTACATATTTCTATGCCCCCGGAATCAAAGATTCGGGGGCTTATAGTTTTTGGCCTGTCCGTCTGTTTGTCTGTTTGTCTGTCTGTCTGTTTGTCCGAAAAAATTTATTCCTTGTGACAAGACCTTTCCATTGATACCAAAATTATTGACCTTGTGGCCTTGACCTTGACCTTTGACCTACTTTTCAAAAACTTTAACAATGGACATAACTTTTGAATGGTAAGTGATAGGGCTTTCATATTTCACATGTGTATTCCCTGTGACAAGACCTTTCCATTTATATCAAAATGTTTGACCTCATGACCTTGACCTTGACCTACTTTTCAAAAACTTTAACATTGGGCATATCTTTTGAATGGTTAGTGATAGAGCTTTCATATTTGACATGTCTATTCCTTGTGACAAAACCTTTCAATTGATACCAAAATTTTTGGCTTCGTGACCTTGACCTTTGACCTTTTAACCCATTGACCCTGACTTTGACATTTCACATACATGTACTTAACAGAAAATAGTGTTAACAAAGATGCCACCGGGGGCATTCGTGTTTCACAAACACAGGCTTTATTGTGTGTTGCTTTGGCCCCTGCGTTTTGCTGTCATGATTGTGTTGTCATCTCACAGCGAGGAAGATGTTATACATAATAATTGTGCATCTTTCGAGGCATTTTAGTAACCGGAAAAGTGACAGGCTGAGGGTTGTGTGCACGTATTTGCCACTATCGTGGCAGATGACTGTCCTAAGTCGGCACCAGTCTTGTTGGTTTTTGATGTCGTGGTTGGTGTTCCTTGTCCCTTTTGCGTCTCTTGCTTGGCTTGTCTACTATTTGTTTTCATAGAGATGTTTAAATGATTTGCTGTTGATGCTGCAACATGGTCTTGTCAATGATCCCCTCCTTTCTATTGATAATGTGGAAAAAAAGTAGAAAGCGTATAATGTACAATATATAGCGACCCTTTCCAATGTACAGTCTTGATGCAAGTAAAAGAAGACTCAAACCTTGTATTAGATAAGATAAGACAAGATTAGTTGTATTTAAGGAGGTATTGAACACATGGACGCCAAATTCAATTTTTCTCAAAATTTCTGATATTATATATTTCTTGTCTGTCCTTGATTATGCAAACTTACATTAGATTCTATCCACAGGAAAATTTTCTACAAGACTTTGAAATATGCATTAATTGACGTTTTCGTGAATTTCTTGATGACGTCATAATATTGAAAGTGTCATTCCAGTTCTAGTAAAGCTATCGGAAATTAATTTTGATTAAACTTCCAAAATCTTCATAAATGTATTGCACTTACATATTGAAAAGATGATATGAATTGTATTTTAATCAAAGGCAGGGTTCTGGAATAAAAGATAACACTGTCGCTCAAAAATTGCGATTTCCAGCCAATTGACTGTAGTTGATACTTGATTATTAGGAATCCTGTGGCGGAATTTTTGTCAAAAACTAACAAAATTATGAACAATGTCCAGAGATGATTTCATGACTAAAAGGAAAAAATTGAATTTTGGATAAAAATATTACAAAGCTTAATGTTTTCTGATTTTTCTTTCGAAAATCGTCAATTTTCAATAAAGTGACATCCGCTTTCATGTAATGTTTATTTATAAACAAATTTACTGTGATGAAGACTGAATTTTCTATTTTATACATGCAAAGTTTCAATGCAATACGTTTGGTATTAATGTTTTTATTGCATTTTGAATGCGAAGGTTTATGACACCATTTTCCTCGATAACGTTGAAATGACGTCGTGGTTTGCTCGTGGATAAAACTTCCAAAGTCCACAATTTTGAAAATCGCCATAATTTCTTCAAATGACGCCGGAAATTATTCAAACTTCATCAGGATACTCAAATGTGTATATTAATCAGCGTATCAAATGTTTTAAGAAGTTAAGACTGTACTTTTCCCAGGAAGTGAGAAAACAAATAATTCTGCCGCCATCTTGGTGTTCAAACCCTCCTTAAAGTCAACATGTCGAAATAACAAGCATAGTCTATATCAGACACTTATGGGCCTTGCAATCGTTTTACAGGAAAGGAATTTAAGCCTTACATTGACACAGCGCGGGGCGTTCAGAACCTGCTGATGTGGAAAAAGCCATCTTATACTTTGGTTGTCTTCATGGTATATGACTTTTATTAAACAAAAATTTCACTTTAAAATAATTAATTGAAAGTTTCTTTCATTGCTTTATTATGTTTTGAGTATGTTTGATTCATAGTATAGTTTGGTCAACCATGAATTATGATTATTGATCACTCTATAATTGAAGCCAATGGTGTAGCAGGCAAGTGCATTGTATGCTAGAGATGCAGAGAACACCATGGAATGGCGGATTTTGAGGGTTTGTCCTCTCTCCCTAACCATGCAACTTTGCATGTGATTACCCCTAAATCATTTGCACTTGTTAGAGGGCTGAAATTTACCTTCCATTTTGACAAAATATCCATTGCAAATAAAAATTACTATGTACTAGCAAGAATTTAATTTCTGAATGCAAAAGAAAAATCTATTTTGGAAAAAGGGAAAAGAACGAAAATGGAAAATGTTGAAGAAACTTGTTAAAACAAGACAAGACAAAGAGTAGAATTATTGTCCTTTCGGTACTTACGAGGGTTAAATACCCAAAACGTGCATGTCTGGTCCATGCTGCAAATTTATCAGATCTTAAATGTTGCTATTGAATTTGAAGACGTCTAACACTTGTTCCGCAAGAATTCTCGTTTACGCGTAGCTTTGGATACACATAATTTGGAAATAGTTAAAGGAATAACAAAGGACAAATATAGAGAAAATATTCAAAGGGAAGATGTTGAAGAAACTTATAAAAAGAACTTACAGACAACGAGCAGAATTATAGTAAACCGGTTACCTGGCACATGAGACGAGCTTGTAGTGTGAATGAAAAGCATTAGCGCCTAACGGCAGCTCTGCTTGAATACTCCTTAGGGGAGTCGAGAATGCACTAGATTGTACAGGTCTCGCCAGGGAGGTAATTGTAGAAGTCGCGTGAGGCTCAGGCGAACGAGACCATAAACCCCTACCTTTACTTTTTTTGTCCCCCGCTTTCGCGAAAGCGCGGGGACATTAAAACCGGTTCGTCCGTCTGTCCGTCCGTCCGTCCGTCTGTCTGTCCGTCAGTCACAAAAACTTTAACCTTGTGCATAACTTTTGAATGGAAAGTGATAGGGCTTTGATATTTCACATGTGTATTTCTTGTGACAAGACCTTTCCATGGATACCAAAATTTTTGACCTTGTGACCTTGACCTTGGACTTTGACCTACTTATTAAAAACTTTAACCTTGACCATAACTTTTGAATGGAAAGTGATAGGGCTTTGATATTTCACATGTGTATTCCTTGTGACAAGACCTTTCCATGGATACCAATATTTTTGACCTTGTGACCTTGACCTTGGACTTTGACCTACTTATTAAAAACTTTAACCTTGACCATAACTTTTGAATGGAAAGTGATAGGGCTTTGATATTTCACATGTGTATTCCTTGTGACAAGACCTTTCCATGGATACCAAAATTTTTGACATTGTGACCTTGACCTTGGACTTTGACCTACTTATTAAAAACTATAACCTTGACCATAACTTTTGAATGGAAAGTAATAGGGCTTTGATATTTCACATGTGTATTCCTTGTGACAAGACCTTTCCATTGATACCAAAATTTTTGACCTTGTGACCTTGACCTTGGACTTTGACCTTCTTATAAAAAACTTAAACCTTGACCATAACTTTTGAATGGAAAGTGATAGGGCTTTGATATTTCACATGTGTATTCCTTGTGACAAGACCTTTCCATGGATACCAAATATTTTGACCTTGTGACCTTGACCTTTTGAGTTCGACCTACTTTTCAAAAAACTATAACCTTGTCCATAACTTTTTAATGGAAAATGATAGGGCTTTCACATTTCACATGTGTATTCCATGTGATGAGACCTTTCTGTTGGTAACAACATTCTGACCTTGTGACCTTGTCCATGGAGGTTGACCCACATTTAAAAACTTCAACCTCGACCATAAGTTTTTGAATTTAATTTAAATCATAGGTCTTAAATATTTCACATGTGCATACCTTTTCATAAGCCCTGTCCCTTGGAAACAAAACAAAAGTTTGTACCTTTTGACCTTTTCTTGGAGTAAATCTTTCATATTTAGAATGTTGATAATATATGAGATAAATTATTAAAACTTAAGAATGGGGGGATGTCTGTAAGGATTTCTTTAAAGACAAACACCCAAAAGCGGGGGACCACAATTCCTTGAATTTGATTTTTTACCTTTTTATAGTCCTTGGTCTATGAAGTATAACTTTGAATACATATAATTTGGACATTGTCACAAGAATAATAATATATTCAAATAGTTCTTTCCAGATTGTTTTCAAATGCAGAGGCTTGCAAATATATTGTAAATATATCTTTTTGTTTGTTTTATGTATTTTTTTCTTTCTTTACTTTGGTTTCAGGTATATATGTATGTTGTATGGACAGGTCGATTTTTACAGGTGCTTGCTTTTTGCTTGGCGTTCAGGCATTTTATTTGTCTCTTGCAATCCATGTAAGTTTGTGTTATAGCCTTAATTAATGGATATCTAATAAACACGAATTAAGTTATTTTTCAAGTAAGCGTTTTTATTGGTAGTACATTCATATATGAAAAATATGCTAAACAGAGACATGCAGTGTGAAAATAAGAAAACTTTTCTCCACAGCCATGGGGAAGCATGAGAGTTTTGTGTATTTTCTCGTAACACTCATTTAAAAATTGTTTTGATAATTTCTGCGAAGTTCCTTATCAATGCCTCGAGAACATCCAGCACACCCAATATACTAGTACTCTTCCAATTACTCTTTTTTCAGGGGACTAAGGGTTGAGTTTTCCTTCTTCCCAGCTGAAGAAGAGAAAGAGGTAAGACAAATAATAATAATAATAAAACTCAATCGTATGTTTTCTTATTTTTTTCTAGCTTTCTGTGTTCTATCATCCTCCGACATATGAATTATTGAACATTTTTCATGCAGGAAAATACACCAGAAATGAAGCTATTTGAGAAAGTCAATCTTGCATTGGAAGTCGCCAGAAAAGTTCAGGTATGAAACATTAGGTCATCATTTCATCAATGCTTGAATCTAGAAAAGGGTTTCCAGTCCTACCAGGGTGTTAAGCCTTTGATTTGAGAATTTTTAATTTGGAGATTTAAGTTAAAATTTGCCAATGGGAGGGGTGGGTGGGGTTGAAGGCTCTTGCGCATGTTTATTGACTCGACTCTTGTGATGTGATGCACTGACGTATTATTTCCATAAGCTTTGCATTGCTTTCTTAGAAATGTCTCTTATCTACCTTCTGTCGTTGGCATTAATACCAACCAGTAAGATAAATGCACATACATTTTTTCAGATAGTATTTGCTTTACACAAAATTAGATTAAAAGTGATAATTGTATGACGATACTTTTCATAGAATGGCATGGATACGGCAGCAGATAGTCTTGAAAAAATCAAAAGGTATGATATTTTATGTAAAACAAAAATAAATTTACGCAAAGAGAAATCGCCTTTATCTACAATCGTACCCTAGTATACCTACATTTGTACTTGTACCTTTACCGTCTTTAATTTACTACTACATATTTGACTGCACCTCTTCACGCAATTATAGAAACTTTTCTTTTCTCCAATTGTTGCATCTAATGGTTCAATGTGAGTTGGAGGTTGCTTTTATTTTGTCACGACGCATTTTCGCTTACAAGATCCACTTTCATCACCAATTGATCTTGAAATTAGCGAAGAATGAAATTGCATGCCTGGCAAGTTGTAAGTCTGATTCGATTAAATCGTTTTGTACTTTATTTTCTTACAGTGTACTTATGTGGCGACATCTACCAGGAGCACTGAGGATCTTCCTCCTTCCCTGTTTCATCTTCATATCATCGTTCTTCATTTCCTTCGATTCCTTTTCTACGTTTCTCGGTAAATTAATTTTCCCAATGCAGCTGCATTTGTGATGGCTTCACTATATATACATATAAAATTATATGCAATCAGACTTTGTTACTTAAAAATCCCAAATACAGCAGCTCTTAAGTATTTGAATACTCAAGAACAGACATGTTGCATGTCACATGTTTGACCCCAAATATGTGACCTTGACATTGAAGTTGCCCTTGACTCTTATTTGGTGTTGAGTCTGATGAGTTATAACAACTGACCGACGCCAGACAAAGTGATTATTGCGTTTCAGACTGCATAAAAAGAATTATAATTATAAAATATGATACTCTTTGATCATTTCTGCAGGGATTGGCATGGGAATCAAACTTTTCATCATGAACTATTTCTACACGACATACCCTCGTCTAAACGAGAAATACAACTCCACACACAAACTCTGGAATGAGCTACCCACCCAGGCCCAATGGGAGAAACAACAAGCACACTTACAGATCCATCAGGTAATTACAGAAACTTTGATCTTTTTAGATATCGTATTTCATCTTGATGGAAGTTTTACTAAAATGTTCAGAATTTTAATAATGCATAATACAAAAGTCATTAGAAAGCAAATGAGATTGTGCATGTAGCTTTAAAATATTCTTTCAAGAGTATTGATGATCATCTGTCACGGAATATTAAGTGTTTCAAGATTTATAATTAATATCATGAGGAGGGGGGGGGATTGAGACTCAAACATAAAACCCCAAAATCAAATACCGGGATAAATGGGCATACAAAACAATGAAAGTAAGTCTTAAACATTCTGAAAATAAGGGCAAGATCATCCTAAATGGGGAGAGATCAAGTGCTAGTGCTTGCATTCATATCGTATACAAAAAGCTAAACCACTTGAGACAAGTACAAAGTAAAATAAATGCTTTTCTTTGGTTTCCAGTATATTTTACAAAATAAGATCGAAGAAGAGAGTAAAGAGGAGGTGAAAGAAATACCTGAGCCGTCATTACCTGCTCAGTCAGAGGAAGACAATATATCTAAAGATGACCAGGAATTCTGTCAACTCTTCTTCTTACCGGAATCTGAACGTCCGTTGGATGGTCAGTAATTTTTATTTTGCTTTTTTTGGTAGTTTGTCTTTGCTATAAATTCACTGGGGGGGGGGGGGGGGTGCTTAACTTGAAATGAATCATCAGATTAGCCTATCTATTTATAGATTTATATATTGAAGTTTCCAAAATTTTACGCGAGCAAACTCAGACTCATTAAAGTATGAATCTGATGGATGAAAAATTAGTATGTTACTATAGCTTTGTTAATAACTATATGTATATAGTGTCACCTTGTTGGTTCATTGGATGAGTATGATACACTATTGTTTCTTATAACGCCTTTTATACCGTTAATATGATCCTAATGTCACCGGACGGACACTGGGCTTGGAACTTGACCAATCTACAGTCTTGTACAAGCGTATTCTTAAGACTTGCACTCTGACTTACTGTGACGAAGGGACTCAATGACGGGACCTGTCCAAACCTCTTTAGAGAAGACGGGACCCCGACCACCTTGTCCTCTCTGAATTTCAGTCGTACTCCTCGGGTGATAACATGCATGAGCTCGCGGCGGCAGAGCACGGATTGTATTGCGTACGCCCTTTTGTGATATCCATTTACATGTTCATCTGTTGCTTGGGCCCCTGCGTTTTCCGGTCTTGTTTGTGTGTGGTCATCTGACAGTGAGAGGGTTGTTTTACATCACAATTGTATGTTCTTCAAGACCTCTGGGTAATTGGAAAAGTGGGAGGGGTGTGCGCACGTAATCCAGGATAACCATACCTTCTGCTATATCCGTGGCAGATGGCCGACCTAAGTCGGCACCGGTTGCCCATTGGTCTCTTTGGTTTATGTGTAGTCCTTTGTGTTTGATGTTTCTGTGTTGTGCGTTGGCGTTCCTTGTCCCTTTTGCGTCTCTTCCTGTGCTTGTCTGCTCTGCGTTTTTGCATTGGATGTTCTGGGCTTTTGCTGTGGGTGCTGCAGCCTGGTGTTGTTGGAGATCCCCGCCTTTGTTTTCTTGTTACTCTTCTCTTCAAAGACATATATAACTTTTATTCTAATGTTATCGTATTTCAGGTTGGAAAGGTGGGAAAAGGTGTTCTCTGGTTAATAAAGAAAAATCATTACTATCAGCGTTTAAAAATGGAAAATTATTCTTAACAAGAAGGTATGTTCCAAGGAAACATTCATGTGTACTGTTTCTGAATATATTATTCATGTACCAATTTAGAAAATTCTATAATGAAATAAAATAGATACACTGTGTAACGAAACTTGAAACTATTCGAAAATCCTTTGTAGCCAATCAAGCTCGAACAAAGCAGGGAGGTACCAAGCATAATGAAATCCATGGGATACTCGATCAAAAGTAATGGATCTTTTGCGTCTCATCTATGATATTTTCAGTACAATCTATTCTTTGCCCACATTGGCGATTGGTCACTTGCTATGTTTATGAAAAAGGTTGTCATTATCTGGACAATGCTTTTCCAGCCCTTCCTATATGGAAACAAATAATACCCCTATCTTATCCACTGGCCCAGTATTGTTAAGAGGAACGCCCAAATTTATCCTGCAACCCAGAGGTTCAAAGAGCACTCGTTCGATGATATTAAAAACGAGAAATCAAGCCTACATGTACAAGAGACAAATTCCTAAACATCTAAATGCTTATAATTGTTATAGGGAAATCCGATCAGGTCTTTGCTGAATATGAAAAGGGTTCATGTGCAATCATTAATTTCAATTTTCCTTTGAATAATCTCGATTTTTGTTATTTGATCGGATGATTAGGGCCTTCAAAATTAAAATGTCCTTAATATGCGAAGATTAAGAGGAGTTAAAAAAACATAACATAGTAGTAATTCGTGAATGTTTAATGCGAATATTCAACAGAAAAAAATCGAATTTGTATCGAATGTATGGTTATGCACACTTTCTTGTAGCTTTTTGTGCTTTGAAAGAAGCAGAAAGCCTAGCAAAAGCAACATTGTCATTCCATTGGCTGATGTCAAAAGTGTCCAAAAGGTAATATTTCAGTCTTCTTTTATGCGTAATGACAACCATGTGTTATTGGAAATTTACTAACATAATAACCAGATGTGACAATTCTACCGAGTTGAAGTGACGGATGTTGCATGCAAGCAGGAGATGCTGACTCTACCTGGGCACCTGGTCTCACTGCCATATTGGGAGTTCGCTTCTTTTCATATGGTGGAGGGTTTTCTTTGTTTGTTACGTTCTTGTTTTATCCTGGTTTTGTATGCCTTCGGTTTATGATTTTCTGAATAAGCAATTTTGTACTAATTATTGGGATATGGTCATATCCATATTTGTCATAGTATTATTTTACATAGGATTTTAACTCTAAGATATAACATTATTGGTTCTGTTACAGACAAAGCCGTATGCACGTTTACCAGGTTCAGGCATGGCAATAGAAGTTATCGTCAGGTCTAAGGTAATTAGTATCTTTCAAAATTTGAATATTCTTGTAATATTGGAAATTTCTACGTTCTTCCCTTCTTGCGAAAACAAATAAATACATACCAAAATTCTATCAATATAAGAATACACAGAATACCAATGCACTTCAAGAAATCCTGTAATTTGGTTAACTTCATTGTCACGGAATGTAACGGAAACAGAATAAGCTATACAAGAAACAGACAACCCCCCCTACCCAAAGCAAAAATAAATCTGAAGGTGTCGGGAACAAAGAATGGTTTGTATCTACTTTGGAAAACATTTACGTAGATAAATATGAATAAAATAAATGCATGGTGTTTTTATCCCAATTTATATGTCACACAAAGGACACCAGACTCCAAAAACTTTCTTAAGATGTCACACAACGAAAACAAAATGTGATTAGGCCCAAAATAAATAGAAGTCTAATAGTACTCACATCTTACTTTCATATGTATCTCGAAAGAAAACTGTCTTGTACATGCAAATGTATTTTATCACCTTGCAGGCTTTCATTTTTGGAGGGATTATCAACAGGGATGAGGCATTTGAGAATATACAAGAACAGGGCAATTTACAGTCGTTGCCATGGGCAACAGGAAATACTTCTAAAGAGGGCGCTTCCAACTCTCGCGCGTCTGATCTCGTAAGAAGGAGTTCTGCTGGGAAGTTCAGCTTTCCCGATGAATATGAAGACTCGGACTCGTGATTTCAATTTTTCAAAAGTGTTGTGTTAATATCCGTACCAGAAGGAAAATCCATGACAGATAGTATTACTAGCGGCAGCCTGTTAAGATAAAGGGTTATTGTACTTAATTTTACTTTGTCTCCGACGAGCTTATCAGGCAAACTTGGCAATTTAAGTGTTTGTTAATATGTTTGAATGATTTTACCCTCAACATTGCTTGAATATGAAAGAATAATAAAGTATAGACTCTGATCTTCTCGTATATACTCTCGGAGCGAAACTCAGTTTTGAGTATGACATCTGACAAGGGTGGTAAGGTGAGAAGATGGTTGTAAGACATTTTTAGCTCACCTCGACGAAGTTGAGATGAGCTTATGCTATAACCCCGGCGTCCACGTCCGCGTCCCCGTCCGCGTCCCCGTCCGCGTCCGCGTCCGGTTAAAGTTAAAGTTTTTGGGGTAACTCAGTATCTGACAAAGTATTGATGGTACAGTAACCAAACTTGCACCAGTGATTCATCTTGGGATGCTGAGTTGAACCCATGCATCAGATGCAGCATCTGACCTACATTTTCCGGTTGAATGACTTTGTCAATGTCTGGTTAAAGTTTTTGGGGTAACTCAGTATCTGACAAAGTACTGATGCAACAGTAACCAAACTTGCACAAGTGATTCATCTTGGGATGCTGAGGTGAACCCATGCATCGGATGCAGCATCTGACCTACATTTTCCGGTTGAATGACATTGTCTTATCTGGTTAAAGTTTTTGGGGTAGTTCAGTATCTGACAAAGTACTGATGCTACAGTAACCAAACTTGCACAAGTGATTCATCTTGGGATGCTGAGGTGAACCCATGCATCGGATGCAGCATCTGACCTACTTTTTCGACTTGAGTGATTTTGCCTTATAAGGCCAATATTGAGCAAAGTATAAGTGCTACATGTACCAAACTTGCATATTGGATGTATCTTTGATCAAACTTTCATAAAATGACCTTGACCTACTTTTTCCACTTGAGTGATTTTGCCTTTAAAGACCAATATTGAGCAAAGTATAAGTGCTACATGTACCAAACTTGCATATTGGATGTATCTTTGATTAAACTTTCATAAAATGACCTTGACCTACTTTTTCTGCTTGAGTGATTTTGCCTTTAAAGGCCAATATTGAGCAAAGTATAAGTGCTACATGTACCAAACTTGCATATTAGATGTATCTTTGATCAAACTTTCATAAAATGACCTTGACCTAGTTTTTCCACTTGAGTGATTTTGCCTTTAAAGGCTAATTGTGAGCAAAGTTTAAGTGCTGCATGTACCAAACTTGCATATTAGATGTATCTTTGATCAAATTTTCATAAAATGACCTTGACCTACTTTTTCTGCTTGAGTGATTTTGCCTTTAAAAGCCAATATTGAGCAAAGTATAAGTGCTACATGTACCAAACTTGCATATTGGATGTATCTTTAATCAAATTTTCATAAAATGACCTTGACCTACTTTTTCCGCTTGAGTGATTTTGCCATTTAAGGCCAATATTGAGCAAAGTTTAAGTGCTACATGTACCAAACTTGCATATTAGATGTATCTTTGATCAAACTTTCATAAAATGACCTTGACCTACTTTTTCCACTTCAGTGATTTTGCCTTTAAAGGCTAATATTGAGCAAAGTATAAGTGCTACATGTACCGAACTTGCATATTAGATGTATCTTTGATCAAATTTTCATAAAATGACCTTGACCTACTTTTTCTGCTTGAGTGATTTTGCCTTTAAAGGCCAATATTGAGCAAAGTATAAGTGCTACATGTACCAAACTTGCATATTGGATGTATCTTTGATTAAACTTTCATAAAATGACCTTGACCTACTTTTTCTGCTTGAGTGATTTTGCCTTTAAAGGCCAATATTGAGCAAAGTATAAGTGCTACATGTACCAAACTTGCATGTTGGATGTATCTTTGATCAAACTTTCATAAAATGACCTTGACCTACTTTTTTCCACTTGAGTGATTTTCTTAATATACATGTACTTAGAGATATGTTTAAATTGAACTTTGCTGCCGCGAGGTGAGCCTGGTAATCTTTGATTACACTATGTTTAAAAGTTCATCTCGTCTCCATCTCATTGGTCATATTGCTTCTCAACCACATTTTGTAAATGTTCTGATTCTGATATTCAACAAAAACAGATGAAACACTTCTGAAATTTGCCTTGTTTGCATTCACCAACATCTCATTTTTGTTCCTGATACATTATTCTTTTGTTTAAGCCATGCCCTGTGATACAATAAAGTAGTTTATGTATTTGTCAAGCTGGATAATTTAGGTACCCATAAACTTAAACTTAAAAGTACTCATAGGGCGAAATGAAGTGGTGTGAGTTTTTGTTCTCACAAATATGACTTTTTTCAGACAACAATTATACAAAGGCACATTCATTTCATACAATATACATAAATGTACATGATTGTCTCAAAAATGCTGATATATTACAAGCTTTTACACACGTGCGCAATTTAATTTACATGAAATTTCAACATCGACACATGAAGAAGAATTTAAAAAGATTTTTCTTTACGTGTAACAAAGTAGAATGTGGGTTATATATATACATGTACTTTCTACAAAATTAAAAACAATGAAACCATCTGATCATTCCTGGCATAGTAGTATTACCGACATCATTCTTTGGTTTTGAATTAAAGAATGTGTCTTTTGTGTTTTGTAACGGGTATTAACACAGGGCAAGTGCATTTATCGTACACTGTGATGCGCGTTAGCATATCCGTAACAAAACACAAATTATGACATTTATTCTATACATATACACAACAATTATCAGATCCATTCTTCCTGTCTAAAATCGTTGTTTTCCAGATAAACAGATGCGTTGAAATTAACGTCATCGCGGCATCTTTCTGTATAGATTGGTACCCGTTCTCGGTTCCCTACGTTACGTTATTCTACTCTATATGGGC
Organism: Pinctada imbricata; assembly: GCA_033119305.1. Lineage (NCBI taxonomy): Eukaryota > Metazoa > Mollusca > Bivalvia > Pterioida > Pteriidae > Pinctada > Pinctada imbricata. Next base: position 73,556,851 of record VSWD01000005.1, read on the forward strand.
GTAAATTATCATATTCTGTTTAACAATGGGTTTATTTATCAATAAAGATCTGTTCTTTAATTGTAATCAAAGCGAAATCATCTGTTTGATAAATTGGCATTACCTTAAAATTCTCTTTACAACATTTAGAAAAAAAATCATATTTTGAAGAAGTTTGATATTACTATTATGAAGGGAAATTCGTTGATTCTTAATTGATGCAATTGAATTTGAAGACGTTTTACATTAGATGTGCATGTTAAATTTCTCTTAATTTCAAAATAGGTACTTGAATGTTTAAACTTAAAATGCTATCCTTCAATTAAGAAGACGGGAGGAGATCTCCAACAAGACCCCGCTGAGCATCAACAGCAAAATACCAAAACACCCGATGCAAAAACACAAATAACGGGTACAGCACGAGACGGAAAAGATACACACGACATGTAAACATCAAACACAAAAGACTACACATAAACCGACGAGACCAATGGGCAACCGGTGCCGACTTTGGACGGCCATTAGTCACGCAAGTAGCAAATGGTGTGGTTATCCTGGATTACGGGCGCACAACCCTCTCCAATTACCCAGAGGTCTCGAAGGACGTACAATTGTGGTGTAAAACAACCTCCTCACTGTAAGATAACCTCACACAAACAAGACCGCGAAACGCAGAGGCCCCAGAAACACAGATGAATATGTAAATGGATTTAAAAAGAGGGCATGCGTAATACAATCCGTGCTCTGCCGGCTGAAGCAAACTCATGTATGTAATCACCCGAGGATTCCGACTGACATTCAGAGAGGACAGCGGTCGGGGCCCTGTCTTCTCTAAAGAGGTTTGGACAGGGCCCGTCATGGAGTCCCGTCGTCACAGTTAGTTAGAATGCAAGTCTCAAACGTACCGGATGAGCTGTGATATGTAAATGCCGTATGACGGTAATCTAGGGAACATCACCGTCAAGCCAGGGGAAATTTACTATGTTGAATCCAAAATCAGCCTTTTTGTCATATACACTTGTATGAAAATTTCCGTTTACAATTTTGATATTTAGGTCCAAAAACGGTGTTTCTGTATCTGCAACGCTTGCCTTGTTAAGTGTTAATTCTTGTGGATAAATTTCATTCTTATATAATTGAAAAGCAGGATTGTCAATGGTTAGATTATCATGCAGATACCTAGAAGTATTATTGAAACATTTCAGATCATCAAATTTTCTTTGCTTTTAAAGATTTTGGATAAATTCTTTTTCATAAGTGTATAAAATAAATCTGCAATCAAGAGGCGCACAGTAAGTACCCATAGGAATTCCTGCAACCTGCTTGTATAGATCCTCACCAAATCTAACATACATATTATCCAAGAGGAAGGACAAGGCACTACACAGATCACTACATGTCCATGATTTGTATGATTTATGGTCTGTCGAGGAAAAGAAACCCTTCGATTCAGATGTACAAATGTAAGTTTTCCGCTCTCGATCAAAACACCATTTAATGAGATTAGATAATCGATCATTAATTTTGTCATGAGGAAGTGTGGTGTACATATTAGAGAAGTCGTATGAAGAAATCGTATTGGCTTGGAAATTTCCAGATTTCATTTTGTCAATCACATCCCCTGAATTCTTAATAGACCAAAATAGATTTATCACAGATATCACATTGTTTTAGGATATCACATATCTTACATGTTTTGTTTTCACACTTAGAAAAGCATTGAGTAATTAATTGTTTTATCTTTCAAATAAGCAACTTTTGAGTACTGTTTTGGATTTTTTCTCTATCCGAGAGAAATACTCTTGCCGCATGTGAGTCGCTGGAAACAATTCCACGAGAGTCATCCAGTACTTCGTCATCAACAACCAGTTGTCTTCTTAGTGACGTTTCAACAACAATTCTATATATTGGGTGGACACTGTCCAATACACCAACAGAGCCTTATGATTCAACAATTTCATCAGATAGCACAGTCTCATCTAAATCAGTAAATTTAGTTCTTTATGATAACGGATGTTTTCATTTCGTTCCATTCAATTTACTGCTTGCGTAGATGATGGCTGTCCTAAGTCGGCACTGGTTCCCAATTGCTCTCGTTGGTTCATGTGTATTATTTTGTGTTAGATAATTATGTTCCTTGACCCTTATGTGTCTCTTGCTGTGCGTGTCACCCCTGTGTTTTTGCATGATTTTTTTGTTTTGCTTTGGATGCTGCAACCGAGTGTCGATGGAGATCCCCTCCTTTCTTTTAAGCATAGAATGGGTTCTATTTCGCATACTTTATTCATTGAGTAGAAATTGCCATTCTATAGGTACTTTGTTGAATTTTTCTACAAAATACAATTATTACATCAAATCAATCGTGATCAATACTCTAGCTCCTATCAGCAAATGACACCTTGACCCAAAAACCTTTTTGACATAGAGCCAATGATTGTATCATCTGAAACCAAAGTTTCTATCATATCAAATAATACATGTACATACCTTATCAGAAACAATGCATTTAATTACATTTATCTTCAGTTTTGGTAATCTGGATGAAGAAACAGTTAATACCTCTTATCTATTAGAAATGATTGCTTAATAAAGTTATTTCTGATTCCGAACTAGATGTTGAGTCGATGGAAGAATGCGAAAATAAGGTGAAAGATGAGCTAGATGAGGCTATGCTATATGATGAAATTGTTATTACATAAGGCTCTGTTGGTGTAATTGGACTGTGTCGACCCAATGATAGAACTGATGTTGAAACAACTTGTGTATGCACATATTAGGAGAAAACCCATTATGAATTTGAGTCGTATCATTGTATAATTTCTGTCACATTTGAAGCATCCTAAATTTAACTGAAATAAAATTTCGTTATCTGTCCTTTAGTATGCGCTGTGATATATCCGCTTAATGTTCCATTTGTTTGTTTACAGTGGTCATGTGCTGAAATTGAAATGTAAATAAAAAGATAAAATGTCCAAACACCGTGATACGGAGGTGAGACATAGAAGTGTCAGTACAAATACATCAACACAATCTCCTATCGACAGATCCAGTAGTTTAGAGGTAAATATTGTGAATCTAACTTCTCATAAACACTCAAATTTAAAAAAAAAGTATGCGGATGTTTAGATTAGCCTGATAGCATTAATCTCCCTCTCCCTCCCTCTCTCTAATTTTATGTTAGATTATATTTTCTATGGAGGGTAGTGGAGATTGAGGGGGTGTCTATACAGATTGATCATTTGATCGGATAGTAACTTGAAAATACTGTGGACCCTGTAGATGGATGGGATCGACAGTCTGGTCTGAATCCCATATTCATTTCATTGTATTACTTTTGTCTCAATTAGAGTAGAGATACCATTATGTAAATTGGACTGCTGAACACATTGAAACGAGATGGAAAGTATTAACTCAACAGTTTATCTACGTATTGCCCCCTCCGTCGTTGAAACCTATAAAGTCAAATTTTAAATGAAGGGTTATAAACTTTGTCTCTTTCAAAAACTTTTGAAACCGCAGGGACAGAGTAATACAATATATAATGATAATATTTAACCTGCTAATTTTAAACGTCTTCAAATTTAATAGTATCATTTAAGAGCAGATAAATTTGCAGCATGGACCAGATATGCGCGTTTCGGGTACTTAACACTCGTCAGTGATATATAATTCATTTACAGAAAACGCTACGAAATCATTTATACTGGAAAAGAAAAGGATGAACACACAAAACATGGCTTCATGGAAGACGTGAGACAAATATACGAGCAGCACTTTAGACAACTCCATGATCAATTAGAAGCTGTCACGATAGAAAAGGAAAATATAGGTAACATGGATAGATATAACAATTAAATATGATATGTAGATAGCAATTGCGGATCTAGAGTCTATAATTCCCCTCTCTCCTGTTTGGGTCGGACCTTCTTAGAAAAATTTAAGTCACAGATTCTCGGAAAAATCTTGCGCAACCGTTCCATTGGAAATTCTAATAATCTTGCCTTGCCTTCTCGAGTTTGAGACTTTCCTCGATCAAACATCAACATACGAGGTCGCTAATAGACACAAAGCAGCTTCCTCATCAAACGTTTGTTAAATTACAACCAAAACCTGACACAGCGAAATATATCACTCCGCCGTTACAGCTGTAACTTTAACATACATGTTATATCACATCTAAGCCCACAGGAATTTGGTACTATATGAACTCTAAGATGAATATGAATATCATAAAACAAATATGACGAACTCCAACATAGTCAACATAGCCATACGCATGATGTCTTTCCCTCGATTTTTGAAGGATACCTTTCTCTAAGTTTTCCGGATTTTTATAAATTGTTACTGATGTTTTGATGAAAGTTACTATGTCACTCCATTCTTCCTTCTATCACAATGAAATATTGATATCAAATTAAAGAAGATCCTGACGAAAATCTCAACAGCAGTCACAGTAGAGCACAAAATTGAGCATCGACGGACCCCTAGCAAGCTAGAGGAAGGACCAGGTGCCCGGGTGGAGTAAGCATCCCCTGTTAGCTAGCCGCACCCGCCGTCGATGTTCACGCACGAAAATGAGAACATATAAAATACTTGCACTGTCTAAGATTATCTCTGTATAGAAAGTGCTATGGCGACAATATCAGGGAAAATATTCAAAACACTTACTGTCAAACCCCTCGCGGGGAACTTTTTTAAGAGCTTCACACGGCAAAGGGCATAAGTGACACAAATTGAAGTTCACAAACATGTTTAATTTTCCTTCAATATATCCTTGCAGCATCTCAGCTAAAACATGTCGAAGCTGCGAACGAAAAACTTCAGCAACGAATCTGTGACTTAGAAAAACACTTGGAGACGTGGAAAGACCGAAGGGAAAGTGATAAACATAAAGAAAGTGAAAGGTACTTGCGAAACACACATTTCTATGTGTCTTAAATGTGGAGTAAAGTGAAGTTCAGACGAAATATGCTAAGCTTTATGTATTTCAAATACTTGGGTGCGAGGATAAAAAATTTGCTTTTTATAGTCAAATAAGTCTAATAGTTTTCATCGCAATTAATAAATTTGCTGACGTATGCTTTCTTTTCTAAAGACCTATTGAATTATCCAGAAAAGTCCGACAAAACATCTTTTTTTCGTATATGTACACTACTCCATGTAAAGTGTATTTGTTTTATAATCGTTTAACACTAGGGCTTTGTTTTCCAGCAGTTATGGATATTACGTAAATATCTTTTGTATACATGTTTTCCAACGCCTTTTATACCGTGGATATGATCCTAATGGCACCAGACGGACACTAAGCTTGGTACTTGACCAATGTATAGTCTTGTACGAGCGCATTCTTAAGACTTGCACTCTGACTGACTGTGACGACGGGACCCCATGACGGGCCTTGTCAAAACCTCTTTAGAGAAGACAGGGCCCCGACCACCTGTCCTCTCTGAATGTCAGTCGGACTCCTCGGATGATAACATATGTGAGCTCTCTACAGCCGGCAGAGCACGGACTGTAATACGCATGTCTTCTTTTTATATCCATTTTCATATTAATCTGTGTTGCTTGGACCCCTGTGTTTTACAGTCTTGTTTGTGTGTGGTCATCTAACAGTGAGGAGGTTGTTTTACACAAAAATTGTGCGTTCTTCGAGACATCTGGGAAATAGGAATAGTGGGAGAGTTGTGCGCACGTAATCCAGGATAACCACACCGTCTGCTATTAACGTGGCAGATGGCCGTCCTAACTCGGCACAGGTGGCCCATTGGTCTCGTTGGTTTATGTGTGGTCTTTAATGTTTAATGTTTCTATGGTGTTAGTTGATGTTCCTTGTCCCATTTGCGTCTCTTTATGTGGGTGTCTGTTATGTGTTTTTGCATTGGGTGATTTGGGGTTTTGCTGTGGGTGCTGCAACATAGTGTTGTTGGAGATCTCCTCCTTTCTTCCACTTGATAAAGACCGAGTGGCCGATGATTATTGAGTCTTTATTGTTATTCATTATAAAGACTTAGCTAAGGAGGACTTTTCTTCATTCTTTGATATTTAAGTTATTTTGTTAAAATATCAGAAATATAGAATTCCAATATGTTTTGGAATCTTGAATTGTAAAGTGTTACACGGACCATTCACATATTTTTTGTATGACTCTTTCGTTGAATTTCGCTTTGAATGATTTTAAGATTTTCTTTGCACAGTCAGAGTTCGCATGGTGTCACTTCTGCTTCCTCAAGATTTCCATCGTGGATGACTGGTATAGTCAAACGAATGATAAGTAGTGTGTATCAGCTAGCAGACGACTTCAAAACTGAAGACCAACTTCCAGAAAATGGCGAAGATGACGGAGAACCACTCAGAGCGAAAAGGTGAACATAGTAATGTAATACATGTACTTCACTTTCAAGATACTAAAAATTGTCGTGATCGTATGTATTTCTGTCCGTGTATCGTTTTACAATTACTATTCAGCTTTCCGTCAAGTAAATGATGAACATTTTTTGAACAATTAATTGTTACATATTGAATTATTAATATTTACAGTTTAAAGGGAAAAATGAGCAGATTTGGTAAATATTTTTCATTTCGTCGTGGATAATTTGAAGAGAGAGAGAGAGAGAGAGAGAGAGAGAGAGAGAGAGAGAGAGAGAGAGAGAACAATTTATGCAAATCACTTTTATGAATAATTTATGTATGCAAATCACTTTTATGAATAATCTATGTGTTCACTTTTATGTTGATAATGATCACTTTAATGGGTCGGGTGGCTCTCTATTTGCTGATGCGTGATCTTTCTTGCGATATACCTTTTACATAAAGCTCAATTGAAAATTATGACTTAGTCTAATTGCACTTAAGGCCTTGTCACACTACAGAATTCTGGACAGCGTGTGGCAACGTATGACAATTCTTTTCCACAAGCTGCCGAACGCTGAGGTCGGTCATACAACATCAAAAGAAAATCAATAGAAAAACACGTTGTGTGAACAGTAGACTATCGTCAAGCTTATTTTACGAGTGTGTTCGGAACTTGTATCAACGTATGAGTGAGGTTCATATAACGTATGACGACGTGTACATAACGACTGCATCGTTGAGCGTGAAACTAATACGTTCCACACACGCTGCAAATTTTGTGCAGGCATAAACATTTTCGAAGCCAAGAGCGTTCGACAGCCTATAAATGTGGTTCCCTGTGAGAGCGTTCTCGCAACGTCCCGGAGCATGTACTACGATCATCCAGCATTTTAGCCAGCGACTTTACACACTGTCACACGCTGCTGTCAAACGCTGTAGTATGACAGGGCCTTTAATGGCAGTAGTTATGTTGCGCTTGATTAAAGGTACATATCTTCCAATCTGCCAAATCAGTAAAATTGGAACATATAACCTTTAAATCGATGAAAGGGCACGTACTTTTAATAAGACCACTTTGCTTAGTCATGATTTTGTAAGTTTGTCCGTCTATAAAGTTGTTACTTTGCAAGAAAGTATTTTGGACATAAATTTCATATGTACATTTCTTCAATTTGTACCAGAATTATTAACATCCTGAACTGGACCTTGGAGTTTGACCTACTTAAAAAAATCACAGTCGAATCTCCTAAATAGTGTTTTGGTTGAGAGGGGTAAAAGTATGTTTGTGCATCTGAATCATAGGGTCTTATTCCACAACAGATTACAAACCATACAAAACAAATGAAGGGATTTCGAACAACACTAGGTTGCAACACCCACAGCAAAACCCTAAAACACTCAATGCAAAAACACAGAGCAGACACCCACAAAGAGAGACACAAAAGAGACAAGGAACACCAACTCATACCATAGAAACATCAAACACAAAAGACCACATATAAACCAACGATATCATTGGGCAACCGGTGCCGACTTAGGATGGTCATCTGCCACGCAAGTAGCAGACGGTGTGGTTATCATGATTACCTGCATACATCACATCCACTTTTCCGATTACCCAGAGGTCTCGAAGATTGTGATGTAAAATAATCTCCTCACTGTAAGCTGAACATAGGAGCAGACAGCATGAAACAGGGGCCCAGGAAACAAACAGATGGATATATAAATGGAAATAAAAAAACAGAAGACATACAAATGCAGTCCGTGCTCTACCGGCTAAACCGAGCTCATACAAGTGATCACTCGATGAGTCTGACTGTCATTCAGAGAGGACAGGTGGTCGGCGCCAAGTCTTCTCTCGAGAGGTTTGGACAGGGCCTTCCGTGGAGTCCTGTTGTCACAGTATGTCAATGCAATTATTAAGAATGCGTTTGTACAAGGCTGTAGATTGGTCCAGTATCAATCCAAGTGTCCGTCTGGTGACAAAAGATCCACGATATGAAAGGCGTTTGATGATTCTTATACAATTTCGATGATAATTCTGTCTACCTTTGATCCTTCTTATTTTGCTTATTATATCACCATAAAATGTAGGTTGTGAAATACCCAATGTAATATACTCTGTTGCTTGTATGGGTCCGAATTTCAAAAGAAGTTGACCATAAATTTTGTAACATTTCAAGAAATGTTTACTAGTTTGTGAAAGCGAAAACCTTCATCTAAAAGTTTCTTTGTAATTTCTAAATTTCTACTAAGAAAATCCAATACATCAATACATTCTCTAGCATACCGGATGAGCTGTATAATGTAAATACCGTATGACGGTTATCTAGGAACATCACCGTCAAGCAAGGGAAAGCTTACCATGTTGAATCCATAATCGTCTCGTTTGTCATACACACTTGTATGAATGTCTCCATTAACAATTTTGATACTTAGGTCATAAAAATGGTGTTTCTGTGTTTGTAACGTTTGCCTTGTTTAGAGTCAGTTCCTATTGGATTAATAACAGTTTTATACTTTTTAAAAACAGGCTTGTCGATAGTAAGAATACCATCCTAGAAGTACCTATGAAAGATTTAAAATTATCATCTTTTCAATGCTTATGAAGATCTTTGATAAATTCTTTTTCATACGTGTCTAAAAATAAATCTACAACAAGAGGTGCACAATTAGTACCCATAGGGATTCCTACAACCTGCTATAATAGTTTCTCACCAAATCTTACATAAATGTTGTCCAAGAGGAAGGACAAGGCAATACAAAGGTAAATACATGTTCATGATTTGTTTTCTGTAGCGGAAAAGAAACCCTATGATTCAGCTGTACAAATATAAGTTTTCCCCTCTCGATCAAAACACCATTAATGAGTTTGGACGATCGATCCTTAATTTTGTCGTGAGTAAGCGCGATGTACATATTAGAAATGAAGTATGAAGAAATCGTATTTGCTTGAAAATTTCTTGATTTCATTTTGTCAATCACATCCCATGAGTTTTGATAGACAAAAAGAAGTTTACATCATTCCTGTTTAGAAAGATTTTTTTTGCCACGTGTTTCTTGAGTGCTGACGTCAGATTTCTAGACAAAACTGTAGTTGAGCAGTTGCTAAAATTAGCAATGTATCGAAATTTATAAGGAGACTTGTGCAGTTTTGGTATGCAGTATATTGTAGGAAGATCCAGTTTAGAAATAGGGATGTTGAATGAAGAATGGTCACTGTTATGTTTGTTCAAAATGTTGGGGACTCTTTCATTGCTTTCGATAAAAGTATCTGGAGACGAAATTTTGGAAACTAAAGTTGATATGTAGTATCGTTTTCAAATAATTATGGTGCTGTTGGCTGCTTTGTCTGCAGGTGCGAAGACATATTTTTCATGTAAATTACGTACTTGTTTTGAAATATCTTTCAGATTTAGAACTTGAATTTTAAAGATGAGGATTTTTGTTGAAGTTATAAGTATTTATATATCTCAAATCATTCGCTATATAGAGCATGACTAATAATAATGTTTTAAATTTTCACAGTAGAATTAACACACAACAGAAACTTTAAGGTCAGGATTTCCGCTTTCATTTACTAGTTAAGACTTTCTGGAAAATTTATAAAAATACTCTCAGCTTCTTTTGAAAATCAGACCTATACATGCACAGAGTATATTACTTTGGGAATTTCACAACTTGTTTTTTATGGTAACATTATTAACAAAATAAGAAAGATCAAGGGTTGACAGACTTTCCATCGAAAATACGTCAGAATCATAAAACGCCTTTTGTACCATGGATATGATCCTACTGTCACCAGACGGACATTTGGAATGGTACTTGACCAATCTACAGCCTTGTACAAGTACATTCTTTTAAAAAATTGCATTCTGACTGACTGTGAAGACGGGACTCCATGACGGGCTCTATCCAAACCTCGTTAGAGGAGACAGCTATAGCCGACAGAGCACGGACTGTTTTCCTACGCATTTTGTTTTTACATATCTATTACACATTCATCTGTGTGTTGCTTTGACCCATGTGATTTGCTTTCTTGTTTGTGTGATCATCTTACAGTTAGGAGGTTGTTAAACATAACAATTATCCGCCCTTCGAGACATCCAGGTAACCGGAAAAGTGGCAGGGTTGAGCACACGCAAATATATTTGCTACTATCGTGGCAGATGGGGTCGGGGTCTTTCGGTGTTTTGCTGTGGGTGCCGCAACCGAGTCTTGCTGGGGATCGTCTCCTTTCTTTTACAATATGGCAAAAAAAGTAGAAGCGTATAATGTACAATATGTAGTTGCTGTTTCAATTGTAGTAGATTCAATCAGTCTGATGCGAGTAAAATAAGGAAAAAAAAAAAGAAAACAAAAAACAAAACTCAAACATTGTACTAGAGATAAGAAAAGCTTTATTTAAAGTCGGCATGTCGAAATAACAAGTATAGTCTATATCAGACACTTATAGGCTTTGCAATTGTTTTACAGGAAAGGAATTCAAGCCTTACATTAACACAGCGCGGGGCATTCAGAACCTGCTGATGTGGAAGTGTCCATCTTTACATTGGTTGTGTTCATGGTATATGACTTTTATAAAACAGGATTTTTACTTTTTATTAATGAATTGCATGGTTTCTTTCATTGTTTTATAATGTTTTGAGTATATTTTACGCAAGCCTTTGTCTGTACCGTTGACTGGATTCAAAGTGTAGTTTGGCCAAACATAAATTATGATTATTGGCCACTATTTAAACCTATTTATCGTTTGAAGCTAATGCTGTAGCTGTCAAGTACATTGTATGCTAGAGAATTATTCCGAGAGATACAGAGAACACCATGGAATGGCTAATTTTGAGGGTTTTCCTGTCTCCCTAACAAGGAGAAACTAAACGCTGCAACGCCCTAAATTATTCGCCTTGTAAGAGCGCCGAAATCTACAAAGAGCAAATATCAAAATAAAAATTTATGTGTACTTGCAAGAATTTAATTCCTGAATACTAAAGAGAAAATTTGTTTTGAAAAAGGAAAAAGAACGGAAATGGAAAATTTTGAAGAAACTTTGAAAAAAATAAAGATTAAAATTATAGCCGTTGTTCTATAACACAAGAACTCATTTATACGTGCACATTGTAGCTATGGATAGTATCATACATACTTTGGAAATCATCAAAAGAATAACAAAGGATCAATATAGAATATGTATTCAAAAGGCACTAATAAATAAAGGGAAATTACAGACAACGAGCAGAGTTATAGTTCTTAGTCCATCCCATACGTATAGCTGTGAATACATATAATTTGGACATCGTCACATGAATAACAAGATATAGTACAAATGCATATTCAAATCGTTCTTTCCAGATCGTTTTCAAATGCAGAGGCGTGCAAATACAAATGCATATTGTAAAAGTATTTCTTTGTCTGTTTTATGTATGGTTTTCCTTTTTGGTTTCAGGTATATATGTATGTTGTATGGACAGGTCGATTTTTACAGGTGCTTGCTTTTTGCTTGGCGTTCAGGCATTTTATTTGTCTTTTGCAATCAATGTAAGTTTGTGCTAAAGCCTTAATTATCAGATAGCTAGCTAATAAACACAAATAAAATTATTATTCAAGTAAGCGAATTTTATTGATAGTACTTTCTCATATGAAAAATTTGCTAAACAGAGACTAGCGGAAAGTTCTTTGCCATAGCCATGGAAGAGTTTCTTACAGTTTCGCGTAACACTTATCTAAACATGAAAAGCTATAACATTAATGAAATAGCTGGAGTACGCACTGCCTTTTCACTTTAACCGTGTTAGTATGAAAGTTTCATGTAACCTTACATATAAACCATACAAAAAAGAGAGATTTTGATTTAGTAAATAATAAAAAACATCGATTTTCTACATTGAGTGGGGTTACCTTGACCTCAGTTGAACACGTTAAATTTAGATGAGTACGAACTACCTTTCATTCTAACAATATAACTATGAAATTTCCAATATTTTGATAAATAAAAACAAAGTCATTTAAGGAACAAAATCGTTAGCAACCCGCGATTTCGGGCACTATAAGCAAGCACGTTCATCACTGTGCTACGATTCCGTTGACAAGCAAAATGAAAATAAAGAATATAAATGCTGACCAATGGAAACTCCACAACAAAATTTCTACATGGAATGGATTCCACTGGAATTCAGATAAACACATTTCGTGATATAAAGATGTTGCATAACATATAGCTGAAAACAAATATACAGGAAGATATTTTCCATGGATATAATTCCTGAGAATAGTCAATAATCAATAATGAAAAAGCATGGATGTTTATCCACTACTGTCCTTCCGTACTAGAAAAATATATAGATAATTCCTTATCAAAGCCTGGGAAACACCCAGCCCATCCCATATACTAGTACTCTTTCAGTTACTCTTTTTTCAGGGGACTGAGGGTTGAGTTTTCCTTCTTCCCAGCTGAAGAGAGAGCGGTAAGGCAACACCATAACGATAATAAAACTTCTTTTCTAGTTTTATATGTTCTAATATCCTCTGGTATATTAATGTCAAACGTCTTCATATTCAAAAGCATCATTCAAGAGAAGATAAAGTTGCAGCATGTACCAGACATGCACGTATCGGGTACTTAATCCTCTTCAGTGATCCTAAATCTAAATATGTAATATGGTCAACGATTGAACAATTTTTATACAGGAAAAATTACCGGAAATGAAGCTAATTGAGGAAGTCCATCTTGCATTGGAGGTCGCTAGAAAAGCTCAGGTAGGAGACATTACGTTATTATTTCGTTAATGTTCGAATCTATAAATGGTATCTAGTCCTAACATGGTGTACAGCCTCAGTCTGATTTTGAGAATTTTTAACGTGGAAAGGAAAGAAAATCAGCCAATTTTGGGAATTAAAGGCTCTTGCGCATGTTTAGGATTGAGTTTTCCTTCTTACCATCTGATGAGAAAGAGGCAAGACAAGACAAAATCATCAAAATGATAAAACTTCTTTTCTAGTTTTCTATGTTCTATCATCCTCTTACATAATTTGATACAGGAAAAAGTACCGGAAATGAAGTTATTTAAGAACGTCAATCTTGCATTGGAGGTCGCCAGAAAACTTCAGGTAGGAGACTGTACGTCATCATTTCAGCAATGTTCGAAGTCATAACAGGCCTTTGATTTTGAGAATTTAAAAGTGGGATGAAAAAATCGGCCAATTTTGGGGGTTAAAGGTTCTTGCTCATTTTTATTGCCTCTGATTTGTCATGTGATGTGCTCAAGTTTGATTGTCATAAGCTCTGTTAGAAATGTCTTTTAATTTTGAAATTTTAATTCTTGCACATTTCCAATCCCTAGCTACTGTCGTTGCCTAGAATATCCACCAGTAAGGTAAAGGAATTGACATCTTGTTATGTATTTCGTTATATTTAGGACATACGTTTCACAGATTTTGGCCATATTACATTGTTCAGATTGAGGATCACTGACGAGGGTTAAATACCCGAAACGTGCATGTCTGGTCCATGCTGTAAATTAATCTGCTCTAAAATGATGCTATAGAACTTCAAGACGTTAAACATTGATCTCCAGCATGACCACCCTGCACTTACCCAGCGAAACATACCAACAAGAAAGTGACACATATATGACATCAGGCAAAACTACAAATCGCAAAAAGACACAACAATGTTCACAAGAACATCATACAAAACGATTGTAACAGACGTACAGAAACATCAAACATTGATGATTACATATATAAAAGGAAGGAGACCAATGTGCATCCGGTGCCGACTTTGGACGACCATCTGCTATTAGCAAATGGTGAAGTCATCCGGATTACGTGCGCACAACCCTCCCACTTATCCGGATACAAAGAGGTCTCAATAGACACAAAATTGTTGTATAAACATAATACTTCTCACTGTAAGGTGACATCACAAACAAGATAGTTAAACACTCTTGTAACACAGATTCTATGTAAATGGATCTAGTGAATATGCATTCTTTCAGATAGTATTTGCTTCACACGAAATTAGATGTAAAGTGACATTTTGTTTTACGATACATTTCATAGTATGGCTTGGATACGGCTGCAGATATTCTTGAAAAAATTAAAAGGTATGATAATTTATGTAGTGCTTAACAAAAATAATTTTAAAAAAAAAAGAAATAGCCTATACCTACATTTGCACATGTACCTTTATCGACTTTAATTTGCAGCTACAAATTTACATATTTGACTGCATCTCTTAACAAATTGATAGAAACTTTCTTTTCTCCAAGTTTTGCATCTAGTGGTTCGATGTGAGTTGGAGGTTGTTCGCATTTTGCCATGACGCAATTTCGCTAAAAAAATTAAAAGCACTTACAAGATTCCCTTTCATCACCAACTGGTCTTGAAATTAGCAAAGAATTAAACTGTATGTCTGTCAAGTTGTATGTCTGATTATGATTAATTCGTTTTGTACATTTTTTTGTATTTTTTTACAGTATACTTACGTGGCGACATCTACCGGGAGCACTGAGGATCTTTCTACTTCCCTGTTTCATCTTCATATCATCGTTCTTCATTTCCTTCGATTCCTTCTCAACTTTTCTTGGTAAATTTTCCCCATGCTTTTATGATGGCTTCCCTATGTGCAATCAGAATTTGCTACTTTAAAAATCCAAAATACACAAAAGCGTAGTAGAATGGGGCAGCTTGGGCACATGCCCCCACTTTGAAAACGATGATTGCCCCCCCCCCCCCCCCCACTTTTAAACACATTTTTATTATGCATTAACATTGTTTAAAATAGCAACACTTTGTACCATAAATCTACAATTTTTTGGTCAATTTTCAAACATTTTCCCGCTACCGCTCGCCAGTTTTTTATAGACTTTCTGAATGATTTAGCTATTCTGACCCATCCTTTATACATATTACTTTATCAATGTACATTAAGACATTTAACTCAAACTATATATAATATTATTACATATACTTGTTAATGATAGAGGGTATAGAAAGTATTGCTGAAAAAATCCTGGCTCGCTACCGCTCGTCAGACATTTATCCATGTACTTAAAATTTAGAATTACACCAGAAATGTTAAAAATTGTGCATACAGAACATGAACCCCTAATTTTTTTTTTTTAAATCTTCTTCTCTTCACCCCCCCCCCCCCCTTTTTTTTTGCTTGTTAGAAATTTTGAGATGTTGTGCCCCTCCACTTTTTCAGGCAGAGCTACGCCGTTGATACAGCAGCACTTTAATGATTGATTCAAGAACATGTTACTTGTCGCATGTGTGACCCTAAATATGTGACCTTGTCATTGAAGTTGCCCTAGACTCATATTGGCTGTTGAGTCTCATAAGTTATTTTTTAAAGGGATTGGCGTTGGAATCAAACTGTTCATTATGAATTATTTCTACACGACATTTCCTCGTCTGAACGAGAAATACAACTCCACACACAAACTTTGGAAAGAGTTGCCGACACAAGCCAAATGGGAGAAACAACAAGCACATTTACAGATCCATCAGGTAATTCCAGCAAAGAAAACTACTTTCATCTTTTGAGATATCAGTATTTCATCTTGCTAGAATTTTTACTAAGAATGTTCAGAATCGAATCTACATGTATAGTGTAATAAGAATGCGAACGAGGTTGTTCATGCAATTCACTGACGAGGGTTTAGTACCCGAAACGTGCATGTCTGGTCCATGCTGAAAATGTATCTGTTCTTAAATGATGCTATTGAATTTGAAGACGTTTATCATTTGTACTACTTGGTGGGTGTCACTGCTGGTGGACCAGGAGTCCCCGAGGGCACATGTAGCCAAGTTCGATCAACTTCGGTTGATTGTCTGTCTCTTCACCGCATTACGAAAATTCCTGTTACCAAATTTCTTGAAGTTTCTAAAACGTGGGTCCTGTAGCATCATATCCCACCCATCCTGCTACGTCTTTCGATATTTTTTGGACATAATTTTCACACTCTTTGGTTTAGTTTAGTTTAATCATATTTTATTTCAAATAGCAGAAAAAGGATTGGGCAAAAGTTTTCACAACATTATATAATGCCCTCTCCTATGACTCTTTGGTCATATTACATTGTTTAGATTGAGGATCACTGACGAGGGTTAAGTACCCGAAACGTGCATGTCTGGTCCATGCTGAAAATGTATCTGTTCTTAAATGATGATATTGAATTTGAAGACGTTTAACATTCATTATCTTAAAATTGGGTTTGCGAGGCAGGTTCTTACATGAGAACTGATGATTATCTGTAAATGAACACAAAATTCGAATTCGTATCACGAGGGAATGAAAGTCAAAGATATAGCTCTTAAATCAAGAATTGCTATCAATGGGCATATTTTGTCATTAAAATACAACCCCCCGAAACTTCATAACTGAAGCACTCTGCAAAGGTATAAACAAGTGAATCCCCTATAGAGATGACAGAAGATTGTAGTACTAGAATCATATGGTACCAAACAGCTTAACAAGTAAAGACAAATTAGAAGTAGAGGTCTTTTTTCTTTGGTTTTCAGAATACTTTACAAAATAAGACTGAAAAAGAGAGTAAAGAAGAGGTAAAAGAAACACCAGAACCGTCATTACCTGCTCAGTCAGAGGAGGACATATCTAAAGATGACCAGAAATTCTGTCAACTCTTCTTCTTACCGGAATCTGAACGTCCACTAGAAGGTCAGAAAATTTATACAAAACTGGAGTTTTTGTAGTGTGTTTTTGTTTTTTAATAGTAATTATAGGTTTTGTTTGCCACTGGCACTTATGCAAATTTCCCGACCCATTTATCTTGAATTGGGAGGGTTTTTGAAATTGTTTTTGAAAAAATAATGAGCGACTGAAAATTGCATGTTGGTCCTTTGCAGAAGATTAATGGAATATTGGTTCGTATTGTGACATCTTAGCCTCAAAGGCATATTTAAAATTGTACTTATGTTTCAGGTTGGAAAGGTGGGAAAAGATGTTCACTTGTGAATAAAGAAAAATTATTAATATCAGCGTTCCAGAATGGAAAACTGTATCTAACAAGAAGGTTTGTTGAAAGGAAACATGTCAGCTGTTCTGATTGCATTATTAGCTCACACGAACGAAGCTCAAGTGAGCTATTGTCATAAGGTGGCGTTCGTCGTCCGTTCATCCGTCCGTCGTAAACTTTTCACATTTTCGACTTCTTCTCAAGAACCACTGAAGGGACTTTGATGAAACTTGGAATAAAGTACCCATGGTCCCCTACAAGTGTTGTTGTTTTTGTCCGTATCCATCTATAGGTGGCGCAACCACAGGAAAAAGTAGGCCACGGGGATACCCTTCTTTGACAAACTTCTTCTTCAGAACCGAAGCACATATCGACAAACCAAAAGCATCTGGATGGTCTAGAATGATGTCTTAATATGTGTTGTTGTTTTTGGTTCCAGTCCGAAGTCAAATTTTTGACGCGTTTTACGTCTTTTTGGACTTTGTCAGAAATGCTCATTTTTTAACTGTTTCTTTGACTAACTCTATACATGTATGGTTTTGTGCCCTCTTTTAGTGCATATTTGTCATATGTAAGTTACTATTTGATTTAACATACATTACCTCTTACCTGTTACCTATCTCCTTCGTGCCTCGTGGCACATAAGGCCTTCACAGAGCTCTTCCACCTGTCTCGGTCAGCTGCTACTATTCGTGCTTCATTCCAGGATCTCCAGCCTGCTTAACATACATTACATGCTATAATCTCCTTTTTTGGAACTTTAATGAATTTTCTACAAATAAGAATAGATATGTTTACTGTGCACATTGACCCAAGGGTTGCAGGTTCAAGTCCCTGTACCGGCACCCCCAATTTTTGTCTTCCTTTTTCATTTTTCTTCTTCAATTTTTGTCACCTTTTTATGCACTTTTAAATCATCTGAATACCTTTAATTTCATTTTTGACCCCCAATTTTTTTTTCTTTTTCCATTTTTCTTTTTTCCGTTTTGCACACCTCTTCACTGTTTATTTGACATATTTAAGTCTCTTAATGCGGTGATATATATTTCATGCCTAAATTTTATATCATTGAATTTTTTGAATTTTGAAAAATTGTTTATGTGTATATAGTACAAAGGTTGTGGGTTAAAATTCTGGCACTGACACTATCATAATGCAATATTAGTAGGTTAAGAGTGTGCATAGGTATCAGGTGAGCGTTGTGCCTCCTGGGGCTCTTGTATATATATAGACGAACAGTATGAATAACTCTTTAAATTATAAATTAAACAGAAATATTATATATTTAATGTTAATAAGTACTAGTATTCGAAAAAATCAAGCTCGAACAAACCAGGGAAATACGGTGCATATTGAAATCCCTGTGATGTCCAATCAAAATTACTGGATCCAAAACGTCTTATTTCTGCTATTTTAGTGCAACATTTCGCTCTTCATCACTTGCTACGTTTATACAACTGTTTTGACTATCCGGAAAATTGTGTTTTGTCTCTCTTTCGAATTATTGTTACAGAACAAGTAGTATGCCCCCTTTTATCCGCTAGCCCGTTAGTTATGAGGAACACATTTTTGTTGAGATCACTGGGATTTATCGCGTTCTCCGCTTGCTTGATGTACTAAGGCTTGTGTAAAGGGATCTAACTCAGCGTCTACCGAAAATCGTCTTCAGAAATAGGCTAATCAATGTTGACACCAATTTTCTTTTCTGGTATATTACGATAGATTAATTCATACTGAATCATCATACAAATTTTGAAATTAGTACCCTCTTACTAACCGAGATATACCCCATACCGCGTCTCTACGAGCGCCGCATTTTAGGTCGGACGAAAAGGTGTCTGGTGATAATTAGATAGTAGCGACCGAATATGGGCACCGCTCGACCATTTAATGATCCGAACTCTTCAAAGATATACAACTACATGGAATCATCTCTTCACATGCTTGGTAGTATCTCAAATATTACTGGTATTACAAAACTCCTCATATAGCTACCTCTGTTGCACAGGCATATGAACTTTCCACATGTAAAATTCCATCTCACTGATCCGACGTTTGTCTTATTAAAGTTAATCGTTAAAAAATGCTTTATTTGAGATTGTATCAAGCATATAAGAGCTATCTAATGTAATGTTATGTCTTTGAGATGTTCGAATCATTAAATGGTCGAGCGATGCCTATGCCTAATTATCACCAGACACCTTTTTGTCCGACTTAGAAATGCGGCGCTCGTAAGAGAAGCGGTAGGGTATATATCGGCTTGTAAGGGAGGTACTGATTTCAAATTTGGTAGGAAGATCGAGCAAGCAGAAGATGCTTACTCTTCCTGGGCACCTGGTCTCACTCTCATATCGGGAGTCCGCTTCTTTTCATGTGGTGGAGGTTTTAGTTTGTTTGCTTTGGTTTCTGTTTTATCCTGATTTTGTATGCCTCCGGTTTCTGATTTTCTGAATTATCGATTTTGTGCTGTATACAGGGATATGGTCATTATCCATATTTGTCCTTCATCTATCGAAACATACCAAAGAAAATGGGTTTTGACAATATTAGCCTATTGCTGTAGACTGAAACGATAACTTATCGAGTTTTCATCAGGCGCAGAGTTAGAACCTTTTAAATAACCCATAGTACATCAAGCAACCGGGTACATGTAGCGCGATAAATCCTTATGGTCGATATAACCTTCAGAAGCGATATACACACGAGGACTCGATTTCGCCGTGCATAGTATGTCGATTCAAATTAGAAAATCAAGCCAATGCAGATCTCTGCTGAATGAAGCAAGCATATGTATAATCTCGAGTTGCAAGTTTCCTCTAACAAACTAGAATTATTTCATTTGGTAGCTAGGATAATTGGAGCTTTCATCTGGTTCAAAGCTGAAACATCCCAAATACGGAGTCTGAGATGAGGAAAAAGGACATTGGGAATTTTTGAAAGAGATTATCTTAACTCTATGGTTATGTACACATTCTTGTTTTGTTGTAGCTTTTTGTGCTTTGAAAGAACCAGAAAGCCCAGCAAACGCAATATTGTCATACCACTAGCTGACGTCACAATCATTCAAAAGGTTATATTTAAAGGTCTTCATTTATTAATCATCATTTATTGAAAATGAACATATGAAAATATTGATCCCTTAAAGCTTGTTTCAAGCATAGAAATACTATATTTATTACAGACAGGTAATTGTTGCATTTCTGTTCTGTTACAGGCAAAGCCATATTCGCGTTTACCTGGTTCAAGCATGGCTATAGAGGTTGTTGTCAGATCAAAGGTAATTTTAAAATATCTTTCAAAATTTTGATATTTTTATAAGATTGGAAGGTTCTCCGTTCTTACCTTCTTGAGTTAACAGATAAATACGCGTCCAGATTCGTTGGCACTGATGTCAACAGTTTTATAGAAGGAAACAAAAACTTGAATACAGAAAGAAATTAAAACATCTGGGCATATGAAACTATTGACAGAGTATCTTAACTACAAAAACGAAATCAGAGAAATTCATGAAATTCCGCCTACAGATCTTGATGTTATTTTGGCTAGTTTTTTCGTCGAAGTTCGGCAGAAAAATGGCTCCGAGTACGAACCGACTTTGCGAAGTATGCTTGGAAGTTTTGAAAGAGAACTTAAGCAGAGAAATTATCCAGAGAGTCTCATCTCATCTCAGCTAAAAAGTAAGCAAAAAGACCTGAAGAAGAAAGGTATGGGCAACAAGCCAAAAACTAACCGATTCTGATATTGAGGCCTTGTACTTATCTGGTGAATTGGGAACAAGTACCCCGAATAGTATTCTAAACACGCTTTGGTACAACAACACTTTTCTTTTCGGGATGAGGGGTGGTGCAGAGGAACACAGATCGCTGCGATGGGGTGACGTACGACTAGCCTATGATGTCGAGCTTAAAAAAGAATATTTAGAATACAACGAAAGGCAAACCAAGACACGAACCGGCGCTGATGTATCCCTCTACAGAAATAAACCTAGGATGTATGCTATGGCCGAAAACCCACAACGATGTCCGATAGAAGTTTACAAAACTTACCGCGATAAAAGGCCAGCTCAGTACTCCGCACCTGATGATCCTTTCTATGTCGCCGCCACTACCAAACATAATCCTGGACCTCACTATGCGTGGTTTTCAAGATATCCTGTCGGTGTTAACAAATTACGATCCATGATGAAACGTATGGTGTCCAATGCTGATCTCAAATCGGATAAACGTCTTACGAAATACTTCAGTTCGAAAGCACCTCTGCCAGAAATTATTAGAAAATAACGTCCCCGACACTCAAGCCATTCAAATTACTGGACATAAGAATCCGAACTCGTTGAATAACTACCTCTCCATCAACAATGCACAGAAAGAAAACATATCTTCCCTTCTTTGTGATTCTGAAAACCGTCATGTCCGCCATTCTATCCGATCAGTTCAAAGCCCTGAAACCGGTGTCTGTCTCCAAATGTCGAGAAACCAGCACGCCACTTCAAATCAAAACTCGGACAAATAACTATTTTCGGGAAGCGTAATCCATGGTGGTGTGTTCAACATTACTGTAAACAATTTCTTTGGTACTGAGCCTCCAAAACGTAAACACGTGTGTGTTATCGACAGCGACAGCGACTGACTTCGTGTGTACCGCGCTGTGTAACTTTCAAAACATGTGTCACTGTATATTACGTCATAAAACTTGTGTCGTGTTATGGTCACATTATTTTGTGTTAAAAACAGTTACCTGTTTACGTTAGGAATTTAAATATTTTCTATTTTCATGAAGTTTATGTTTATTGTTGAAATTAAAGGAAATATTTAACTTTACCCGAATTTTTATTTATGCAAGTTGGAACTACTTCTCAGTGCGCAATGATGTGGTAGCTGTGAAAAGAGGCTGTAAACATACTAATTAATGTTGACAAATAACAGCTGATTTCAAACGAAATAGGTGCGAGAAAAATAATCTGTTACCTTTATGAGACCGATATTGGGAAATCTCAGTCTCGGGTGATATGCAGTAACTATCACAACCTCGGCTAACGCCTCGGTTGTGATTAGTTACTGCATATCCCCCTCGACTGAGATTTCCCAATATCGGTCTCATAAAGGTAACATATTCTATTAATCCATGTCTACTTTGTACAACATATTAGGAGATAAATGGTGTTTTTATCCAGATTTTGAGCACCAGACTCCTATTTCCAAAGATACTTCTCAAATGGCACCAGACTTCAAAGATTTTCTTATGATGTCACTCACGGAAATAAAAAAGTGATTAGGTCCAAAATAAATAGAAGTATATTCCGCTTACTTTCATGAACTGCCTTTTACATATAAATTAAATCTTCTTTGTTACCTCCCAGGCTTTCATTTTTGGTGGGATTATCAACCGGGATGAAGCATTTGAGAATATACAAGAGCAGGGCAGTTTACAGTCGTTGCCATGGGCAACAGGACATATTCCTACAGATGGCGCTTCCAACTCTCGCACGTCTGATCTCGTGAGAAGTTCTGCCGGGAAGTACAGCTTTCCAGATGAATATGAGGAGGTTCCACTCCACAATTTCGTATAAAATTAAGGATACTGAATATTGATAAAAGAGCAACCATGGCATGTACTCCTTGATGCGATATAGCATTCATAAACAAGGGTCAAAACTACTGGTATGAGGTAGTGTGATTTTGGAACGCGGTTCACCATTCAACATTCAACATTCGAATGTTGAACCACGTACCAGAACGCGGTTCAACATTCAAAATGAGCGATTTCTAATTTGTATCAACCAATCATTTATATTAAATAATTCAATAAATTTAAAAGAGAAATTGTTAGTTTTTACTGAATAGTAAAATAAGAGTTCGTTCTCCGCCTTTTAGTACGAATCTGAGATGTCCAGGGTGGAAATTTAGAAATATTCATAAATTAATAGTATTGATAGATGAATTCAATAGTCTATTACTTATATATCATCTTCACGTAAAAAATCATGTCGAAGAAAATAAACATTTCATGTAAAAACAGGTTATAATATTTGATCACGTGACTGACATATATCCAAATATAGAAAACAAAATAGAGGAGCGACATTTTCGGGTTTAGAGTAGGGTGACACTAGGGCTGGGACGATTCAGGTATCCATCGATTCGGTTCGGTTTCGATTCACAAGGCCTCGGTTCGGTTAATTTCGATTCGGTTCATTTGGATGAGATAAAGTACAAAATAATGTAAAAATGGATAAAATTCACAAAAAATGAAGAAAATCTCAATTGATTTGACCATCACTTTAGTCTAACCTTATACAACATAATAGTTCGCATAATAATCTTAAGAATGTGTTGTGTTTCATCAGTTTTACATCCATAATTATGTTGAATGCATTTGCTCCATCACAACAGCATGTACTGTGAGAAATTTTAAAAAGATAAATACAAATTTCAACACCTTATTTTTCAACAACCAAGTATTGACAAGTTTCACAGTATATATCTAAGTGGACATAGCTTTCCTTACATGATATTTGGCAACTACAATCCCGTTTATTCTTGTTGCTGCTTGTACAATGCTTCCTCTGACCAGTTCACGGAAAGCGAAAGTAGAGCTACTTTCACTTTCCTTTTCATGGGAAGTCTGCAAGTGGGGGGAAGTGCACGTAAATCGGAGCAATAAGTGAATGTTCGCTCTTTTCTTACATTTTGGCCTTCTTAGATATCATTTCTAAGCAATTTCAAACATCTTCTTGTCACTATTTGACTTTAGTTTACTTTGATAAATTACGTCTGAACCGAATCGAAATCTGGAATTCTACGTCGGTGCATCGAACCGACAATGCTAATTTCGAAGCACCGAAATTTTCGGTGCACCGCCCAGCCCTAGGTGACACCCTCTAATCCTTAAGTTCATGAAATGAAAATTTTCAGGATATCTAGATAATTGTCTGACTAATTGATGGTTAAAATATGGTTATGGTAAAATTCTTCGTTTACGAGATATAGCTCCAATATCTCACCCGATATATACATGAAATGCAGTGCACCTCTACATATTTATGTCTATAGGAAACATCGAAGACCCCTGAATAGAGAGCTGGAATTTTCAGGATATCTAGATAATTGTCTGACTAATTGATGGTTAAAATATGGTTATGGTAAAATTCTTCGTTTACGAGATATAGCTCCAATATCTCACCCGATATATACATGAAATGCAGTGCATCTCTACATATTTATGTCTATAGGAAACATCGAAGTCCCCTGAATAGAGAGCTGAAATTTTCAGGATATCTAGATAATTGTCTGACTAATTGATGGTTAAAATATGGTTATGGTAAAATTCTTCGTTTACGAGATATAGCTCCAATATCTCACCCGATATATACATGAAATGCAGTGCATCTCTACATATTTATGTCTATAGGAAACATCGAAGTCCCCTGAATAGAGAGCTGAAATTTTCAGGATATCTAGATAATTGTCTGACTAATTGATGGTTAAAATATGGTTATGGTAAAATTCTTCGTTTACGAGATATAGCTCCAATATCTCACCCGATATATACATGAAATGCAGTGCACCTCTACATATTTATGTCTATAGGAAACATCGAAGTCCCCTGAATAGAGAGCTGAAATTTTCAGGATATCTAGATAATTGTCTGACTAATTGATGGTTAAAATATGGTTATGGTAAAATTCTTCGTTTACGAGATATAGCTCCAATATCTCACCCGATATATACATGAAATGCAGTGCACCTCTACATATTTATGTCTATAGGAAACATCGAAGTCCCCTGAATAGAGAGCTGAAATTTTCAGGATATCTAGATAATTGTCTGACTAATTGATGGTTAAAATATGGTTATGGTAAAATTCTTCGTTTACGAGATATAGCTCCAATATCTCACCCGATATATACATGAAATGCAGTGCACCTCTACATATTTATGTCTATAGGAAATAGGGCTGGGACGATTCAGGTATCCATCGATTCGGTTCGGTTTCGATTCACAAGGCCTCGGTTCGGTTAATTTCGATTCGGTTCATTTGGATGAGATAAAGTACAAAATAATGTAAAAATGGATAAAATTCACAAAAAATGAAGAAAATCTCAATTGATTTGACCATCACTTTAGTCTAACCTTATACAACATAATAGTTCGCATAATAATCTTAAGAATGTGTTGTGTTTCATCAGTTTTACATCCATAATTATGTTGAATGCATTTGCTCCATCACAACAGCATGTACTGTGAGAAATTTTAAAAAGATAAATACAAATTTCAACACCTTATTTTTCAACAACCAAGTATTGACAAGTTTCACAGTATATATCTAAGTGGACATAGCTTTCCTTACATGATATTTGGCAACTACAATCCCGTTTATTCTTGTTGCTGCTTGTACAATGCTTCCTCTGACCAGTTCACGGAAAGCGAAAGTAGAGCTACTTTCACTTTCCTTTTCATGGGAAGTCTGCAAGTGGGGGGAAGTGCACGTAAATCGGAGCAATAAGTGAATGTTCGCTCTTTTCTTACATTTTGGCCTTCTTAGATATCATTTCTAAGCAATTTCAAACATCTTCTTGTCACTATTTGACTTTAGTTTACTTTGATAAATTACGTCTGAACCGAATCGAAATCTGGAATTCTACGTCGGTGCATCGAACCGACAATGCTAATTTCGAAGCACCGAAATTTTCGGTGCACCGCCCAGCCCTAATAGGAAACATCGAAGTCCCCTGAATAGAGAGCTGAAATTTTCAGGATATCTAGATAATTGTCTGACTAATTGATGGTTAAAATATGGTTATGGTAAAATTCTTCGTTTACGAGATATAGCTCCAATATCTCACCCGATATATACATGAAATGCAGTGCATCTCTACATATTTATGTCTATAGGAAACATCGAAGTCCCCTGAATAGAGAGCTGAAATTTTCAGGATATCTAGATAATTGTCTGACTAATTGATGGTTAAAATATGGTTATGGTAAAATTCTTCGTTTACGAGATATAGCTCCAATATCTCACCCGATATATACATGAAATGCAGTGCACCTCTACATATTTATGTCTATAGGAAACATCGAAGTCCCCTGAATAGAGAGCTGAAATTTTCAGGATATCTAGATAATTGTCTGACTAATTGATGGTTAAAATATGGTTATGGTAAAATTCTTCGTTTACGAGATATAGCTCCAATATCTCACCCGATATATACATGAAATGCAGTGCACCTCTACATATTTATGTCTATAGGAAACATCGAAGTCCCCTGAATAGAGAGCTGAAATTTTCAGGATATCTAGATAATTGTCTGACTAATTGATGGTTAAAATATGGTTATGGTAAAATTCTTCGTTTACGAGATATAGCTCCAATATCTCACCCGATATATACATGAAATGCAGTGCACCTCTACATATTTATGTCTATAGGAAACATCGAAGTCCCCTGAATAGAGAGCTGAAATTTTCAGGATATCTAGATAATTGTCTGACTAATTGATGGTTAAAATATGGTTATGGTAAAATTCTTCGTTTACGAGATATAGCTCCAATATCTCACCCGATATATACATGAAATGCAGTGCACCTCTACATATTTATGTCTATAGGAAACATCGAAGTCCCCTGAATAGAGAGCTGAAATTTTCAGGATATCTAGATAATTGTCTGACTAATTGATGGTTAAAATATGGTTATGGTAAAATTCTTCGTTTACGAGATATAGCTCCAATATCTCACCCGATATATACATGAAATGCAGTGCACCTCTACATATTTATGTCTATAGGAAACATCGAAGTCCCCTGAATAGAGAGCTGAAATTTTCAGGATATCTAGATAATTGTCTGACTAATTGATGGTTAAAATATGGTTATGGTAAAATTCTTCGTTTACGAGATATAGCTCCAATATCTCACCCGATATATACATGAAATGCAGTGCACCTCTACATATTTATGTCTATAGGAAACATCGAAGTCCCCTGAATAGAGAGCTGGAATTTTCAGGATATCTAGATAATTGTCTGACTAATTGATGGTTAAAATATGGTTATGGTAAAATTCTTCGTTTACGAGATATAGCTCCAATATCTCACCCGATATATACATGAAATGCAGTGCACCTCTACATATTTATGTCTATAGGAAACATCGAAGTCCCCTGAATAGAGAGCTGAAATTTTCAGGATATCTAGATAATTGTCTGACTAATTGATGGTTAAAATATGGTTATGGTAAAATTCTTCGTTTACGAGATATAGCTCCAATATCTCACCCGATATATACATGAAATGCAGTGCACCTCTACATATTTATGTCTATAGGAAATAGGGCTGGGACGATTCAGGTATCCATCGATTCGGTTCGGTTTCGATTCACAAGGCCTCGGTTCGGTTAATTTCGATTCGGTTCATTTGGATGAGATAAAGTACAAAATAATGTAAAAATGGATAAAATTCACAAAAAATGAAGAAAATCTCAATTGATTTGACCATCACTTTAGTCTAACCTTATACAACATAATAGTTCGCATAATAATCTTAAGAATGTGTTGTGTTTCATCAGTTTTACATCCATAATTATGTTGAATGCATTTGCTCCATCACAACAGCATGTACTGTGAGAAATTTTAAAAAGATAAATACAAATTTCAACACCTTATTTTTCAACAACCAAGTATTGACAAGTTTCACAGTATATATCTAAGTGGACATAGCTTTCCTTACATGATATTTGGCAACTACAATCCCGTTTATTCTTGTTGCTGCTTGTACAATGCTTCCTCTGACCAGTTCACGGAAAGCGAAAGTAGAGCTACTTTCACTTTCCTTTTCATGGGAAGTCTGCAAGTGGGGGGAAGTGCACGTAAATCGGAGCAATAAGTGAATGTTCGCTCTTTTCTTACATTTTGGCCTTCTTAGATATCATTTCTAAGCAATTTCAAACATCTTCTTGTCACTATTTGACTTTAGTTTACTTTGATAAATTACGTCTGAACCGAATCGAAATCTGGAATTCTACGTCGGTGCATCGAACCGACAATGCTAATTTCGAAGCACCGAAATTTTCGGTGCACCGCCCAGCCCTAATAGGAAACATCGAAGTCCCCTGAATAGAGAGCTGAAATTTTCAGGATATCTAGATAATTGTCTGACTAATTGATGGTTAAAATATGGTTATGGTAAAATTCTTCGTTTACGAGATATAGCTCCAATATCTCACCCGATATATACATGAAATGCAGTGCATCTCTACATATTTATGTCTATAGGAAACATCGAAGTCCCCTGAATAGAGAGCTGAAATTTTCAGGATATCTAGATAATTGTCTGACTAATTGATGGTTAAAATATGGTTATGGTAAAATTCTTCGTTTACGAGATATAGCTCCAATATCTCACCCGATATATACATGAAATGCAGTGCACCTCTACATATTTATGTCTATAGGAAACATCGAAGTCCCCTGAATAGAGAGCTGAAATTTTCAGGATATCTAGATAATTGTCTGACTTATTGATGGTTAAAATATGGTTATGGTAAAATTCTTCGTTTACGAGATATAGCTCCAATATCTCACCCGATATATACATGAAATGCAGTGCACCTCTACATATTTATGTCTATAGGAAACATCGAAGTCCCCTGAATAGAGAGCTGAAATTTTCAGGATATCTAGATAATTGTCTGACTAATTGATGGTTAAAATATGGTTATGGTAAAATTCTTCGTTTACGAGATATAGCTCCAATATCTCACCCGATATATACATGAAATGCAGTGCACCTCTACATATTTATGTCTATAGGAAACATCGAAGTCCCCTGAATAGAGAGCTGAAATTTTCAGGATATCTAGATAATTGTCTGACTAATTGATGGTTAAAATATGGTTATGGTAAAATTCTTCGTTTACGAGATATAGCTCCAATATCTCACCCGATATATACATGAAATGCAGTGCACCTCTACATATTTATGTCTATAGGAAACATCGAAGTCCCCTGAATAGAGAGCTGAAATTTTCAGGATATCTAGATAATTGTCTGACTAATTGATGGTTAAAATATGGTTATGGTAAAATTCTTCGTTTACGAGATATAGCTCCAATATCTCACCCGATATATACATGAAATGCAGTGCACCTCTACATATTTATGTCTATAGGAAACATCGAAGTCCCCTGAATAGAGAGCTGAAATTTTCAGGATATCTAGATAATTGTCTGACTAATTGATGGTTAAAATATGGTTATGGTAAAATTCTTCGTTTACGAGATATAGCTCTAATATCTCACCCGATATATACATGAAATGCAGTGCACCTCTACATATTTATGTCTATAGGAAACATCGAAGTCCCCTGAATAGAGAGCTGAAATTTTCAGGATATCTAGATAATTGTCTGACTAATTGATGGTTAAAATATGGTTATGGTAAAATTCTTCGTTTACGAGATATAGCTCCAATATCTCACCCGATATATACATGAAATGCAGTGCACCTCTACATATTTATGTCTATAGGAAATAGGGCTGGGACGATTCAGGTATCCTTCGATTCGGTTCGGTTTCGATTCACAAGGCCTCGGTTCGGTTAATTTCGATTCGGTTCATTTGGATGAGATAAAGTACAAAATAATGTAAAAATGGATAAAATTCACAAAAAATGAAGAAAATCTCAATTGATTTGACCATCACTTTAGTCTAACCTTATACAACATAATAGTTCGCATAATAATCTTAAGAATGTGTTGTGTTTCATCAGTTTTACATCCATAATTATGTTGAATGCATTTGCTCCATCACAACAGCATGTACTGTGAGAAATTTTAAAAAGATAAATACAAATTTCAACACCTTATTTTTCAACAACCAAGTATTGACAAGTTTCACAGTATATATCTAAGTGGACATAGCTTTCCTTACATGATATTTGGCAACTACAATCCCGTTTATTCTTGTTGCTGCTTGTACAATGCTTCCTCTGACCAGTTCACGGAAAGCGAAAGTAGAGCTACTTTCACTTTCCTTTTCATGGGAAGTCTGCAAGTGGGGGGAAGTGCACGTAAATCGGAGCAATAAGTGAATGTTCGCTCTTTTCTTACATTTTGGCCTTCTTAGATATCATTTCTAAGCAATTTCAAACATCTTCTTGTCACTATTTGACTTTAGTTTACTTTGATAAATTACGTCTGAACCGAATCGAAATCTGGAATTCTACGTCGGTGCATCGAACCGACAATGCTAATTTCGAAGCACCGAAATTTTCGGTGCACCGCCCAGCCCTAATAGGAAACATCGAAGTTATGGTAAAATTCTTCGTTTACGAGATATGTGTCCCATATCTGGATTATAGTGTATCACACTCCTCAATTCTAGTCATTCTGTGTCGGATATTGACTTTTAGGAGCATTGGAAGCAACACTATCGTTTTTTGTATATATTTTTATCATGAACAGTATTTTGTTTAAACAGATACACATCTAGTGTAGGACTTCCTTTTTTTATTTTTAATGTATTTATTGCAATTTTACAAATAACATTTTGAAATAACATTAACATAAACACATACAAATAACAATATGATCCATTCAATCTTCCACTCGATCCTCACATCCAACAATAAGAAAGTACACATAAAGAAAAAAAAAAGAACAAACGCATGCATTTCTTGCAACGTTACAATGAAAAAAGTAATGAGATAGGCAAATTAAACTTAGAACTACATGTGTTAGTGATATATCTTATATACGTATTCTATTAATTATTTTCTGACAGAAAAAGCCAACGTTTTCGGAACTGATTTATTTTTCCATTTTTGGTATAAATATATTTTTCAATATCGCGAATATTCTTTATTTTTCCTTTAGCCTCTTGAAATGAGGGCAGTGAAGAATTCAGATTACAGGTGTATATGTATTTTTTACAGATAATAATTATGTGATTTTCCGAAGTTGTCCCTGATTTACTTCCTAAAATAATATTACTTTTTCTAAGGTTATGCAGTCAGTTATATTACAGTTTAACCATCTATTTACCATGTCCCAAAAAGGTCTTACATATGGACATTCAGAAAAAATATGAATTAATGTTTCTGGTTCATGATCACAGAAAGAGCAATTTTTTTGTTTCACTTAATTTTATTTTAAAAAGAAAATTGTTTGTTGCTAAAATTCTACATAAGATTCTGTATTAAAAGTAAATGAGCATTGTGTCTTTGGTGCATATTATTGGTAAATCAAAATAAAACTCAATGCTATTTATATCTTCATTAACTTCGTTTCTCCATTTAACAATTTTGTTTTCAGGACTTAGAAATACCTTGTCCCTTAGTGCTTCATACACAAATTTGATACACTTATTGGAAATAATTTTTAGAAATAGACCATCATCCTCACATACATCCATCGATTCATTTCGCTCCTTAAATTGCTTAATTTTTGATTTCCATTCTTTTGTTATTTTATTGATAATTTGATAGTATTTGATAAAATTATCGCAATCAATTTGACTTTTTATTTCTTCAAACCTTTTAAATTTTCCATCATTCTTTATCAAATCATTCAAACAATTCACATTATTTTGACACCATTTAGTATAATAATCATATTCTGATATATGACAGAAATTACGAATATCTTGTTGTAAATACTCGGAAATATTCAATTCATCTTTTTAATTCAAATAATAGAATTACACCCTTCCAGAACTGATTTGTTATTCTTTTCTTTAGTTCTACAAGAGTATTCTTATTTAATAACCAAATATCATCTAAATCTGTTTTGATATTAAAAACTATGGAAAGAAATTTCTGCCAGGAGCCATCTGGTTTATCATGTAATCTTATTTTTATATAGTGAATAAAAGATGTTATCACGCCTCAGACAAAAATGTTGGAATCTGATTGGTCAGATCATGGTCACATGACGCCGTGAAAAATGCCGTATCAGGCTTGTAAAATCCGTATCGGGCGAGTAGTTTATTATGACGTCAACGTGACGTCGTATCATGCCGACGTAGCAAAACAAGATGGCGACGACCAAGAGATTTAGACAGACTTCATCAACAGAAATTGACGAAAATAAGACTTAAAGTTAATTCGTAGGTAGATTCCTTCTAAACAATTTAAAAAAATAACAATAACAATTGTTTTCAATGATTGATACACTTAAAGGGAAAAAATTGAGTGAATTGTATGATAAAGAGACCCCCACACATACAGTTAGAGGTCTTCGACGTGATAAATTCGTTACACGGTTAGTTAGTGACCTGATACGGAAAAATACATGGTGTGAAAAGAAAACCCGTATCGGGCGAGGCGAAAGCCGACCCCGATACGGGTTTTCTTTTCACACCATGTATTTTTCCGTATCAGGTCACTAACTAACCGTGTAACTAATAGTATATGAATCATATTAAGTCCTCCTTTTTTGTATGAGCCGATAAGTGTCAATCTTTTAATTTTGTCTGGCTTTCCGCTCCAAATAAATTTATAAAACACTTTCTCTAATTCATTTATAATTGATTTATTTGGATAAGGGAGGAATGAGAATAAATGTATCAATTTTGGTATTGCTAAGGATTTTATAATTGTAATTTTTCCAATTGGAGTTAGGTCTCGTTTTACTCAGCTTCCGAATAATTTTCTTAAGCTTAGTAATTGCTCATTGTAATTAATTTCTACCATATTTTTTAGATTATTTGTAAACTTGATTCCTAGCAGTTTGAAATTTTCATTCGTCCATAAAATATTCAAATCTTCACAATTTTGTCTGTACTACCTGCTTTTGAACCAAGCCAAATTGCCTTTGATTTACTAATATTAAGATTAAGTCCACTTACCAAACCAAACATATTTATAATTTCCATTGATTTTCTTAATGATTTGTCTGAGCCGTCTAATAAGAGAAATGTGTTGTCTGCATACTGATTAATGAGAAAAGTAATGTTGCCAAATTGTAATCTTTTTATGTCTTTTTCCTTTTTGAGTCTGGAGCTGAGAAGGTCTACCACTAGAATAAATATATAAGGCGCGAGGGGGTCCCCCTGACGGCAGCCCATCTGAAGCGGGAGGAAAGGTGACATATTCCAATTATTTATTACTGCACTTTTCGAATGAAAGTAAAGAGTAGAGAACCATTTGCAGATAGAGTTGCCAAAATTGAAAGATTTTAATGTTTTTTTTCCACAAAAGACCATTCAACAGAATCAAACGCTTTTTCAAAATCCAAAAGAAGAAGAAGACCTTTTTGTTTAATTTTTAACATGTGTTCCATTAAATCATAGAGAAGACGTGTATTTTCACCGATAAATCTGTTTTTCAAGAATCCTTTTTGTGTATCACAATATGTATTATAAAGGGGAGTACAAGTTTAAGTCGACTGGCTATAGAGCTAGCTCCAATTTTGTAGTCAATATTTAAAAGTGATATCGGTCACCAGTTTCGTATTTGTCGTCTGTCTTTCGAGTCCTTTGGTAAGCATGTTATTATCCCTTGGCACTGGAAGTCTGATACTTTACCGTTAACATATCCAAAATTAAGTGATATTACAACTACAACTTCCCCGATTACATTCCAAAAGAATTTACAAAATTCTACTGTCAAGCCATCAGAGCCTGGGGATTTTTTATTTGCCATTTCTTACAGTGCTTTACCACATTCAGCTTTAGTGAGTAAACCTTCACACCTAATTTTATCATCATTCGACAGTTTATTTTCGTTATCAATAAATTAATCACAGATGTTCTTATTTACTTCATTTTCTACTAATTTCGTTTCATAAAGATTTTTGAAAAACAGTGTTTGTTTAGATAAAATTTCTTTTTGATTAGATATTACATCACCATTATCGTCAATAAGTTCATATATCGTTTTGTTTATGTAATTTCTTCGTTCTAGTTTACAAAAGTACTCCGTGTTCTTTTCACCATGTTCGTACCAGTTAACCTTAGACCTAAACATTATAGCATCTACAATCCTTTTACGTTTATTTTGTTCGTCTAATTTTAATGATTCAAGTTGATTTATAACTGTCTGATTCGGAGAATTCTGAATTTCTCCATCCAACTTAATAATTTTTCATTCTATTTCTTTAAGCTTTCCCTTTCGTGCCTTAAATTTGGCCACTGCATATTCTATGGTACTAGACCTTACTTTCATTTTGATTAATTCCCATAAATATTGATAATTCACTTGCTCTTTGTCATTATTTTCTTCGTATTCCGCAATTGTTTCAGTGTTATTTTTATTTATTTTTTTCCAGTGTATTCCTTATCAAAGAGTAGCAAATTATTAAATTTCCAGTAGCTTTTGCCTCGTTCTACTTCACTTGGAGAAAATTTAAAACAGATAGCAGAATGATCGGTCCTGTAACCCGGGATAATACAACATTCTTTGATTTTTGCAAAAATAGTTTGTGACACTAGGAAATAGTCAATTCTACTTTGTTTTAATGGGTGGGACCTCCTCCACGTAAACATTCTCTTGACATCATTAAATGATCGCCATGGGTCGGTATATTCGTTTTCAATCTTTTAAAAGTGTCTTTTGACATATCTTGGACAATATTCCAATCACCCCCAATGATTACTGATATATTACCTATGTTAGAAATTATTGAAAAAACCTCTTCAAAAAATTCAGGTTTGACATTGTTATGACCATACAAATTTATAAGTGTTATTTTCATATCTTGAATAGATAAATCCAGTGCTACGATTCGACCATTACTAGTGTAGGACTATCAAGGTCTGGAAAACTGCAAGCACTGCAAAAGTTATGACGTAATTTTTATGACGTTAGTTCTATGATGTCAGTGAGTGATGCTGAGATTGTCGTCAGAATCTTTCTTATCTCATTTGTGTCTCACATATTCCCTTTGCCATGTGGAGCTCGTAAAAAAAATCCCCGCGAGGGTTTTTTCCCTGACACTTTCTATATAGACATAACATCAGACAGTGCATGTTTTTAGATATTGTTTACATTTTCGTGTGTGAACATTGACGGCGGGTGCGGGTAGCCAAACAGGGGATGCTTACTCCTCCCGGGCACCTTCTCCCACCTCTATCTTGCTATGGGTCCGTTGATGCTTGATTTGGCGCTCTATTCTGAGTGCGTTTGAGGTTCCTTATCTCATCAGAAAAGCCAGACCTTTTGATTCGTGGTTCCGCATGGAAAATCTCTGGAAGCACTAGAACGATCGCCGGTGTAAGGATGATCTAGAATTAGGAACGTGACCAATCGTGGACTCCTTACAGCCCAAAGATGCATAATTTGGAGGCAGAACCAATGCGACTCGACTCTACTGCGATGAAGGAGACATGCATTCGCTTCATTGATGTCTGATCCCTCTACCCCTCTGTTCTGAAGCACAGCACCTTCCCTATCGGACATCCGGTACGTTCTGACCACCGAGAACCTTGGCGACAACAGAGACTACACCGGCTTACATGTAGTCAAGTGCTGCATCATTCCGCCACACAAGTTGTCGCCTTTGGTATTGCCTCATCGTTATGGGGGCAAACTACTGTCCAGCTTGTGACCCAACTGTGTGAAGGGAGATGAAAGAGGAGATAGGTTCAGATTTCAAATGCACACACAACTCCCAAGAAAGAGCTTTGATCGGAAATTGGGTGATTGAGGAAGTCAAGAAGGCCTTTGAAATTGGATTTGTCTTTGATTGTATCCATTAAGCGTTGAATTTCCCCCAGACTTCCAGGACCCTATTCAAGCATTACATTGATGCCTTCGTGAAATCAAAAAGGAAACCAGTGGCTACCAACCAGGATGTGAGTGTGGAACAGGAGATATAATTAAAAAATGTCT
Organism: Pinctada imbricata; assembly: GCA_033119305.1. Taxonomy (NCBI): domain Eukaryota; kingdom Metazoa; phylum Mollusca; class Bivalvia; order Pterioida; family Pteriidae; genus Pinctada; species Pinctada imbricata. The sequence goes on from VSWD01000005.1 coordinate 73,592,987, forward strand.
TTCAGAAAAAAAATGTCTCCCCTCTAAGTTACTTTGAATTGTAACCGTGGGCCAAGATGATGTTAAACCTTTGAATCATGGGTAATATCATACTAAAACATGAAAATGATTAATTGATATTGTTTTTAAGAGGTATAGCCCGAACATGATTAGCATACTAGTGTACAATTTCATTATAGGCATACTGGATGACCTTGACTTTGGTCACATGACCTTCGATATATAAAACTTTTAGATCATAAGCAACAACATACTAAATTTTATCACACTGCAAATACATTTCTAGGAATCCCATTGGTTGTTTAGCCGTAATTATGAGACTATGTTACCCGTCTGCAGCCGTAAATAAAGATCTTTTTGACGTCACGGACACCTTATTGTTTCTTGACGTCATAGTGCGTATTTCCCGTAAAAACGTTCTGAAGTTTTGAATTTTTCTCTCTCTTCAGAACCTTTAATTTTAGTTTTCTGCTAAATTTAATTTCATTCGAGTTTTTTTTTTCATTTTGAATAAACCATATACGGGAACGATCTTTTTTATTTCGCAGAAAATTTTACAACAATCAACAAACAAAAAAGTCAGATATTTTACTTTTGACGCCATTTTGAAATGACAATTCATAAGTGATTTGCAGTATGACAAAAATTATTACGGTTCCAGACAGGTAATATGGTCTGATATACCTTGTCTGGAATTAATATTCCCCTCGCCTTCGGCGAGGGAAATGTAAATTCCAGACAAGGTATATCAGACCATATTATCTGTATGGAACCGTTATAACGTATCATGAAAGTGATATGGCACAGAAATAAAGAGATAAAGCCCGGACAGGAATGTATCTACAATTTCATTAAAAATATACTAAGTAACATTGGCAAAATGACATTGGGTCTCTATTCAGGGGACTTGGATGTTTCCTATAGAAATGAATACGGTATGTAGAGGTGCATTGCATTTCATGTATATACCAAGTGAGATATTAGAGCTATATCTCGTAAACGAAGAATTTTACCATAACCATATTTTAACCATCAATTAGTCAGACAATTATCTAGATATCCTGAAAATTTCAGCTCTCTATTCAGGGGACTTCGATGTTTCCTAGAGACATGAATGTGTAAAGGTGCACTGCATTTCATGTATATATCGGGTGAGATATGGGAGCTATATCTCGTAAACGAAGAATTTTACCATAACCATATTTTAACCATCAATTAGTCAGACAATTATCTAGATATCCTGAAAATTTCAGCTCTCTAATCAGGGGACTTCGATGTTTCCTAGAGACATGAATATGTAAAGGTGCACTGCATTTCATGTATATACCGGTTGAGATATGGGAGCTATATCTCGTAAACGGAGAATTTTACCATAACCATATTTTCACCATCAATTAGTCAGACAATCATCTAGATATCCTGAGAATTTCAGCTCTCTATTCAGGGGACTTCGATGTTTCCTAGAGACATGAATATGTAGAGGTGGACTGCATTTCATGTATATACCGGGTGAGATATGGGAGCTATATCTCGTAAACGAAGACTTTTACCATAACCATATTTTAACCATCAATTAGTCAGACAATTATCTAGATATCCTGAAAATGTCAGCTCTCTATTCAGGGGACTTCGATGTTTCCTAGAGACATGAATATGTAGAGGTGGACTGCATTTCATGTATATACCGGGTGAGATATGGGAGCTATATCTCGTAAACGAAGACTTTTACCATAACCATTTTTTAACCATCAATTAGTCAGACAATTATCTAGATATCCTGAAAATTTCAGCTCTCTATTCAGGGGACTTCGATGTTTCCTAGAGACATGAATATGTAGAGGTACACTGCATTTCATGTATATACCGGGTGAGATATGGGAGTTATATCTCGTAAACGAAGACTTTTACCACAACTATCTTTTCACCATCAATTTATCAGACAATCATCTAGATATCCTGAGAATTTCAGCTCTCTATTCAGGGGACTTCGATGTTTCCTAGAGACATGAATATGTAGAGGTGGACTGCATTTCATGTATATACCGGGTGAGATATGGGAGCTATATCTCGTAAACGAAGACTTTTACCATAACCATATTTTAACCATCAATTAGTCAGACAATTATCTAGATATCCTGAAAATGTCAGCTCTCTATTCAGGGGATTTCGATGTTTCCTAGAGACATGAATATGTAGAGGTGCACTGCATTTCATGTATATACCGGGTGAGATATGGGAGCTATATCTCGTAAACGAAGAATTTTACCATAACCATATTTTAACCATCAAATAGTCAGACAATTATCTAGATATCCTGAAAATTTCAGCTCTCTATTCAAGGGACTTCGATGTTTCCTAGGGACATGATTATGTAGATGTAGACTGCATTTCATGTATATACCGGGTGAGATATGGTAGCTATATCTCGTAAACGAAGACTTTTACCATAACCATATTTTCACCATCAATTAGTCAGACAATTATCTAGATATTCTGAAAATTTCAGCTCTCTATTCAGGGGACTTCGATGTTTCCTAGAGACATGAATATGTAGAGGTGCACTGCATTTCATGTATATACCGGGTGAGATATGGGAGCTATATCTCGTAAACGAAGACTTTTACCATAACCATATTTTAACCATCAATTAGTCAGACAATTATCTAGATATCCTGAAAATTTCAGCTCTCTATTCAGGGGACTTCGATGTTTCCTAGAGACATGAATATGTAGAGGTGGACTGCATTTCATGTATATACCGGGTGAAATATGGGAGCTATATCTCGTAAACGAAGAATTTTACCATAACCATATTTTAACCATCAATTAGTCAGACAATTATCTAGATATCCTGAAAATTTCAGCTCTCTATTCAGGGGACTTCGATGTTTCCTAGAGACATGAATATGTAGAGGTGCACTGCATTTCATGTATATACCTGGTGAGATATGGGAGCTATGTCTTGTAAACGAAGAATTTTACCATAACCATATTTTAACCATCAATTAGTCAGACAATTATCTAGATATCCTGAAAATGTCAGCTCTCTATTCAGGGGACTTCGATGTTTCCTAGAGACATGAATATGTAGAGGTACATTGCATTTCATGTATATACCGGGTGAGATATGGGAGTTATATCTCGTAAACGAAGACTTTTACCACAACTATCTTTTCACCATCAATTTATCAGACAATTATCTAGATATCCTGAAAATTTCAGCTCTCTATTCAGGGGACTTCGATCTTTTCTAGGGAACTTGATGGATGGAATATCATTAGGGGTTGTCAGCTTTACTCTAAACGCGAAAATGTCGCTCCTTCATTTATTTTTACTATATTTGGATATGTGTCAGTCACGTGATCAAATATTATTACCTGTTTTTACACTAAATGTTTGTTTTCTTCGACATGATTTTCTACGTGAAGATGTTATGTAACTAGTATACTAAGTCAATTCAATTCAATTTATTCAAAAGCCATACAGCTTATAGATACAACACACATATCATGACGGTTATACTATACATGACATAAACAAACATTGTTTCATTACCGAAAAAAAAAAGTACAAGAGATACATGAAAAAGACATAACTTATACAAGTGCATAATAATATATAGAGCACAATCCACTAAGCTACCCTAAGTGCATGATACGTATTTATAAACTATTTTTTCTATATTTGAATTAATGAATTCGAGGCATACACAAGGAAATAATATAATGTGGCATACCACCCCTCCCCCCTTCTATTCGAAGTAATTCATAATAAATAACAGATACAAGGAGAGTGGACCGCTAAGCTACCCCATTGTTTCGGATCTTAATCTACCAGCAAACCTTAAAAAATTTCCTAAATTACACAATTCCCGAACATTCTGGACACTCAATAATTGTACCAATTTAAAAACACTCGGCTTTCTATAGTAATAAGGTTTTACATATTTTCTACGTAGTTGATCATATAATGGGCATTTTAATACAAAATGGAATTCATCTTCAATGTCTTGGAGACTGCACAATGTACATAACCTAGTATTTCTGTTTTCATTTCTATATCTCCCCCTTTCAATGTTCAAATTATGAGATGACAGTCTCAAACGTGCTATATTCTTCTTACATATATAACTTAATGGTTTTGTAAGGTAATATTGTAAATTAAAATTATCTACGAGATGTTGATAAAGTCTTCCTTTACTTGAATTTCGTATATCCTCTGCTAGTGATTGACTATATACATCCAATAATCGTTTTTCAATAACACGGTAATAATTTATTTCTCTAATGTTTTCAGCTTCCCAGATAAAGCCTAATCCTAAATTGTTAAGTTCTTGTTTTATCTTCATTACCCAGCTATCATTATTTGCAATCATTTCGTCATAGCATTTCATTAGAATACAATTATCACTTTTTCTCAATTTTAGCCAGTATTTAAAAATTCTCAATTTTCTGCGCTCTTGCAACGGGAGTCTACCGAGTTCGTAGTAGACTAAATTGTTACTCGTGTTTCTGCTTACGCCTAATAAATTTTTACAGAAAGAGGTATGAACTTTTTCAACGTCTGCTGCTTTGTGAAATCCCCAAATCTCTGAACCATAGCACAAAATAGAATTAACATAAATATCAAAAATTGAACATTTAGTCTCAATATTGAATGAAAAGTCTTTAATGGAGTTGGATATTGCAAATGAAGCTTTTCTTCCTTGGTCAGCTATATGCTTCTGAGTCAAGTTAAATTTCCCATTGTAGTTCAATAACAATCCAAGATAACTAAAATTGTCAACTACCTCCAGTTTGTTAGAATCATAAGTCCATTTTTCAAATGATTTCAAATTTCCCCCATTTCTGAAAACAACAATTTTTGACTTATTTGTATTAACCTTTAGGTGCCAATTATCAGTATATTTCTTAAGAGAATCCAACATTTTCTGTAACCCCTCAGCCGTCTGAGAAATCAAAACCGTGTCATCTGCATACATTAGTAGAAACAAATTGATATCTTGTATTTCGATAGAGGGACAAGAGTCTTTTAGAAAATGCATCTCAAAATCATTAACGTATAAAGACCATAGAATCGGGGACATGACTTCTCCCTGTAAGAGCCCGGTTTCACTTCTAAAGTATTCAGTGAAACGATCATTGAATTTAACACAAGTTTTCACTGAGGTATATAATGCTCTAATAATAGTCAACATTTTTCCGGTTATACCTAGTTTTATCAATTTTGTCCAGAGAGCAGATCTATGTATCGAGTCGAAAGCTTTTTGATAGTCTATAAAACAACAATAAAGTCTTTTTTTTCTGTTTGAGATACTTGTTTACAAGAGATTGCAGTACGAATATTGCATCTACAGTACTAGATCCCGGACGAAATCCAAATTGTGCATCAGTGATGACACTATTTCTTTTATCCCAATCATGTAATCTAGAATTCAGAACTGAAGTAAAGATTTTTCCTAAGCAGCTCATAATTGTAATGCCTCTGTAATTGTTAACGTCATTTATATCACCTTTTTTGAAAATAGGAACTACAAAGCCTGTAGACCACGATTCTGGGTAGAAACCGGAAGTGAATATTGAATTAAAGAGCTTGTGTAGATACGGAACGATAAGATCCTTTGTATTGACAAATAACTCATTTATAAGGTTATCTTCTGCGCAGCTTTTACCAGTATTGAGGCGTTCAATTGCCTTGGTGATTTCTAATTCAGTGATGGGCTCATCAAGCTCAGAGTACACTGCCGCAAGATCAATGTCGGAGATTTCAGAACTATCAATTTCAGAGTCCAAATTCGTCGATGAGCTTAGTTCTTTAAAATGTTCAAGGAATTGTTCCCCTGTGATATTAGATCTAATAAATTTCTTTTTGTTGTTATTGAACTTTTTATAAAACAACTTAGGATTATGTTTACGTAAATAGTCAAGATTATTACCCTCATGTCTACAGTATTCACGCTTAAGTTTACATGCTAACTTTTTGTACATCCCTTTCCTCTGTATCAAAACACGTCTATTTTCCTCTGATTTATTACTATTAAAGAGACGAAGAGCTTCTCTGTATGCTTTATACTTTTTCTTGCAGTTTTCGTTAAAACCAAGGCTTATCGACTTTATCCCCTTGACTTTTCCTATTATCCCCACCACCCCCACTAGAATGTTGAACCACGTGACAATGAGGTAAATATAGGTTACAAAGAGTTTCACTAAAACGTTTTACGCATTCATCGATATTTTCTTGCCTATCAAAGCTAATATCAAGACAGCTATCAATAATACGCCAGTTTTCTCTCAGAGTAGAATTAACATTATCTTTATTCTCGTCTACCCATCTTATTGTTTTACTATAATTTCTACATGAATTATCGTTATTTCTATCTTCATGTCCTTGTAGAGTGATAGACGGTGCAGAAATAAGTAAACTAAACGTTAGCGGGGCATGGTCTGAGAAAACATTAAATTTACCTGTAGAAAATTTTACAATATTCGACATACTTTGCCTACAACATAGCAAATAATCAATTAGACTAGTGCCGTTTGAACTATAGAAAGTTATACTGCCATTCGGGTCATCTCTGTGTCTTCCGTTTACAATACGTAAGCTGGAACTTTTACAAAAAGTCAAAAGCCTTCTACCAAATTGATTCACATAATTATCAGTGGTACATCTGTCATCAGTATCTAAGTCAGGGTTATATCTAATTAAAGGTTGCAAATTATCGGACACATTGTTACATAGATCATCGTTTACAATAAAATCTAAACTATCACCACATCTCGCATTCAAATCTCCAGTAACATATACACTTCCTTGTGACATATATTTACACACAGTGTCTTCTAACTCATGAAATATATCTATATCATTACGATTATAAAAAACACTGCTTTCAGGTGGGAGGTAACATGCAGCAATGAAAATAGGTTTACTAAAATCACTACCGTTAATTTTTATCCAAACTATAGTATTAAGTATATTTTCTACAATGCTTACCCTATGAGAAAGATTTGATTTATAGAAGATAGCGATGCCCCCACCCCTGCCTTTGGATCTGGGGAATATGTGTTGTTCATACCCTTCTAATTCTATTTGGTCATTTTCTGAAACCCAACATTCTAACAAACAAATAATGTCGTAGTTATTTACAATATTTACAAATTCAGGGTCTTTAAGCTTTTGTCTAAGCCCTTTGTTAACGTTCCATGAAATAAATGAGAGTTCTAGGTTACCACTCTCCAAAAGATCCTACCTTCCACTGTTCATGTTTGATGGATCTGTATGATCAGCTACGCTCATGCTACCATCGCGCACAGAAGGAGCGGAACCAGCTACAGGTAAAGTCTGCCTTGGGTCGGTGCTACCTTGATCGCGCACTAACGGAGCGGAACCGGCTAACTGTTTAGGATCAGTGTCACTCTGATCGCGCACTACTGGACCGACGCAAACAATCTGCTCTGGTTCACTGGACGCGTCAACGAAAGGCTCCTCGTCGTAATAGTAATTGGAATCAACATCTTCCTCGTATAACTGTCCGTCGACAAAGAGCTTATCCCGGACCATTTTGACGTGACATCCTCGGTTCCTCATTTCTCGAGCCACCGGGTAGAGGAATTTCCTCTTTTCTTCCATCTCCGCGGGAAACTGTTCCCTAATCCCGTACGGTTTACCTCGTAGCCTATAGGCATTACGGAGCACGAGTTCCCGGTCTTGATTGAAATGGAACCTCGCTACGATGGGTCTAGGTCTATTGAATTCATCTATAAATACTATTAATTTTTGTATATTTCTAAATTTCCACCCTGGACATCTCAGATTCGTACTAAAAGGCGGAGTACGGACTCTTATTTTACTGTTTAGTAAAAAATAATGTTTTCTCTTTTAAATTCATTGAATTATTCAATATAAATGATTGGTTGATACAATTTAGACATCGCTCATTTTTGAATGTTGAATGTTGAATGTTGAACCGCGTTCTAAAATCACACTACCCTGGTATGATTGAAAAGCGTTGGCTTGTATGTTTATATAAGGACAGTGTTGTTTTTGTATACCAAGTTAAACACTGCAACGTTATGTGTATCACCCTGATTTTAGGTGGAAATTTCTGGAGTGAAAAATCGTGTAAGTTGGTTTATTACTGATTATGACGAAACGAGCTGCACCGCCCACCTGATTTTTCAGTATGATTTAGACTTTGGAAAGATCTTGAAGACTGTTGGTTTTTTTTTTAAATAATCATGCAACATAGTTATATCTTAGCCTAAACATGGTGGTTGAACATATATTGCACTTTTTGCATGTAATTTCACTCTAATTTTTTGTCATTTTAGCATAAGTAGTGTGGCTATAATTTTTAATTTTACACTCACATTTTTCATAAATGAAAAAATTAAACATTTTTGAATCTATTGAAACGAAGTACATAGTATGACAATACATACATGTAAGGTAGTCCATAATGAGGAATATAGGGGGTTGGGGTCAGCGATAAAGCTAAATGTCGAAATAATGGAGGAGGGCAACCGAACTCGGACTCGTGATATTAGGACACGATCGTACAGGATGGAAAATCCATGACATTTGAAACTTTTGTTCATTTTCATTTGAACTGGAGCTAGTATTACTATCCTGTAAAGATCAAGAGTTATTGTTCTTCCTGTCTGTTGTCTTCTTATATTGTAAGCAATTCTCAAGACAAGTAATACCTTACTCCACCTTGTCGGATGTCATATACAAAACTGTGTCTCCGGTGAGTTTCGCGGCCGAGACTTATCAGGCCGAAACTCCAACTAAATTTCTAGCAACTTAAATGCTTATTAATGTGTTTGAAATGAATAATTTTATTTTCAGAATCGTTTGTTTATGAAGGTATGTATCCAATAAAGACCGAGTTGAGGTCTGTATGAAGGTTAGATGCCCAAGGAGAGAACAGGGTGGTGTTTAAAGATCTCGGCCTTCGGCCTGTACATCCTGTTAATCTTCTTGGGCACCTTATCTTCATACAGACCTCAACTTGATTTGTTGAGGTTTGAAAAATTAAATAGAGACTATGATCTTGCCGTATATACTCTCGGAGCGAAATTCATCGGAGACGCAGTTTTGTGTATGACATCCGGCAAAAGGGGCAGGGGGGGATGGGGTAGGTGAGAAGATGATTGCAAGACACATTAATTACGTCTCTTCTGCATTAGACGGGACATAGAGCTTCACAAACACATGATTTTGTATATGATTTTAACATGTTATCACTTATTCTGATATAATTGCACAAAAACAAATTAAACACCTCTGTTTGCCTTGTTTGCATTCACCAACATCTCATTTTTGTTCCTGATAGATTGTTTTTTTTTTGTTTTTGTTTTGTTTAAGTCATATCCTGTGATACATGTACAATAAAATAAGTTATATTAACACTTCAACTTCGTTTTCTTTAATGCAAGTAATTAGACTTCTTGCTTGTAACATTGATGCACGTGCAATTTGACACGCATAGCCGCTAGTGCTGGTCAATCTCCAAGGACGAGGTCACAAGGTCAGAATGTTGTTACCGACGGAAAGGTCTTGTCACAAGAAATACACGTGTGAAATATCAAAGCCCTATCACTAACCATTCAAAAGTTATGGTCATGGTTAAAGTTTTTGAAAAGTAGGTCAAACCCGCAGGTTAAGGTCACAAGGTCAAAAGTTTTGGAATCCATAGAAAGGTCTTGTCACAATGAATACACATTTGAAATAAGGAAGCCCTACCACTACCCATTCAAAAATTAAGGTCAAGGTTAAAATTTTGAAAAGTAGGTCAAATTCCAAGGTCAAGGTCACAAAGTCAAAATTTTTGGTATCCATGGAAAGGTCGTGTGACAATAAATACACCTGTGAAATATGAAAGCCCTATCACTTTCCATTCGAAAGTTATGCTCATGGTTTAAGTTTCTGAAAAGTAGGTCAAACTTCAAGGTTAAGGTCACAAGGTCAAAAATTTTTGTATCCCTAGAAAGGTCTTGTCACAAGGAATACACATGTGAAATATGAAAGCCCTATCACCTACCATAGGTTATTGACAAAGTTAAAGTTTTTTCTGACTGTCGGACAGACAGACGGACGGGACGGTTTTAATGTCCCCGCGTTTTCGCGAAAGCGGGGACATAAGAGAAAGATGTAAAATGCAAAGACGTCCAGTAGGATTCGTTTCATAAAAATAGTATGCGTATGAATATAAGAAATGTTTTTCATATTTTGCATTTGCATTGGTATGTGCAAAAAGTTTCATGGAAAAAATGTTGTGCAGCACGAAGTGTGTTTGTTAGTCATAAGTTGAAAACGAAGAGGAATGGGTTTTTGTTCTCACAAATATGACTTTATTTTAGACAACAATTATACAAAGGCACATTCATTTCATATAATATACATAAATGTACATGATTGTCACAAAAATGCTGATATATTACAAGCTTTTAAACACGTGCGCAATTTAATTTACATGAAATTTCAACATCGACACATGAAATAAGTTTTTAAAAAGATTTATAAAGTAAAAATATATATCGTATACTAGCTTTCTACAAAATTAAAAACAATGTAACCATCCCTGCATTGTCGTATTACCGACATCATTATTTAGAATAAGTGTCTTAATTTGTGTTTTGTAACGGTTATGCAACACACGGCAAGTGCATTCGTGTATGTGATGCACGTTAGCATAATTGCTGTGTGTTGCATACCCGTAACAAAACACAAGTTATGACATTTATTCTGTATATATGAACCACAATTGTCAGTTTCATTCTTGTTTTCTAAAATCGCGTTTTTTTTCCAGATACACAGATGCGTTAAAATTTAGGTCACCGCGGGTTCAGTTTGCATGTTAGTACATACATAATTGCATGTTTCTTTATAGCTTATGCATTGTGGCGTCACGGACGTTTTGATGCGAAATGCAGCAATTTCTTTTCAATGGATTCATTTCAGGGAATTAAATAGGTTGTGCATATCTCTTCGAGTATTTGTTTGAACAAGGATGGAATCACATGTAAAATTTAAAGATTTCATGACAGCGGGAGATAATTTGTACAATTTTTTGAATCAGACTCTCTTGGAAACAGCGGATACAATTAATAATTAAATTTGTTACCGGTGAGACGCAAGTTTATTCTTTCACAATATCTTGGTTATCTGTCTCTTACCTAGCTGATACACGGTCGTGTATCACGTGATACGCAAATGATATGTTCCACGGAAATTTGTTTTAGGCCTGTCATATGACCATCATATGATGATAACCTATTGTGGTCAAGAACAGACGTATATATTCAGAGAACACTTAATTAAACAGAACATAACATTAGGTGAGCAAAGAATTTTTTTCTGAATATAACTCTATCCTTGATTAGAATAGACTACATGTACCATCACATAACTAATAATGATGATGATTATGATAATGATGATGGTTATATGATAGGCATAAAATAAGTATTTACTTGGTTTAATCGATGGGGATTCCCGTGGAACGTAACAATTGCGTATCACGTGATACTCGACCGTGTTATAGAAAGAACTAGTTTTACTCACTATAGTCAGTTAATCCATTAGGAATCTATGCATGTTCCAGCTTTTAAAAAATGGTAAATTTATATGTAAATGTGTTTGGTCTTTAAATTCTGTGTTAACCTTTCTACTTCTCAAAAGTATGAGCAATTTGTTTTATGAGTTTGGTCTCATAATTGTTTCTTTATGAAATTATGTGTTTTTGTTCTGTTCAGTGTTTTCATGTTTTGGCGAAAGTGTAATCTATATGTTTGGTCTCTTCAGAGTTTTGATTTTTTTTTTTGGTACAATGTATGACTGTGATTCGTCTCTTTAGTGCTTTCATGTTTTGGTGTCTTAATGTTCTTGTGACTGCAATGAGGTTTTGTGGAAGATCTTTTCCTGTAATGTCTATTACATGTATATCCAAACATACCAAAATCAGAAAATAATAATGACTTGTACTAATGTAATTGTCTTTTCGGCTAAAAATCAACACTCAAATTATGATCGATGAGATTTATAATACAATAAACCTATATTACAATACTGTACAATATGTATATAATTATGCACAATATATATGATCGTGTATTGCACTTTCCTCCAAATTTCAACATCAATTGTTGTGCTTTGCACCGTCTTTTCAATGGTCATGGTAATAATAAGAAAGCATTATTGAAATTACCTAAAATCTAAAAATTCATTGACAAAAGGAAATCTGTTAACATCTCTTTCATAAATTATGATTACAGAATACATCATTTACAACATTAACATTTGAATTCCACTCGCTTTTCCTTTCATGCGGATGGTTTCATCCATAAATGCACGGAAAATTTACGGAAAACAGAGTTCTTGAATTCAGTAAGTATTATGCGCATCATGTCACGAAATAATCTCAATAGAGGTATATCAGATACAAATTGGAAAAATCACGTCTCATTTCGTTTTAAAAGCAAGAGAATTTTTTTTACAGTTTTGACATGTCATTTATGCTATCGAAATTTTGTTCCAAAACGCTAGCACCATAAAAAAAAACCTTACATATACCCAAAATTGGCAGATCTAACCAATACCTCGTTGGTAAATGACGAGATTTTCAGACCATGCTTCCGACTGCAAGTATAAATATCCCAACTTGTGGTAAAATTCTTTCATTATCATGAAATATATACAAGTACATGTATATCTGCCAATCGAGATCACAATAAGGCACTGTAAGAAACCCTTTATTCTTGGTTCGAATCACCAAAAGATTGCACGTCGTTTTGAGCAGAATATGTTCACCATTTTGAGCACAATTTGGACACAAAAGACCTGACTCCCTTTGAGAGAAATGAACAAACGCATATATGAACGATAATTACTGTCATCCTAGACCAAGTGAGAAGGACTGTGGTTGATCAATTCGATTTTGCGTTTGATTTGTAACTTCATATCAAACGATCCTTCTCACTATTTGTAAATTGGTAGAAGTATCGCGCATGGGTGATTTAATCAGGAGTACAGGGCTTTGACTAGCGGTCCATCTGAATTACGGTATACTTTATTTGTAATTTAAAAAAAATCCAATGTGGCACCAAATTATTTCTAGATGGTCTGATGAACCGTTATTCTAAGGTAGCAAGTCATGTCAAATTGACTAAATCGTTAATAACTTATCAATTTACAAACACAGAGAAGAAACTTTCAAATGACAATATAGGAATGAAGTCACCAACTTTCGCCGTTCACACTTGCCGTCTTTTGAAAGCAACACCACTTTACAAGTCATATTCAAGGCTCGTCAGCTGCCATTGGTACTTTTTCATCGTCCGCTCCTCCTTCAGTCTTGGACGCTCCTCCGTTTGTTGTCGTCATAACAATGGGCTCGGTGTTCGATTCATTCTGCCGCTGAAATAAAGTATGGCATAATGACGCAAATCGTAAATAAAATTTTGATTGCACATGTATGTAAAAGAGGTCGTCAATAGAAGAGTTATAAAAACACAATTTCAAAATAAAAAAAATATTGTCGATCTCAAGGTAAAAATACAATTGTAAATATGTAGATTTTCTTCACTTCTCTGTGATAATATAACCCTATGTTATAGACTTCATTGAATTTTCGGGCATACTTAAGTTTAGATAGATTTAATTCGCCGGCAACACTGTGGCAAAAGGGACATATTCATGATAAATGATATGAGAACGTAATCTGGTACAACAATTTTTCATTGGCAGTCGATGCATTTATAAGCTTTTGGGTGTATGTATTTAAAGAAATGTTTACACCCCTCCCCCTATTCTTAAGTTTTATGATATATCTCATGTATTATCAAAATTTTAAATGTTTAAAAAAGATTAAACTCTAAGAAAACACCGCGTTGGATCGAAACGTATGATGGTGTGATTCCTCACAGAGAATTTGATTGTTTTCTCATCATTTAAGTGATAATGCACAAAAATGATGAGACGTTGCATTAGGGCAATGCCTTATCAGTAAATCCATATCGTTTTTAATATGAAAAGTCTACTATAGTTTTTGCAAACACCTCTAGAGTTCGTCAAAAGGAATTATTTTCTGTCGTCGACAACCTATTGAAGTGTTTGCAAAAATCGAAGTGTTTGCAAAATTATGAACTTTTCACATACCTGGACGATATGGATTGATTTATTAGGCATTGCCCTACTGCAACGACTCATCAGTTTTGTAAAGTTTAATTTAGAAAATGAAAAAAAAAATACCCCCCCAAAAAAAACTATGTAAGGAACCACAACACCATACGTTTCGATCCCACGTTTCGGTGGAAAAGGTCCTAACTTTTGTTACCATGGGAAGTGCCTTGTGAAAAGGAATGCACATGTGAAATATGAAAGTCTTATCATTTACTATCAAAAATTATGGTCGAGGTTGAAGTTTTCAAATGTGTGTCAACTTCCAAAGATGAGGTCACAAGGTCAGAATGTTGTTACCAACAGAAAGGTCTTGTCACAAGGAATACAAGTGTGAAATATGAAAGCCCAATCACTAACCATTCAAAAAGTATGGTCATGGTTAAAGTTTTTCAAAAGTAGGTCAAACTCAAAGATCAAGGTCACAAGGTAACAAAACAAAACAAAATTTGGTATCCATGGAAAGGTCTTGTCACAAGAAATACACATGTGGAATATGGAAGCCCAATCACATACCATTCAAAAGTTATGGACAAGGTTAAAGGTTTTTTCTGACTGACGGACGGACAGACGGACGGACGGGACGGTTTTAATGTATCCGCGTGTTCGCGAAAGTGGAGGACAAAAAAACTTATAAGTCGAAATGAACTGTCCTGCACACAAAAAAGCTTCAAGTTAAAATTACCTGACGTCTCCTATGTAAACAGGTTTCCACAATCAACATGATGATGCTAACGATGACACCAACTAGAAGCATTATGTAAGGTACGGCCAGGTCGGCCAAACTGAGCGGCCGAGCCGTTGATACGGGTATTTGCGCCGAAACCAATATTTTCCCCAAGTTTCGGTCACAAGAATCACTTGGCATCCATCTCTTTATTAATCCCTCCATTTTACCTTCTTCAATCATTCGAAGAATGACTGCATTTATTAGATTGATAATGCCGGTATTATCCCTACGTGCACAAAAAGCATACTGCAATTTTAGAAATGAATCACTTGATATTAGATCACACTTATTTCTAACTCTGTATTTAGCAACCGAACTCGGTGTCACGAGCACCGTTGACATTTCAGATTGACTTAAACTATCAAATAAATTCATATCGTCCTTTTCTACTGAACCGGAAGTGACGAAACCCCCGCTAACTTTTTCATATAAAACAGGCAAATCCCGATCTACTGATGCCATGAAAAGTGATTCCAAATCACGTGACGACATTGTGGTTTTAGCATCCACTTTCACATCCTGTATCATGGACCGGAAGGACTTGTGAGGTATGACAGACTGGTTTGGTGGACGGTTGACAAGTATTGACACTAAGTTGGCGGAGTAACCATAGATAAGGAAAGACACGAAGCTAAACCACATGGTAGTCAGGAAACGTCCACCTGGAGACCGCGGCACCTCTTTGTACCCTGAAAAAAGAATTTGAGAAGTTTTAGGCTTGTTACACGTGACATTTTGGAAAAATGTACTAGGCGTTCAGTTTTTATTATGCATTATCTTGGAAAACTATTGAAAGGTCCTATTTGTCTAGATATTGAATTGAAATGTCCTACATATGTATTCTTTCGAGATTAATATTAGGTTATCAATAGTATTGAATGTGAGCAATCTTCTCATCCGAAACTCTCAACAAACACGTAAAGACCATGTGTATATAAAAGCATCACCACTTCAAAATGATAAGAAAAGAATGTCAAGAAGACAAATATAGCAAAAGAAGGAACAGTGACCGAAGGAATAACTGAAAAAATAGAGTTGATATAAAGGACATAAATTTTAGGTCCGTGGAAAGGAGAAACTTTGACAATCTTGATAGAATAATCAAACCAAAATTCAGATAAGACATGTGATCAATTCTCATTATTGAATATGCGCCCGCTTTTTTTAAAACCAAAACAGTCTCATTGCCATAAAAGATTAATGTAAAGAAAAAAGAGTAAATGTAAATAAGGATCCGGACTTATAATTCCTCTAATTTGCAACGCCAGATAGAGATGCAATTCTCTATCCAGAAGAAAAAGAGATAGGGATACTATTCTTATGTAATATTAGTCCGAAATATTTTGCAAAAACCAAGCCTTTGATGGTTATTTAGACTGAGAAAGACTGAGTTTTAGACTGAACGAATCCTACATGCAAAAATTTCAATTTCCACGACACTCCGAGGGGTGCATGAATGAACTGAAACATTTATTTCCCATTGTTACATCATATTTTTATAAGATTTTATTTTTTTAACATATTTTTATGACCCCGTATAGAAATATCGGGGGGGGGGGGGGTATTGTTTCTGTACTGTTGTTCAGTTCAGTTCTGTTCTGGTCTGGTCTGTCTGTCGTCTGTCTTAAAATTCATTTTTGGCTATTATAACTTTTAATCTACATGAGATATCGCTGCGACATTTCACATGTCGGTTGTTTGTGGCAAGACCTTTCATTTGACACCTAGACTTTGACATCTGTCTTTTGACAACGAGACCTTGAACTTTAATCACATGGCATTGAAGTTTAACCTACGCATAGGAAAATACACTTTCCGCATTTAACCTACTTTTAGAAAATACACTTTCAGCAATATATCATTCTTGTTCGACGGGGCATTGTGTTTCACAAACACATTGTGCTTGTTTGAGATAGTTCAAAGGTCGAAAAGAAAAATACCCGTCTGGATTCGAGCATAAATTATCTAAACGAAAATTTGACATGCAGCAAATTTTGTTTAAATTCACACTGGTCTGACAGTGAGCTTACCCTGCCAGTTTAGCGTACTGTGGACGAAGAATCCAGCGTTTTTTGGAGTGAAACTTTCCCTGGAGTTGGTCTTATCTTCATCTGGGGGCACCTTGCTCCATTCAGAGGGACTGAAGTGGTTTATAGCACCATATAGTATACCCATAACCATGCAGACGACCAATAACATGATCCAGTTACCTAGGCTATGAGAGAGAAAGAACGGAAAAATTATGAAACTCATCCATTTTTTCGTATTTTCTTCATCTGAGCTCAAAAAGGTCAATTGGCCAAATATTATGCCATTACGAAGTTATGACATTCAAGATTATTTGAATATAAAAGAGGAACGTTTACTATCAAAATCAACTGTATCATAGATATTAAGGGGAATAATAACTATTGTAACATTTTCTTTGGTTGGGGTAGGTGCCTGATGAATGGAAGGAGCAACATCATACAATATATGGGTGTAACGGATGTTCAATACAGTTTCCATTTACATTTGGAGTGAATTATACCCAACCCTTCCTTCATCTCTTCGCTTTTAAATTTACGATGCGCCATGATGGCATTTATGGCATTTCTATTGACGTTTGAAAGAGTGTAATTCCGTTTTTTTTTGTCTTTTGATACAGGAATCAAACAGCTTTTAACCAACCGTTTACATAGCGAAATTACCGGTAAATCATTTTCAAATCAACCCAATCACTTAAAATATGGGTACTGTTGCGGAGTTATAGTTTCATATTAAACAAACGAACAGACAAATTATTACAAAGAATATTTACTACTCGATCATCTTACTCTATGGGGGACAGAATTAGTTTAATTCCTCCAAAATAATCCACGGCCTTCCATGTCTTGGAAACCAAGGTCAAATGGTCAGTGTAGAAGGGCTTGGAGAAAAAGACGGCAGACTGTCTCTCCGTGGTCACTGCAAGGTCACCAACACCAATAACGGTTTGCTAAAACAATACGAAAATAGAAAATATTGAACGGATGTGACTTCATCAAATGACTCCCATATACGTGTATTGAATGTATTTTAGGAGCATTGATATAAATAATGCAAAATATGATCTTTGAGTATTCCCCAATTATCCATATTTAGGAAACCAGAATGACATGATGAACTTTATCAGGGATATCGCGATGAAGGTATTTGATAAAATCTATTTGATGGTCTCATCAATACTATTTATACCTAGACACCCCCCCCAAAAAAAAAACAACCAAAAAAACAAAAAACAAAACAAAAACAAAAAACAAAAACAAAAACAAAAAAACAAGAAATGAGAAAACAACACAAAAACAAAAGAAAAAAAAAGATTATATATAATATAAGAATTGAATTCTCTTTCAAATGTATCTGTAAGCTCTAGCAAATGACGAATAGGCTAGGAACGACGATATGGGGATCACCAAATAAATGAAAGACTAACACTCATTTTATAAGATTCCAGAATTACATTGAAGAACTTCACTTCTGTTCAACGGTATTGCATTTTGATAGATTGCAATTCTTGTAAACTTTGGAATAAACAGTCTATTGTACACATCTATCACTTGTAATGAACGTTCTATTTTTGATAAAGTTTCCCTGAATGATCTGAGGATTTCAAGTAAGTTCTGTTTAGTGTTTGAATAAATCTTTGGCATACATATGAACAGAGGATGGAGCGCGTTTCATAGTAGTTGGCTAAAAACTGAAATCATCATTATTTTTTTATACTGCAAGTAAAATAGGTCGAAATAATGATAGGCAAATACATGGATGGGAAAAGTATGTCAGATTCCTTATTTGACAACCCTTTCACATGTAATACAAACTTTTAAGGCCTTGCAAAAAGAGCTCTTCATTCACGCGTCGTGTTGGAAACTACGGATAATTGACTCGATTATTATATTAGCCAAAATGTGCTCAACGTCGTAAAAGCAATTCATCGTGTATTATACGATAATACAAACAATTAGGGATAAAAAAGCACAATAAATAATTGATAATAATGAAAGCGTAATGGAATGCATACGCTCAATTGTACAATTTCCATTAAATAGCAAATATCAAATGCCAAAGTCTCTCATTCACCCTATGCTCAACCGGACAAATGACAGCCATTGGACCACTATTTTGCCTCACTCATTCTGACCTACTAGTTAGTAGTCACAATATTTCCTGGAATACGAACTTCAGGAAATTTAGGGAGTAGTCTAGCATTTGCAAATTGGCTCAATTTAAGATTTTCTTTGGCTCCGATTTCATAAATTTCGTTACAACTTGGTTTCTGGAATCATATTAATGTTTTGCTTATGCATTCAAAAATCCTAAAAAATTCATTGAATATGAACTTGCTAAAGTCAGAAGACTAGCATGTGTAAACTGACTCCATTTATGATATTGTTTTCCGTTTCCTTTGATTTTATAAAAAGCATTGCAATTTTGTTCTCAGAATCATATTACAGTTTTGAAGTAGTCACGAAAATTCTTGAAATATGAACATCCTAGAGTAAGCATACTTTTCTTTGTAAATTGGCTCCATTTTCAGATTTCTATATCTCCATTTTTGCTATCACTTCATAAACATCGTTACAATTTGGTTTTCAGAATGATAACAATACAATAAAACTTTCCCTGGAAATGCCTGGAATATGAACTTCCTAGAATCATGTTGTGTACATTAGTTGTATCCTAACATCTTTCCTGATGTTGTTGTATTAAAAATATTTCACTTTTAAATTGATTTTTCCCTTTTTTCTGTCAAATAATTATGAGTTTGTTGACAGCGGTCGAGTGCACGTTATTATTTAACCAGAAATTACATGTTCGAGATCTACATTTCCTGTACTCCCCAATAAATACATATTTCGGAGACCAATATCCAAGTGAAATAAATTACAGTTTCACAAAATAAAAAACCCCAAAAAACAAAGAACAAAAAACGAAAACAACGGAACATACATCGTATTCAAAGAAGGAAGTCCTCCGTAGACATGGTAGAGAAGTGAATTACAAGAAACACTCAATTTATCCAGACATTTTCGGACTCTTGGCCTGTAACAAGTGAAATAAGTCTACTTTACATCCCTGTTTGCTGGTTAAAAATTCCATGTATCTGTGTTTCAACTTGATACATGTAA
Source organism: Pinctada imbricata (assembly GCA_033119305.1). Lineage (NCBI taxonomy): Eukaryota > Metazoa > Mollusca > Bivalvia > Pterioida > Pteriidae > Pinctada > Pinctada imbricata. The sequence continues at coordinate 73,613,048 of VSWD01000005.1, forward strand.
AGTCCTTGAGACCAAAACTTCGTGGACATATTTAGTGCTTCTTGTTATATATATGTTATTATACATACTCTGTTGACGACGTCACCTATGACACCACTCCACGTGGTACCATCTGCTTTCAGACTTCCGTGTGTGGAGTCGGATGTTACTTTCACGTGGTAGTTTTTCCATTTAAGTTGTGCTGCCACTTCTTTTATTAAGTCTATGAACTATTCCATATAGTTCTCCATTATTCTCCTTCTGCATGACCCAAGGAGGGCGCTGCAAAAATTACCACTAGGCTTGAAATGTCGAATTTTGGTTCTTTATTGCTTCGTTTTCTTAAAAATGTTTTTTTTTTTTTATCAATGTTAATTTTATCGAATGCAAATGAGCGTTTGATACCCATAACATGCTATGTTTGATCGATAATCGATTATGTTTCCTCGATAACCTGTCATTTCATCGATTAAGAATAAGGTTACGTCAACTACTAAAAATATTGTTTCAACATATCATTAATGTTTCGATTAGAAGAACGTTTCAAAAATTAGAATTCTACAGATTACCAATTCCTATTTTTCATAGATCTTAAATAATTTTTCTTTTTATTCCATGTCCACTTTTTTACGATTAACTTGCAATGATGTTTGATCTATTCCAAATGATGTTCCATTGATAACCAATGATATTCTATTGATTACCGGTTATGTTTCATTGATTACACATGATGTTTCGTTGATTACCAATGATGTTTCATTGATTACCAATGATGTTTCACTTATAACAAATGATGTTTCATTGATTACCAATGATGTTTTAATGATTACCGATGTTGTTTCATTGATTGCGAATGATGTTTCATTGATTACCAAAATGTTTCATTGATTACCGATGTTATTTCATTGATTACCAATTATGTTTCATTGATTGCCGAAATGTTTTATTGATTACCGATGATGTTTCATTGATTACCAATAATGTTTTATTGATAACCAAAAATCTTTCATTGATTATCGATGATGTTTCATTTATTTCTAATAATGTTTCATTAATTCAAATTTTTACCAATTAATATATCATCAGTTCAATGGTGTTTCATTGTTTACCAATAATTCTACATTGATTACAAATAATTTAAAATCAATTACCAATGATGTTTCATAGATAACCAATAATGTTTCATTGATTACTAATGTTTCGCATAAACCAAATGATTTTTCATTGCTTATGAATGATGTTTCATTGATTACCGACGATGTTTCATTGATTACCAATATTGTTTCATTGATTACCGACGATGTTTCATTGATTACCAATAGTGTTTCATTGATTACCGATTATGTTTCATCGATCACCGATTATGTTTCATTGATAACACATGATGTTTCATCCATTACAATTAATGATAAAGGAAGTTCCAATGATGTTTCATTGTTTACCAATGACGTTTCACTGATTACCATTGATATTTCATTGATTACCGATTATGTTTAACTGATTGATTATCGTGTTAAATCGGTTACCCAAGGTGTTTAATTGATTACTGATGATGTTTAATTGATTAAGAATAATGTTTCATAGATTACCAAGTATGTTTCATTGATTACCAAAGATGTTTCATTAATAACCGATGGAGTTTCATTGCTTACCAATTATGTCTCATTGATAACCCTGACGTTTCATTGTTTACCAATGATGTTTCATTAATTATCGATGACGTTTCATTGATTACCAAGTATGTTTCACTGATTACAAATGATGTTTCTTTGATTACCGATGATGTTTCATTGATTATCAATCATGTTTCTTTGATTACCGATGATAATTCATTGATTACCGATGATATTTCATTGATTACATGTACCAATCATGTTCGTCTTGTTTTAATGATTTTCCATGGACTTCCGACGAGAGCAGAGATATTTTACACATCTTTATTTACAACAGAAAATTTCACAAACATTGTAAGCAGGATGTTTCCATTTTCTTTTTGCCTTCACATGCGTTTGGATATATTTATGTCTGGTCCATGCTGCTTAAATGATTTGAAGACGTTTAACATTTGCCCTATTCAGAAAATTTCTAATTCTAATGCCATTTGATTAGTTTTACATAATTTCCGTAAACAATTACAGAAGCTTTACTTGTAGCTTAGCTTTGTAGATATGAAGTTTTTTTCCAAGAAGGATGATATGAATATCAGAGCCCGGTTTCACAAAAATTCTTACTAAATCTTAAGAATTTTCGTAACTTTCAATCTCTTCGTCATTTGATAAAACATAATTTAAAGAAGTTATCTTAGTTACAAAGAAGATCCTGACAACAATCTCAACAGCAGCCACAAACCCACAATAGAGTATACCAAATTGAACATCGACGGACCCCTAGCAAGCTAGAGGTAGCTTATATCTATATTGAAAGTGCTATGACGACCATGTCAGGGAAAGAACATTTAAAACATTTACTGTCAAACCCTTCGCGGGGAACTTCTTTACGAGCTCCACACGGCAAAGGGCATAAGTGTAACACAAATGAGATAATGAAGATCCTGATGACAATCTCAACAGCACTCACAATAGTACCAAATTGAGCATCGACCGAGTTCGTAATCAGTATTTATATAAATATGATCTTACAACATCTTTAAAAACGTTTTATTATAAATGCCAAAAATTACGAAAATTCCTGGAAATTTCGTAATAATGTTTATGAAATTTGACAAAGACCTTCATTTTCCTATTTCAAAGCAAGAAGTCACATTTCCGTGATATCAAAATGAATTTCTCGGAAACTGAACCCTGCCTAAATACAAAATAGTTACATTTTGGTTAATGAGAGTGAATAGATTTCATAATGACTATACTGTATACACTATGTCGTCATGGTCGTATGATTTACTTGGCCTTTATACAAGAATCCCAATTCTTAGAAGTTTTGTTTACCTTATCTCCCCTTTGTAATACTAATGTTTTTTATGCACAGATGCCTACATCTTTGGCAGAGGCTAAACTAAACAGATTTATGTTTTGAAATAGGTGAGGTTTTTTCATATACTTAACACATGTAATAATTCACAAGGTACGGATGTTGATTACAGATGTTATTTTCTAGGGCGGTACGTAATGTATCTATAAAATGCAATTTAGCCTATGGGCGGACCTAGGAAATGTTTCCGGGATGGGGGTCGGGGTCCTGCCCTCTCTCTAGATTCGCGTTTGAGACCCCTTTTCGAAAACTGCATGAAATATTCTGTGCGATCACCCCCATCCCCACCTCCAAATTCCCGTTTTTAACCCACTCATGTCATTATGACTACACATTCCAGAATATTTTTTGTAAAGGAATTTAAGGGAGGCGAATTAAGGCAAAAATGATTCATGTTTGTTGAATGATCCTTTCAGTCGATCAATCAAAGTAAACCATCTAGGGTGGAGCTGAGTCTACATAACAATGTACTTACTGAATTGAGAGCTTACAGACACGAGTCTATGATGATGAGAATCAATGAACTGTCTTACTTTGTTTACTTTATAGATCTAATGTAAGCTTGACCTTGACGTTTGACCTTGTGTTGATTGAAAACTTATGTAATTTGTAGAAACTATACATTTTTCATTCAAGAGATATGGGCATTTTGCAAATAACGACAAAAGAAATTTGAAGTTCCCGTTAGCTTAAATTACGAACTGTACTCTATCATGTAGGAAATGACAGTAAACATAATGCTTTAGAAATCCTGAAGGATTGCAAGATTGGACTATTGTAGAAAAAAATCAGAAAAATCGGTTATCTACATGTATACAAGACATGTATCCTACGTTGTATATTAAAAGAGGAACCTCCTGCAATTCTTTATATTTACATTACTAGTAGATTCCCCATGTTAAACGCCCGTTAGGCAACTAGAATTATATTCCAGTAACTTGGGTTGCTATTGTGACTTCACGTTCTAGTTTTGCATGTAGGGAGAATTTACCAACGTTAAATTATATTTGACGCTCTTACAGGCAAAATGTGCAACGTGCATGCAAATAAAAATGACAGATAATTAGAATAAATGTAAATATAAGTAATGACTGTCTTACTTTTGGTGTTCATGGGTGTATAATTCTGGTTGGACACGTGCAAATTTTCCGAGAGTCGCTTCGCGATTCACGGAATTTGCACGTGAACAACCAGAATTATACATCCCATGAACACCAAAAGTAAGACAGTCATTTCTTAAGTAACTTTATGGAATATTTTAAAGAATACAATTCTTAATGCTTTATCCTTTTGAAAACGTGTCCAGAGGTTTGAAATTCATCCTCTGATATATCGAATTTTTTTCCATCAAATCTTTGAAGTCTAAAGAGGTTTCATTTCTCCTTAAACATTATTCAAGATAATTCTACCATTTTCGATTCAACAATATTTTACATTGATTCATTTAACAGAAGCAATCTCCTATCTAAATAAGATGGAATTATAATCGTGATTTTTATATTTGCTTTGCTAAATTACTTTGAATCAGAAGGCTCTGACCGAATGTTTAAAATTCATATAATTAACATATTAAGTTAAGGAATGTCAAAAAAGGTCAATATGATCAGGTCAAAAACCATCGTTGAATACCCCTCGTCTTAAAAGATTTAAAACTAGAAAGGTTTCTTGTTGCGGTTGCAACAAGAGTGTCTTCCTCCTATACAATTTTTGGTTTGGAAATATGAAGGACGTCACATTACATGTATTTATATTATATATTTAAGTTTTCAAATAGCAGTAACATTAAATTTTCAAACCGATTATTGTTGGTGAGCAACCATTTGATTGGGGGGGGGGGGGGGGGGGGGCAGGAATTCTATTGCCAGCCGGTAAAATTTTTTCAGCAATTTTCTGAGCAGGCCATTTTTTTCAGCCATTACCAGAGTCGGAGAAAAAATTTCGCCGGTTCTTCGGGCCGGATTTAAACAAATTGTCAAATGTTGTGAATGTCTGTGTAAGTTAAACTCCCCGCTGTTACAGAGTATGAGTTAATAACCGTTCCTTCAGATGTCTCTTTGCAATTAGCGAATTTCAGACAGATTGTATGATGTTTAAATAGAACCTTTTCTAGAATTTTGTGCCTATGCGTATTAGGTCTCTGGTAAATACAGCTATGTGAACAGTTTGTATTATATTAATTAATTTTTTGACTTTAAATTGTCTGGCACAAAGGGCCAGCAAAAATTTCCATATCATGCAATGTATCCTTACTTTTGCATGGTCCGGGAAAAAAAATTGCCGGCCCTTTGGGCCGGAATATTTTTTTCAGCATTTTTCAGAGCCGGGATTTTTTTTTTTTTTTTGCAAATTCTTCCTGCCCCCTTCCCCCATAAAAAAGGCGAGCTCGTAGCTGTAGAACCAATTTTCTTGAGAAGAGAAATGGTAATAACAAGTTACGTTCAATATATATATATAAATACCATGAGGTTCTCGCTGTGCAGGTTCAAATTTGGACCCCCCCCCTTCCCTTTTTTCAAAGTTTATTTTGAATTTCCATCATGGCGACATCGTTCAATATAAACAGAACTGTTTTCGAAAAACGAGGGGAGGGAAGAATGTTGGAGAAATTGTTCATCAATTTGTAAATAAACCAACCGAAAATTATGTTAGAACGTTTGCTAGAATTAGAAATTAAACTTGATGTTCAAAATATAGTTATTGAAGTTTAGAAACAGGTTTGTAGGTTAGAAATCGGAATCAAACTACCACTTTTTGTGTGTAAATTCTGGTTTGTAGCTGATCTCTTCTAAATTAATCAACTGTTTTAAAATCAAATTGTGTATATCGAAATGTATTTATGAAATGCATATTCATCATTGCCGTGAAATCGGAATTTGAAAATCTCAACACTGCTTTTCTCGAGTCGGACTCGGACTACCAATTTTAGTGTGCGCCCGATCTGTTGGCGTGAAGGTGTATCGAAATACCCAACTCAAAATTTCGATGCTCATATCTTTTCAACAGTAAGAGATAGGAAAAATCAGAAAGATTAAATAAGACAGATATATGGATAAAAAATAATAATATTGAAATTTTTAGGAAACTTCATAAGCTTAATTAGGTCTTCCGACTTCCGTCGGAAGACCTATTGTTTTCGTAACCGTGGAAAATTGGATCAGCGATTTCTCAAGAACCCTGTAAGCTAGGACAATGAAAGTTCTCCAACGTTACGTTTGGAGTAAAAGCTAGATTGGTCTTTTTTATTTTTGGTCTCTGTTATTTTTTTATCATGTTTTTTAGTAGATTCAAATATTTGACGGGAGCGTCGAATTACTCAAAAGGACCGAAAATTTCATGTTTTGCTATTTGTAAGCTTAAATATCTCGTATTTTGCTATCTACAATTTCCATTCTTTTTGAAAGTCGACAGCCATGCAAGATATGAAATGCTAGATGCACACTGTAACGATTTATTACGATGACGTCCTTCACCGTCCTTCATATTTCCAAATTCAGAAGTTCATAGGAGGAAGACACTTTTTTGCTTATAATAGTAAACAAAAATTAAGCTTATGAAGTTTCCTAAAAATTTCAATATTATTATTTTTTATCCATATATCTGTCTTATTTAGTCTTTCTGATTTTTCCTATCTCTTACTGTTGAAAAGATATGAGCATCGAAATTTTGTGTTGGGTATTTCGATACACCTTCAACAGATCGGGCGCACACTAAAATTGGTAGTCCGAGTCCGACTCGAGAAAAGCAGTGTTGAGATTTTCAAATTCCGATTTCACGGCAATGATGAATATGCATTTTATAAAAACATTTCGATATACTATTATATATATTTGATTTTAAAACAGTTGATTAATTTAGAAGAGATCAGCTACAAACCAGAATTTACACACAAAAAGTGGTAGTTTGATTCCGATTTCAACCTACAAACCTGTTTCTAAACTTCAATAACTATATTTTGAACATCAAGTTTAATTTCTAATTCTAGCAAACGTTCGAACATAATTTTCGGTTGGTTTATTTACAAATTGATGAACAATTTCTCCAACATTCTTCCCTCCCCTCGTTTTTCGAAAACAGTTCTGTTTATATTGAACGATGTCGCCATGATGAGAAATTCAAAATAAACTTTGAAAAAAGGGAAGGGGGGGGGGGGGGTCCAAATTTGAACCTGCACAGCGAGAACCTCATGGTATTTATATATATATATTGAACGTAACTTGTTATTACCATTTCTCTTCTCAAGAAAATTGGTTCTACAGCTACGAGCTCGCCTTTTTTATGGGGGAAGGGGGCAGGAAGAATTTGCAAAAAAAAATCCCGGCTCTGAAAAATGCTGAAAAAAATATTCCGGCCCAAAGGGCCGGCAATTTTTTTTTTCCCGGACCATGCAAAAGTAAGGATACATTGCATGATATGGAATTTTTTGCTGGCCCTTTGTGCCAGACAATTTAAAGTCAAAAAATTAATTAATATAAATACAAACTGTTCACATAGCTGTATCTACCAGAGACCTAATACGCATAGGCACAAAAATCTAGAAAAGGTTCTATTTAAACATCATACAATCTGTCTGAAATTCGCTAATTGCAAAGAGACATCTGAAGGAACGGTTATTAACTCATACTCTGTAACAGCGGGGAGTTTAACTTACACAGACATTCACAACATTTGACAATTTGTTTAAATCCGGCCCGAAGAACCGGCGAAAATTTTTCTCCGACTCTGGTAATGGCTGAAAAAAATGGCCTGCTCAGAAAATTGCTGAAAAAATTTTACCGGCTGGCAATAGAATTCCTGCCCCCCCCCCCCCCCCCCCCAAAAAAAAAATCAAATGGTTGCTCACCAACAATTATCGGTTTGAAAATTTAATGTTACTGCTATTTGAAAACTTAAATATATAATATAAATACATGTAATGTGACGTCCTTCATATTTCCAAACCAAAAATTGTATAGGAGGAAGACACTCCAGTTGCAACCGCTACAAGAAACCTTTCTAGTTTTTGTTTACTATTATAAACAAAAAAGTGTCTTCCTCCTATGAACTTCTGAATTTGGAAATATGAAGGACGGTGAAGGACGTCATCGTAATAAATCGTTACAGTGTGCATCTAGCATTTCATATCTTGCATGGCTGTCGACTTTCAAAAAGAATGGAAATTGTAGATAGCAAAATACGAGATATTTAAGCTTACAAATAGCAAAACATGAAATTTTCGGTCCTTTTGAGTAATTCGACGCTCCCGTCAAATATTTGAATCTACTAAAAAACATGATAAAAAAAATAACAGAGACCAAAAATAAAAAAGACCAATCTAGCTTTTACTCCAAACGTAACGTTGGAGAACTTTCATTGTCCTAGCTTACAGGGTTCTTGAGAAATCGCTGATCCAATTTTCCACGGTTACGAAAACAATAGGTCTTCCGACGGAAGTCGGAAGACCTAAAGAGTAAAATACCGGGGTATGGTCAAAAACATGAACTGGGCAGAACTTTCCCTAGCTAAAATAATACGTCCGTCTTTACACGCTGTTTATGTTGTATGATACTCGAATAGAAACAACCCGTGGGGGGGGGGGGGGGTAGTGAAGTAGCGGAGAAGTCGAAATTACTCTACAGACAAACGCAAGAGACGTTTGGCTACAGCAATAATACACTAGGTTCAGGTGAGCTTTTCTGCGTGATTCATTATTGAAATATAACATACATGATGCACGTGTTAAAGTAATTGGTAGGAAGCTTTTTTTCTTTAATTAATGGATTATGCAATCTTTCAAGTTGAATACTCAATTTAAGACCTTCTTATAGTGTGAATGAATGATAAGTTTCCCAGGTTAATGATGATAGAAGAATAAAGATAACTTACCACAACTGTGGAAATAGTCATGTTCTGGTTCTGAACCTGAAATTTTAAAGAAGTTATAGTACATGTAACATTTGCATGAGCATAAAGAGGTACCAGTAAACAGCACATAGCATAACCGAGGGCAACCGACCGTGGCGTGGAAAAATTGGGGGGAAAATGCAATTTATGAAAACCTTATCAAATTCTACGTAGTTAATAACTAAGTATTTATGTGCTGTCATAAGTTCTTTTGAAGCTCAAAAAGTAAACTGTTGTGTCGATGATGATTTTGCCACCATGATTTAGTTTTCGTTGAAAAAAATGAATGAAGGATTTCGAAAATAAAAGGTCATACATCAAGGTCAATTGAATTAAAACGATTTGGAACTAATGGGAAGGTCATAGCACAAATGGGGTTTTTTTTAGAAAATATTACAAAAATACCCAGTAATCAGATGCACCAAAGGGTAACTAGGAGCATCCCCTCTTGAATATGCCCCTGTAAACATAAGTTATTCTTATGCTAAATCTTACAAGAGCAGTATCCTCATTTTTCTTTCAAGGGATTTCTTCCAAAAGACCAGGAGCCAACACCCACTTTACAATGATCATATTTGTATTCTTATCAACATGATCAAAGAGTATTACAGTAATATCCTAGGAATTACTAAAAGAAAGACTGACAAAACTGCAACCCTGCATGAGAAGCTAATAATTGTAAATATATAGCTGGGAGGGTATACCATACATCCTCAGATTAGTTTACTTAATACACAAATACCTACATTATTTACCGCCTGAGACCTAGCTTATTATCTTTCTACTTCTTTTCTATCATCCAAAATGATTTTGAAAGGTGTATGAAGTACAGAAAGAAAAGTAGTGTTTTACACATCATTTATGAGATAACTGGGAATGAAATATTGCCATTATGCACTTAAAAATGCCCATAAATCTCCCCGGGGTCTGTTTTCAGAAAAAAAGAGAGAATCGTTCCAGGAACGAATAGTCTGTTATACATATTAAGTCCTCCGAGGCTCGTGGCGTCGGAGTGCTTAAATCGTTTACTTCAATTAAACTGTCCGTTAACCTATGTTATGTGTCATTACAGACTTATTTTATAATACTACAAGTACTAGTGTTTTTTAAAATCAAGTCATATCTTTAATCTCATTTATAAATGAAGAGAGGGAAGCAATGATTCAATTAATAACAAATAATGTGTGTTTTGTTTGTATCCAAAGATGCCTTATTTATAGGGAAGCTCATTAGCAAGAGACGTCAAGGGTAACTCATTGGTTGCAGCCATTTGGCTAGCTTTTTGGTAACAATAAATATAGGATCTCAAATGAATTTTCATTTCATACGATGTATTATGAAACGAGTTGTGTGTTTCATATCCCCGAGCCTTGGCGAGGGGATATAAAACGCACAACGAGTTTCATAATACATCGTATGAAATGAAAATTCATTTGAGATTCTTTTTATCACATGATATTGCCTAAAAATGTGTATTTCTAACGTGAAATCAACGTTTCCGAGAACTATAGAGGCGAACCACGCCGTGTTCTATGGTCGTCTGCTACGCCATGAGAAGTAGTGTCCCCATCGTATTCGATATTCTGTGCGTAAGAAAAAAGTATTTCAATTTTGAATAGTATTTTAATGCAAGAATTATTTAACAACAACAATTTTAATCATTGATATTGACTCTGGGTCTGAATTTAACAGTTGACCGATATTTGAAAGGTCACATTTGTCAAGGTTTATGTGATGAGGTTCCAACCTTGACCAATCGCATTGAAGCAGAGCGATATGTAACGTGTTATCATATCATATATTTATGAAATGGCTGTATGAAACTGCATAACGGGTGTATCATGTGATAAATTAGGATATTTCATAAAAGTAGACACCAGAGTACATGTAGCTCTTTGTAAGCAGACATCAAAAACGCTAACTGTCAAAAAACATTAAGAACATTAAGGGCATTCATTGACAAGAGGTAATATCAATGGCAAAATACACCAGGGAAGATCATTCAATTTGGCAAAATACACCACGGAAGATCATTGGCAAAATACACCGAGGAGGAACATTGGCCAAATACACCGAGGAGGAACATTGGCCAAATACACCAGGGAAGATCATTGGCAAAATACACCCGGGGATATCGATGGCATAATACACAGCGGAAGATAATATTTACAAGATTCACCAGGGAAGATCAATTGCAAAATACACCAGGGAGGATCATTGGCAAAATACACTAGGAAAGATTATTTACAAAATACACCAGGGACGATCATTGCCAAAATACACGTGGGAAGATCAATTTTGCAAAATACACCAGGGAAGAACATTGGCAAAATACACCAGGGAAGATCATTTGCAGAATTTACCATGGAAGATAAATTTTGCAAAATACAACAGGGAAGACATTGGCAAAATAAACCAGGGAAGATCATTGGCAAAATACACCAGGAAAGATCATTTACAAAATACACCAGGGAAGATCATTGGCAAATATACTAGGGAAGATATTTTGCAAAATACACTAGAGAAGATCATTAGCAAAATAGACCAGGGAAGATCATTGGCATAATACACCAGGGAGAATAAATTTTGCAAAATACACTAGGGAAGAACATTGACTAAATACACCAGGGAAAATTATTTGCAAAATATACCAGGGAAGATAAATTTTGCAAAACATCAGGGAAGAACATTGGCAAAATAAACCAGGGAAGATCATTGGCAAAATACACCAGGAAAGATCATTTACAAAATACACCAGGGAAGATCATTGGCAAAATACACCAGGGAAGAGCATTGGCAAAATACACAAGGGAAGATCATTGGCATACTACACCAGGGAAGATAAATTCTGCAAAATACATCAAGGAAGAAAATTGGCAAAATACACAAGGGAAGATCATTTGCAGAATATACCAGGGAAGATCACTGGCAAAATACTCCAGGGAAGATCAATGGCAAAATACACAGAGAAGATCATTTGCAAAATACACTGGTAAATATCATTTCCAAAATACACCAGGAAAGATCATTTGCAAAATACACCGGTGATGATCATTTCCAAAATACACCTGGGAAAATCATTTGCATAACACACCAGGGAAGATCAATGGTAAAATACACCAGGGAAGCCCATGGGGGAAAGACTTAAAGGAAGCTCATTGCCAACAGACGCCAAGAAAGCCCACTGGCGATTTTTTGGGAAGTCAATTTGCAAAATACATCAAGGAGGCCCTTTGGCACATAAAACATTAATAGGGAAGTTCAGTGTCAAAAGACAAGGCTCATCTGCAAAAGGCATTAGGGATCAAAAGGCAACTGGAAAAACACATTAGAGAAGTTCATTAGGAAAAGACATGAAGTACATAGGCAAGAGACATTAGGGAAACTCATCTGCCAAAGACTTAAAGGAAGCCCATTGGCAAAATACATGATGGAAGCTCATTGGCAAAAACATTTAGGGAGCCCATTGGAAAAAGACATGATGGAAGCTCATCGGCAAAAACATTAATGGAGCCCATTTGAAAAAGACATGAGGGAAGCTCATTGGCAAAAACATTAAGGGAGTCCATTGGAAAAAGACATGAGGGGAGCTCATTGGCAAAAACATTAAGGGAGCCCATTGGAAAAAGACATGAGGGGAGCTCATTGGCAAAAACATTAAGGAAGCCCATTGGAAAAAGTCATGAGAGAAGCTCATTAGCAAAAACATTAAAGGAGCCCATTGAAAATAGACATGATGGAAGCTCACTGGCAAAAACATTAAGGGAGTCCATGGGAAAAAAGACATGATGGAAGCTCATTGGCAAAAGACAACAAGAAAGTCTAATTTATTCATTTACTATTTTTATGCTCGCATCTCTCTAATAATGGAAAAGCATCTTAAGACTAACAAATTCCTGTTTGGTTCACATTTTATATTCAGGCATTAAGCTACTTATGGACTCTCCTTATTACTATGACAATATAAGTTTTGATTTAGCATCTTGCGCAGCAATTAATCGATTTTGAGACAATGTCACATTGCCCTTTAACAATGTTTCCAAGCACTGTGATGTCTTCTAAAGTATCCGTCTACTCTATTCATGAATAATACAGACGGAATCAATGAATACCAATATCCATGCCCACCTTTTTTATATTATTGAAGTCAATTCTGATTAGAACTGTAATTTTGCATGAAAAACGTCATTTGTTCGTTTACATTTTTTTTTATTTTGAATTATTTTTTATAAAATAATGTATATAGATAATGTTGAAAACACATTACAAGTATACAGTTTCGTGTAGGATCAAGTTATAGCTCTAAAGATAAGAATACCCCCTAGATTTCTTGGCAATTTCAACTTCACAAACTTTCCTTTTCTGAGTAGCAACATTCCTTCATTGCCGGCTTATGGCGTTTTCGTATCTCAGTTAATACGCTATGTCAGAGCAAGTACCGAATATACAGATTTTGTTCTGAGAGCTAGGCGTCTTTCAGATAAGTTTCTCAATCAGGGATACGTTTGTGACCGACTAACCTCGTCACTTAGGAAGTTCTACGGTCGATATGGGGAACTCGTCAAACATTATGATGTCCCACTCTCCAGAATGGTTTATGATATTCTGTCTCGGACCATTTGAACCATCTAACCACCGAATATACTTGTATCTTCCGAAATGGAAGTAACCGGATGTGACAACTGACGGGTGTTGCATGCAAGCAGGAGATGCTTACTCTTTCTGGGCACCTGGTCTCACTCCCATTTTGAGAGTTCGCTTCTTTTCATATGGTGGAGATTTTTCTTTGTTTGCTTCGGTTCTTGTTTTATCCTGATTTTGTATGCCTTCGGTTTATGATTTTCTGAATTATCGATTTTGTACTGTGTGTTGGGATATGGTCATTATCCATATTTATCACACAGACAACTATGTGACAAGAATTTTAAAACAGATCCAAATTTATGCTTTTGGTATTCCTTCACCAGATCAGAGTGTTAACTTTCGAAAAAGACCAAACATTAGTCTTTAAAAAATGTTCCTCATGAAAACAATTTCTGATAGTACAAAAGGGTGCCCCTAAAATACAAAAAAAATAGAATGTATTGTATAAAAGTGCTACATACACAGTCATGAAAAAGTACTCGAATTTTCAATATTCTTCAAAAGCCAAAATTTTCAGGTAATCAACACATATTGGTCAGCATTGAATATTCATGGTAAAATATTTGAATTAAACTTGGGAATAAAAAACCCTGTCGTGGTCAGTCAGGGATCCACCTAAGACACTATTTATATATAATAGTACACGTGCAAGTAAACATTAAGTCTAGGTAGGATTCAGAAGTATTACGATTTTCTGCAAGGAAATGCGTTAAGTTAGGATTCATTGAGAATGCCAGTATTAAAGTCTAATTACTTTAAAATTATTCATGTGCAATATGCCGTAGGACTGAGTGATGATACACATTACAGTTATGTGATTTATTGAAAGTTGAGATGATTTTTAAGCTATTTGAGTGCACATAAACCCAAAAAGCTAGAGATAGAACATATTCTATGTCTGTGGATATGCCCCATTTATCTGTCTCTTTCATGAGCACCATATAGTGTAACCTTTTGAAACCTGTTTTTTTTTTTTAAAGAAAAGGTGTGATCACTGAATCAGACAGTCATATACTATTTAGCTCTGTACCTTACAGTGTCCATTGTATACTGTTATTTGTTAAGATCAAACCGAAAAAATCTGTCTGAAAAAGGAGGGGGGGGGGGGGGTTGCGTAACTTTCAAACCCGGTTTCACTTGGTAAAGCATTTTCAACTAAAATGTTATTTCCTCTGATTTACCATTAAATTCAAAGATGGAAAAGGAAGGGGGTGCTGGTACAATTACACGGTTAAGGAACATTTCTTTATAATATTTTTCTAAAACTCTGTCACTGGTTTTGGAGAGGAACGAGAACAAACAAAAACACAATAAAAATGACCCCCCCCCGAAAAAAGCACACTAAAAATTGAAACAAAAAGACGATAATTTTTAAAAATGAAGAGAAATGTTCATTACGTTCAAAGATCCAATTTTAGATTACGAGCATAATAGCAGGATTAGAAATTAATATTGTGAGAACGGGTGGGCGTAAATTTAGTGCCCTCGCATGTAACAACAGTCCGATTCACTTCTTTACTGTATCTGGAATGGGCGGTTTTGGTAAACCCAAATTACAAGCTGTGATACCAAAAATTAACAGGGAAATCCTTTCACACTTACAAACCGCTTGATTTGTTCTTTAATAATTACATTTCTTAAGTTCGTTATTAAATGAGGTGGTCCTCTTTCAAATTTCGCTTCCGTTTCTACCGTAAATTTTTGTACATAATAATTGATTCTGTAGCGTTCATGTCAGCATAACATTTCGGTCTTATTGAAATACGTGATATGATTATGCATGATACAAGGTGAAAATTTATGATCTACGAAATTATGTAAGTTTCTTCGGCATACATAATTTTCACGTAATGTTCATAGTCTACTTTTTACCTTTATCTTGATAAATTTCACATAAAGCATTGACAAATTGAACTTTTCAACTGAAAGGGTCACGGAAGAACAAATAGGAAAAAAAAGTTTTAGTGACAGGGCGAAGGGGGGGTGGAGAAGTTTGGGAAATTCGATAAAAAAATCGAAAAAAAAAAGGGGAGCCCACCTGATAATGGGCTTCCCCTTCTTGCAAAGACGAAGAGTCCTCATTTTGGATCTGTTTTTGTTGTTTATTTTATTTTTTAGGGGGGGGGGGGGGGCGCACGTATAGAAGTTTAGGCTCCGTACTACCCCCCCCCCCTTTCCAAGTTAAAAAGAAAAGAAACCTTGTACCAATGCATGATTTAGTTTGCCATGTTCCAAAGACGATGGGCTATCTATTGGTTAAATGCGATTGGTTAAATCATGGAATTGAGGAAAATAAAGATATTCTTGTGATTTAGTTGTGTTTTCTGTTGTTTGGATTCCCGATATCCACAAGGGGTGTATCGTAATGCGTATCGCAATATATCGCATCCTTATAGATTATATGAATAAATCATTACATGTATCACTTTGATTTTACTCAGTTTATTGAATAAAAACAAGCGGCCCATGATCCACATCGCTCGCAATTGAGATGACTTATGACAAAAGCAATCAAACGATTCAATTTTCAAGCAAATGACATTGACAATTTGAAATTCAATCAGAAAAATATGAACAGTGTGGACGTATGTACAAAGTAGAAAAAGATTTTGCATCAAAGATCGTAAAAATGAAAAGAAACAATAAATATATCGCTATACACCGCAATACAGCTGATAGAATATCACTTTTAGCGTATTGTTTCACCTCTATTATCAACAGCGGAGAGTAAAGAAGATAGAAGATATAATCTTATCTTTCTAAAATGGATTTTTAAAATACTAGGAAAATATTGACCTAAAATTACATGATTAAACTTCCTCCTCATTTTCATCACTTAATAAATAATATAATTTATAAGAGGTTTTTGGAGAGCAAGCGAACTACGCCTTGTGTGGGTGGAGGATGGGCGGAAAATCTTACATACTCATCAAGGGGAAATTTATGAGACATTTATTATTGAATCAGTGGTATTTTACAGAGATAACTTTCAGAAATGTTTTCTAAAATATAGAAGAGAGAAAATAAAAACATTTTGAAAGAAAGAGAAAAACAGGAAAGAAGTGAAAGGAACGAGATGTATTTATGAAACACTGCTACAAGTAACGTGTTACTCAAGGTCAACGTTAATATATCACATGATTTTTTTCTTGTCATAATCAATTCACAAACGAAATACTGTATGTAACCAAACCTTAAAAGTTATGGAAAGTTAAAAGTTTTCAGTATTTAGGACAGTCATGAAGGTCGAAGACACAGAGTCAAATTGACGGAAGCAACTATGTCATAATGTTGTAAAAACGAAGATGGGAGAAAATGCTATTAGATGTGTATTTTCTCAAAGTGGTTAGAAATTCGAGGCCAAGGTGACTAAGTCAAATATAGATCAAGGTACATGTAAAGTGTTAACTTAAAAAAATTGTGAATTGTAAATCAAAAGTATCATTGCTAAAGAAGCATATATAATAAGATCCTACATAAAGAGGCTCCATCTTAAAAAAATATTCAAGATCTTTTACATTTCAAATCACAATTTCATAACAAGCATATCAGCCACAGGTTAACTCCACCAGGTATGGCTTAAACTCTTTTTGATATGAGGCTTCCTGGAACTGGAACAGTCTTCCGAACGAAATCCGTAAAGCTGACTCTTGCAAGTCCTTAGTGAGGCTGCTCCAGACCTGGGAAGGCCCCATAGGTAGTTGTTCAGCTTGCACATGAGTGTTTATTAGGTTACTGACGCTATGCTGCTCAGACATCGTGCTCATTGTGATATCATAATTATACTTTTATTTGTACTGATCTGCTATACTATGCCTTTTTACTTGATTTTTTAATACTTTTCCTTTTTGCTTGTTTTATTTATGTTACTACTTGCTTTAGATGTAGTCTATTTTAGTTGGCTTATTGGTGTATGCCTTTTAGTTAGAGCTTATGTATTTTAATTGTGATCTTTCATGTGTCTGTTTCGTATTGTGTGCATACTTTTTAGTCTGTTGTTACTTTGTACAGTTTTATATATTGGTTTGTCGAAATACAAGCTCTTCTGAGCTTATGTTTGTAGTTGAAATATTCGACACTAAAGATTCTGTATCTGCATAGTCAAAATAAATACTCTTGATTTACAAAATAAATATTATTGATTTACAAAATAAATATTTTTGATTTACAAAATAAATATTTTTGATTTACAATTCACAAATATTTTATGTTGACATTCAGACAATAGTCGACGGTATGACTAAACGAAAGGTCTAGTCGCAATATATGTTTCTGATACGGTTTAGAAGTCAAACCACGTAGGTCAAATTTAGACAACGAGAGAACAGGAAAAGACAATGCCATATTTTCTTTAAAACGGTGGCATAAAATGAACGATAGAAAAAGTCATAAAAGCAAGAAAAAATATCACTTTTGAGTATGCACTATATTACTCTTCCTTACTTCCCACACATAATAATTTATAACTAATTGGTGAAAATATTTTTAAATAAGTTATTCGTGCATTAAATTGTTCTGTTTGTTGTAAATCGTTATGAATGGAATGGAAAATTAATGCTCTTTCGAGTCTTCTCTTTGCGAACTGAAGATACTAAATGCGATTAAAATCAGCTGGTATTTTATCGTTAAGTTTCAGAAAAATCTTAAACTCTGTAATAAACAGCTGATAAAGAAAAGATTTATAAGACGATTGAGGTTTGTCTAGTTTACTAAACGGTCTTTTTTCTCTCGATACTTCTGGCATGCAGAGATATAATGAAATTAAGAGAAGTGCATGAACGTTCCGAAGTTGGGTAATAAATGATAAAAGTTCTTAAACAACCAATTAGCCACCTTGTTTCAATAGATATTAAATAAAAATCAAAAGCGAAACTTTTAATGAATTCCTTGATTTTATGTCCAAATGGCATAAAGACTGAAGGAATGGCAATTTTCATCCCCTCCTCTTAGACCAAATGGGAGGGACATTTTACTCTCGACAGTCCAGACGACTATCTTCTTTATAATTAATTAAACATTTGTATTTTCTCCATTCGACCTGCATTCCTACAGAAGCTCCAAAATAAATCTTGTTTAAGTTGTCCGTTTTCTCACGCATCATTAGATTTTTGACATCTTTTCAACACTATGCACCTGCAGCGATACTAAAAAGTTCGATCGGAGGTCATCCATGCCAAACTGCTAGCTTCTGGGCGCATAGTTTTTTTGGCTTCCCAAACCAATGTCCGTTCATTCATTCAACGAAGGAATACAGATAACCACCATATCATGGGTATTTTCATCAACACAAACACCTTTCAAAAGTTCCAAAACTAACATATTTCATTAATAAAATTTTCCAACTTTCTATGATGCACTGGACAATGACGTCATATTTTCAGACTCATTCGCACAAACTTAATATCCAATCGCACATACGCATTCTCGGGCTTTTTCAGTCGCACGTTGGAAAAGGCCCGAGAATGTGCGGTTGGCAACTTACCCATTCGGATTGCCTCGTACTTTACACTAGTGTCATGGTTGATATTCTATATATACTCTGTGTCAGAAAAGCCGATGGAGAAAACTAACGTTTGCCAAATTAGGCCACATATTGCTCATCCGAATTGCACCTTTTTTCTCAAGATTGCACTGCATAGAAAAAATCTAAGAGTACTAACAGTAAAGACCATTGACTTTTCCAAGAAAAAAATATATTTATTTCTGTCTACATCAACACGATGCCAGATTCTCACTCGCCACACTGTATTTAATATCAAGGTGAAATTGACGTAGATACCAATACACAGTGCCAATAAAGGTGCTTCATCAATATGTTACATCTACTCAATCTCTCATATACAAACAAATGATTGTGATCCTCCATTTTCCAATCAGAGAGGGGGGGGGGAAGCAATGTTTTAATATCAATTTCTTACGATTTTGTCATCATCCATGGTAGGTACAGGGACCTACCTCACTTGTGATCTTGTAAGATCCATCGCCCTTGTGTGTATTTTGTTTACGACATATTTCACATTAATAAAACAAAACTGACTATGTTCTACTGCTTTTGGTATGAGGAGCGTAGATGGAGAACTGTATTCACATTTGAAAAATAGAACATGTTTTACATATTTTTCTCAAGATAAAACATATAAACTGAATGATAAAAGTCATCATTTTTCATCGTATGCTCAAACGAAAAGGCACGAGAACGCTTGCTTTGCCTTTTGTCATACATGGTAAAACCCATCTTCTCAAGACAAGTGTACGTAATTATACCTTACTCCCGAGGTGTTACGTACACTTGTCTAGAGAAGATGGGAAAGCCATATCGTGAAATTAGTAATTTCTGTTAAAAACTATGACATGCCAATTCAAAATTTATGTAAAGGCTAATATGTCATGAAAGTCAATCTCTAACGACCGGTTTCATCCTACATATGGAGGATACTTTTCTCAATATTAAATGACCCGTGGGTAGAATTATCATAGTGTAAGGTTTATTATGTGACACTGGTATGACACAGGTTAAATGGTGTTAGGGAGACCTATAACCTGTGGAGTTAGCACCATTTATAAGCTATTACTAGATCGGTGGTTCCTCATAGTTCCTATTTCACGGTCCAAATGAAGAGAAAGCCTAGGGAGTCTATCTGGAAACGAAGACTACAAGGTCAACTGAACAAATTGCCTTAATTTCTTATAAAAAAAAAAAAGAAATCGAGGGACAAGGTACTAGTTTCAATTTTTTTTTCGTTCAAGTGGCTAAGCTAACAGCAGTTCTCGCGGCCTGTTCAGGGTGGTGTTTTTATTTTTTAACATGTTCCGGACCAACCAAACCCATAAGGCGAACAGGACTCCAAAATCCGCCTCTTGTAAGTATTTTTATGGTTTGACATTGAAAAGGAAATTTGAAAGTAAGTATTTTATAGTTTCAATAAACAACATCAGCTTGTTTAAACCGTTTACTTCCTGGAAAACAGCTCTTACTAAAACGGCACTTTAAAATTTTAAATAAAGCGCGTCACTAAGACTACATAAAGACACAGTATAAACACAATATAAAATTCATCATAAACGTTCGACAGAGAGGTACTTAAGCCTGCCAGAAAAATCAGCATCCCTGTACTTGGAATCACTCAAATTCCTTAGCTCAAGGTTGCACTTAGGATCATAACGTAGCTACTGAACCTAAATAATGCTGTACCAGGTACCTAAAACTACCATTGTAGTTGATTATCCATCCATGTTATTACCTCGATCCGGTCACGTATGTCTGTAGGCTGGTCGGACTGACGGTCAAATGGGTACAAAATACGGTCAGTCAGTCTCCTATTGTAGGGAAATTATAGAGACAGAGTCGTTGCTCTCCCCAAAGTTGGAGAGAAAATTATTTCTGTCCAAACTAAACCTTTTCACATATGTGTGCTTAATAGCATTTTCCTCAATTAAAGATCAGAAACTAATGCGCGAGTGACCATGCGCTGACCTTTGCAGGACAATCAACCTTTTATCCCTTAGCCTCACGTCAGACTGTCCATCGCATTGCATTTAACACTGGCCTTCACGCTAGCATACATTTGTACGGTTGAAACCATTTAGTAAACAATTTTTCCTTGCAAATTATAATTGATACTAGTAATCTTGAGCTTTCTTCAGATTTGAATAAGACATTGCACAATAATTTTATTATTTGCATACCAGTTTGTTCTATAAATATGCAATAAATATGTAAATGAGAATGTTTATAAATTCCGTTGTTTTATCCATCATCAACGCATTCCATATATTGCACCTTTATATATGTTTATTTATTTATTTATTTATTTCAATTTCCAGACTTAAAAACCCTGTCATACATATCATCTATTGATAATATCAGTTATGACTAAGAAAAGAGTTAGAGAAATAAAAGAAAACAATATCGTACAATTGTAGACATAGTTTTATAAATAAACTCACCTGAGAATAACCTCTGGTAATGCATGTCAATAGGAGAGTTACACATGGAATTAAAAGCCGCATGTTTAGATCCGTCTGCTAGCAGTGACCGTCTGCTAGACTCTGCAATATCGGGAGATACACACTCAATATTATATACTTTGAAGCTGCCTATATCTACAGGGTCTATGCACAGGTCAGTCTAACCCAGCGTCTCCTTCAGAACTTTCATCTACAGTACCGATCGAAAGATATTACTAGAACGAACTTTATAATATGCACTCTATAAACGCCCGTCTGCCCAAAGATCAAAGCGCGACGCCAAACGGATTCGAATGAATGAGGCGATTAAAAAGTTACTAGCTCGAAGCAATGAATGAAACCATGAACAATGTAAATTGTCGAAACTGAACTGATGTATTGCAATGTGTGGTATTTTCATTTACGCAATTTGTTTCACCGCATTTACAGAAATGTGAATCTTTTCTGCATCCCTGATCTCTCGGGTGTAATATCAGGTAAAGAACAAGACCTTTTGTACTTTATGTAATAAACACACGTTTACGTAATGTCCATTTTTTTCCTTTATGAAAAGAGTACTCCAAATTTTCAACCCCATGTTATCTGTCGATCAGCTTGCAACACGCGAGACGTACCCGCAATAAACTAATAGAAAAATGTATAATGTCAAGAGAAATTCTGAGGTAAGCTTCTGGTAAGATGAACAAAAAGAATGGATGACACGATTTGACCTTAGATGATGTTTATTAAAGTACATGTGATGTTAATAAAACTGAATACCCTTTCCGTCTCATAAAATTTTAAAGTGTGATCGAGGTTTCTGTGGAAAGGATGTAGTTTGGGCCATATTTCATTGTTTGGATTGAGGATCAATATCCGAAATATGCATGTCTGGTCATTGCTGTAAATTTCTCTGCTTTTAAATTATGCTAATGAATTTGTTCAAAGACGTTTAACATTTGAACCACCTGATGAGTGTCACTGCTGGTGGACTAGGAGTCCCCGATGGCACTTGTAGCCATGTGTTGGTCGTTTCTCAAAAACTGTTCACAAAATTTTCTCAAGTTTTTTAACCCTAGGTTCTGTGCATAGCATCATATCCCAGCCATCTGGCTACATCTTTCGGTATACATTGTATTTTGGACATTTGGTCATATTTGATTGTTTGGATCGAGTATCACTGACGAGGGTAAAATACCCGAAACTTGCATGTCAGGTCCATGATGTAAATCTATCTGGTTTGAAATGATGATAATGAATTTGAAGACGTTTAACATCTCAAAGAATGACCCTCTCTTATTTCTTCTTTTTCCTTTTCTCTTTTCTCCTTACTATCTATTCCCTTCTTTTGCTAATGTTAAATGACTAACATGACGTTAGTTTATAAATAAGGTTTACAGCTTTTCCTCCATCCTTTTTTATCATTAATGTAATAATATAGTACCTTCATTATGCATAGAAATAGATATTGTTTAAACTAACATTTGTTCCCTATAAGCATGAGACTTAGTACTCTTCCTGTGATTGTACTCAGTTAGGATGACTATCACAATGGAAAAAAATTCCCCCTTGGTAGAGTTGAGATAGAACCTACTAATTGGAGAAGAGCTGAACATAATACGAAAACTTTTTATAAACAGTTAGATTGAAATTACCAGTATTCAAATATAAATGTTCTATGACAATAATGGCAATGCGCCATCTCAACAAATAATGTCTCACAGACCGGTAAAATACTTTGTGAAAGCGATATTCTAATTCATACCAAAGAACCAATTCGATTAGAACTACATTGTACATGAGTTAAAGAAGTCTCAACAGCACTCACAATAGAGCACAAAATTGAGCATCGACGGACCCCTAGCAAGCTATAGGTAGGACCAGGTGCCCGATAGAAGGAAGCATCCCCTGTTTGGCCAGCCGCATTCGCCGTTGATGTTCACACACGAAAATGAAAACAATATCTACAAGAAAGGCGGGATCTCCAACAGCACCCTGTTGCAGCACCAACAGCAAAACACCCGATGTAAAAACACAAAAGAAACACGAATTGTCTGAGGTTATGTCTATATAGAAATTGCTATGACGACCATGTCAGGGGAAAATGTTCAAAACACTTACTGTCTGCATTCAGTGGACACCTCTCATTTTCAGAATATTTATCAAATATAGTGGCATTACAAATATGGATAATGACCATATTGCTGTATACAGCACAAAATCGATAATTCAGAAAATCAGAAACCGAAGGCATACAAAATCAGGATAAAACAGGAACCAAAGCAAACAAACAAAAACCTCCACCTTATGAAAAGAAGCGAACTCCCGATATGGAAGTGAGACCAGGTGCCCAGGAACAGTAAGCACATCCTGCTTGCATGCAACACCCGCTACTTCAATTCGGTAGAACTGTCACATCCGGTAACTTCCATTTTGGAAGACAAAGAGTACAATCTTTGGTTGGATGGTTCAAATGGTCTATGACAGAATATCATCCACCATTCTGGAGAGTGGGACATCATAGTGTATGACGAGTTCCCCATATCGACCGTAGAACTTCCTCAGTGACGATGTTTGTCGGTCACAAACATATCCCTGACTGAGAAGCTTATCTGAAATACGCCTAGCTCGAAATTCGAAAGAATTCGAAGGAACTTTAAGAACATCTGAAATCCACTCATTTTAGTAAAGTCCATTCGATCAAAGCCTTTGATTTTTCGACACTTTACACTACAATCCAACATTCTAAATTGAAAGAAAGACTCGCAAAAATTATATGTAATGCATTTACAAGTAAGAACGGCAATCGCAAATACAAATTTATTGTTGTTAACTATGATAAACCTACTTTGTAAAAGAAAAGTCCGATTATGAAAATAAGTACACTCAAACAGATATTATACAGATGTTAAACTTTCTGATCGACAACATTTTTATGGTTTTAGAGGAAAGTCTTCCAGCAAATTGTCGGAATTCGTTTTCCTTTATTCGTACGAATGTAAACGTCTTCAAATTGAATAGCATCATTTAAGAACAGATAAATTGGCAACGTGGACCAGACATGCACGTTTCGGGTACTTAACCCTCATCAGTGATCCTAAATCTAAACAATGTAATATGCCCAAAAAAGTATGAAAGTTACTATGTCGAAAAAGTGTACCTAAAGACGTAGCAGGATAGGTGGGATATGATAGCTGAATTATTCAATCCTAGCTTCTGACTTTACCTTCATGTATAGATACATAGACGATGTGTTGCCCATCAATAATCCAAAATTTGAGGATTACCTCAGCAGTATCTATACTTCGGAGCTTGAAGTCAAAGAAACTACATAGACAAATAATTCAGAATCCTATTTGGACATAATGATGTCCTACGACACTGATGGTCACATCAACACCTCACTCTATACAAACGTGACGACTTCAATTTCAGCATTACAAACTTTCCTTTTCTGAGTAGCAACATCCCTTCATCGCCTGCTTATGGCGTGTTCATATCTACCAAATATACTGATTTTTTTCTGAGAGCTAGGCGTCTTTCAGATAAGCTGCTCAGTCAAGGATATGTTTGTGACCGACAAACATCGTCACTGAGGAAGTTCTACGGTCGATATGGGGAACCAAAGATTGTACTCTTTGTCTTCCGAAATGGAAGTAACCGGATGTGACAGTTCTACCGAATGAAGCGGCGGGTGATGCAGGCAAGCAGGAGATGCTTACTCTTCATGGGCACCTGGTCTCACTTCCATATCGGGAGTTCGCTTCTTTTCGTATGGTGGAGGTTTTTGTTTGTTTACTTTGGTTCTTGTTTTATCCTGATTTTGTGTGCCTTCGGTTTTTGATTTTCTGAATTATTGATTTTGTGCTGTATACAGGGATATGGTCATTATCCATATTTGTCATTCATGCCGTCTAACACCATGTTTTCTGATGACGTTACTGTGACGTCACAATAAGATTCTGATATCATTGGTCAATGTGTAGACTTTGAGACGACTTATGAGCCCACATAGGCTGTCTCATAGGGTGTGAGCAAAACTAGAGAAGAAATGTTTATTCTCCTCGGGCATCTGATCGCACTCCTCTTGCGGGGTTAACATTTGATTGACACATGGTTGTTCTTGAGTTTTTTTTTATGAGTGGTGTCTCCTTGAAGTCATAGGTTTGTCCTTTGCTGAATCCTTGCCAAATCACATTTGTCAAGGTGCTATTCTAGTATTAAAAAGAGTCTTTCTCTAGGTACACTTTGTTATTTATGAAGAAATAGAGATTTTTGTATGTCCACAAATAACGACCAAAATGCTATTTGCTACCAAATATGGGAAATGCCGACCAAAGTCAAGAAATGTCGCTTTTTGGTGTCCAAAGCCTGATTGCTACTTCCCCAACATGATCACCATAGCACTTTCTACATAGACATAACCTCAGCCAGTGCATGTTTTGTGGATATTGTTTTCAGTTTTGTGCTTGAACATTGACGGCGGAAGCGGCTGGCCAGCATGGGACGGTTGCTCCTCCTGGGCACCCGGTCCCACCTCTGACTTGCTGGGGGTCAGTCGATGCTCAATTGGGTGCTCTGTTGTGAGTGCTGTTGAGATTGTCATCAGGATTTACTTTATCTCATTGGAGCACTGTTTGGCAAAATTGTTGTGTCGTGTTTAGAATGTCGGCCTTCTTACTGTTATTTAGATTACCTCTTCTTCAATTTCGGGCATTACTGATGAGACATTACTTGTTGAAATGCGCATTTGCTTTACTGAAATTATTTAAGGATTAACTTTAACAATTTTGCCTCAAACCATGTTATATCTCAATAAATTGCAAAATTGTTAAAGTTAATCCTAAAAATTTAATTAAATACTAATAAAACTTCGATCAAATTATGTTCATATTTGATTAACAACTTTAAACAAGAACAAAATAGAAACAACAAGAGCGGAGGAAAGTATCCGAAAGTAAATTGCTTTTAGTGTCCTGGTAAGAAAAATGACGATTTTAAAAGGGAAAATATTCCTACCTTAGTCCCATTTCTATATCCAACTGTCTTGCGTTGCAGACCCTCCGAAAAGAGGAATGGCTTTGATATAATGGGGAAAATATGGGCTGCACACAATAATTCAACGGAAACAGATTGCCATTTCGTTTTGAATTTGACCGTCTTTTCACGCGAAGATACTGACGTCACGTACATGTCAATTTGTACGGGAAATTAGTGCAAGCACGGTATTTTTAGGTCGAAATTAGTTCCGGCATGCATTTCCGGAAGTGGGCGTGTCCAATATTAAGCAAACCAATTTATTAAGGTATAATATGCTTCCAACGACCAATCAAAATACTTGATACGAGTGAAATTATATTTTAACAACTTGAAGAGAACAAATATTTCAAAATTGTTTATCCGCAAGCCCTTGGTTTTTGTTTTTATATTTAGTTTCAAACATATTTCCATTTGACGGATCATATGTGGTGATTTCCATATACGTACTAATTGCTTCAATTTATGTAACTTAAAACAGTTTATTTCAATATCTATACTTACCTGCATCTATTAACTAATAGCATTTTGTCCCGGGCTCGCCCGATATCTTTCCTGAATACATAAAAACTTTTGAGATCACCCCCATTACGAGTACTACGATGTCCCATAATGCATCTAACTTCCTCTTCAGTTTGTTCGGGCACATGGCGGAAGATTGTGTAACTTTCGTCGGCTTCTAAATTATTTTTGACGCCTGATATCTTTAAACATGCCTGAGACTTTTAAAACGTGTATAAAATGTCCGAACCAGATGAACACTCTCGATGATCATGCGGAATGCTATCGACATCGCGTGTGTAACGCAGCTTTTCCGTGTGATGCGTGTAAAGACTGGTCAGAGGACAAACGGGCTACGGTCCAAAAAATGATCGAAAAAAGGAAAGTTTCCATCGCTCGTAAGAGTGCTACATCAACGGGACAATCAACAGAGGCTTCCTTAGGGAATGCCAGTCCCCCGGCACAAGTTCCCTCTGTGGGGAATACGCCGATTATGGATAATATAGCTCCCTCTGTGGGGATGCAAAATCCATCATTCCAAGGAAATATGCACTTTCCAGCGCCACATATGGCATCATTCCCTCCGTATATGGATGTTCAGTGGCAAAAACATCAGGAGGAAATTATAAACAAGTTTCTTGAGAATAAACTAAGTGAACTTGTATCAAAACAAATTCGTGATTCAAACAACAATCAAAATCCTCCGAACAGCAGTGAACCTAAGAGGAGGTTTGATAGATTTAGACCATCTGCGGATCAGGTTTCTCGCGTGTCATCAGATGATGATGAGGACGGGGATGATCGTAACACTGTAAGATCGAAATCTCCCCTTTCTCGAGATATACTTGACTTAACTGACAATCAGTCTGTACAAAGTTCAAGACACACAAATGATTCGGTGGAGGATATCTCTCAGGATTCACATAACTCTGCTGGGTTGCAAACCTTTATGAAAAAAGTTGCAACAGAACTTAATATTGAGGTTGAAAAGTCTGATAAGGAGAAATCTGACTACAAATCCTATGTTTCTAACAGACTCGTAGCCGAGAATTCTAGAACATCGCGCACAGCATTACCGCTTGATGGTTATATTCTGGATATTTTGACGGATGTCGATGATGAGTTTCAAAGAAAGGGTTTCGTTCGCACTTACAAATCAACTGATGATGACAAGTTTCGTGTTTCATCTACTCATTTTGAAAAATTCTGTACGACACCGAAGCTAGATGAAAACATAGAGGAAGGTGTAGCTGGAGTTGGTCGTAAGGGACGCAAGTCATCATACAGGTTCCGTAATTCACAGTTACATACTCGCAATAATGAGCTGTGGAAAATTGATCAAGGGTCTCGATTACTATTAAGAGAACTTTCATACGGCTCGATGATCGCTTCTTATTTGGATGTTGTAGTCTCTGATGAGGATAAGACAGAAGCACTACAAGCATTGATGCAATTTTTTTAGTCTATGGCGGATGTGACATCACGCATTTTAGTTGGAGCTGTGTTTGCTCGTCGAGCTATTCACATTGATGATTTTGCATTCAAAAATAAGGCTACGGAAAATAAGCTTTTGATGCAGTCAACGCTTGGCCCAAAACTTTTCTGCGGAAATTATTTTGACATCCTTCATTCTAGTGCGGAAAACTTAAGGGATGCCAAAGAAACACAGCACTTGAGGGCAAATGTTTCAACTAAAGATAACAGTTCTGACTCTAGAAAAAGGAAACGAGAGGAGTCTGGGTCAGGTAGACAATCCCAAAATACTCAGCCTAAGAAAGGAAAGTATGATAAAGGCCATGAAAGTGACTGGCAACGCCCAAAGTTTTCAAAAAACAAGGGACCAAAACCAGTAGAACACTCCTCACAAAAGAATGTGGGAAAGGATCGCTTGGGGTTTCGTCCCCCCAAGTAAATATACCTCAAACTCTTCAGACTATATTAGAGACACATGTTCATACCCAGGTAGGGTGCAGATTTATTCATTTTTCCAAGGAATGGAAACAAATTACAGACGACCAATGGATTTTAAACGTTGTCCAGGAAGGACTGCGTCTAATGTTCAAATCATTCCCTCCAAAAACAGGAGTAAGGAAAACAAATGTACAAAATGTTATGTTAAAACAATGTATTTTCGAAGAAATCGAAGATTTATTAAAAAAAGTCTGCCATAGAGATTGTTCCCAAGCACCAGATAGGTCAGGGATTTTACAGCACATTTTTTGTCGTCCCAAAGAAAGACGGAGGTCTTCGTCCAATACTAAATTTGCGACCACTGAACAGACACCTACATGTTCCACATTTCAAGATGGAGACGTTAAGAACTATCATAAGCGCTCTAGAAATAGGAGATTGGGTAGCATCAATAGACTTAAAAGATGCTTACCTTCACATCCCAATTTATCCTCAGGACAGGAAGTATCTACGGTTTTGCGTAGGCAATCAACATTACCAATTCAGGTCGATGCCTTTCGGATTGGCGACAGCTCCACGTGTGTTCACCAAATTGATGACTGCAATAGGTGCTTTTCTACGAACACGACAGATTCACATCTTCATGTATCTGGACGACTGGCTTCTAAAGGGCATCAATCAAATGTCATTGATTCACAATCTGACTCAAACTCTAACCTTACTGATAGATTTAGGTCTAGTAGTCAACATGTCGAAGTCCAGTCTCATTCCAACTCAGCAAATAACATATCTAGGAGCATGTTTCAGCCTCATTCATGGAACAGTTACCCCAACCACGGATCGGTTCCTCAACCTTTCCTCTACACTTTCATTTATGATCCAAGAACATTATGTGCCAGTCCGTTTATTTCTCAGGGCCCTTGACTTAATGGCAGCATGTATAGATCTGGTTCCATGGGCACGACTTCATATGCGCCCAATCCAGCTTTACTTGTTGGGTCAGTGGCGCCCCCATATAGACAACATAGACAAAATGATTCAAATCAAAACAGTAGTAACCCCCCATCTACAATGGTGGATGAATCAAGAGAATATATTTCAAGGATCTCCTCTCCAGAATTTCAAGGGGGAGGTAACTCTGTGGACAGATGCATCAGCTTGGGGCTGGGGGCACATCTGAACAACAATCATGTGTCGGGGAAGTGGGAGAATGCCACCCAATTACAACACATCAATATTCTGGAGTTGACAGCTGTGGAGAATGCACTCCACCATTTCAAGAGCAGTGTACAAGGGAAACAGGTTCTGCTTCGAACAGACAATTCAACAGTGGTGTCATACATCAACCGCCAGGGAGGCACGAAGTCGCCTTTTCTATGCATGCTGACATGGAGAATACTCCAATGGTGTCGGAAATGGCAAGTTCTGATGCATGCAGCTCACATTCCAGGGAAAAAGAATGTTCTAGCGGACCAATTGTCGAGGGGTCAGTCTCGCATCAAACTGACAGAATGGAGCTTGAATCTCGAGGTGACAGAGAAAATATTCAACATTTTCTCACCTCCGAACATAGATCTATTTGCGACGAGGGAGAATCGCAAACTGCAAGTATTTTGTACCCCTCAACCAGATCCTCAAGCCTGGAGTTGCGACGCCCTAGCAACCAATTGGACAGGGATGTACGCATATGCATTCCCCCCTCCAGTTCTAGTTCCGAAGGTTATAAAAAAGGCTGCTCACGAGACCTGTGTTCTGTTATTGATTGCTCCAATGTCTCCAAAACAATCATGGTACCCAGATCTCCTTAAACTACTCATAGACTTTCCAAGAAAACTTCCAATAATGGAAAAAAGGGGTCAAATTATGCATCCAGATCCAGGAAGTCTCAATCTAGCGGCCTGGAAAATATCCAGGGACAAAATTCTCAGGGAAAGTTTTCTGAAAAAGTTAAATCATTCATCACAAATTCAAGACGGTCATCAACAAGAAAAGTTTATGATGCTAGACTCCAAGTCTATAAAAGCTGGTGCAATTCAAGGAAATTGGATCCACATAAGACCTCTGTAGGAGAACTTACAGAATTTTTTGTTTATCTCCACGAAAAGAGGAATTGTAAGGCTATTACTATAGCAGTATATAGATCTGCCATTGCATCAGTACATTCAGGATGGAGCAACTGCTCAGTGAGTAATAACTCTAATCTTTCAAAGGTCATAAAGGGCATTTTCAACAGTTCTCCACTAGTGCGACCTTTACTTCCAAACTGGGACCTTCCGTCAGTCTTGTGGACATTATGTGACCATCCTTTTGAACCTATTAACTCATGTGATTTAAAATTCTTAACTTGGAAGACTGTGTTCCTTTTAGCGCTCTCATCTGCATCTAGGGTGAGTGAACTTCAAGCACTATCTATAGGTGATGGTCACATGCGTATAGAACACAATGGAATTAGGCTTTTGCCAAATCTCCAATTTTTAGCAAAAACACAACGTATGCTAAAACCTTGGAATCCAATTTTTATCCCGGAATTCAATTCTTTTGCGACAGACAGCAGGGATCTGCTCTTATGTCCATGTAGAGCACTTAAAATGTATGTGCAAAGAACTAAAGATATTCGTCATCAGGAAATGTGCTTATTCCTAACATACCAGAGTGGACTTCATAGAAAGGCATCCAAAAACTCAATTTCAAGGTGGATTGTTTCTTTAATAAAACATGCATATGAGATACGAGGAGAAAAATTGACAAATGTACGTGCGCATGACACAAGACGTCTTTCAACTTCATGGGCCTTATTTAATGGTGCCTCAGTATCCGATATTCTTCAAGCGGCTCATTGGTCGACAGAATCCACTTTCACATCATTTTATATGAGAGATGTGCCTCAAGGAGAAGCAAGATTCGCAAGGACATCAGTGTTAGATACAGTGCGATGGGCCAAGGAAAACAAGAACTAGTGATTCCAGTGCCTGGTATCTTCTCCTCAAGAGTGACAGATTGGGTGAGCATTACTTATATTTACTTTATGTATTTATTAGATCCCACCCTTTCTATGCTACAAATTCTGCTATTAGTTAATAGATGCAGGTAAGTATAGATATTGAAATAAACTGAGGGTTTTTAAAGTAAAACCCCAGTTTACGAGATATCTATACTTACCTGCATCTATTAACTAAAAGCATTTTGTCCCGGGCTCGCCCGATATCTTGCCTGAATACATAAAAACTTTTGAGATCACCCCCATTACGAGTACTACGATGTCCCATAATGCGTCTAACTTCCTCTTCAGTTTGTGAGAGCTTTATCAAAAGTAATTAAGGGTGGGTTATGCATGTAAGTATAGATATCTCGTAAACTGGGGTTTTACTTTAAAAACCCTCAATTTCTACCACCATACCTAAATGTTATTCGATATCGGCTTGTAATCGTTATTATGAAATAGTTTTTTTTTTAACTTCTTCTGCTCTGCTTTTTTTTTTGGTGGAAATCATTAATATCAGTGTAGGTATTTGTGCATTTTGTTTTGGAATGAAAATAATAATGATAGAATGAATATCTCTTGTCGATTAAATTTGAAACTTGATCATGAATGTCAAGTCAAAGCATAGGCATTTGACATTTTGTGTCGTTCCTTCACCACGCGGATGTGTCCAGCTGCGATCAATACAGGGTCGTTGTTCTAGAGATGTCTTCTATATTGAGGTCGTTGCAGGAAATCAGATTTCTTCTCCAGTTGTGCTCTTACCCTTTGAGACAGCCTATGTGAGACACACAAGTTGTCTCAAAGGCTCCAATTGACCAATGATAAAAGGGAATCTTATTGTGACGTCACAGTAACGTCGTGACGGAAATTTTTCTTGTTTTCCCTCATTTCGCTACGCTCCACTTGGGAAAGTAATAAAATTTCCGTCAATCGTGTAGATTTTATGTCTCACTCAGTAGATCGTGATAGAACCTATTAATCTTCCATATTGGTGTCGTGGCATGAACAGAGGAAATACGATATCTTCCATATTGGGGTCATGAAATGAACAGAAGAAATCAGATATCTTCCATATTGGGGTCGTGACATGAGCAGAGGAAATGAGACATCGTCCATATTTTGGTCGTGACATGAACAGAGGAAATCAGATATCTTCCATATTAGGGTCGTGACATGAACAGAGGAAATCAGATATCTGAAGTCAGCACTGAAGCACGAAAAGTCGGAAGTTCCAATCGTCAGCAAGAGAAAAGGGTAGGCCACGAGATCTCTAAAACGGCCCTCCATTTTGCTCCAGAATACTTGATATCTCCCATGAGCATAAATGAAGGTACAACGCTTATAATGAAAAGAAAAATAAACACCATACAAAGTGCCATTTGACGTTTTATGAAGTCATGAAGTGACGTCATTTTGACGTTTTTAATAAAATAATGGCGAAATTGCTGGATTTTTTGTGTGGAAGAATTTGATGTGACTGCATGCCTTGACTAGGAAAAAATATTTTTATGACAAGAAAATGATCATCCTTTATATAATATAAATCTTTCATGTTGCGTCCATTGCTAATTCTATAGAAATATGTACATTTTGCAACAATTTCCAGGATATTGACGATTTTGGTGATTTCAGCTTAAAGCTAACGATAATCGAATTGTTCATAAAAATGTATTCATTATTCAGTAGAGAACGTATCAAAGTGTCAAATCATAGTTAAAAGAAAGGAGGGGATCTCCAACAACAATAGGTTGCAGCACCCACAGCCAAACCCCAAAACACCCAATGCAAAAAACACAGAGCAGACAACCACAGAAAGAGACGCAAAAGGGAAAGGTACACCAACTCACAACATAGAAACATTAAACATAAAAGACCACACATAAACCAACGAAACCAATGGGCAACCGGTGTCGACTTAGGACGGCCATCTGCCACGTAAGTAGCAGACGGTGTGGTTATCCTGGATTACGTGCGCACAACCCTCCCACTATTCCGATTTCCCAGAGGTCTCGAAGAACGCATACTTATGGTGTAAAACAACCTCCTCACTATTAGATGACCACACACAAACAAGACCGTAAAACGCAGGGATCCATGCAACACAGATGAATATGTAAATGGATATAAAAAGAGGACGTGCATAATACAGTCCGTGCTCTGCCGGCTGTAGCGAGCTCATATATGTTATCACCCGAATTAAAAATTTCATGAGGTACAATGTTCAAAATTAGGGCCAATGGTCATGAAGTCTCCTTTGGGATATACAACCGAGGGCTTTTATATGACTAATTTATTGGGCAAAGTTGTATCCCCTTTAAATTATGATTTTATGAAGTATGAAATACCAAGCTCAAGAAAGGGGGGGGGGGTCGGTAGTTTCAGGGAAAAACCTGTGTTTCTTTGCGAAAATGAATGATTATAGGAAACAATTCATCCACCAAACTTCCACTGTTTTGAGTGGTACTTGTCCAATTTCATATTCAAAGGATATTCCTTTTTTGAAATAAGTATTCATGTACCCAAGTGATGCATCATCGTCTAGATTGTCATGAAACGATTTAAACCAGTCGTGTAGGAACCAATTGTTTTTGTTAAATGCAAAATGAAAATATACATGCATAAATTCCTTCATTCGCATAAGGCTTTATAAGTATAATCGGAAACGACGGCATGCCAAGATAAAAAAGAAACACCGAGCAATTGCTTTTTAAGAGAGAATAAATTAACATTTCCTCTAAGGTTCAAGTTACAGTACTTCGTACCACTTGAAACATAAAGTATAAAATCAGTCGCACAATTGCTTATTACTATGTAACTTTATCACTTTCGATGATGTAGATGGTCCAAGTTGCAGCTAGACTATATAATACGCGTCATTTCTATAACGGGGTTTGAGATTAACATCATAGCACCATCCCTCCAATGTTATTTTGAACGTAGATTTTACTTGGATATGCTACTGAATCGACCCTACAGAAAATTTGGAGCCGCGCACTTTCCTTAAAGTAAATACATGAATTTAAATTGTAAAAATAAATCCAGAGGACGCTACTGAAATGAATTTTGGCGGCTTATGAAAAACACTTTGGCTGGAAGCATCACTGATGAGGATTTAATATCCGAAACACGTGTGTGATGCATAATAAATTGGATTGAAATTTTCTTCAAGAAGGTATACATGTAGAGTTGGAACACTTCCGTATTATTTGAATATCAGAATTGACATTGGAATGAATTACAGTTTGTATTTATCAAAAAGGCGAATTCCATCATATAAAATTGTGTTTGATACTTTGATGATGATTATATGAGATACACATGAGCTCAAATATGTAGAAAGTTTAATCGGTTCTATCACGATCTACGGAGTGAGACATAAAACAATTACACTCATGACGGAAATAAAAAGATTTAAGGAATAATTGTAATATTTTTTTGTTTGATGGAGGTATCAACACCAAAAATTTAAGGAAAACTGCATCGTGCGCTTAGCGCAAGATGCATAAGTTTTCCCTCAGTTTTAGGCGTTGATACCTTGAACAACCAAAACATATTACATTGATTACTTATCATTTCATTTCGTCGCTTTTCAACGTGTATTTGCAGCTTTGAAATTGTGTTGCTAACGACGTTGCTTATGACATTGCGAAGCGTGTACTTCCGTCTTGTGTTGATACAGGTATCAACAAAATTTCTCGGCCAATCAGAATGTGTAGCCTTTGATACAACTTATTTCTCACAAAGGCTGTCTCAAAGAGAATGAACAAAACTGGAGAGAAAAAAAGATATTTCAAAGATGACGACATTGCAGTGATAACAGATGAACATAGACGTATGAGACGAGAAAAATGGAACAAACAGACGGAGACAACAAATACTATAAGACTCTTTCAAAGTCTTTCTATGAGAGATACATCGGTTCCATCCGAGGGGTCTCAATATCATGTAAAACCCGAGGCTTGCCTAGGCTTTTGCGAAGACGTATCTTTCATAGAAGAACATGAAAGAGTGTTTTTCTCTCTCATATCTATGGGCCAAAGTCAAAACTGAAAGAAAAGAGACGAAATTTGAAAAAAAAATCAAGTTGATCTTATCGCAAAAATTTGGCGATATTCGAAGTCAGCGCCCCCGAATTTTTTTTATTTAATAAGAATAAACTACGATTATAAGGCTTTTCAAAATGAAAAACGATCTTAAAAGCTATGTTTTATTGGTAGAGTCGCCGCTAGCTTGTATGTTTTTCGGGCTGAAATCATGACGTCACATTAGCGTAAACAATCGAAACAAAAGCGTCACGTAATGTGAGATACAGCTGTCACGTGATATATGATACAGATGTCGTTCACACAGCTGTATCTCATATGGGACTTATCTGTAACATATACATGGTACTTTGTATGAGACAAAATAACATCAGCGAAACATAAAAGACAGCACTAGATATAAATAATATCCATGGAGTCCAGTGTAAAAACGTTTATTACATATACAATACAAACTATAGTATCAAAGCATGAAGATTATTGAAAAAAACATTTTTTAGAAACAATGCGAAGTTGATTTTGATGAATTTTCCTCAACTCTGAATACATGAGTTAATATTTTGCAAAACGAAACCCTGAGCGATGCAGCTATAAATTGGGTTCGAGACAAATATCTAAAGATGCGAGACAGAGTCCTTACAGAACAGATCAATGGATGAACAAGTCTGGGAGGAGATTGTTTTTTGTTTATCTAAATCATATATTACGTACATGCACACATATTAAGTTTATTCTTCTGTATCGAATTGGTATAAAAATCTAGCTATTTGCATATTAATTTCTCCATTAAGACGTTTATATACGTCTTAAATACATTTTCCCGTATGATAGACCAGAGATCAGCAGCCTATTTCGCAAAAAAACTTACGAAAAATTTTAGGAATTTTCTTAACGTTTGATAGTTTAGCATTTCTTATAAACTAAAAAACGGGATGTTTTGTTCATGAATCTATATTTAGTATGTAGAAATGATATTAGAAAGCGCAATATAATCTTAATTTGAAAACATTTTTAAAAGCTTGTATTTGATGATAAAAGTTACGAGAATTCCTGAAATTTTTCGTAACAATTTTTTGTGAAACTGGATACTGAGCTTTATTTACTAAGGCTTAGCCTACTTTCACAAAAAAAATCATATGACATCTTTGAAAATATCTTGCAAACAGCCAAGGTTTCTAACAAAAAATATGATATTTAGACGTGGAATTTGAACACCATTCAAACTTAGTTATCTATAAAGAATTGGAAATAGAAGAAAAGAGAAAAGATCCCCACAAGGTCATGTTGCTGTAAAGTACATGTAAGTAACTAGGTCAGAAGCCAGTAATTCAATCATCCTTTACGTAAAAATCGAAACTCTCTGGAAGGCAACAATCAATACTTTCTTTAAATGGTACGTTTTTACGACCTGCCGTAAAGTAACCATCGATAGTAACAAAAAGACCTTAGATTTTTAGTCCATTTAATTTAACGAGAAAACGGTCCATATGGCAACTAATTGCAACAGTTACAAATTCAACTGTTATTTGTTTATTAAAGTAAATAAAGCATCCCTCAAAAAGTTAAAAAAAAATTATACAGGGGAAAGTTGTTAATTTGACGATTTAAGTTTTTTTTTCATTAATCTATTTATAGAACCGCTTCGGGTTGATGGTAAAAGTCCGAGTACCGCGCTCGCGCCATTTCACGCGCTACGGAATTTATCGT
The DNA here is from genome assembly GCA_033119305.1 of Pinctada imbricata. Classification (NCBI taxonomy): domain Eukaryota; kingdom Metazoa; phylum Mollusca; class Bivalvia; order Pterioida; family Pteriidae; genus Pinctada; species Pinctada imbricata. The sequence continues at coordinate 73,650,668 of VSWD01000005.1, forward strand.
ACAAATATCTTTTGAAAGGACCTCGCACGAATTGGCGGGAAATCCGCCCAGATAGCAAAATCACCTCTAGGGTTACTAAAACTGTTCTAAGGTATAAATATATATCTATAGATAGAAAAACTTATAATCTATAATATATCATCCACATCACCTTCTTGGCATTTATTAGAAATCGAAGCAACATGGGGTCCGCCATTTAGAGTCCGTGGTATTACGTTATAAAACTGAAAACTAAATTTTTGGCTCATCACTATACTCCCAATAGTTGATCATGGATAAAAGCGCTGAGTGAGTTTACATTACGAAAAGATAAGCGAAAGACTATCGGAATAGAATATTTTTGTTTGGTCATTCGTAAAAAGAGATAAAAGAATGTTTGTTATAAATAAAGGAAAATAAAATATAATCGAGAACAGTGTTCATTGTTGTTAGTGTTTGAATTAATATCTCAAAAGCAAAAATGTAGTCGCAGAATGTTCACCACTCACCCACATCAATTAAATGACGTCATAAAAGTTAATGAATTAATGAACATATTATACACAATTGCAATGTATCATCACTCTAAACGCATCGAAAGAAAACATGATAGATTTATGTATAATAACTCAAGATTTCGAGCCTTTTCGCCCCCCCCCCCTTTTTTTTTTTTTGATATTTCGATCTCCTGCTTTACATCATTCCCCACCTTGCTACAAAATCTTACTTGCTGGTAGATCTTGTCATACTAAGTTTCTGTTAATCCTGTAGCAAGGTGGGGAACAATACTCTAAGAAACCTTTTTCCAGTTTCCATGGAATTTAATGATGCCATGGAATTTGAAGACATTTAACATTTGTAACACTTGATGAGTGTCACCGCTGTTGGACCAGGAGTCCCCGAGGGCACATGTAGCCAAGATCGATCAACTTCAACGCATTCGAAGATTGATGTTATCAAAATTTCTTGTAGCATCATATCCTACCCATCCTGCAACGTCTTTCGGTAAATTTTGGGACATGATAATTTTCGCAGTCTTTGGCAATATAACATTGTTTAGATTGAGGATCGCTGACGAGGGTTAAGTACCCAAAACGTGCATATCTGGTCTATGCTGAAATTTTTCTTTTCTTAAATGATGCATTGGAATTTGAAGATAGGAAGTTGTTGAGCATTGTCATAGAATAATATCGCGTCACAAGTAGATCAATTAATGTATTCTGTACGATAAACCCCGAAACGCATAGGAGTTCCGAAAATTCGGACTTTTTCTCTAACGACAAGGGGTTTCTATTTTAGATTTTAAAGCAAACTTTTAATCGTTCAAATGAAACTTTTACCTGAATAATTTTTTTCTAAACTTTTGTATGTTGTATATATGGTATATCACTTCATCCCGCTTAGAAACAAACTGTTGCAATTTGTTAAAATTTATCATATCTCTGAAAAAGGTATGAGGAAGAAGTTAATCAAAGAGAACAAATGTAGAGAAAGCAAGTGTACATTAATATCTATCTATATATAGAATCTATTTCTTCTACCGTGAAACATAAGAAAAAAGTTAATTCAAATAACGTTTCATGTCGTCTAACGCCATGTTTCCTGATGACGTTACTATGACGTCACAATAAGGTTCTCTTTTATCATTGGTCAATTGGAGCCTTTGAGACAACTTATTTGTATCCCATAGGCTGTCTCAAAGGTTACGAGCAAACCCTTTAGAAGAATTCAATGTCTATTCTTTTCGGGCATCTGATCTATCTCTTCTTGCGGGTTTAACATTTGCTTGACACATGGTTGTTCTTGAGTTTTTCATGTGTGGTATCTTCTTGAAGTCATAGCTTTGTCCTTACTCCTTAGTTGGGCGGTGATAAACCTGATTTTGTCGAAATGTTTTCTTGTATCAAAAAGAGTCTTCCTCTTGATCTATTTGTTATATATGGAAAATACAAATTAAAGGAGATGAACAATCTAGCAACATCCCTCCGATGCCATTCTGGTCATAGATTTTATATAATTATGCTAATGAATGACCCTATTCTGTCTTTTCGATTTAACATGCCTATGTTCGACTTGTGCAGGTATATGACGTAAAAGCATTGTGACGTCATTAAATTCCATTGAAAACGTCATATTTGTAACCCTGTTTCCCTGAATTTCAGGCTGGTTTCCATAAAAATTGATGACGTCACAATGCGTTGACGTCAGATACCTGCACAAATGGGAAGTAACTCTGTATTTCGAAAAGACCGAATAGGATATTTGAAGTCGCGCACACTTTGCTAAGTAGATACACAGAATTAAAAAATATCGAATGAGAGGGCGCTACTAGGATAAATTTGGCTCTGTCTGAAAGTCATTTCGGCATTAAGTACCACTGAATAGGATTTACTATCCGAAACTCGTGCGTGGTGCATCAAAATAGGTTTAAAAATTCTTTAAGAAGGTCACGGGTTGGAACTGTCCCATCTTCATGTTATGGTCTATCCTCTGCATGACTCTTGCATATGAACTAATCTGTAATTCGCTTAACCGTCTTAAAGTGTCACAGCTACCTTCGTACCATATTTGGTATAAACACGCAATTTGAAATTGATGAAAGATTATGTCCCCGATCAAATTTGAAATTAGTAATGCTGAGTTTGAACATGGCGGAGTCGGCTTCTTTATCATAGAGAGAGATGTTCCAGTACCTATTTTTAACGTATGATATAATATTTTTTATGTACCAGAGAGAAGCTATAGTTTCCCTTTTAGATTTCCTTAAATTTATTGTTCACCAGGGCAAAGTATGCTAACTCGGCTAAGGGCTTCAAAGAATAAAGTTGTTGATTTATTATACAAAGAAGTTAGCGGTTAGACAAAAACAATTAAGATAGCGACAAATTCTCGAAAATCCTTTCCTCTTTAAAAAAGTAAAAATGATTTTGAGAAAAATAAGCGCCTTGGGGCTTGATGATATAGTATCCACGTATCATTGGACGGATTATAATGTTCTCGGCGAAATGTCTTATCGAGACCATTATGTAGATATAATTAGGGAAGTCTTAGTCAATATTGACTTCACTTTAATTGTGAAAGGTAATTATCTATTATTTTGCATTTCTTTCCTATTGTATAAATCGTCTGGCGATGATTTAATATATGTACATTCTGCACAAATGATATTCAAACAGAAGAAATTGTCATATTTTAATAGGCTTTGTCATCTTCTCCCATTTGGACCGGAAAGGGCACACAATTGTTCAGGCAATGGACAAGTACGAAGTAGTTGCATTTCAGGTTAAAAACGTGTCAGTACAATCGATGCAAAGTACCCAAATGGTAATGTCAGCTGAATTTGTCATATTGCCTTATTGATAAAAGATGAATTCACTTATTTGTTTTCTTTTTCTTGCCCCATACGTATGTGTTATGCTGTGATCTTCCTCCTTATCTTGTAATCATACGTGTGTGTTCCGCTGTGGTCGTCATATAGGTGAACTCCTCCATATTTGTCATGGTTCCTTTATATTAGTCAGATATTGTGAATGAGTTCTTCAATTATCCTTTTGATGCAATATAGGGAAAAAGTGAAGACGACATCTCGGTATTTTACTTTGTATCAATGACCTTCTTTTGAGAATCATTACCGAGTATTTTGAATCTGATTCTGTACTGATTTGAAATATGCTATTGCCTAAGTAATCCTTTTTTTAGAATAAAACTTTCTTAATTTTGGTCGTCGAGTATTACTACTAAGATATTTTTAAAATGCTGAAACACACAAATTGAACACTAAACTTATCTTCTGATGTGTGTGCACAAAGAAACGATTTACTCACAGGTATTTGTTGCGCTACCCGGTTATGTAACCTACATGAAAAGTGCCATCACGCAACCTTGTAGCCCTAAGGTGTAACTACAATTTGAGTTAGTGATGATCTACGGTAAAAAAGGTTAAAACTAATGTGTAAATGTAAAACAAAGGAGGGGATCTCCAACAACACCAGGTTGCAGCATCAACAGCAAAACCCCAAAACATCCAATGCAAAAGACATGCTAGAAGGGGTTTGTCTTAGGCCACGGGCTAGTATAAGGATTTCCTAGCGTTCTATTCTTACATATGACAAATACATAACGGGAGTCTAGAATATGAAGCTTTTAGTATCATAAGTATTCGGATGATTAAGAGGCTTCTTCTCACGTAATCCGGATAACTACACAAATCGCTATTACATAACCAGATGCCCTCAGATTATGTGTGGTCATTCATGTTTTATGTTTCCGTGTGTATGATTTGTTTGTTTGTTCATTTGTGTGGTTATGTATCTATTGTCTCTTATTTTTCAATGTTTAGTCTGATGTTCGTTCTATGTTTGCTGTGGTCAGTGTAAGGTGGTCTTGCTGGAGATCTTTTCCAAACCATTCAAATTTTCTGTAACAGAGTTTTGCTCTTCATTCAAAAGCTAGGACAATTTTCATTTGTACCTCAGGATAGCTCTAACCACACATCCGTTTTCCATTTTATATCAACCCAAAGCTCTTCAAAATCTTATACTTTACATTTTTCTCTTTTGGTCTGATTGGGATATTAAACGTCTACAATTCAATGGCTTGACAATGAAGCGCATTAGAATTATGGTTTACATGATATGGTCAAAATTGAAAAAAAAAACCGGTTAATTATTCTGGAATGATTTTGAGCATTACTTTGTCCTCATATTGTTCTTTCATGAATATTAGGATAATTCATGGAATATATCTCTTCTCGTCTTTGTGTTTTTTCTCTGTTGTTTTGGTCTCTAAAGCTAATATACATTTGGTGCACTTCACACATCATAATTCTTCTTGTAATAGTTAGCCCTGTAACACAATGAAATTTAGGATTCACGTTTATGGTACATGTAAGATAAAACTGTTTCGCCAGGAATTAGACACACATAACTCAGTTCTTTGTTTTATAACATTTGAGATTTTTCTTCCGTAATGATATGCAAACTGTTCATTACACAATGTGTTATGTAGCATTTTTCTTATTAAAGGGGATTTCAAACACAAAATCACCTTGAAATTAATATTATAGTTGTGTTCTGTCCATGAGATTTAATTGAGCATTTAGATATGAGAGAAATAGTTATTTTTGCACATCTCGCTAAACTTAAATATGAGTCCAGAACAGTATCCAAAAGAACCCTAAAGAAAAACTACATATACCCCGTCCGGCCTTAGTGTTACCTTTCGTTGATCGTAGCGATTAGAAATTACGTCAGACAGAGGGATGATTAGAGTTCAACTCAGCCAAACCAGACAGCCATGAAAAGTAAACCACGTGATGCCGTTGTGCACATAGCATGTCGCAACAACTAGGATCGATTTTGATTTGATAGAATTTACTATGATAGTAAAAATGTTCATTGAGGTGAGATTGTCCTCATAAGGTGAAAATTCAAACTGCAAAGAGAAACGAAGTGTATCAAGCATGACAAAGTATGACAGGATCACAATGCTAGATTGACGTTAGAGTAAAATAACTAAAATATAATTTTTATCAGTCTTTGTTCACAGTTTAAAAGGGTATTAAACTGGATCACGGGAGGAGTGAATCCCCCTTTAACTACTCCTCTCTCATCCTCCATCATTCACACACTTCTTACTTACATTAATAAAAAATATGCTATGATTTATCTAAAAATAATATTTTCAAAAGTATTTCAACCAATCGGCATGCTATATATAAATTTCAATGTTATTTTTTTTCTTGAAAATAGCGCCCCCCACTCCTCCAAGAAAGCAAAGTTCTTTTAGTTCAAGAATGAAGTAAAAATTAATATTTGTAACGGTTTTATCGTATATGTATAGGTCTTTTATATCCTATTCGTACAGTGAGTATTTCCCGACTGAGACAATCTGAATATAACTCACGGTGTAATTAGGCGTTTGTTTGGAACTGACGTCTATGTAAACACGCACCTGTATGATGTAATATTTAAATGTCTCGATCAACGAAAGGTAACACTAAAGCCGGACGGGGTGTAACAATTATGACGTGATAATAGAAACGGCGACATTGGCACGTTTTTCGCAAGAACGTCAGCATTAGGTGACATAAAATAAGGGGGAGAGGGGAACAAAATCACGCTAACTTAAAAACTGACGGTCAAATTTCAATAGGAACTTATCGATGTTTAACTTTACATATGAAGGTAATATTATCAAGTTTTTACAGAAAATTAATTATACGGTTTCACATAAACGGACTTTATTATTAAGAATTAACATCTCAAAGATGTTCTGAAAATAGACATTAATTTATTTCCTTTCGATAATTTCTTTTAAAAGTCTTAGTGATCCTTTATAATTCTATACATATCCGATTGCCGACATCATATCTAAATGAAAAATACAGTAACTGTTAATTTTCTGCCTCTACAGAAGATTTGTAACTGTTTTTCGTTCCCTAAAGTGTGTTCATTTTAATGTCACATTTAAAGGGGTATATACTTGTATGTACGGTGGTAGCTTCAAAATTAACTGTAAGAAATTGATGAAACTTTGCATTAAGAAAAAGTATGTTTTAATTATTAACATTTGTAATTTTAGGAACATTAAATCATAGGATTTTTTTTTTCTTTTAGTCTGGCTGCCCTGGACCTCCTAAAATACTTTGAAGCTCTGATTCTGACGACTCAAAACATCGTTTTGGACATTGATAATCGAAACAATAACATTATGCACTGTTGTTATACGAAACAAATTTTCCAAAATTCCACACTGACCAAACGGGACGATGCTTACGACTACTAGACGAGTATTGTCCAAATCTCGTCAGAGATGACAGGGTACTGATCATTTCTCCAATTAGAAAGTTGATGAACCTTCTTGGGTGATTGATCAGAAGTCCTTTTGAGCAGAAAACAGATCAAGGAGAGTTTTCTTTGTATTACTGTCTTATTCATGATGTCACCTAACTATGAAAAGGCCTTTTGTTTATACACCACTTATGCGTCTTGAGAAACCTCTATATGTGCAGATAGGTCGGAGCGCACATGATCTGGATAATTATATCATTCGCAATTAGAGTTGAAAGCCTTTACTCTTCTTCACATTTAGATCTCCTTTTGATGACAATAGTAACTTTGATTATTCAACATTTTGACAGACGTGACTATTTCGACATCAAGTTCATGTGAATTTCATGCCTATTGTGCATTTATATCGCACTCGATGCGCTATTCCAAAGCAAGGTCAAGCTACAAAGACTTCATTCTTAGGACAAGAAGACTTACTTACTGCTCTTTGGCAATATTACATTGTTTAGATTGAGGATCACTGACGAGGGTTAAGTACCCGAAACGTGCATGTCTGGTCCATGTTGCAAATTGTTCTGTTCTTAAATGATGCTATTGAATTTGAAGACGTTTTACACAGAAACATCAAAATCAGATGGTATTTGACAGAAACTGACTTTTTTTACAGCAAACATATTTTGGATGATTGATGAAAATATAAAAACACTATTACATCTCTTTATACACATATGTTAAAAGATATATTAGGTCAGGGCAATCCAAAAAGAATGTCTATGACACATTCACCGACTTTCGTATATACACCGTTTTTTGTGCGGGTCAAGTGACTGGTGTCGATAGCATGCAGAAGTTGCTTACTCTTCGGGCACCTGATTTCATGTCTATCAGAGATTCTCCTTTTGCTCTTTTGTAAAATGTATTGATTGTTTTGTTTGGTGTTTTCCTGGTTTCGCATGCCCATCCGTTGTATTTCTTGAAATCTTATACTTGTATTAGTTTCGCGATTCACGGAATTTGCACGTGACAAACCAAAATTATACACCCATGAACACCAAATGTAAGACAGTCATTTCTTAAGAATTTCTCAGCTGTCAAATTTCATATTTATGTCAAAAATAAAAGTAATCTGCGTTAATTATCTTTACTGTTTTCTTCTTCGGATAAAATTAATTTTTGTAGTGGTCATGGAAGATTTGCATTGTTGAGCTATAGTAGAGCAGTCAAAAGCCACGACTGGCTGGGGTTTTACTTAACTTTTGTATCTGAATGAACAAGTTTACTATTCCTTTGACGTTTCTTATCATATTTATTTCAAGAAAAGGAATTTCAGATCGTCCCAAGTATATTTATTTTGTTGCAACTAGGGATGAGCAAACATTTATGTCAGTAGCTTTTTAAAAAAATTCCATTTATCTTTTGACAAGTTAATAAAGTGAAAGTTTTGCGTTGCTAATTAATAACATATTTGTAGAGTTTCAAGAAAGGGGTTTTCTTAAATAAATTGTGGGAATTCCAATGGAAACTATCTGTGTTCTATTTTATTTCTAGTATGTATCTGTACTCATATGAAACATAATTTGTTTTGTCATTCACATTGCCGTTTCGCGGAAAGAAGCACTCTGCGTTTACTTCAATTTTGGTATAGATAGTCATACATACAAAGTTTGTGGATTATCTAAATACAGTCTGTACATGTGAACTAGAGGCAAAGAGACCACTGAAAGCATTAACTCAGCGTCATATCTAGATCTCATGTTTTCTTTTGAAGACAAAAGTCATCTTGATACTAAAGTATTTCGACAATGATGAGGACTTCGACTTTAAAATTCTCATTCCTGAGTATTTTAAAACAACCATTCGTGTCCTGATATTGTATATTCATATTGCAATTGATACGCTATTCCAACGTAAACTTGAGCTACAACGACTTCGTTCTAAGGACAAGAAGACTTACATAGAAACATCGATCTAAAATCAGGAGTTATTTATGAGCGACTGACTTTGTAACAGCAAAAATATTTTGGACGATCAATGAATATAAAAAACACTATGACATCTCCTTGTTCACAATGTTAAAAAGACATTTTGGTAAGAACCATCCAAAACCATGGACTTTAATATATCTACCGGTTTTGACCTTTTCGAAATGACTAAATTGACTGGTGTCGATAGCAGGTCTGCTGTCTATTTTGTTCTTTAGCGTTTTCCTAGTTTCACAGGCCCATTAGTTGTAGTTTTCAAATCTTGTAATGCTTTTGTACTAGGCTTTGATTCACACTAGCGTATCTGATGAGATAAGAAACGTAAATACTGTAAACTTTTAGTCTGTGGCATTGCCATCAAGCGAACTATGTTGAAGCCAAAATATGTTATTTTTGAATCTCTCAGCTTTCAATTTTCATATTAAGGTATAAAATCAATGTTTTAAAGTAATATGTATTGCAGTAGGGCGGCCAAGCCGGATTTGCACGTGCGGCGTAAAAAGGAAAATGTGAGTCCGCGAATGCATGACGCACTCTTTCTCGTCGGAGAAAATATGGACGCCTCCGAATTTTGGTCCTTTTCCGAAAGCTCTAGACAGCACAATTTTTTATTTCAGCAAATAAAATATCGTCAAACTTTTGCTTTTAGCTTTATATTTTACCCTCAATTAGTTTATCTTAGACAAACCTGACATTTTAATTACTAAATCGATGATTGAAGTTGGCTAAATTTTCCCGGGAAAAAATGCCCCAAAAAGTGGAAAATAAAAATGAGGTACAAAAAAATGGTCCCTCACAGATTTTTATAATATTTTCAAAAAATGACATTCACATCGGCATCTTTCAAATATCAAAAAATTACAGAACCACTTTTTCATATATTGAAATAATTCCCGTTTGAAATCAGCTGGTGTTAGCTTCGTTTCGGCATGCGCAGAATCACGATTTTGCACCCAATACACATTGAACGTGTGTCACACTGTAAACATGAATGAATGACTTTATTCGGAGTTTAAAGTATTTTGTGTATGAAAAAGTATAACTGTTGGATGATTTTTATCTCGTGAACCCATTTCTAACCTTGGAATTGCAATTAAGAAGAGATTAATGAAGGTTTCAAGCTGTTTTTGTCCAACCCGACGTCACGAAGGCCGATGTCAGCTCAGTACAGTGCCAGTGTCGGTGTGATGTAAACTTGATGACGCAAAAACATGGTACGACTTGTGTACTTCACATACATGTACTTTCTTCAGTTCAGCTGTTTGTTTATATAGTGAAATTGATACTAGGCCGATGCCTCGATGACGAAATTAATCTAGGAACCATTGAAAACATCGACTTTTTCCTCAAGCTCAAGGTAAATAAACAAATTTGTAAACAAATATCTTTTTTCTCTTTCTCGTTCTTTCTCTCACACATACATATACACACTTTACTAATACTACCAAGATATGTAATAATTTTCAATCACTGAAATGATCAGTTTATTAAGTTCATTTATGTGCCTTTATTTTGACCAACCAAGCCTACCCCCCCCCCCCCCCCCACCCCCAACCCCCACCCCACCCCATTGGGCCCCAAGCCATATTTTTTAAATTTTAAAAAATTACACACTGTCATTCACAAGTATACATGATATTCTAAATGTATTTTTTTTATTCAGAATATAAAGTGAAAAGAGAAAAGAGATTGAAGGGGGGGGGGGGGGGGGGTTACTCACCTTTCCATTCACACAATGACATAAACATATAAAATGCAAAATGCAACATGGGTAATTTAAACTATGAATTTCTAGATAGATAATATATCATTATATAATTTGATTATCTTGTAGTTCAAGTCATTAAAAATAATTTTTTCATGAAATCCATTGGTTGAGTGTTGAATTTTAATATCAATACTATTCTTTCCAGTGATAAATTTATGATTGCTAAATGAATAACATATACAATCAAATAGTTATAAAGGATTAATACAATTTAAGTACAATTAATGAATCATTTTGAATTTTTTCTGTTTATGACTATGCATTAGTGAAAATTGTATCAAAATAAACAAATAAATAAATGAGTAAATAATAAATGAATGACTTAAAACTAATTGAAAATGTAAAATTACTTTTTCAGGTCAAACTTGTTAGAAGAAATCTTGCTGTCTGAAAATCACCAAGTGGCTTTTTATATGGAAGGCATGCATTTAAAAGGAATTATTGATTGGAAATTGTGTACTATAGACTATATTGATATCATATTCTACATCGAATTGGTTTGAAGATTGTGCATATTGCCATCATATTCTTCTTTGTGAATTGTGAGTGTGCAAAAATACCATACAAATGGATTATTCACAGAAGATGGAAGAGTTCAAGACCTGTCAAAATTTCAGAAAACAATTAACATGATTAATGACTGTGAATCTTATTGGACAATGGCAGATATAGTGAGATAATGAAATAAATATTTTTTGTGAATTCTTGCAGAGGATGAATTGGTCAATTAAATTTCTTCTTCATGATATAGGAATTTAAATTCAACTGTCATGGATCATGGGTACATCAAATTATGATAGTTATTTCTTTCGTAGTGACTATCTGGAGTAAAAAATTAAATATAGGCTTCCTTGCAAAAAAAAATCACATATTTGTATCTTTTGTTTTCCAATTATTTAAAGCTCCTGCGCATTAAACAGAACAAAATTGGAATTTTTATATGTATTTTTCTCGGATACAATGAGTATATTTCAAATTGTGGATGTATTGTCTGGCATATCCAAGAAAATGTCATTTTTCCCTTGTGCGTGGCAGTTTTGTACTTGATCAGAGGAAATTAGGAAGGTCGCTGGAAAAATCTTCGGTCTGTTGAATTCTGGTGATATTTTTTACAATTTAAATGTTTGCTCATCAAAAGGTCAAAACAACCTTCCTTCTAGAATGGTAAATTCGAATTTATATTCTGCTTTGTGAATTTCTGATGTCGAAGCGTTCGGTCGATTGACGATTTCTCCGAAATTGTCGAAACTGTGCAGCATGTCGAGGTACATAAATGAGGTACAAAAAAATGGTCCCTCACCGATTTTCATAAAATTTGAGAATTGAACACTTGGATATATTCTCCACAACATATCAAAAAATTACAGAACCACTTTTTAATATTTTTGAAAACGATCCCCCTGTTTGCGAGGAAGGGGGCATGGGAGTCGAACGTTTAGAGTACTGCTGTCATTTTGTCAGCTGATTTTCGACAAATTTACAGAATAAAACATCACATTTTGGGTATATTTAGAGACATAAAATCTTAAAGAGTTTGTTTAATCTTTTAAAATCCGATGCCATCAATTTGCATCGCTGTTATTAGTATTTTTCTGCTGTGAATGTGTTTCGAAAAAATGCTTAGTAACGGCGACGCGAACTTCGTTCGATATTAATGCGCCGTTCTTAGCAACGGTTGCCGTCACGCGCAAATCTGGCTTGGCCGCCCTACTGATTGGTTATCTATAAATGATCGTTTCTTCAAACGCATTTGTAAATTTCTGTTCAGAAATGTTCTCGAAATTGCTGAAAAGTGGGTCCTGTAGCATCATATTCCACCAATCCGTCTACGTCTTCTGTCACTTTTTGGAAATAACTTTCAGTCTTTGGCCATATTTCATTGTTTGGATTGAGGATCCCTGACGACGGTTAAGTACCCGAAACGTGCATGTTACTCCATGCTGCAAATATATCTGGTCTTAATGTTATCACCTTCGGATAAATGTAATTTTTGTAATGGTCAAGGGACGTTTGAATTGCTAAACTATAGAATTATAGAAGAAGTACCAAAAGCTGGCTATCTTTAACATTTGATTCTAATGGTATAGGAGTTTAATCTTCCTTTCACCTTACTTATCTATCTTAATAAAAGGAATTCATCAGGTCTGGGTCGTATGTTTCGTTGCAACCAGAGATGGGGCAAACTTTTAAGCTATTCTTTATCTTTTGATAAGTTGATAAAGTGAAGGTGGATCACTCTCTCCTTTGTTAAAACATCAGGATTTATTTCTATCGGTAGATAGAGTTAACTTTCTTTCATCAGCTTGGTATAAATGCATTTTCTTTTGCAATTTTGAAAAATGATAGAGAATTATAAAAATAATTTACTTTTACAGAAGTAAATAGGATGGTTTAAGCTCCTTGATCGAGTTAAAGGGGCGGGGTAAACATTTGCGACCTAGACGAGTTAAAATAATATTTAATAGTGGTGTAAGAAAAGATGCAATTTTCATTAATGTTTAAATAACAGTTTTCTTGATGATATAATTCAGCAATTTTCTTTTGACAAACTTATATTCTCAAATACAAATTTATCTAAGGATTAATTATAACAATTTTGCAATTTATTGAGATATAATATGGTTTGAGGCGGTGTACACTTTATAATCCGCTTCACTGATGATACATTATTTGTTGAAAAGTGCATATGATGCACAAAGTTATGAAAGAAATCATTGTAATATTTTTTTTTTCATTTCGTCGCTTTTCAACGTTTATTTGCAGCTTTGAAATTGTGTTGCTTATGATGTGGCTAAGCACGTACTTCCGGTTTCTGATGATGCAGGTATCAACAAAATTTCTCGGCCAATCAGCATCATCGTTTCATAGAAATAGCAATGGAAATTAAATGATTAAAATGGAACAATATGGATAATACCAACCACTAAGTTGGTACCTCTGCTGTTGGACTGTTAGTCCCCGGGATATCGTTCGCCTATTTTCAATGTGTTTCTGTGTTGACTCGAGATATATTTGTCAGTTTTCTGACACTAAATTCGATCAATTATTCTAAAACTACGTATAAATTTAAGGGGTATCTTCCTGATGTCATACCGTTGTCCAAAGCTGGCTCTTTGGCATACATTGAATATCAGGTTTAGAATTCCACTCTTCCTATATTCTCTAAAAGGATTTCCTCTCTTTCTCTTTCGGCCTCGAAAGTCACTGATGATACATTATTTGTTGAATTGCGCATATGGTACATTGAATTTTAACGATAGAACAAACATTTCAATATTTGTATTCAACATAGTAAATTTTCCCTGGTTTGACGGTGATATTCCTAGATTACCGTACGGTATTTTCATTTCACAGTTCATCCGGTATGCTAGAGCATGAACTGATGTTTTGGGTTTTCATAGTATATGAATTTACAAATTACCGAGAAACTTTTAGGTCAAGGTTTTCGCTTTCACAAACTAGTAAATACTTTCTGGAAATTTTACAAAAATTATTGTCAGCTTCTTTTGAAATTCGGACCATTACAAGCAACAGAGTATATTACTTTGGGCATTTCACAACCTGTCTTTTATGATGACATAATAAACAAAATAAGTGGATCACAGGTAGACAGAATTACCATCGAAATTGTATCAGAATCATCAAACTCCTTTTATACCGTGGATATGATCCTGCTGTCACCAGACGGACACTTACGTGTAGCTTGGTACTTAACTAATCTACAGACTTGTACCAGCACACTCTGAAGAATAACACTGACTGTGACAACAGGACTCCATGACGGACCCTGTCAAAACCTCTTTAGAGAAGATAGGGCCCCGACCACCTGACCTTTCTGAATGTCAGTCGGACTCCTCGGGGCGATACCATGCATAAGCTCGCTACTGCCGGCAGAGCACGGATTGTATTTTGTACTCCTTCTGTTTTTATATCCACTTACATATCTATGTGTTTCTTGGGTCCTTGCGTCATGCTGTCTGTTTGTATGTTCATCTTACAATGAGAGGGTTATTTTACACCACTCTTGAGCGTTCTTCGAGACCTCTTGGCAATCGGAAAGATGGGAAAATTGTGCGCACGAAATCCGGATAACCGTCTGCCACCGGCGTGGCAAATGGCCGTCCTAAAACATCTAAAACAAGGAATTTGACGTATTCGCCGTTTTTTGTTTTTGTTTTTGTTTTGTTTTGTTTGTTTGTTTTTTTTTTGGGGGGGTGTTGTTTTTGTTGTTGTTTTTTGTTTTCTTCTCTTTTTCTAAAGCGATGGGCGTTGCTAGCAAGCAGGGGATTGAGTGGGGCTTTTTTTAAACTTTTATCTTTCGACGACGCTGGTGCCAAAGAGCAGTTTTGCATGGGTCATGAAAATCGTGGCTTCCTATTACCATTAAGTGGCATATACATGTACTCTTGAGCTAATCCTTGAACATATCCTAGACAAAACTTTGAACGTGGCGCCACTGATATAGCTTGGCTTCTCTTGATTATTTTGGCGTTAAATACATGCACAACTGATGAGGATTCAGTATCCGAAAGATACATATCAGACTGTTGGACAACTCTCTGGAAGGCTTTTCATCGGTAGCAGAGTAAGACCCAATTGATGCAACTCGTTTTCCTTGTGTTATCCTCCTGTTTCCGTCCATCTTTTATTACCCTGATCATTGTACTGCGTAACTTCATACCTTTAAACTTTCTCAATAAAATGTCGAAGATCTTATGAACATGTTGAATACTCAGTATTTCGATGCACCATGTGAAGATAGATAAAGGAGATCGTATGTATGAGCGGTACAACTTAGTTGTTTTTGGCAGATAAACAGCTATTGAACTTTTAAAATCCGACATTATTCAAAACTTGTAATAGTACTAAAAGAGCCTATCTTGTTCGTAATTTTCAGCATTGATTACCATCTTTGACAACTACAAGGACTTTATCTGTCCTTCGGAATCGTCTGTAAATCGAGACAACCGATAGTTTGAAGTCCTTCGTGGGATCATTACAGTAAATTAATATATATAAATACTTATACGTTTGTCTTATGGTGTTTTGGACAAAATAGTGCCCGGGCATATAAGCAACACTGTGAGAGAATAGTGCCCACACAAACGAGTAATAGTGGATTTAGTGCATCACATGATCCCGATTTCAATTTATACGAAACTGTACAACGTCTGTATCATGTGTACATGTAAAAATCACGTTATTCACAAGGAAGTGGCGACAGAGATCTGTAGAGACCAAAAAGATATTATAGTGCCTTGCACCGGTCACTATCCTGCGTGCTTTATCGAAAAAATTCATTTTCGTCTGAGTTTTGCTATCAAATATTCAATCATCAGAATATATTCTATTCTAAAATTATACAGTAACTCCTTAAAATAGAGGTGATTCAAAATTTGAATTTTGAGTCAAACTCTATGTTTTGGGTCAAAACGTCGATTTTTGCTTAAATTATGAAAAGGGAAGGATCTCCAGCATGACAACCCTGCAGACACCCAGTGAAACAAACCCACAAGAAAGTGACACAGATTGACATCAGACAAAACTACAAACCGCACAAGGACGCTAGAAAATGATACAAAATAATTGAAACAGACGTACAGAAACATCAGACATCAAAGACAACACATAAAATGAAGGAGACCAATATGGTTCTATTTATAGAGACAGTTATTTTGCTCAGAAAGTAATTCGGGACTGCTTTATATGATAAAGCAATACCATAGCTTTGTACGTGAAAAAAAAATCAAACAACTATAGACCTTCTAGCTATTATTAAAAATTGTTGCCATGGCAACCAGCAATATCGTATTTATTTGAAAAAAAACTTAAAGCTGTTAATTTTTTCAGAATATTTCAAAATAGCCTTAAATTCATTCACAAGTAAAAAGAATTCAGAAAAGTATAGATATATATGAATTCATAAAAATAAATGTATTACAGAGCTGATCATGTGGAATTCTCCAAAATGACGAAAATGTTAAAATAGGCCAAAGATGGGCGTTTAAAATTTAAACAAAAGACGAGAGGGCGAATATTAATTTTTTGGTATGAGTAATTCGAGGGGATGTTCTTCTACATGTAGATACTTCTATCTCAACTCTATCAAAAGTCGTAACCCTGAATTACTTTATCAAGGATTTACGATCTATATACGATAACTTTTGTACATGTTCAATGTATTTCTTTAAAAGTACTTCACGTTAAAAATAATGACATTAAATTTTGTTAATACACTGTCAGAATAAAAACGAAAAAGAAATGAAATGAAAAAATGTAAATAGTAAAACTGCAAAAACTTGCACGCAATGTATGCAACAAACACCTACTAGTATTTTTACATCATTTTCTAAAAAAAATTATTTGTACAAAAAGTATGTCAAATATGCTGTGTTTTTGGTCTGTAAGTTTAATATAGTGTCTTTCTTTTGTCAAAAATGAAACATTTGCTCAAAAGTATGTCACTGTCGCTTCGATAAATTTATGAGGACAAGGGTCTCATGTAGCAAATTCCGTGCACCACCGGTTAGTAACACGAGAATTAATGAGTATGGCCGTGGGTGAGCCGCCTTAATGCTCTAGGGTCCTCACATGTCCATTCAATATAGACTATGTCATTTGTCTTAAATCTCGCCCAGTACTTCGTTGAAGTATTGTATACATCTTTTCACTTTTTCATACACACAGTGACGGTTGAGTGGAGAAAGATTTATAAAGGATTTAAGTTGGCATTTATCAAAGTATTATGGACTATTATCCGGCATTTTTGCGGTATACTATATTCATGAATTGGATCCAGGCTTATTAATCAAAAGACCAGCAAAAGTGTTATTTATCAGCGAGAATCTGGGGGTTTAACAATGTGAAAAAAAGGTAAAGAAGGTACTGCGCCAAATTTTCTCATTGGTGGACCGAGCGAGGCGTGTTAAACGCCTTAGTAATTATACTTACATTATTACGGTAAGAAAAGAATTTGGGCCAACATCGTGTATTCATTCATTTGAAATACTGCTATGAACTGTAAACATACCACCTGTCATTTAAAGGTGGAACAAGTGGTTTACTAGTTAGCACATGGAATTATAAGGACACCTGACTGCAAAATGGACCATAATTTTAACTTAAATCAAAGTTTGAACAATTCTGGGACCTTCAATACAATGCCTACACAACAAAATCATACTGGCACTAATGTTTGGACCGGAAATTTTCCGAATTTGCAGCAATTGTCGCAACTGAATTCGCAAATGGGAAATATGAATATTGCAGACTCTGGAACGACTTATTTGGACTCTTATATGGCAGGGCAAAGGGGGGGTGTTGATGGGACGCAGAACGGACTGACGGGGCCGTATTATGTGGCTTCTGTGCAATCTACTATACCTCCAGTGTCACCCATTCAAAACATGGCTCCTCCGTTCTCTGGGAACATTGACGGTCATAATGCAGGTATGATCAATAGAACTGTTTTACCTCCTGGCTTTCTTAACATAACTTTCGCTAGTCAGAGCGGGGTTCCAATGAAATACAATAGTATGGGACAGATCACGCCTTTAAGTCCCGAGGAATTTGCATTATTTCTAGAATTACAGAAAAATATGACGCCTGGACAGACTTTACCAGGCAACAATTTCACATCTACATCACAGGAGTACCAGCGTATTCCCCAAGGTATGGAGCCAGTGCCTGTATCTATACCTGGTCCTAATATAGACACAAATATGGCGCCTCTATCGCCTGCTACAAACAGTACAAGTTCAGGTCTACCATCACCGGGTGCTCCACTGACGCCAAATAACAACTCCACTAGAGATTTTGGCGGGAAAAGTTTCCAACATAAACCATTATCGGAAACAAGCAGCAATGCTTCGTCTGCGTCTATCCCTGGATCCCCGACCAGTTTGGGTGGCATCTCTTCGTTTTCTCTTCCCGATTCCACTCTATCGCCGAGTAAAGAATCACCAGATTCTCCGAGAGGAGACGGAGAAGTCCGAACGGGAATGTTCCCATTAGATCACAGTCTTTGAAATATTCGGTTCGATATCCACAAGATAGATGTTTTAAGTGCATGAAAAAAGTATACCCAATGGAAAAAATCGGTCCGGTCAAAGGAGCTGTGTATCACAAGGGATGTTTCGTGTGCAGTGTATGTGGTACTCGTTTGAATATGAAGAATTATTTCTTGAACAAGGACGATGATTTTGATAACAATTTATACTGTAAAGCACATCAACCGACATCAAAGTGCAAAGGTGCTGACTCAAAAAGTGTTCTTATACAAGGGGCCATGAGTGTCCCAAAACTTAACAAAGTGAACGAGCAAATTCGGGGAGACAAGAACTACCACATTGACAAAGATGCTGTAGAAATCAAACATGCAATTAATGTTCCCGCGCAAGATTTACAAGCATCGAATAAGCTCCGAGAAAAAGCATGGAAGAAGGAGGAACGTAAAATAGAAAGTGCTCCACCGGAAGGGGTAGTTCGGCATCAAGACCCGGTTCCGGAATACGACACTCTTAGTTATGAAAGGAACAGAGTAGAAAATAATCCGGATTATGAGACCCGGTGAATTTTCATAAAGAAAGACAACTTAAGAGGCTTAAATCAAAAACTGTATTTACGAAAATTATCCTTGGACATAGCCCAACGATAGAAAGACACGGTGACGCATATTCCATGCCTAATTGGACCTTATTGCAAGAATAGGCTGGTTTACACATACGTTCGAAAGTAATAACATATTTAACATTACCATGATATTATTTTGATATTATATATATGTACTCAGTATTTTTGAATAACTGAATAACTTTCGTTCAGTACTCAATTCAATCAAAAGTGCTAATGGTACGGTATCTGCATTTTTCCTATTACACTTTCATGGCAGTGGAAATGTATTTTCATTTCAAATTTTATTACTCCTAAATTGTATTTATTTATTTTTCTTTCTTTTTTATTTTTCGTTGTCATATGCTAATACTCAATTTATATTACTTTTCTCTCTCCCCCCCCCCCCCTTTTTTTTTTTTTTTTTTTTTTTTTTTTTTTTTTTTTTTAATTTTGGAGCATTTATACGTGTATCAACGTCCTTCTTACGAGATTTACAAATAAAGACATTTTGAAATTTAAATCTATGAAAAAAATCCAAAATTATCAACATCAGGAACTCGTAACGTCACCTGTCAAAGCTAGCGGCAATCTTAATATATTTGTATCATGATAGCATAAAGTCTCCTAACTTAAATATGGTTTACAAGCTGTTTTATAATATCCTGATGCTAAAGCATCGAAAAAAAAAGAAAAAGAAAAGAAAATCTATTCGTAATAATGAAAGGAATCAGCCTGAATAATCATAACCAATATTGTAAACAAATGATCACAAAAATGTTTTTGCATCCCCCCCCCCTCTCCCCACCTCTTCCAACTATTTTGGGGGTTTTTTTTGTACCGAGCTTCTGTTTTTGTTTTTGTTTGGCAAGAAACAAAGGAAAAAGTCCTTTAAAAAGTTAGTTATTCAAACTTTGCTAATGAAATGGTTTGGGAGTCAGAAATTTCTCCGGAAATTCTTTACACGACCATTGAATATAGTTCATCTATATGATATATATCAATAGTTTACTATTATAATTGTTTTGTTGATATTAATTTTGAGTACATATGTTTTGTTGAATTTAATACCAGTTATACCTCGATATATTAAATTATTTCCAGTTAAGATGCCATGTTTTTCTCGTATTTGATTCAGCCGGATTCCAAGTAAACCTCATTGGCACAGGTTCAGGTTCTCAATTTGCATGCAGGGGCGGATCCAGGAATTTTCAGAAGGGGTTCCATTTCTACAAGGGCTTTGCCGATGCAGAAGCTAGAATTATCAAAATTGAAATTAATGTTCTATTGTACCATATGCACATTTCAGCAAGTAATGTATCATCAGTTACGCTCGAAACCGAAATAGTATAGATGAAATTCAAGTAATAAATATACGGAAGATCGAAAATCTAAACATGACCCAAAATTCTATAATTAAGCTATCATTCATACATTCATATATATTAGTGAATAAAATATATTCTTATCGCCAATTTTTTTTTTTTTTTTTTTTTTGATTTTGTTTTTGTTTTGTTTTTGAATTTTTTTTTTGGGGGGGGGGGGGGGGGGTTGGCCTTCGACCCTTTGCAACCTCCCACCTGGATTTGCCCCTTTATGACTACACAGCTAAGAATGTCAATTTGTACAAGTAGTGAACCGGACAGATAAATTATAATTTCGTACGTGTAGTTTCACCTGTTTCTGCTATTTGGTTGCACTAATGAAAGACAACATGCAGCATTTAATAATGAAAAAAAAATCGTTCTTTAAACGGATACATATAAATGTTTAGACGACAAATGTATAGAGTTAAGAATAAAAACCACTTTCAGTCAGGTGAAACGAGGAGGAAATTTGATGATCTTGAAAGTCGGTCGACATGACTTGTCATTGACACCTACGATGCTTAGCTACAGAAAATTGGGAAAGGGGGAGGGGGGAGGGTCAGAAACAAACAAAAGGTCTTGTCTAAATATATATCTGTTTCCTTAGAATATTACACTGAGGGGGGTAAGACGCCAGATATTTCAACGAAACTCGTGCAATCGTGATTTCAATCAAGAATAGATTATCAGTCCCTAGCTCTTTCTTTTCTTTTTAAAATCGAATATATTACATATAGAAAATGTTCATGACTTAACTAATTTGGATTTCGTTCAATGCTTATTCTGAAATCCAAGGCCCTTGAATATGAAAACAAATCTCTAATATGTATATCATCATGCCCTTCCCATCGGATGCGATCCATATCCATCTGCCCAAGAAGATTTTTGTCTAAAAGGGACACCTACACTAGATATAATGTTGACCTGGTTAGTCCATCAACAATATAGTGCTTCGGCGAACCCTATTGTATATCCATTACAGCGATACGGATGAAGTACATTGTACAGAATATAATGGAAAGAGAAGCCTTTTATCTGAGAAGTTTATCAACCAGACAAACTGTGCCCAGTATGAGGTTTTCTTTTCTTATTTTTTTTTCATCTTTACCCCCATATGTCCTATTTAGGACTATTGCTGCTTGGTGTAAATCTGATTCAATTTGAGGCAACATGCGACTCTAGATATCCAATCGCAAAAGGGTGTGGAATGGGTGAGGGGAGGGGATGTAAAGGAAGGGGATTCCAAATAGGTAAAATATCTGAAATACTCAAATCATGACATATCTCACATGGATGTTTTAAGGGTTTTTTCTACATTCCGTGGTCCCTTCTCGAAAAACAACTAGAATTACAGCACTCTAAATTGCTACTTGAATTTCAATGGCGCACCCACATGTATGAAATATTTTCCCAAAAGTTCGCATTATATTACTAAAAGGAGAAACTCGTAAATTTATGACATTTTCCCCCCGAAACAATATCTGTCATAATACAAAGTTGACGACTTTTTAAAAGAACACATTTTACCAAATAAATCCAGATGCCGAGCCAAAGAATTCGTTCATGAAAATAAATGATCAGCTGTGGTCCATTTCTTTCCTTAACTTGAAATTAGCTACTTTTAAAATTGTATCTCTCAATTTACATGCAGCAAATTCAAATTAGATGGGATGTATATATCATCCTGGCAAAATTGGTGTAGTATTTTATTTTTGCTTAGGAATGACCTTGACCTACGATGTTAAGAGGTAAAATCTATTGTAATAAGCAAAAACAATCCCGTTTTTATATAAGAATTGACACTCAAAAAGGCAAATGTTACAAACACAGATACGCTATTTTTTGACCTTAAATATCAAAATTGTAAACGGAAAGATTCATACATATATGTATTACAAAAGAAATGATTTTGGATTCAACATATGATAGTAAATTTCCTCTGGCTTGAGTGTGATGTTCCTAGACTATCACGGTCAAAGGTTTCCGCTTTCATAAACTAGTTATTAATAAGACTTTCTGGAAATTTCACAAAAAATACTGTCAGCTTCCCTACATGTATACAAGCAACAAAGTATATCACTTTGTGTATTTGACAACCTGCCTTTTATGGTGACATAATCAACAAAATAAGAAGGACAAAAGGTAGAAAGCATTACAATCGAAAATGCGTCAGAATTATCAAACGCCTTATTATACTGTGGATATGATCCTAATGTCACTAGACGGGTCCTCGGCATGGTACTTGACCAATCAACAGTCTTGTATCAGCGCTTTCAGTAGACTTGCACTCTGACTGACTGTGACGACGGTACTCCATGACAGGCCCTTCCAAAACCATTTTATAGAAGACAGGACCCCGACCACCTGTCCTCTCTGAATGTCGGTCTGCATGGCTCCTTTCGTGTGATGATATGATAATATGTATGAGAACTCTAAGCCGACAGAGCATGGCCTTTATTTCGTAAACCCCAACCTTTGTATCCATTTACATATTCACTTGTTTGTGTGGTCATCGAACAGTGGGAATATTCTTTTACACTACAAATTGTGCGTTCTTCGAGACCTTTGGGTAACCGGAAAAGTGGGATGGTTGTGTGCCCGTAATCCGGATAATCACACCATATGCCTCTTTCGTGGCAGATGACCGCCCTAAGTCGGCACCGATTGCTCAATGGTCTCATCGCTTTATCAGTAGTCTTTTGTGTTTCGTGTTTCTGTGTCATATATCTCTTTATCGTCTCTTGCTGTGCTTGTCTACTGTGTTTTCGCGTCAGGTGTTTTGGTGCTTTGTTGTGGGTACTGCAACGCAGTCTGGTCAAGGAGGTTACAAGCTGGAACACTTCAATTCGTTCTTTTCGAAATAAAGAGTTACTTCCCATTTGTGCAGGTATCTGACGTCAACGCATTTTGACGTCATCAAATTCTATGGAAACCGACATGAAAGTCAGGGAAATAGGGTGACATATATGACGTTTTGAAAGGAATTTGATGACGTCACAATGCTTTTACGTCATATACCTGCACAAATCGAACAAAGGACTGTAAAATCGAAAAGACGTAATTCGCCTTAAGAATTGATCACCACTAAGACCCCTCTCCAAAACATAGAATATAAATTCAACACCATTTTTGACGTTGTGACATAACTGCAATACATTAATAGCTAATATTTACATTCCTACTGCGTTTCCCTTATATAAAGGTACCAAACCAACTGTTGCTTTATTTCTCGATAATCGCAAGAGCCTATCACGTGACTTTAGAACTTACCCGGATTAATTTCTGATAAAATGCCCATTTTATTTATTGCTTTAATACAGATTCAAAACATGTATCCATTATCAAACGACGCCGTCTACCCCCAGTGATTTAAAAAATGTGTCAAAATCTAGGTCACCCACATGTACACTTCGAAGAAGTGTGACGTAGTAAGTCGATCACGCGTCAGTAGACGAAGTTCAAGGACGAACTGCATTGTTGTCTGCAGAAAGATGCCGTGTTTGGATGAGCGAATATTCAGGCATAAGTGGATCAAATATTCAGTATTTAGGATGAGGATTTGATTCACTTGTGTCATTATCAACAGTGAATTTATCTTTGCTTCTTATGGATTCATAATATCAGAAATACTTCGAGTATCAGCGAATCTTTAGCCATGATGTTGAGGTAAGTCATGAAAATACCGAAAGTTTTCGCGTTTTCGACGGCTGTACTCGACTTTTGCATTATTCTAATTACTTCCAGATGAAATAGGGTATTTACAGAAGTTTGTATACAATGATACCGATTGATTTCATATGTCTAGTAAGCAGTTTAAGGTATAACAGTGTGTTAAAAAGAGTTTTCAAAAGTTTTCCCTTCAGTTCTGTGAAATTTCTCCAGTTTAACTCTCCGCCATGTCTGAATTATGTTGGACAAAAGTCACGAATTTTCACGATTCAATTTTCTTCAGTTTTAATTGAAATGTTCAAAATACAGCAAGAGGACAAAATTCAGTTTCTCATTTGTCAACAACGTTTCCGTACAGAAGGTACTACTTCGAATCAAGCGAAAACGTCGAACGTTCGTTTGCTCTTACGTCAAATGGCGTTCTCCCTCCGCAATGATATTTCAAATGTAAAGAAACTGGCTGAAAAATTGGCAGAAATAACTTAGTTAAGAGAGAAAATCACTTACCATTGAGCATTCCCTATGAAAATCATGGAAAGTGCAAAAAATTACATTTCAAATTTTCTTATTTCATCGAAAGAAAATGTAGGATTCTTAAACAAAACGGTGCATGATATTGATATTTAGTCAATTTTTCATAGTTTTTATGGCATTTAAAGTTGTTACCATGGATACCGCTGATTTGTATATATCAAAATGTCTAAAACAGCAAAATGTACACTTTGTTTTCTCTAGTTTAAATGAAAGATGTCATAATTTCTGAAATGTTATATGATGGTTTGAGGTTTGGTCTTAAAGAATGATAATAAAAAAATCCTCTGCATATATTTAATATGTTGCTATGGTAACCGGAAGTTGACCTAGTTTTCATAAAAGGCCTCAACTAAATTTCATCAGATTTTAGGGTCAGCTAGTTCAAATCTGCAACCAGGTACAAAGAAGAATAAACTTATTTAGTATAGTACTAAAGTTTATTGAGTTATTTAAAAAATAAAATTGGGAAGCCTCTTAATGATTGCTATGGAAACGAAGCTTAAACTTTCTTAATTTTGTGAAAAAACAAAATGACAAAAAATGATATCTTACTCTTTTTCATCTGTATTGACTGGATTCCTTCGTCATTTTCCCGTTAAATCAATTTATAAATGTTGCATTGGTGTTGAATGAAATAATTGAATCCTTTTATATATTTTTTTGTTTCCATAGCAACCATTTACTCCATTGCAACTCCTCAAAATAAGAGTCAAGCAGAGATTTAGAGACCAAAAATTTAGATTGTGTTGTAGTTTTATGCCTTTTAGAGTGAAACGGTGACATACAACCTACGCACTGCATAGCAACCATTCATGGCATCCATAGCAACCATGAATATCCCATAGCAACCATTGATGTTTCTTTAATTAAATGCAATGTAACCATATTCCTAACAATCTTAAATCTCTATCAGCCAAATTGTACCATAAACGTTTTTAATAGACTTCAAGAAAGATGCAAATTAACCCCCATGCCCTCCTGATCAGTATTTTATATGTCCTTAGCAACGGATTAGAGTGTAAAACAAAAGGCTTTAATGACTCTATTTATAAACCAAAAGCTGATATGTCTGGGAATAAAGATAAAGAATAACTGATATTACGCTCGAAAATCGATTACCTTTTTAGCCGAGTTGCAAAACTCGGCTCTTAATTTGATGTGAGACGGGCGGGCGTCTGGGCGGGCGGGCGGGCGGGAGGGCGTCAACAATTTGTTTCCGGACTATAAGTCAACTACGAAAGAGGCTATAACAATGAAACTTCATACACTTACTCACCATTAGTCAAGGATGAGCCCTATTGATTTTGGGGTCAAAAGGTCAAGGTCACAGGACTCAGATGATTGAAAATGGTTTCCGGACCATATTTCAGCCTGTATTGCACCTATAATCATGAAACTTGCCAGAAATGTTTCCCTTGAATCAAGGATGAGGCCTATTGATTTTGGGGTCAAAAGGTCAAAGGTCAAGGTCACAGGACTCAGATGATTGAAAATGGTTTCCGGACCATATTTCAGCCTGTATTGCACCTATAATCATGCATACATAACTAGATAGAAGCGAGTAATAAATGATCAATTTAATTATTGAAAATGGTTGCTATGGAATAAAATTGGTTGCTATGGAGGATTTATCACATCTTATGTATAGAATTTCTCATGTTTTGTAATTTTCTTATTATTGTAAGACCTTCAGTACATTAGTATGGAATAAATATCCATATTTGGTAATATAAGATAAACCGGTATTATGCATCTACGGAGCTGAAAGGTATGGTAACTAAGGTGTATATCTCGTTTCTAGGTAAAATGGGCAATTTC
Organism: Pinctada imbricata; assembly: GCA_033119305.1. Taxonomy (NCBI): domain Eukaryota; kingdom Metazoa; phylum Mollusca; class Bivalvia; order Pterioida; family Pteriidae; genus Pinctada; species Pinctada imbricata. Next base: position 73,677,186 of record VSWD01000005.1, read on the forward strand.
TGTGAAATTTTGGAAAAAGATGAAATAATTGCAACGTAAGAAAATATCCTCATGTGAGCCAAACAAAAAATCACATACATAACAAGTAAAAAACTTGTCATAAATAATCAAATTTAATTATTGAAAATGGTTGCTATGGAATAAAATCGGTTGCTATGGAGGATTTTCCCATATTACACATAAATATGTCTCCCTTAGTCTATTTATACAAAATAAGAGGGAAAATTCATTTGTAAATAAGAAAATTTATTCAAAATTATTTGATATTGAAAATAATAAATTTTGAATTTTACTGAAAAAAGGGACTTTTTAAAACTTTTTTTTTCGAGTTTCCTCAAAAAGGCTTCCCGATTTTTTTCATGATTATAATAAAGCTATGATAGGTCAATCATACGCAATCTGTATTATATGTCCTGACTGTTGCAGATTTGAAATATTAAATTATGTTTTAGAGACATAATTTCAATTTTTCAAAATTCAAAAAATAGGCCTACTTCAGGTTACCATAGCAACCGCGTCACTTTAATTTAATGCATGTTATTTAATTTTTCTTAAACACTATACATGAGACATTTGTTTGATACTTAATTGAATTTAATTGAGCAGTGGGAAACATGAAAAAAATACATTGGAAATCTTACAAATTTATAGAATTTTTTTGTCTCACCGGCAGGTTTCCATGGTAACAGCTAAAACACAGGCAAATATTCTTTTAAAAACTTTAAAAACCATTTTATTGCTATAAATGGTCAAGGAGCATCAAAATGATAACAAAAAAGGTGAAAAAAGGAAAATCAAAATTTTGAAGTTTCCATGCAATGCTCGATGGTCAGTGATTTTCTCTCTTAACACGTAAAATGTAAATATAAGGATTGTTTTTCAGCTTTTGCGCTTTATCGGTGTGTATTGGCAGTAGGGAATGGAAACAAAATTCATGAAAAGCACTTCGTGCTTTACATATTTTGTTTCCATTCCCTACTGCCAATACACACCGATAAAGCGCAAAAGCTGAAAAACAATCCTTAATTCTCTGTAAGCATTTGCACTTTTATGAAGGACGCATGGCACGGCATGTCTCAGATTTTGATAAAATTTGTACATAAGGTTGAGTCTGACCCAAAAGTAAAAATTTCTTTAAAAATTTCTTAATATCATATCCGGTTGCCATGGAAACAGACTTTGAATATTGAAAAAATGCATTTTTGGGCGTTTTTGAAGTCACATACATCATTTATGCAGCATAATCGAAAACGAACATTGATGAATTACCAATACCCTATCATTGCTCTTTCAAGTTAAGTAATAATAATGTTGGGTATATGGTCTTATTTATATGTTTCCATAGCAACAACACAGGTACCCTATCAAAATAGTGTTTTTGGCATTTTTTTCAAAATTCAGTGATAAATTACTTAAATTTTTGAGTTTTTTATGCAAATAAAACAAAAGCGTTCACACTGGGACAAAGTCTCTGTTCGTTGCTATGGCAACATGACCTCAAATCGCAAAAATGAAAGCAATTTTGGACAATATTTAGAGTCCTATATTTACTAGATCACTGAATTTTAATTCAAAGTGATGAAAATTAATTAATGTATTCAAGTAGATCTTTCATAAGTTGAAAGAAAATTTTAAAAAAATAATCAGAGCCCGTTGCTATGGGAACGATTGTGTAAAATTGCACATAGGCCCACATTGAGTCCTTGGATACGGGCATCAAAAGTTAAGTAATCTGAAATTTTTTAAATCTAAAATAAAGTTTAGACTTTGCTTTATAGTATATGTAAAAAAGGTTGTGTAAGCCTGTTTCGTTTTTTGAGGAAAAGGCTTCGAAAAACAACAAAAAATGCTTATTTTTATAATGTATGGCCAAATTACTATAGCAACCATTAATTATTTGAAAATTTTTTATTGTATTTTGATAGAGGCTTACTTGATCTTTATTGATATTGAATTTGAGCTTCCTGGAATTGATAATTACTGTTTTATAAAAATAACAAAAAATGGTTGCCATGGTAACATATGTTCCCCATAACTTTTTCACGGTATTTGAAAGAGCTCTTTGTGATGGGTATTTTCCAACAATTTTTATCTGTTCATTATGATGCAAAATTTTTTCAAATGACTCTGAAGTTGCAAAATAAGTAATATTATAGACCATAGTTACCGTTGCCAAGGTAACTTATGTACATAGCAACAAGTGGGTTTATCTTGAATTTGGTCATTTTATAAAATAAATCCTATTTCATTATCATATACCCATCAAGAGAGAAGGAAAATTGGAGAACACAAACAGCATTTTCAAATCAATATATCAAAATTAGCTAATTATGTTGTCATGGTAACCAGCCTATTTACAATATCAGACACTACTAGTGAGCTTATTTAAAATTTTATGTCCTAATCTTCAGGATGCATAAAAAATCTTCCATTGATGTCACATATAGACCAAATTATAGAGCTTCAAATTAGCTCAATTTTGCCAATTTCTCAACGTTAAAGGCCGTTGCCATGGTAACCAGATGACCTAGAAATAATTTTTTTGTCAAATTTTCCTTTTTTCATTGGTCCCCACTTATGTGTGAAATTTCATGAAAATCGTAGACCATGGGTGCCGAAATTGTTTAAATGGTTACAGAGAATTGCTATTAAAAACATGGGTCGCCATTTTACTATTCATTCATTATATCTTGATATATATATATATATATATATATATATATATATATATATATATATATATATATATATATATATATATATATATATATCTATAGCAATAAAATATTTTGTGATATAAAAAAACTGTTTTGTGATGTCAAAATCTATTCCTTGATGTTAAAGAAAAGTGTGATATAAAAAAAATACTTTGTGGAAAAATATCAAGAAGATTTTTTATATCAAAATTAGGGAATTGATTTATTAACAGAACTGCGCCTCATCCAAATTAATTAATATGAGTTGTCGTCCGTAGTATGAGTTGCCGTCCGCTACTCTATCTACAAGTGACACTTTCGGACCATATCAACGTGAATAAATAAACAGTAGACCATTCTATCAAGCACTCTAGATTTACACATTCTTCTATTTAATTTGTTCAAATATTTATGTGCGCTTTCTTTTCAGATGAATGATTTTAAACTCGGCCATTTGAATCTATTGTTATAGCCATTTTTCAAATTTTTCTTTGACAATAGGAAAGGGTCATATCAGTTTCCATTTCAGTATTATTCTAATCGTGGAGCCCCGCCACCAATTTCACGGTTGTACAACCTTAAGGGAAAATGACGTGAAAGGTTGCATTTTCTTAATGATTTAAACAATGATTGCATAACAGATCATAAAATCTGTATTATAAGTAAAACCAGTGACCTAAAAAAGGAATATCACATTACCGAAGAAACCTTTTGAGGGAAAAAACAACAAATTCTACATTTTCCCATAAGGAGAAAAGGGTTTAAGGTCAAATGTTTTCATATTTCAAGGTCCCAGTGTACTGTATTTGTCATGCTTTAGATCAGACGGTTTTCATAAGAATTCTGTTTGTGACCTTTCAAAAACATGTTTGTACCTAGAAGAAAATACAGAACAAAATACCGACTCGGGAAAAAAGCAACAAAAATAAGTAATCAAAAATATTCTTTTTAAGTAATTTCAAGTACCCAGCAAAATTAAGATAAATAAATGAAATAGATAAAAAAAAAATTGCCGAAAACCTACAAAACGGGAACAAAACCAAAAGACATCAGATCATTGACAAACAAAACAGCAATATGATCAAATACCCTTTACTTTCCCTACTGCGCGACAGATAGTCATGCAGTTGCATGGGCTTGCAACCGTATATATATGCACAGCCATTGTAATTCCCTGAGATGTTACTATTGAAAGGAACGTGCTGCAATTCGTGTATTAACACTCGTGACGTCACAATGCATAAGATCTAAAGAAACATGCCGCGATGGCTGTTCTAACCTGCAAACTGAACCCGCGGTGAAATGAATTTTGACGTCACTCTTTTACCTAGAAAAGGCAATTTCAGAAAACAAGAATGAAATAGACAACTATAGTGCATATATATAGAATAAATGTCATAATTTTTGTTTTGTTACGGGTATACAACACACAACAAGTGCATTTATCGCATGAAATGCGCTAACGCGCATTACATGTACAATAAATGCACTTGCTGTGTGTTGTATACCAGTAACAAAACACAAATTAAGACACTTATTCTCTATAAAATGCGGATCTAGAGGGGATCAGAACCCCTTCCTCCCCACCCCCTTCCTGTAGTTTTCCAAAGCTCCTGAATTTCATCATTTTTAAGTATTTTTTCAATATCATGGGCAAGATCCCTAGGACGGCTGGACATCTTTCCAAACCCTTGAAAAATCTTACGAGCGCCAAAGTTTTATTTATACACGCTCAATCACCAAATTGTGAAAAGACATTCAGGGGGAAATTCAACAAGAGTCGACGAAGTACAATGTAAAACACGTAAAACAGACAAAAATAACCAGAGACGACAATGTTAAACTCCAGAGTCAGACACTCAAACGCCAAATTTGTGAAACACACAGAAGGGACAAGTACAACCAGAGACGAATAGTGAACAACCAAAACCTGACAGTCACTCAAATACCAAAATGTGAAAATACACACAGAGAGGGCAACTAAAAGTAAAGGCACGAGAAGGCACAAACGAAAATGTAAGGAAATGATCTACAGGGAGACCATCTTGCAAGACCACAACAGAACAAACAAGGGAAAACTGGAAAACAGATAAAAAATAACTTCAACAAAGGAAATGCAAGAGGGACAATGAGGCACATAACACCAACATTCAATGGAGCAGCCGTCAAACCAAAAACACGCAAAATGAACGCCAAAATAAAACAAATAATAATTATATACTTAAAATCAGTAATGGCATCCGAAATTCCAATGAAGTTCTGCGTTTCCGAAGGACGATACGTCCATGACGTCATAATCGCCAAGAATCCTATTGCACTTTCGTAGCAACTGCGCTTGACGGCATTCGTAAAATCGAAGGCTCTTTTCACGATGGGATGTACTAATACAAAAGTGCTTCCACAGGAAGACCAAGTGAAACAACAAAGACATAAGACAGTGTCGAGAAGAAAAGGATCTGCTCAGAAAAAGAAGACGAAATCAAAGGAAAAGTTGAAGGAATCAGAGACAAAGGCCGAAAAATCAACTGGCGAAATTTTGACGGAACTCATCGAAGATGGACGATTGAAAAATCCGAAAGTGGCAAAAGGAGGACTAGCCTTTCATGTTGGATCTACCATTCCAGAACAAGCTAAACCAAAACATTTGGCCAGATTAGAATCTACTGGACCCGGCGCTGGCGAGCTGGATGACAATGCTCACGATCAAAAGTTAGAGGATAAACTGCTCATGCAGCAGTATGACGCAGAAAGAAGACGTATGTTTAAGGTGGCTGAGATGAAAGCCAGACTTAATGAGAAGAGGAACAACGATAACTAAACATGATATATGAAGAAAACATTCTGCACCTATTATGCAAGAACAATTTTCTGGATTAACTCAATATACAGTTAAATCTAACATTTATTAGGTTATATGGGACATTGGATACGATCAAACGTTTATAAATGAAAAATATCAAATTTTTGATACATGTACGTAACAGTGTATGTTTTGGAAATTGGATAAAATTCTGTTATAGATGAATATCGCTGTTTATCATAGATGATTAAGTAAGACAAATTATATTTGTTCAATGTATTCACTATAATTTTAGACCAATAAAAATCTTATATATCGGAACAAGTTATTCAGAAAATATGTACCTTAGAAAAGAAATGGTCTCCATCAAAGCTTTATGGCAACACCACATCAAGGTATGAAAACAATAAAATGAGAACAAACAGGTAGGACAAATACATCAGGAGACAGTGAGATATAAACCAGACACATAAACACCAAAATGTGAAAATATGTCACTGGGCTCAAACAACGAGAGACGGTGAGATACAAACCAAAATTAGATATTCAAACACAAAATGTGTAAATACACAGAAGGGACAAATGCAACCAGAGGATTCCAGGAACAAACCAAAACTATGTTAAAACACACACATCCAATAAGGACAAAGACAGACAGAGACGGCGAGGTACAAGACAAAACCAGACGCTGAAACTCAAGAAAGTGAAAACATATTGGGGACATTACAATAAGACATGGCGAAGTACAAACCAATACCAGACACTCAAACACTAAAAATGTGAAATCAAAAGGGACGAATAGATATTGACATACAAATCAAACCAGAAACTCAAATACCAAATCCAGAGAAGACGATGTAGAAGGGACAAATGCAACCAGAGACGGTGAGGTACAAACCAAAGACAAACGCAAACTACATATGAAAACATTTAGATTACACAATTAAGGAAGGAACTCAAACACCAATGACAACATAAACAACAACAACAATAGACAACTGCATGAGGTCTACGTGTAAAGACGTCAAGTTCTTATCATGTCCTTTACTTGTCTATAGAATTCCTCCCCATTTGTTCAATGGATCTGGTCAGGTCATTATTCTATTAATCATTACCATGCATCCACTTGAAGATATCATAATATCACCATGTTCAGCGGTACTTGTCCTCAGAAGTATGTGTTAGAAAAGAAATTGTACGTACTTAGTGGTTTATTGTCCGGTAAATCCCCATCGTTGCACATTTTGATATATTTTATTCGAAAATTTCTGTGATCAAAATTTTTTGAAAGTTCTAAAACGTGGGTCCTGTAGCATCCGTATCCCACCCATCCTGCTACGTCTTACGGTACATTTTTGGACATAATAATTTTCACACTCTTTGGCCATATTACATTGTTTAGATTGAGGATCACTGACGAGGGTTTAGTACCCGAAACGTACATGTCTGATCCTTGCTGTAAATTTATCAGATCTTAAATGATGCTATTGAATTTGAAGACATTTAACATTTGAACTACTTGGTGAGTGTCACTGCTGGTGGATCAAGAGTCGCCGAGGGCACATGTAGCCAAGTTCAATCAACTTAGGTTGATCGTCTGTCTCTTCAACGCATTTGAAATTTTCTGTTACAAAATTTCTTGAAATTTCTAAAACGTGGGTCCTGTTTCATCATATCCCACTCACCCTGCTACGTGTTTTGATACATTTTTGGGCATAATAATTTTCATACTTTTTGGCCATTTTACATTGTATAGACTGAGGATCAATGACGAGGGTGAAGTAACCGAAACGTGCATGTCTGCTCCATGCTGTAAATTTATCTGTTTTTAAATGATGATAGTGAATTTGAAGACGTTTAACATACTTAGTATATGTTACGAGATAATGTTGTTTGTTAATTTACTGAAAAAGAAATAATAATGATAAACAAAACATGAATCAAGCAGAAAAATTAATCAATAAAAAGGATAAAAAGATAAATAAGTGAACAAGTAAATAAATCAATCAATAAATTAATATATCAATAAATGTATAAAACTAAGAAGCAAAAACCGCAAACTAAACAAAAACCAGTGAAACAAACAAAAACTCAAAAGACCAAACAAAATCCCCACGAAATCTTTAAAATGTATTTTAAAACACTTTTAAAAGTATAATAACATAAGGTGGCAGAGATCAGTCAATCAGACGATTCGGATCGACACAAATACATGCTTGGTAGAGGATCATATAAGCACTTGTTTCTTAGTTGAAACATTTATAAGCTTGCTTCAGGTGAGAAAAAGTCGAAAATGTTCTATAAATGTTAATGGACAGACGACGATCACCGAATGGCTAACGAACTTCGAGTCTTTGGCTCTGGTGAACTCAAAGCAAAATACACCCTCCGCCCCCCCCCCCCCTCCAAAAACTTCATTTAACTCAAAACTGTTTAACAAGCATGCTGGAAAGTTAGACAGAGAAATTTGTCGTGCAAAGTGTTGCGTCATATGGTTCTTTTCATTCTCCTCAGAAGTTAATGTTGCGGCAATGTTGACAACCTAATACGCTTATTATTGTGCTGAACTCTGAAGGTTTGCACCCGTGTCATACTCCTTTGAACTATCAACCATTTTATTACAATTTGAAATCAACTAGATAGAAGAAATAGAAAGATTTTATACAAAGGAACTACTTCATTTACATCTATCAAATTCTTGTACTGATAAAAAATAGAATGACACTGCAGTTTGTTCCACTCTTTTTCGTCTTTATGTCGGTACTGTAAGAAATCGTGCACATACAAAAACAAAAATTAAGACATATGCATTGATTTTACTCGCACTTTGACATCACTCCGCTAATTCTGAATAAGTCCACATTGGTCATCTTCGAAAAAACAAGGTTTCTTCGCTTTAAAAAAAAAAGAATAGATCTTTCAAATATTTGTGATGACATTTTCATTGCAATTTTAGCGCGGAGCTCCAATTCTGCGCTCTCATGCCAATAAATATTCTAGAAGAATTGAAGAACGAACTAATTGTGGAACGAAAAAGTGATTTTGTTGTTGTTTTTGTCGTTAGTATGTCACATATGCCTTTTTCTTAATTTACTACACATACATGTATTTCTAACTTCTTCAGAGCCCATTTTATATATCCTATATTGAACATGTCTTCCTGGAAATGCCAAAACATTTCTCAGACGGTACAGCCTACAGGTCCTCTTTTGTAATTTCGATGAAACAAAATCATCCACAGACAAACAAAGCATCAAAGTTGTCACGTGGGATGTATACAAACTTTGTTTTGTGTTGCCCTTGATATTTCAATGATGTAATGTTATTGTTCGTGATGTCATCATCTGTATAGGTTTCTTGATTCCATTCCGAAATTTCAGCATATTTTCGTCCATTTTCATTCATGACAAGATCTATTAAAGAAACTTTTTTTTTTCATTTATTTCCCCTGTTCAAAGAGGACGGTTTAAACACATTTAAGTTGCTTTTATCATAATTATGTAAAGATTAAGAAATGTTTATCTCAAATATTTATTTTCTACGTATTGAAAAGCATACTGTACGTGACAGTGTAATGTAGAGATTCTGTAGAGATACTGTATGAGATGATGTACGTAAAACTGCGTAATGTAGAGATTACATGTACGTGACACTGATTAATGTAGAGATTATGTACGTAAAACTGCCTACTGTAGAGATTACATGTACGAGACACTGATTAATGTTGAGATTATGTACGTAAAACTGCGTACTGTAGAGATACTGTACGTAAAACTGCGTAATGTAGAGATTCTGTACGTGACACTGATTAATGTAGAGATTATGTACGTAAAACTGCGTACTGTAGAGATACTGTACGTAAAACTGCGTAATGTAGAGATTCTGTACGTGACACTGATTAATGTAGAGATTATGTACGTAAAACTGCGTAATGTAGAGATTCTGTACGTGACACTGATTAATGTAGAGATTATGTACGTAAAACTGCGTAATGTAAAGATTCTGTACGTGACACTGCTTAATGTAGAGATACTGTAGAGATTCTGTACGTAAAACTGCGTAATGTAGAGATTCTGTACGTGACACAGCGTAATATAGAGATACTGGACGTAAAACTGCGTAATGTAAAGATTCTGTATGTGACACTGCTTAATGTAGAGATACTGTAGAGATTCTGTACGTAAAACTGCGTACCATAGAGCTACTGTACGTAAAACTGCGTAATTTAGAGATACTATATGTACTCTATACGTGACACTGTGTAATGTAGAGATTCTGAAGCAACACAAATTGAATAATTCGAAAATTGCCTATGGATTTATTTCAATGACTTCATGCACAAAACATTTACAATCATAAACATGCAATATCATGTAAAATTGTGACAAAAAAAATGTGAGGCTATTTGAGCGTTACATGTACAAAGTTCTTTGATGTAGAATGTTTGCTACATTCATGCGCAGTCTTATAGTCCGTGATGAACGACAAACACACACAGTTTATCCCGAGGCTGGGCGTAATGTATGGACCAAAGACGACTTGTCTCTAAAAATAATGTTTGACCCTTTCACCTGGACCCTCCGACAAATGTTTCTAAATACCTACATAATGATAGACAAAAAGGTCCAATCCGTGTCATCTTTGTTTACCTAATCTTTGCCCACCTACACGAAGACGATCATTTACAATTTGTAATCCTAAATCATCAAAAGGCATGTAGATAATAGATTTAACTACCTATCATTTGGTCTTAATTCAATGTTTTTTTGCATATTTTAAACTCTATCAATTTAAATTATTCAGTTTCACAATTAATTGAATGACGTATAGTTACCTCCACTTCCTTAAAAAAAGCATATATGCTAGCTCACAAAATTAATCTTGACTATGAGGTGGTTTGAAATTGTGAAGATTTTTTTCCTTAATACACAATAATTTATAAGGGGAATAACTCAAATAAAATGACGTCACAGCGGAACACACACGCATGTGACAGAACGAAAACTTTCACTTTCCACAAAACAATTTGAGATCATGAGCTAAGGACAGCCACACCAAAACGAACAACAAACAAGGCAAAACAAGATTGAAATGTGTAGGGCAACACATAAATGATACATCGGTGTTGTTGTTGTTGTTAGGCCAATCTCTTGCACAGAGTAATCACCCCGTTACCAAGTACGCTAATATGTAGTGCCAACGCGCAAGGAACCCTGGGTAGAGAATGTACACAGGCTTGTAACAGTTTTACATGAAAACACAAGTAATTGTAGATGGCGCCATTGAAATGATTTTCAATAGACAAACATCCAAACTAAAAGTTTAGACACCAGTAAACAGATTCATGAACTATTTAGGATCATTGTCCATGTTTGAAACGAGGAAATGTGATATCGTAAAAATGTCATGATGACTCGAAACCAATTCAGAGACAGTGATGTCTTCTCTTTAAAGTCGAAACAAGTGTAGTGTAGGGTAACGGAAAATAAACTTGACTGTCTGGTGTTTGCATCCGGGAAACACATGTAGGTACTAAAGAAGATTCTAAGATTTGTATGATCGAAGCTAAGAAATAAAATTCAAACAACTTCACCAAGACGACGAACACACACAAACTCTAAGGCATCAGTAAAACACAAATGACAGGATAGAGACCAATGTACAGTCACTACTGAAATTGAACGATACTCAGCTCAAATCAAAGTACTGAATTTAAAGCTAAGTTCCAGGGGACAAATAAAATCATTATGGTTTTATAATCTAGATTAACTGAGCACAATGCTCTGGTTTATCCAAGTATCTGGAGATATCCCACGACGTAGAACTGAAGCCTGCTCACTATAAGGCACAAATAACATACCAAGAAGACAATGAATTACCATGGATAACTACGTTACACAAATACTCTGCAATATTGATATGAATACAATGAGCATACGAAAACATGCCTTGCTCAAGACTTTCATTTCCAACTCCGTCAGTTCTAAGTATGTACAACTGTAAGAAAGAGCAGATAATCAGGGTCCAGGAATCAGTGTTCTCTAAAGAAATTTGAACAGTGCTTGTCATGGAAATCCGTCATCGTCGTAATCATCATCATCATCATCATCATCATCATCATCATCATCATCATCATCATCGTCGTCATCATCAGCACCACCACCACCACCATCATCATCATCATCATCATCATCATCATCATCATCATCATCGTTGTTGTCGTCGTCGTCGTCGTCATTATCGCCGCCCTCCTCCTCCTCATCCAACTGAAATTCTATCGCACCCAGCAACTTCAACATGTACATTTGTATAAACAAAGAAGAGTGTTTTATTTATATGGAACAAATATTTATTCGATTTAGAAAATTATTTTGAAATCATATCTTTCTATGATAGTAATGTGATAACAGTTGAAAAAAAAATGCAAACAATGATTTAAAATTTCTAAACGAAAAATGTCAAAGATCTCAAGTTTATATTCCATGTTGCAATAATCAGTAGTTCTTCTTTCGAAAGTAAATCCAATTTTGTATTGTACACACTGAGTGTTCTTTTAGATCAAACTACATGTACATATCGTTGTTCCTCTTCTCATTAAGTCTGGCTTTCATCTCAGCGACCTTAAACATACGTCTTCTTTCTGCGTCATACTGCTGCATGAGCAGTTTGTCCTCTAACTTCTGATCGAGAGCACTGTCATCCAGCTCGCCAGTGCCGGGTCCAGTAGATTCTAATCTGGCCAAATGTTTTGGTTTAGCTTGTTCTGGAATGGTAGATCCAACATGAAAGGCTAGTCCTCCTTTTGCCACTTTCGGATTTTTCAATCGTCCATCTTCGATGAGTTCCGTCAAAATTTCGCCAGTTGATTTTTCAGCCTTTGTTCCTAATTCTTCAAACCTTTGCGTTGATTTCGCAATTTTCTTTTTCTGAGCAGATCCTCTTCTTCTAGACAGAGTCTCATGACTTTGTTTTTTCACTTGGTCTTCCTGTGGAAGCACTTTAGTATTAGTACATCCCATCGTTGAATGAGTGTTTCAAATTTAGTTTCTTCTTTTATAGCGATTGCCTTCAAGCGCAGTTGCTACGAATGTGCAGTAGATTTCTTCGCGATTATGACGTCATGAACGTATCTGTTCTGCGGAAACGCAAAGGTGATTCATCCTTCGGAACTTTCGGACGCTATATATGATATTCAAATCCAAATTCATTTATTGCATTAACTCAACAGTCATCATGCATATAAAAGTAACAACACAATTATACCCTCATACTCACATTGTGATCTATATATGTGCATTTGAACCTCCTGGGGAGCTTCTTGTAATGATATGATGTGCGTTCGTCAATGTTGTGCCTTCCTTGGCCGTGTCTGGTTGTATATTGTGCCGATTACATACTATGTGTTTTCAGATTTGGATGTTTGTGTATTTTGCTAAATATTGTTTCGTGCCAGAGAAGGCAAGGACGGATCTAGTGGGGGAGGGGGGGGGATTGAGGGGTTGTTCAGGATCACAAATTAGCAAATTTAAAGAGGGGATCTTACACACCCCCTCTTGAAATTTGCCAAAATTGCTCATTTGTTTCCGCTTTTACAAGATTTTTTTTCAAAATCATGTTCTGGAATCCTATATCAGCATATGTTAGATACAAATTTTCTTTATACTTTGAGAAAGGGAATCTCCAAAAGGACTCGATGCAGTACCCACAGCAAAAACCAGAAACACTCAAATAAAGCGAAAGCACACAGTGCACACGCACTACAAGAGACACCAAAATAATGCGAAAACACAGAGTGCACAAGCTGAACAAGGGACACCAAAATAAAGCGAAAACACAGAATGCACATGTATGCAAGCACAACAAGGGACACCAAAATAAAGTGAAAGCACATACAGAGTGCACAAGTACAACAAGGGACACCAAAATAAAGCGAAAGCACAGAGTGCACAAGTATAACAAGGGACATCAAAAATTGCGAAAACACAGAATGCACAAGCACAAGTGACACCAAAATAATGCGAAAACACAGAGTGCACAAGCTGAACTAGGGATACCAAAATAATGCGAAAACAAAGAATACACAAGCACAACAAGGGACACCAAAATAATGTGAAAACACAGAATATACAAGCACAACATGGGTCACCAAAATAAAGCGAAAACACAGAGTGCACAAGCTGAACAAGGGACACCAAAATAAAGCGAAAACACTGAGTGCACAAGCACAACAAGGGACACCAAAATAATGCGAAAACACAGAATGCACATGCACAAGGGACACCAAAATTATGCGAAAATACAGAGTGCACAAGCTGAACAAGGGACACCAAAATAAAGTGAAAACACAGAATACACAAGCACAACAAGGGACACCAAAATAATGCGAAAACACAGAATGCACAAGTACAACAAGGGACACCAAAATAAAGCGAATTAAAACACAGAATGCACGAGCCCAACAAGGGACACCAAAATAATGCGAAAACACAAAGTGCACAAGCTGAACAAGGGACACCAAAATAAAGCGAAAACACTGAGTGCACAAGCCCAACAAGGGTACACCAAAATAATGCGAAAACACAGAATGCACAAGCACAACAAGGGACACCAAAGGTACAAGGAGGACCGGACTGCGAAGACGACATCAATCGTGTAAGACATCCCATAAACCAACGAGACCAGTGGAGAACTAGTGCCGACTTAGATCGGTCATCTGCCATGCCAGTAGCAAATTGCATAGCCATCCGAATTGCGTTTGCACAACTTGACCCTTCCGTAAATACGGTTACCCATAGGTCTCGAAGAACACCGTAAGATGACAACACAAATAAAACAGTCAAACGCAGTGTCCAAGTAACAAACAAATGTACATCATGTATATATATCAGAGACGTCGAAATCTGTTTCACTATTGTCAGACATTTTTTAGTAGTTTTGTCAGTCCGAACAATGAAAAGTACTGCGAACTTTTGTCAGATATTTCCTTCGGAGTCGGGACTGACACTAAAAGCATAGGTAGTAATATTTTCCATTCCATGAGAATTAACCTTATTAATAGAAATCATTTCGATAAAAACAAGACATATTTTTGAATGGTTACTATGGAAACGAGACCGATTTACACAAAATTTCTTCTTGTTTTTTTTTCCTTTTTTTAAAGCTTTTGAAATCAAATTTCTAATGAGGTTACAAAGAAAAAATTTGTGTGATATAAAAATAGGTTGCTTAAACATTTTTATAGAAAAAGTTTAAATCCATCATATTAATTCAAAATGGCCGTATCCAAGGAAACAAACAAGCCTATTTCAAATTTGAAGCTTTAATCTTTTATATGATTCCTTAGCAACGACATATTTCTCTTAGTATTGAGCAAAATATTTTTGATAAAAATTTAAGATAACCTTAAAAGTTTATTATCAATGAATCTTTTTTCATGTTTTGTCCTGTGATATTGTCAGAATTAAGGTATACAATCTGAACTAAAAAGAGCAGTTTTCCTTGGATACCATCCATGTTGCCTTGGCAACCAAGAAAAATTACAATTCGTTTATTGCTACCTGATTAGTTTTAACGTTAAACTTCTTAAAAGCTTCTCCGTTTACCTTTATTTAAGTTAGAAATGAAAAATTGCTATCTTCAGATAATGGTAAAATTATTGCCATAGTTACTCTTTATCTTCTTTAAAATGTTTCCCGTTATCAAATGGCTTTATGACAAAGACTTAGGATAAAACATTACGATTCAGTCACATCTGTCGCAAGAAATTGTGTTAGTTAGATCCTGTGAGGCTTCAAATAAGCTAAAAATTGCATTTTTTTTCAGTGTTTACATCCCGTTTCCATGGCAACCAGCATAAATATGTGAAATTTTTCCTCATTTTCAAATATTTTCAGATGGTCTGTCATAATTATGCATAAAAACCATAACCATCTGTGACATAACGTGTCGGACCCCTATGCCAAATTTCTGGTGCTTACAGAAATTGATGTTGAATAAGTAATTTGTTAAAACGGCTGCCCATTGGGACAGTTGGTCAGGCCCCCTTCTGACAGGAGTCCCGTCGTCACTGTCAGGCAGAGTGCAAATGCTGAATTTTTCATGTGTTTGAAACGATATGGACTAAGAAAGATAACTCTGCATGATTCCATGTAATACCTTCGGAATTACTCTAGATTGTACACCACAACTAGAGAATTCCGATAGACAAAAACAGAATAATGGCGGAATTTTTGCTTATTATTGGCATTATTGTTTTATTTAGTTGTTTACTGTTAACTTTAGCTGCCCTTTTCTATGTATCAGGTATATTTCATAGAGTGGAAATCGGGACAGGCAAACCACCTATCGGGCGAGTTGTCATAGCCTACAAATTCACAAAGGGTCCATATAAAGAAGCTGGTCATATGTTCACAGAGTTGATGAAATATACACCCAACGGTTATAAAACATTAGGCATTTACTACGATGATCCTAAGTTGGTACGTTAATGTGCAAGTTTCTTCAATTATTCTAAGAGTATTCACTTAAAATAATGTTACTTCAGTTGTGTTCAATTCAGTACCCCTGCATAGTGAATTAGCCTTCCTACTTTCACTTTAATAAATTGCTGACTATGACTCACTTTGGAAATTGTTTGCTTTAATAACCTCTAATTGAAGTAAATATTATTTGCAATGTCACAATAGGGCTGCTCTCTGACATGAGCAGTGCTTTTTTTGTCGCAGGAAGCAAAGGTTAATTTTTACATAAACTTTCACTGTTCTTGAAGTGCTGTCGGTGCAATCACATTTGATTTCAAATGAAAGTGATGCAGTAGAGGCACCATAAATGCTGTACTTGCAATGAACTGAATGAAGCGTAGTCTCATAATGCACGATAAGGTAGCTGTGATTCTCGTAGTGTGAAGTTACAGTGTAGGGTCTCAAACAGACATTCCTTGCATTTGGTGCATTTGCTATGTTGGAGGAGACCTCACTGCTTGCAACAGCAAAGTTGTGCTGGTACAGCGCGACCCTACTGTGCTTGAATTTTTTATTTTTTTTTTTTCATTTTATAATCCATGTTACATGTACAAATGTACATCAAGTTATATTATATGGATAAATTCTTTTACTCAATATTCAACCAGTCACATGTACTCAGCCTAGCATACATTCATATTCAAACACATTCCCTCATCTCTCTATACCTAACATACTCTGTATACTGTGCTCGAAATTGACAGTGTTTGCATGGTGACTATTTTGTGCATGCTCAAAAGAACCGCCATGCTTCAGCATCCTTTGTAATCCCATGACCTTCAGTGCACTGTCACAGTATTCCCATGGTGCTGCTTGCAATTCCACTGTGGTCCTGTGGCATTCTTCAATTTTCCAATATGCTGCATGAGCGCTTTGGGAATGCCATCTTACCGTAGTGTGATAGAGGTTCCAGTCATGGTATAATTTACATTGTCCTTGGTGCATGAATTCAAATTATATAGACTAATTTGTAAATAGGAGTGTAACAATATTCCCTTTGCCGGAAATCCACGGCATCTTCTCTGTCGTACTTCATTTAATCGTAGGGCAATAGGCTGTGGGTTTCCGACAATGCAATATTCCGCAGTTCAGAATACCGCGATATTAAGCTCATGGTTCGTTCCTTGCATGGTACAGCTAGGTCACATATCATGGTATCTTTTCATATCAATTTGACCTGAAATAAATGATGAAGGATATTCTAGCACTGCTATATATGTTTGGTTATTGATCATGTTGATGACATGTCTTTATGAGGCAGATAGAAACGTGCACCATGACCCCTGGATAAGAAGCAATTTTTAAAATCATTGAGTGGATGGATATTTATTGATCCACTAGCTAAGAAACTAAATAAAAGGAATGTGCTGACATTTATAATAAATTTCTCTGTTCAAATTCTTATTTTTTAAGGTTTGATTATAAAAGAAGAATCCAAAGAAACTGCATATCTCTAAACACAACCCATATTAACAAACACTGACAAAAGCATTGTCTAATTGAACTCAAGTGTGTTTTATACATAAAGAACAGTACTCATAGAATACATGTATTAGCAAACATGGTTAGTCGTTCATTTTGGAATTTCATGACTTGAGTTTTTGCTCAAGTCTGTATCACCATATGTAGTGTTTTATGAGGCGATATTGGGAATATTGATATCGTGGGATTAGTGTATTGTTACATTCCTATTTGCAAATTTGTGATATTTCTTAAATTTCATTTCGTTCTAATTCAAGTTATTTTCATGGAAAGTCAACTTACTACTATATGAAATAAGTAATGATAATCAGTGTGCCATAACGCATTGGACCGTTGGACTTCTCTGGCCAGGCAAAGACTGGTTGGATTTATGTTAATTATAATGTATTGGTTAAAACTAAAAGACACAATCAATGTACAAACACCACATTACGGCAAACAGATAATAGGAAGCAAAAAAAAATTAAGGTCAATATGTAAGAGTGATTTACATCACCACACAATCTGCCATAATAGCCTCAGAATTTGTTTATGTTGTTACAGGTTGAGCCAGACAACCTGAGGTATGCTGTAGGCACAGTGTTATCAGAGAACGGCTCTGAAATAGACGACCATGTCAGGAAAGTGATGGAAGATGCTGGATATACAATCTTCAACCTGCCAGAAGTGTCCTACGTTGTAAAATCATCATTTCCATTCAGGACAACACTGTCCATCCTTATTGCTGTGGCCAGAGTGTATCCAAGGCTTGACCAATACATTAAGGTAAAATCAGATTTGTTGATCTTTAAGGGCCGTGCCACACAGGACTTGAGCATGAATCAGGCATTAACTATGTCCAAAATTTGAGGCATATGCACAGATATGTAATACATGCTCGATATACGTGATTCAGAAGTTTTTCAAGCGCACTTCATTCATGGCCATGTGCAGCAAGCATATTCCGGGATGAGAATACATGGACATAAGGGTAATCATTTTTGAGCTGCAAATTTTTTGATTTTTGGGATGAACGCAATCTATGGGTAATTAACAATTTTTACGCAATTATGGATAACGTGAATGTGCGCCATGCATACGAGATTGATTCTCTTACACAAATTATTTTTCACTTCTCCTGTATAAATCCACATTATTAAATTTTATGCGTAAATTATGTGAAATTTACATGTAAATGGCTGTGTGCCATGGCCTTAACATACAGGCCTTAACATACATTATTCTGTAATTGATTGGAATTTTACATACCTTTATGTTGTATCACCTACAAGTTGTTTCTCTAGAACTGTTTCTGATGTCGGTGATTTTTTAGGATGATTTCACACTTTAAAAACAGGGAAATAGATAAAATGATTTATTTTTTATCGTTTGTTTATCATGAACCTGAAATTTGATAAAAATATGTACACATTATGTTTATTTTAAATAATTGCTACATTTACATAAATTTGAAACTTTATAAAGCAAGAAGATACACAAAGTTAGTAATTACTGTGTAACTATATGACTAAATCTTACAGTAATTTACCATAGTACATGTAACACTACACACATGAAATATATCATAACTTGTATGAAAATTTTGACATTGTTATTTTGCTAGGAACATAAGCTGTGTGCCCATCCATTCATAGAGGTCTATGAAGGCAGTACCATGTATTTCATGTGTCCGCTGGCCAAACAAAATGAATTTTACGTCGAGGAAGCAAAAGAGATGAGAAGAGATGATGACGAGGATGGCGATGATATTGATGATGATTCCTCCTTACTGAGCACTAGCGTAGTTACCGGTGATATTTCTAGAGACACTAGCTACATGGGAAGCTTTGTCGACGGCAACGTTTCCGACTCTGACGAGGACAGAAAATCGGAAAGTAAAGAAAAATCGTTTTCGGAAGAATGTGCCGCAAAGGATACAAAATCTGTTATGAAAGAGACAGAAGGGTCAAAGGTCACAGTTCAGGATTTGACCTGTCCTGCAGGTACCAATTTCCAAGATTCAGGATTTAGTTCGGAGCCGGCTATCACTCCTCAGCTAAGCCCAACAAAGGAAGAAGAAGAAGAAAATGACGGGAATGAATCAGGATCCTCGTTTGAAGAAATCTCCATGGAGAAGGAAAATCTCCCAGCCAAGGAATAGATCGTCTTTTGATTACATTCTTCCACAAGCAATTTGCATTCCAAACTAGTTACAATATATTATTTAGAGCTAATATTGTTGCCATTACACGATTTTTGCATATGATCAAAGGTTGTTGTCAATTTTAGATGTATTTGGGATTTTATATTTAGTTATGGTTTTTGGCCTATTGACAATGGGGACTGATATGAACAATGTTGATATATTTTTATGCATTTTTGGCCGGATTGCAAAGCAATTCCGGTCTATAGATTGACGATGTCCGTCCGTCCGTCTGTCTGTCCGTCCGTCCGTCCGTCCGTCTGTCCGTCTGCCGTCAACATTTTGGTTAAAGTTTCTGGTTGAGGCAAAATCTAAGGAACTATATGCAGTAGAAACTTTATATTATACATGAAGGTTGCCCATGACAAGACCTTTCAATTTATGCCGTAACATTTGACCTAGTGACCTTGACCTTGGGCTTTGACCTAGTTAAAGATTTTGGTTAAAGTTCCTGGTTTAAGCAAAATCTAAGGAACTGTACACAGTAGAAACCTTATATTATACATATAGGTTGCCCATGACAAGACCTTTCAATTTATGCCATAACATTGGACCTAGTGACCTTGACCTTGGACTTTGACCTAGTTAAAGATTTTGGTTAAAGTTTCTGGTTTAAGCAAAATCTAAGGAACTGTATGCAGTAGAAACCTTATATTATACATTTAGGTTGCCCATGATGAGACCTTTCAATTTATGCCGTAACATTGGACCTAGTGACTTTGACCTTGGACTTTGACCTAGTTAAATATTTTGGTTAAAGTTTCTGGTTTAAGCAAAATCTAAGGAACTGTATGCAGAAGAAACTTTATATTATACATGTAGGTTGCCCATGATGAGACCTTTCAATTTATGCCGTAACATTTGACCCAGTGACCTTGACCTTGAACTTTGACCTAGTTAAAGATTTTGGTAAAAGTTCTTGGTTTAAGCAAAATCTAAGGAACTGTATGCAGTAGAAACCTTATATTATACATTTAGATTGCCCATGACGAGACCTTTCGATTTATGCCGTAACATTGGACCTAGAGACCTTGACCTTGGACTTTGACCTAGTTAAATATTTTGGTTAAAGTTTCTGGTTTAAGCAAAATCTAAGGAACTGTATGCAGTAGAAACCTTATATTATACATTTAGGTTGCCCATGATGAGACCTTTCAATTTATGCCGTAACATTGGACCTAGTGACTTTGACCTTGGACTTTGACCTAGTGAAAGATTTTGGTTAAAGTTTCTGGTTTAAGCAAAATCTAAGGAACTGTATGCAATAGAAACTTTATATCATACATGTAGGTTGCCCATGATGAGACCTTTCAATTTATGCCGTAACATTTGACCCAGTGACCCAGTGACCTTGAACTTTGACCTAGTTAAAGATTTTGATTTAAGTTCTTGGTTTAAGCAAAATCTAAGGAACTGTATGCAGTAGAAACCTTATATTATACATTTAGGTTGCCCATGATGAGACCTTTCAATTTATGCCGTAACATTGGACCTAGTGACCTTGACCTTGGACTTTGACCTAGTTAAAGACTTTGGTTAAAGTTCCTGGTTTAAGCAAAATCTAAGGAACTGTATACAGTAGAAACTTTATATTATACATGTAGGTTGCCTCTGACAAGACCTCTCAATGTATGCTGTAATATTTGACTTAGTGACCTAGACCCAGTTGGTGACAAAAACTTACTTTGCAATCCGGCCATACCGTCTTTAGCGGTGTTTTATTTGTCACAAATTTGGGAAAAAGTCATACGGTTTAGAAGCATTTCCAAACAAAGGGCAGTGGTCTCCTACTTCAAACGCAGATAATACAAATAGAGGAAGTTAGGGTTGTCTTTCCTTACTTAAATATTCAAGCCTGGATGATAGTTTTGAATGAGTGAATGTCTATTTAGCACATTCGCAAACAGGTGCTGAAGTGTATCGGTTAGTTTGAAGAGATTTCAGAGAATCAATATTCAGAATACTATAAAACAAGATAATATTTATACTGATAGGAAATGTCAGAGAACTAAATGTGAATAACAGAAAAAAAAATTATAACCTTAAGGTGTCTTTAGGGACTTGGTCGCATTTAACGACTCAAAATTCTTCTCAGAATGTTGTTCTTTCTTTTCTTATTTTCTGTAGCATATATCAATATACATACAAAGTTCTTTATTTTTCCATTATGAAAGCAAATCTGAATTTTATTTTGAATTTATCTGATATATACCGGTACATATATCTTAAAAAAAAAAATTTTCCTTTCAGTATTAGATATTTGATTTCTTACATTAAGTTTTGATCTGACTAATTCGGAAATGTCTAAGATAGCTGCTGAGGGGGCTTATTGCTTCAAAATACTGCTATGTAACACATTAAAGTAGTCGCAATATACATGTAGATGTAAGCATATAAGCAAAGATCACATCATGGCTTGCGGTAAATCATCTCCACATTGTTGTTGTGAACAATTTTGTCGTGATTATTATGGCACGTAATAGGGGACATATACCATGGGACTTCTCCCTATACATTGTACCAATATATTTAAAAGGTATATCATAACACAAGCGAAGGAAACTCTTGAGGATATTATACAAAAAAAAGCATTTATAATGTGTATTGATATAACTTTGTTTATTTTTGCAATTTTTGCAATTTTTTCGTCGTTTTGTATATGTATTGAAAATAAAGTGTTCTACACAATCTTTGATCCTTTTCACGCACAAATACAAATAAAATTGGAACATTTCTAGAAACAATGTATTTGAATTTTTTTTTTACAGAGATAATGATGAAAAATACTTCAGTCATAGAAATTAAATTGCATATTCAAGTAGGAAAGTTTAAAATTCATTGTAATTTGTACAAAACAAGTGTGCCTTTTCAGTATTCTTATTTATTGATGGAATTCTATAGAGAAATAATCTTTGGATATTGTTATGTTGCTTTGAAAGTTATATATGAACCCTTTGTTATGTGGATGACATCTTCATTATACCCAATCCGACTTAATCTTTTGAAATTGACCTTGATTTAGCGGACAATAAGCTAAATTTTTATGGTGAATGTATCGATAACGATACATAATTATATAATTAACTTGCAACTTATCTATAGGACTTTCAGACTAAAGTCTTTGAAAAAGGTATCAAATTTGCTTCAATTAATGCCTATTTGTTTGGAAAATTAAGAAAGCATGGTTTCAGTGCATGGAAGCAAAACTCTTTTGAATTATGAAATTACTAATTTAATGTCCAGGCTACTTCAAGAGATGTCACAATCTGTTTCACTCTTGTCGGACATTTTAGTAATTTTGTCAGTCCGAACAATGAAAAGTAATGCGAACTTTTGTGAGTCCGAAAGAATTTTTGTCAGACATTTCCTTCGGACTGACACTTTTCGACATCTTTGAAGCTTCAGATTCCTAATACTAAATTGTAAATCTTCTTTTTACTTTCTTAATGAGTTTCATATACAATAATAATTTCATGTCATTGTTGAAGTACAGAAAGGTTCTTTAATATTTGTGTTCATATCCCTACGAATTCATTACCGGTTATTCATTCCATTTCTAGTCATGTCATCCTTCACTTGATTCCTTTAAAAATATGATGTTGAGATTACATTTGATGTGTTGATGTAGAACAAATCATAAGAAGTACTCTTCATATAAATGTATTTACTGATCACTTATATTTCAAAAACAAAACAGCAAATGAATTATATATAAAAATAATACATCATACATATATATAAGGAAGCAGAATGAAATACATATATACAAGGACACTATAGATTTCAAAGTCTTTGTGAAAGAATATACATGTATGTTTGTTATTTTATTGACCCTTCCGATTGCGGGAAAAAATTGCAAAATTTCGTGACGTCACAATGCTTTTACCATGTGTTTACCTCGGACAAACAAGCTTCGAACCTCGGTCAAATATCAAAATTGCATTGTATCGTCATGAAATTTCTCAAATTTTTCCCACACTCGGAAGGGTCAATTGACCACCTTATAGGCCAAAAAGAGTCCAAAGTTTTCGATGTCGTTTCCATTCCTATGTTCAAAGCTATATTTTATATTGTATTGTACAGAAATTTTCTATTTAACATAAGAGAATACCATTATGTTGAATGACCCAATGATTACTTGACTTTAGAATTGATTGGAAGTTTTGAATTTTACATTATTTAGGTCGTCATGAAAATTTGGTAAATTGATGCTCAGTTTTTTGGAGAATTTTGAAATAATTATGATCTCACAACATGACTTTCTGGCAATAAGTATCTTTCAGCATCAGCTCGCCATAACAAGTCATATAATTTTTCCTCTAGATTTTAATTTTTACCATACAAGAAAAAGTGCAAGGGGAATATTACTTTACCTACATGTACATGATATATTACATGTACAATGATTTGCGGTTACATACTTGCAATAGTATTTTTGACTTGTTTATGCATTTATTCTCCAAGAACGGATCCCCCAGTAATAAGTTTTCCATGATTAAGTATTATGATATAAGCAATGTGTTCTTCCATTGTTACCACCATTTTCAATAAAAAAAAATCATGTTCCTATTTTGTGTGATTATTCAATGTTTATCAATATGTGACCTAATCATTCATGTTGATGATATTTATCCTAGCTAACATTGCACTCACGTAATATTCATTTCTTCATCTAGAGAGCCATCCTCTAGACACAAGTGTACGTAATGCCTTACTCTCTCTCGTCTGATGTCATACACAAAACTGTGTCTGCGGTGAGTTTTTGTTCCGAGACTTGTCAGCCCAAAACTTCAATTAAATTACAATCAAAAGTGCTTTTTAATGAGCTTGAATGATTTACTCTCATTGAAATGCTTTTATACAGAAGTATAACAAAATATAGACTCTGAATTTGTCTTATATACTCTCCAAGTGAAACTCACCGGAGATGCAGTTTGTGTATGACATCCGACAAGGGAGAGTAAGCTAGTATGTACACTTGTCTCGAGAAGATGCTAGAGAGCTGGAAAGAGGATTTTGTTTTCTTTTTTTCAATTTTCTTTTTGTTATTCATAATGGATTCTTTGATTGATAATTAATTTTAATGCTCCGCCTCATAATGTAGCTAGCATTAAGGGATTGCTTGGTCCCGTCATTCTGTCACGTTTTTCACTTTCCAATTGCAAATGATAACGTTGACAACTTTCTCACTTGTTCATGAAACCTGTTCAATTATCCATACCTTTGTATGTGATATTACTTGTACGAGCCAAAAGATACATGTACCTATTCCTTTTGGGGTTAAAGGTCAAGGTCACTGTCCGGGAAAAAAAAACATAATATTGGTTCAAGTTAACAATAAATAAATCAAGAACCCTTTCACCTGTCCAAACACCATTTAGATATTTGGTTATTTATCAGGAGAGGAAGATACCTATTGATTTGAAGATCAAAGTTCAAGGTCAATAGACCATTTTCCGATTTTGTTAGAGTGCTCAACATGTCTGAGTCAACATTTTTTGGCATTGTTGTGTCTCCTGCGAAGCATAGGGACACTTAGGGATCACTTTGTCTGTTGTCCGTCCGTCTGTCTGTCTGTCTGTCACACTTGGATGTCATACCCTATAAAAGTGATCCCCGAGTGTGGCTATGTTTCGCAGGCGACACATGCATTCCTTGGAATGATTTTTTTTCATAATGACGTCACTGTTAAAAGACAAAATTCCATTGTGATGTAACAATCAAAATTATATACAAAAATAAAAAGAGCGCAAAAGGTTCTTACCTCGGACATTTTACGTAATTTTGTCAACTATTATGAATTTCAGCAAGTGCTCTGATGTGTTGTAAGATTCAAACTGATACATTTGGGTGCAAATGCTTTACAAACTCTACTTTCACTTAAACTTGTATCTTACTACTTCTTACATTATACCAGTATGTGTGTCATTTGATTTGGGTTCAGTATCATTATTACATGTACAATAATTATTCACATGTATGAAGTTAATTTTTTATATGTTCATCCTATTGTTTGTATTCCACATGTATGTGATAATGCTGTTATATTGTTAACATAAAAGTGCAAGCATACTTTCTTTGCTCATTGGTTTTGCTATTTTGATTATATCAGTATAGATATTTTGTGGTGTTTATTTTTTGTAGGGATTATTTTGTAGAATACCTCGTTCATTATCATGATAGTATGGTTCATTTTATAACTAAATTGTACATATCTGGATGATTATATTTTGGGGGAACTTAAATACAATTACTTGTGTAAAATTACTAGATAATTTCATTAATCAAAAGTATGACTTAACCCTTTTGGTATTAATGTTGTCAAATCAAAAATTCATTCCCTATCAACACTAAGCATATATGATATCACGCAAGGCATTTTATGTCCATCCGTCATTTATTACCAAGGGGGCATATAGCGATTGGTTTGTCCGTCTGTTAGTCTGTCTGTCTGTCTGCCATTCTGTCCTGCCTTCAATAAAAGGGTATAAAATCTTAAGTAGATATAAAAGGGCCTTCATATTTTGCAATGTGTATGTATCTTGAGAAGACGCATCTTTTGGTACCAATTTATTTTACCTTTAGACCTTGTCCTTGACCTTTGACTAGCTTTGTTCAATTTTTAAGTGAAATTCTAAAAAGAAATTCTTATTAAATCTATTTCTCCCTGAAACGCCTTCAAATTTTGTATAGTTCAAGTGATACATATGTAGTTACCATATTATGGGTTTTTGGAAATTTTCTCATGTTTTTGAGATATCTTACCAAATAAAAGGGGGGGGGGGGTGCAAACTAACAAGTTTAAAACTTGGCTATATCTCTTGAACCATAAGTGGTAGGGCTTTAATATTTCACATGTAGATTACTTATGACAATAAGATCATTCATCTGAGACAATGACCTTTGACATTGTGACCTTGATCTTTATTTGACCTTCTTTTCTTAAACTTTAAACTAGGCTATATCGCTTCAACTGTAGGTGATAGGACTTAAATGTTTCACATGTAGATTACTTATGAAACAAACATTTATCTTTGACCTTGACATTTGACCTACTTTTCTTAACTTTTTCAAACTGGGCTATTACTTTTGAACAATAACGGTAGGGCTTAAATATTTCACATGAAGATTACATGTGGCAAGAACATTCTTTTCAGACCATGAGCTTTGACAATTTGACCTTGACTTTGAAATTTGACCTACTTTTCTCAAACTTTAAATTAGGTCATAACTTTTGAATTGTAAATGATAAGTGTTTTCTATTGCATATATACATTCGCTTTGGAATACATTGCCATAAGTATCAAAAGTTTGAACTTGACTGACAAAAGCTGACTTTGACTTATGATTTTGACCTGTTTGGATAACAAGTTCTATATTCTCAAAGCTGCCAGCGGGGGCATTTATGTTTTACAAACATAGAGCTTATTAAAGACTCTATTCTGGGCACTAATATTTTTCATTAGTAATAATCTTTATAATAGGCATATAGAATATAATGCTAAGCCTATATACATTGTATCTCAGTAAGAATGTATCATGAATGACTCATACTTAGAAAGCATTTAGAATTTTACACTAGCCTTACTGGTTTCAAACTAGGCATAGGCAATTTCATCGTAGGCTCTAGTTACTATCTTTTAGGACTTTGTTACTAACTAGAACACACATGTCATGTGAAATTGCACATCAAAATTATAAATTCATCATTGGCTTGCATGATTTTATAGATTATTTCATAAAAGGAGATATTTGCTAGGTTTTGTTCATGCTCGGTGTTTTAGTAACTGCTATGTTATAAAACTTCGGAAAAATAATGGGAAAAAAAGGCTTTCATAAAATAAACAATCCTATAATACCATTCGTAGAGCACAGCCAATTCTGATTAGTCTAAATTCCAGTATGCAAAGCAATGTTAATTATTGTAAATTTGTTGTGTCTTTGTAATCAGGTATGAATCTTGTTCATTGTTTGTTTTTTGTTCTTTACACTATAAAATTATGGAATGACATTGGATCTTGTATCAATAAAATGAAACAAGTAGAACCAGAGGATCACTGATTTTATTTTACAAAATGGATTATAAAATATACAGCAACTTCATGATTGCTGCACAGGATGCTAATACATGTATATATTCATTCAATGACAGAGATAGCGGGAAACATAGTGATGTCCATGTCTGGCCTTTTATGTGAATCGCCATCTTGTAATTTGATGGGAGCAAATTCTCCTGTTGATATCAAAAATTAAATCTGCGCATGTCTTGAGACATACCTGTGTGTATGATTGAGATTCTTGAAAAAAATAATATTGAAAATTTATTTATGTAAAGACAGACTTACGTAATGTAAATGTACATTTCCCTCTACAAGCACGATCTAGTGGGATGTTAGGGGGTTGGAGCCCATGGAATTTGTCAAAAAAAGTTGTTGGTATTCCTCGTTTTTACGTAATTTTATTTTTTTTTTAAACCATAGGCTGGACCCTCCCCCCCCCCTTTTCACTTGACAGTTTTGAACACCCCCCCCCCCCTCTTCGGAAAGATTTCTAAATCCGCCCATGCTTTAAATGAAAGGCAAAGAACCAAGTAATAGTTCCACCTCAGATCGCTAAGTGTACAAGAACTTTGGGCTTTTTTGTCGTAATGAATACTAATAGAACTATGACCTTCAAGAACTTCCAAGGGGAGGGAAATTGAGCTGTTAAAGGTTAATGTTACAGAAACCCAAGTAACAAGATATACTTTTAAATCGTATTTTTGCAGATAAGACGTAATGTTTATAGAAATCTTTTATGCTAGTTCGTTGGTATTCATTCTTCTTGAGGAGTCTGGTATTTTGGTATCGAATTAAAATATTAAATGCCTACACTCGTAAATGAAATGAAATATGACTTTTAAAAACATCGCTGCAGGATTTTTTTGCATTTTAAAGGACGTATGTAACGAGAATTAGATATGACATTAAGATGTCTTTTTGTTATCACCACATGCTAAAAGAAAGCCTCACTGTCGTTGTAAGTCATGCCCAGTGACCCTTCGTTTAATGGAGATGACAGAAGCGAAGTAAAAACTCACATCCAGACATCAAATTGTCATTTACATTTCCTAATTAGAGCATCAACGATGTCCAAATTGCCCCACCGCACCAAGGTCGTATGAAATACTGTCTGACTGGTGTCGTATATAAGATTGAACGAACTATATCTATCTTTTCCATTTACTTTCAAAAAAATATATACATTTTCATTTTCATCAAGACATTGAGAAAGGGGGGGGGGGTTAAATTATATTGTACCTGATACAATGTTGAAATATATTTAAAATTTCTTTTTGTTCGATAGTCAATATTCTATCTTGAAACTAAACCTCAGTTAATTAAATGTAAATTTGTTGTATAGAAATTCAAACGGAAAAACAAAAAGGCACATTATTCATTTGATAGAAACCTTCGAGGGAGTTACTTCATGTATTTGCACGATGCGTTTCGAAATCTGAAAATTATGTAAATTTATGATGAATTTTATCGACTGCTACATTATTTCAAATTTGTTCATGTGTGCGAAACAAAATTTTTGACGATACGACAATGTCTTTGACATAAGAATGGTTGAGAAAAATTTATTTTCAACATTATTTTTGATAAGGAAAAAATCGTATCGCACTTTGATCTTGTGGTCGGCGTCTGTCTGTCTGTCCAGCTGGTTGTCACACTTTCAAATTATTGACTCCACTACAAGATTAGTATAAGTTATACATGAAAAGTGTTAAACGGTAAAATTCAGCATCAAAGTTATTTTTCCAAAGGCTATCTTATGAACTAGCTTTTAAGAATAAAATATTGATTTGGACCACTTCTCTTAATGCCGAACTAGTACTTATAAGTTGAAAGTGATTTTCTTTTAAGATATATTTAGGAACTTAAGTAAACAGTTAAACTGTAGAATAAAAAGGAAGGATAATATTTTGATTTAAAAGTGGGAAAATGATTTTCCTAATGATAAGACAGACTGCTTGAGGATTCGGTTCTCCATAGAAACGAATAAACAAATACGTGGGGTTGGGGGGGGGGGGATAAATGAAAACAATGTAAGTCAGTATTTAATTAATTTATATGTGTATCTAATTAAACAATATTTTCGACTGAAGGATGAAAGGTGTTTTCCTAGATTAGCTCTTTCTGAGATTGGCGGAGATTAAAAATTGCCATTTAAAAAAAAATCTATATTGTTTTCATGGTGAAATTTTAAATTTATAAATAAGAGGTATCGATGTAATTTGCTCGGATCTCTGAATATTGCGGGGTTTTTTTCTAACAAAATAATTGCATGTCATTAAATTTGTTTGTGCATCATTTAGGGTACTAAGGAAGTAGAAGGATTTTCATAAAATATGTTGATTGACCAATATAAACTTCAGATATGATATAAGTTTATTTTACAACATCTCTTCAGAAATCGATTGATAGTAATAATGTTTTCGTTCAGATGATTTTATACAGCGTTTATTCTTTCGCCGGGTTTAATACACTGTGTACGTAAATTGCAAGCCTATGCAAGTTTTTGTCAATATATTATGGAATTCAAAATTAAAAGGAAAACAACCAGCCAGTCCCCACCTGAGACACGGTATAAGAAAAGACGGAGCGACTGTATTGGATTATTAAAGAGATTGAGTTATCAGTTATATTGAGAAATTCCTACGCAGTGTATTCCTGTATTGTACATTCTACCTGTCCGATAAATATATACTGACTTTACAGGCCGCTTATTGCTTTCTAATAGGTTCGGAAACTGGAATTTAATTGTGAAAAATCAATAAGAAATCGGACACGATCAATACACCAGGTTTCACGTGCTTACAATAGTGTCTCAGCATGACGACTATGCGCTAAGTGATGGGTTATAAGTGAGAGACAAGACTTGGTATGTAATAGATTTGGCTGTCCCCGTATAGGAGATTGGTGTATTTGTGTCATGTATTTACTCTCATCGTAATAACATGGAATTAATTGGCCCTTTAGAGAGACTAAGGGCCAGATGACCGTTGTCCAGCGGAGATATTGACCAGGTGTGGGCTACTTTACGGTTTGCATTTACGATAAAATAATCGATTCACTTTGCAGCAGTATGATTGGGGGATTATAAACACATGTAAAAAAGGTAATTGTTCCACAACAAAAACATATAAGAGACAGGTATATTGGTAAAACGCCCACTTTTTGACTGTCGGTGCACTTTAATTGGAAAATATCCAGTAGTTCGATCTGCAAATCGAATGTTTGTCAACAAGACTATAGTAGTACCTGCTGTGTATTTCATTTGAGGAAGCATACATGTCTGCATTGAATGTTTATGACAAGTTTATATTGGATACCACAATAGCCGTTTTGTTGAAATCTATATAACGTACGTGTTACAGAGTTACAGAAAATCGCACGTGTAGCCGCCTTGAAACGTTGTGCATGGAGAAATTCCTTTACAAGTTGCCGGACAACTGGATTGCGTGAAAGAATGTTAGCTTTATATGATATTTGTCCGATGAGTTTGCTTGGGTAGTGTTAGATATACATATAGATTAAAATGACATCCTCCGAACGAGCTAGGGGATCACAACTTTTATGGGAGACCAACGCCAACCTGCAGAGTTCAGATCCTCCGCCAAGGTTCATATCGACTTGGCAGGAACTAAAAAGCCCAGAGCAAGCAGACGATGATATTTTTCATGCAACCGAAACGCAACTTCCGGCTCCGAGGTTCCTTAACCTAAAGGAGGACCCCATAATGGAACCGTCATCCGATTACTTAAATTACAGAGATGCCGAACTGGACCATATAGAGGAGCAGATCGTACAGGAAGTTGAAACTATACACATGCGCGATGACCGTGTGGACAGCGGTTACGAAGATGTCGGAGCAGACGATAGCGGACTTCAAAGCGCGGGTTTTCATGACTCTGGACTTTGTAGTAGCTTGAACGACAGCAGAAGTGACGATTTCGAGAACACAAGCTCGGTTCATACTTACGATTTTATAAATGAACCAATCGCAGATTCCAGATACGAACGCGAGGAAAAATTAGTACGTCGGAAAAGTTGTCCGGAACCTGGACACGTTCATTCTTCGGGATTGTCCCTTCCCAAACACCATACCATCGAACATCATGAAATTGAGAGTAAGAAAACTTTAAGGAGTCATTCTCCCTCCGATTCTGATGCGAATAAAGCGGCAACAGGACCATCTTTACAGGAAATAACAGCGATGACGCGAAAAATCTCTCGACCGTTATTACGAAAAGATGACGCACAAGACATGGATGACGACCAGTTCGATACATTCAACTGGTCGACCGCGAGTGAGTTGTCGTCTTCAAGAAATATAACGAATGTTCAAGCCGAACCTAAACCGGAAGTTGACAAATATACGGAAATCACTGCACAGGTTCGCAAAGCGACGAAACCAAAAGTAAAGGAATTAGACATCCAACCGGTTAGACAAAGATCAGTATCGCACGTTCAATCGCCAACAGTTCCTGCTCTTTCTCCTGATCGTGATAGATTTTCGCTAAACAGAAGCTTAAGTACTGTACAGTCACCAACTTTTGGAGCTCTTTCGCCAGATCGAGAAAGGTTCTCACTAACGAGAAGTTCAAGTTCTAATTCGTCGTCGTCTCTTTCCGAATTCTTCCCAGTGCAAATAAGTGCAGTAGACCCATGTTTTCGATGCGGGAAACAAGTTTACTCCTTGGACAAAATTGGTCCAATACGAAAGGTGTTATTCCATAAGCAGTGCTTCCGATGTTACGTATGCAATAGTGTTCTTAATTTGAAAAATTATTGCCAAAATTCATCCGATAAAACAGACAAACAGGTATACTGCAAAAACCACGAACCTGCGCCACCCAAAGCACATGTTGGACTAGACGATCGGAATATCAATATAACAATGAATTATCCCAAATTAGACCGGGTTAATTCGAATATACGAGGTTCGGAGGAAGAGAGAGCAAAGGGGCTGAACCTGCGTCCACTTAATATCCGGGGAGCTGCGACAACGCCGAAACTAGACATTGTTTGTGGTGGTACATACGGCTTTAGCTACACCGGCGGATCGAATATCCAACATGACGCAGGTTTGAAGTCACCGCTGCCGAGCATGCGCAGTCCACGGGAAATGAGCTTAGAGGAAGTAGAACCAAGGAAAGTTTGGACGCGATCGGCGATAAACGCTGCGACACTAGATCTGACACCACCGAGCGCTGGAAGGACGGCGCACCACTTTTACTCGTACGGAAGTCGAGCTTTCAGTCAAATGTAATCATAGAACAATATATTTATTCAGTGATATATCTTACGGGTTTGATCATAATTATTTTTATCAGCAAGCTTGCAATACCGATTCAAATTTATTCTAAAATGGCCAAAGACTATATTTTCTTGTATACTGTACGTATTCACTCCGTTGATTTAGCCTTTTCACACCATCCCTATAGACGGCTCATAATTTTCGTGTAATCAGACCGAAACTGGGTACATTTTGTACTGGTAATTTTCTCCCGTATAAATACCTCATACATGTGTGTACGTTTGAAGTATATACTAACATTGTGCTTACACTTGTAGAGTCTTTTCCATTTTGTGAACTGTAGTTTGACTTTTTGATCTTGATGCGATTATAAGATTATATATTGAGATTACGGCGACATTTCTTGAGAATATCCGTCCCTATAGTTCTCACACTGAATGTATTTATGAATTTCGTTCGTTATGTTCAACTTTATCAATCAAGCAAATACAATGTATCTTTTAAAATATTCTCCCTTTTTTCAGCTGACTTTTTTTCAATATTGCATGTACAGTTTGTGTTCGTATACCGTGATATGAAATGCTGCAATATATACGTTATATATATGATATTTAAGAAATGTATCGGATATATACACCTCTAACCCCTTGCATGCTTAAAATGTATGATATAATGAATAAATATATATTTCGAAGTTGATTTGAAACACTTTTTCATACTTCAGGAAAAATGTTGAAAACGTCACACATTCATGTATTAGTTCTCAAATAACTGTTATAAAACATCTAGATATGAAATTTGCAATTAGCCTCTTAGAAAGTTTAAAAAGGGAAAGTTTCTAATGAATATAGCATTAATTTACAAGATTATCGCTTTCTTTTCATTTTTCGTGGCAGCTTCAAAAATTGGTGTATATGGATTGGATATTTGATAAATTGATAGCTATTTCATTCATCTTAAACTATTTTTTTTCTTGTAATTTGTTAGTCTGGTCCCGAGACCTCTCTATTACAAGAGCTATTCATTATTTAGATAGGATGTAAACACTTAGAACTTTTCTTCACGGTTTTATACGGTAGAATTTCGTCTGCGAGATTTATGAAGCAGAAAGGAGGATGCGATAGTGTGGTTTTCAGCTTAGTTTTTATATACAGATGAATTTCTCTTAATACCCATATACTTGTTCGATATGAAAAAGACAACCTTATTTACGCGATGTTTGTACCACATACCCTATTTACATCATACGATTATAATCTTATCTATTTGCTTCACTGCGAATGTATAGTATGGATTTTTTCATTCTGAAACGGCGAATACGCACGACTAGGGCATCATTTTACAATAAAGAATTCGTTGAATAAAGAATGGGCGGCTGGTCGTATGCGAGACATGCGCTCATTGACAGTCCATTAATGATTAAAAGACTTTAAATGAACAATTAAGCTGCAATGGCTATATCTTGAATTAGTAAGCAGTTACTTTATATATTGGATTTGGATCGACTTCAGTAAAATTATTCTTGATCAATTCAAGGGACGTATATATACGTTCCTGATCAATCTGTTTCCATAGTTTGGTAAAAAAAAATTAAAGGTCCATCAAAGATCATTCTAATCACATGACTCTGCAATTTGTATTGAATCTGAATAATCAAGCATATTCAATGCAGGTATGCCGCAGATGCGGAGACAACCAGACAGTGGTGTAGCTACCATACATTCTTTCCTGCTAAAGCATCCACTTTTTCACAAATTCCGAATAATGACTGTCAGGAGACTTTTCTTTAATTGCGTCCTATCTACGTCACTGCTAGACATCCTTTTTCCTACTCAAGGTCGCCATCGAAGATTGTCCTCCAAGAAGTTGGTTTGAAGCGTAAAATCTCAATGACCCCCCTTCCCTCCCCTTTCTAATACCAACCTGTTGTTCTTTGAGTTTAAAACTTTAATTATAGTTTTATGTCAATATACTTGAAGCTTTAATTGACAGTACATGAAATGTGACTATGTCATGTGATAACAAGGGGTGGAGATAACCCTGGCATATCGCATGGTCTTTAAAAATGTTTTACTGACATGGATCTAAGATGACGATAATGGACTTATCTTTTGTTACTTATCTTTCTCCATACACGATTCAAGCTTGCTTGGAATGTTAGAGTATTGAATGGCACCGACCAAAGGCTAATAAAAAATCTCCGGCGGCTGTATCGCCTTAAAAATCACACTCCTGGGTCACACTGACGGCATCACGCTGAAAAGGGATTTGGCAAGATCAATTTATACCTTGGACCACACAGATTTGTTTGTCGGCGATATATACCATAAAATCAAGAGAATACAAAACTAAGACAATTTAAGAACCGAGGAAAAATTTCATCATATATATATGAAAGAAAACTGAATGACGACATTTTACCCTATTCCCTGCATTTTACGTCGTCTGCAACGTAATTAAAGGAATAAACATTGAAACTCTAGTATAGGAAAGTGTCGAATTCTTGGTTGAAGAATATGGAAGAGACTACATTGCAAAACAGACACTTAGGTTGCAACGAACATTAGACAAGACAACTTCAACAGACAACAGAAGCAAAACACGAGAGAGAACAACAACAACAGGGAACAACAAGACACAACAACACCCACACTGAGCGGTCCTACAAACAATCAAAGCGAAACACGAGAGAGAACAACATTAACGGGGAACAACAAGACACAACAATACCCACACCGAGCGGTCCTACAAACAACATGGGACAACAAGACATAACAACACCAACACTGTGCGGTCCTACAAACAAAGCGAAACACGAGAAAGAACAACAACAGGGAACAAAAAGACACGATAACGACCACACTGAGCGGTCCTACAAACAAAGCGAAAGACAAGAGAGAACAACAACAACAAGACACAACAATACCCACACTGAGCGGTCCTACAAACAAAGCAAAACACGAGAGAGAACAACAATAACAGGGAGCAAGACACAACACCCACACTGAGCGGTCCTACAAACAAAGCGAAACACGAGAGAGAACAACAATAACAGGGAGCAAGACACAACAACACCCACACTAAGCGGTCCTACAAACAAAGCGAAGCACGAGAAAGAACAACAGTGAACAACAAGACACACAACAACACTCACACTGAGCGGTCCTACAAACAACAGGGGACATCGAGACACATAACAACACCCACACTGAGCGGTCCTAAAACAATGCGAAACAAGAGAAAGAACAACAACAGGGGACAACAAGAAACACAACAATACCCACACCGAGCGGTCCTACAAACAACAGGGGACAACAAGACATAACAACAATACCCACACCGAGTGGTCCTACAAACAAAACGGAACACGAGAAAGAACAACAACAGGGGACAACAAGACACACAACAATACCCACACCGAGAGGTCAAACAAACAACAGGGGACAACAAGACACACAACAATACCCACACCGAGCAGTCCTACAAACAACAGGGGACAACAAGACATAACAACAATACCCACACCGAGTGGTCCTACAAATAAAACAAAACACGAGAAAGAACAACAACAGGGGACAACAAGACACACAACAATACCCACACCGAGAGGTCAAACAAACAACAGGGAACAACAAGACAAACAACAATACCCACACCGAGAGGTCCAACAAACAACTGGGGACAACAAGACACACAACAATACCCACACCGAGCGGTCCTACAAACAACAGGGGACAACAAAACACAACAATACCCACACCGAGCGGTCCTACAAACAACATGGGACAACAAGACATAACAACACCAACACTGTGCGGTCCTACAAACAAAGCGAAACACGAGAAAGAACAACAACAGGGAACAAAAAGACACAATAACACCCACACTGAGCGGTCCTACAAACAAAGCGAAAGACAAGAGAGAACAACAACAACAAGACACAACAATACACACACTGAGCGGTCCTACAAACAAAGCGAAACACGAGAGAGAACAACAATAACAGGGAGCAAGACACAACAACACCCACACTGAGCGGTCCTACAAACAAAGCGAAACACGAGAGAGAACAACAATAACAGGAGCAAGACACAACAACACCCACACTGAGCGGTCCTACAAACAACAGGGGACATCGAGAAACACAAGACCCACACTGAGCGGTCCTAAAACAATGCGAAACAAGAGAAAGAACAACAACAGGGGACAACAAGACACACAACAATACCCACACCGAACGGTCCTACAAACAACAGGGGACAACAAAGACATAACAATAATACCCACACCGAGTGGTCCTACAAACAAAACGAAACACGAGAAAGAACAACAACAAGGGACAACAAGACAAACAACAATACCCACACCGAGAGGTCAAACAAACAACAGGGGACAACAAGACACACAAGAATACCCACACCGAGCAGTCCTACAAACAACAGGGAACAACAAGACATAACAACAATACCCACACCGAGTGGTCCTACAAACAAAACGAAACACGAGAAAGAACAACAACAGGGGACAACAAGACAAACAACAATACCCACACCGAGAGGTCCAACAAACAACTGGGGACAACAAGACACACAACAATACCCACATCGAGCGGTCCTACAAACAACAGGGGACAACAAGACACACAACAATACCCACACCGAGCGGTCCTACAAACAACATGGGACAACAAGACATAACAACACCAACACTGAGCGGTCCTACAAAGAAAACGAAACACGAGAAAGAACAACAACAACAACAGGGGACAACAAGACAAACAACACCCACACTGAGCGGTCCTACAAACAAAGCAAAACACGAGAAAGAACAACAACAACAACAGGGGACAACAAGACATAACAACACCCACACCGAGCGGTCCTACAAATAAAGCGAAACACGAGAAAGAACAACAACAAGGAACAACAACACACACAACAATACCCACACCGAGCGGTCCTACTTACAAAGCGAAACACGAGAGAGAACAACAATGACAGGGAAAAACAAGACACAACAACACCCACACCGAGTGGTCCTACTAACAAA
This sequence comes from Pinctada imbricata, assembly GCA_033119305.1. NCBI lineage: Eukaryota > Metazoa > Mollusca > Bivalvia > Pterioida > Pteriidae > Pinctada > Pinctada imbricata. The sequence goes on from VSWD01000005.1 coordinate 73,715,220, forward strand.
ACGACGCACGAGAAAGATTAACAACAGAGGACAACTAGACACACAACAACACCCACACCGAGCGGTCCTACAAACAACAGGGGATAGCAAGACACATAACAACACCATCGACGGGCTGTCCTACAAACAACAGGGGACAACAAGACACATAACAACACCAACACCGAGCGATCCTACAATCAACAGGGGACAACAAGACACATAACAACACCAACACCGAGCGATCCTACAAACAACAGGGGAAAACACGACACATAACAACACCAACACCGAGCGGTCCTACAAACAAAGCGAAACACGAGAAAGAACAACAACAGGGAACAAAAAGACACAATAACACCCACACTGAGCGGTCCTACAAACAAAGCGAAAGACAAGAGAGAACAACAACAACAAGACACAACAATACACACACTGAGCGGTCCTACAAACAAAGCGAAACACGAGAGAGAACAACAATAACAGGGAGCAAGACACAACAACACCCACACTGAGCGGTCCTACAAACAAAGCGAAACACGAGAGAGAACAACAATAACAGGAGCAAGACACAACAACACCCACACTGAGCGGTCCTACAAACAACAGGGGACATCGAGAAACACAAGACCCACACTGAGCGGTCCTAAAACAATGCGAAACAAGAGAAAGAACAACAACAGGGGACAACAAGAAACACAACAATACCCACACCGAACGGTCCTACAAACAACAGGGGACAACAAAGACATAACAATAATACCCACACCGAGTGGTCCTACAAACAAAACGAAACACGAGAAAGAACAACAACAAGGGACAACAAGACAAACAACAATACCCACACCGAGAGGTCAAACAAACAACAGGGGACAACAAGACACACAAGAATACCCACACCGAGCAGTCCTACAAACAACAGGGAACAACAAGACATAACAACAATACCCACACCGAGTGGTCCTACAAACAAAACGAAACACGAGAAAGAACAACAACAGTGGACAACAAGACAAACAACAATACCCACACCGAGAGGTCCAACAAACAACTGGGGACAACAAGACACACAACAATACCCACATCGAGCGGTCCTACAAACAACAGGGGACAACAAGACACACAACAATACCCACACCGAGCGGTCCTACAAACAACATGGGACAACAAGACATAACAACACCAACACTGAGCGGTCCTACAAAGAAAACGAAACACGAGAAAGAACAACAACAACAACAGGGGACAACAAGACAAACAACACCCACACTGAGCGGTCCTACAAACAAAGCAAAACACGAGAAAGAACAACAACAACAACAGGGGACAACAAGACATAACAACACCCACACCGAGCGGTCCTACAAATAAAGCGAAACACGAGAAAGAACAACAACAAGGAACAACAACACACACAACAATACCCACACCGAGCGGTCCTACTTACAAAGCGAAACACGAGAGAGAACAACAATGACAGGGAAAAACAAGACACAACAACACCCACACCGAGTGGTCCTACTAACAAAACGACGCACGAGAAAGATTAACAACAGAGGACAACTAGACACACAACAACACCCACACCGAGCGGTCCTACAAACAACAGGGGATAGCAAGACACATAACAACACCATCGACGGGCTGTCCTACAAACAACAGGGGACAACAAGACACATAACAACACCAACACCGAGCGATCCTACAATCAACAGGGGACAACAAGACACATAACAACACCAACACCGAGCGATCCTACAAACAACAGGGGAAAACACGACACATAACAACACCAACACCGAGCGGTCATACAAAATACAGGGGACAAAAAGACACATAACAACACCAACATCGAGCAGTTCTACAAACAACAGGAGACAACAAGACACATAACAACACCAACATCGAGTGTTCCTCCAAACAACAGGGTATAGCAAAACACATAACAACACCAACACCGAGCGGTCCTACAAACAACAGGGGACAACAAAACACATAACAACACCAACACCGAGCGATCCTACAAACAACAGGGGACAACAAAACACATAACAACACCAACACCGAGCGATCCTACAAACAACAGGGGACAACAAGACACATAACAGCACCAACATCGAGCGGTCCTACAAACAACAGGGAATAGCAAAACACATAACAACACCAACACCAAGCGGTCCTACAAACAATAGGGGAAAACAAGACACATAACAACACCAACACCGAGCGGTCCTACAAAATATAGGGGACAACAAGACACATAACAACACCAACACCGAGCGATCCTACAAACAACAGGGGACAAGAAGACACATAACAACACCATCACCGAGCGATCCTACAAACAACAGGAGACAACAAGACACATAACAACACCAATACCGAGAGGTCCTACAAACAACAGGGGACAACAAGACACATAACAACACCAACACCGAGCAGTCCTACAAACAACAGGGGACAACAAGACACATAACAACACCAACACCGAGTGTTCCTCCAAACAACAGGGTATAGCAAAACACATAACAACACCAACACCGAGCGATCCTACAAACAACAAGAGACAACAAGACACATAACAACACCAACACCGAGCGATCCTACAAACAACAGGGGACAAGAAAACACATAACAACACCAACACCGAGCGATCCTACAAACAACAGGGGACAACAAGACACATAACAGCACCAACATCGAGCGGTCCTACAAACAACAGGGGACATCGAGAAACACAAGACCCACACTGAGCGGTCCTAAAACAATGCGAAACAAGAGAAAGAACAACAACAGGGGACAACAAGAAACAACAATACCCACACCGAACGGTCCTACAAACAACAGGGGACAACAAAGACATAACAATAATACCCACACCGAGTGGTCCTACAAACAAAACGAAACACGAGAAAGAACAACAACAAGGGACAACAAGACAAACAACAATACCCACACCGAGAGGTCAAACAAACAACAGGGGACAACAAGACACACAACAATACCCACACCGAGCAGTCCTACAAACAACAGGGGACAACAAGACACACAACAATACCCACACCGAGCGGTCCTACAAACAACAGGGGACAAAAAGACATAACAACACCAACACTGAGCGGTCCTACAAAGAAAACGAAACACGAGAAAGAACAACAACAACAACAGGGGACAACAAGACACACAACACCCACACTGAGCGGTCCTACAAACAAAGCAAAACACGAGAAAGAACAACGACAACAACAGGGGACAACAAGACATAACAACACCCACACCGAGCGGTCCTACATATAAAGCGAAACACGAGAAAGAACAACAACAAGGAACAACAAGACACACAACAATACCCACACTGAGCGGTCCTACTTACAAGGCGAAACACGAGAGAGAACAACAATGACAGGGAGCAAAACACAACAACACCCACACTGAGCGGTCCTACAAACAAAGCGAAACACGAGAGAGAACAACAATAACAGGGAGCAAGACACAACAACACCCACACTGAGCGGTCCTACAAACAAAGCGAAACACGAGAGAGAACAACAATAACAGGGAGCAAGACACAACAACACCCACACTGAGCGGTCCTACAAACAAAGCGAAACACGAGAGAGAACAACAATAACAGGGAGCAAGACACAATTACACCCACACTGAGCGGTCCTACAAACAAAGCGAAACACGAGAGAGAACAACAATAACAGGGAGCAAGACACAACAACACCCACACTAAGCGGTCCTACAAACAAAGCAAAGCACGAGAAAGAACAACAGTGAACAACAAGACACACAACAACACTCACACTGAGCGGTCCTACAAACAACAGGGGACAACGAGGCACATAACAACAACCACACTGAGCGGTCCTAAAACAATGCGAAACAAGAGAAAGAACAACAACAGGGGACAACAAGAAACACAACAATACCCACACCGAGCGGTCCTACAAACAACAGAGGACAACAAGACATAACAACAATACCCACACCGAGTGGTCCTACAAACAAAACGGAACACGAGAAAGAACAACAACAGGGGACAACAAGACACACAACAATACCCACACCGAGAGGTCAAACAAACAACAGGGGACAACAAGACACACAACAATACCCACACCGAGCAGTCCTACAAACAACAGGGGACAACAAGACATAACAACAATACCCACACCGAGTGGTCCTACAAATAAAACGAAACACGAGAAAGAAGAACAACAGGGGACAACAAGACACACAACAATACCCACACCGAGAGGTCAAACAAACAACAGGGAACAACAAGACAAACAACAATACCCACACCGAGAGGTCCAACAAACAACTGGGGACAACAAGACACACAACAATACCCACACCGAGCGGTCCTACAAACAACAGGGGACAACAAAACACAACAATACCCACACCGAGCGGTCCTACAAACAACATGGGACAACAAGACATAACAACACCAACACCGAGCGGTCCTACAAACAAAGCGAAACACGAGAAAGAACAACAACAGGGAACATAAAGACACAATAACACCCACACTGAGCTGTCCTACAAACAAAGCGAAAGACAAGAGAGAACAACAACAACAAGACACAACAATACCCACACTGAGCGGTCCTACAAACAAAGCGAAACACGAGAGAGAACAACAATAACAGGGAGCAAGACACAACAACACCCACACTGAGCGGTCCTACAAACAAAGCGAAACACGAGAGAGAACAACAATAACAGGAGCAAGACACAACAACACCCACACTGAGCGGTCCTACAAACAACAGGGGACATCGAGAAACACAAGACCCACACTGAGCGGTCCTTAAACAATGCGAAACAAGAGAAAGAACAACAACAGGGGACAACAAGAAACACAACAATACCCACACCGAGCGGTCCTACAAACAACAGGGGACAACAAAGACATAACAATAATACCCACACCGAGTGGTCCTACAAACAAAACGAAACACGAGAAAGAACAACAACAAGGAACAACAAGACAAACAACAATACCCACACCGAGAGGTCAAACAAACAACAGGGGACAACAAGACACACAAGAATACCCACACCGAGCAGTCCTACAAACAACAGGGAACAACAAGACATAACAACAATACCCACACCGAGTGGTCCTACAAACAAAACGAAACACGAGAAAGAACAACAACAGGGGACAACAAGACAAACAACAATACCCACACCGAAAGGTCCAACAAACAACTGGGGACAACAAGACACACAACAATACCCACATCGAGCGGTCCTACAAACAACAGGGGACAACAAGACACACTACAATGCCCACACCGAGCGGTCCTACAAACAACATGGGACAACAAGACATAACAACACCAACACTGAGCGGTCCTACAAAGAAACCGAAACACGAGAAAGAACAACAACAACAACAGGGGACAACAAGACACACAACACCCACAACTAGCGGTCCTACAAACAAAGCAAAACACGAGAAAGAACAACAACAACAACAGGGGACAACAAAACATAACAACACCCACACCGAGCGGTCCTACAAATAAAGCGAAACAGGAGGAAGGACAACAACAAGGAACAACAAGACACACAACAATACCCACACTGATCGGTCCTACTTACATAGCGAAACACGAGAGAGAACAACAATGACAGGGAAAAACAAGACACAACAACACCCACACCGAGTGGTCCTACTAACAAAACGACGCACGAGAAAGATTAACAACAGAGGACAACTAGACACACAACAACAACCACACCGAGCCGTCCTACAAACAACAGGGGATAGCAAAACACATAACAACACCAACACCGAGCAGTCCTACAAACAACAGGGGACGACAAGAAACATAACAAAACCCACACCGAGCGGTCCTACAAACAACGGGATAGCAAGACACATAACAACACCAATACCGAGCGGTCCTACCAACAACAGGGGACAACAAGACACATAACAACATCAACACCGAGCGGTCCTACAAACAACAGGGGACAACAAGACACATACCAACACCAACATCAAGCGGTCCTACAAACAACAGGGGACAACAAGACATAACAATACCCACACCGAGCGGTCCTACAAACAACATGGGACAACAAGACATAACAACATCAACACTGAGTGGTCCTACAAAGAAAACTTAACACGAGAAAGAACGATAACAGGGGACAACAAGACACATAACACCCAAACTGAGCGGTCCTACAAACAAAGCAAAACACGAGAAAGAACAACAACAACAACAGGGGACAACAAGACATAACAACACCCACACCGAGCGGTTCTACAAATAAAACGAAACACGAGAAAGAACAACAACAGGGAACAACAAGACACACAACAATACCCACACTGAGCGGTCCTACTTACAAAGCGAAACACGAGAGAGAACAACAATGACAGGGAAAAACAAGACACAACAACACCCACAACGAGTGGTCCTACTAACAAAACGACGCACGAGAAAGATTAACAACAGAGGACAACTAGACACACAACAACACCCACACCGAGCGGTCCTATAAACAACAGGGGATAGCAAGACACATAACAACACCATCGACGGGCGGTCCTACAAACAACAGGGGACAACAAGACACATAACAACACCAACACCGAGCGATCCTACAATCAACAGGGGACAACAAGACACATAACAACACCAACACCGAGCGATCCTACAAACAACAGGGGAAAACAAGACACATAACAACACCAACACCGAGCGGTCCTACAAACAACAGGAGACAACAAGACACATAACAACACCAACACCGAGCGGTCCTACAAACAACAGGGGATAGCAAGACACATAACAACACAAACACCGAGCGGTCCTACAAACAACAGGGGATAGCAAGACACATAACAACACCAACACCGAGCGGTCATACAAAATACAGGGGACAAAAAATCACATAACAACACCAACATCGAGCGGTTCTACAAACAACAGGAGACAGGAAGACACATAACAACACCAACACCGAGCAGTCCTACAAACAACAGGGGACAACAAGACACATAACAACACCAACACCTAGTGTTCCTCCAAACAACAGGGTATAGCAAAACACATAACAACACCAACACCGAGCGATCCTACAAACAACAAGAGACAACAAGACACATAATAACACCAACACCGAGCGATCCTACAAACAACAGGGGACAACAAAACACATAACAACACCAACACCGAGCGATCCTACAAACAACAGGGGACAACAAGACACATAACAGCACCAACATCGAGCTGTCCTACAAACAACAGGGGACAACAAGACACACAAGACCCACACTGAGCGGTCCTAAAACAATGCGAAACAAGAGAAAGAACAACAACAGGGGACAACAAGAAACACAACAATACCCACACCGAACGGTCCTACAAACAACAGGGGACAACAAAGACATAACAATAATACCCACACCGAGTGGTCCTACAAACAAAACGAAACACGAGAAAGAACAACAACAAGGGACAACAAGACATAACAACACCAACACTGAGCGGTCCTACAAAGAAAACGAAACACGAGAAAGAACAACAACAACCACACCGAGCCGTCCTACAAACAACAGGGGATAGCAAGACACATAACAACACCATCACCGGGCGGTCCTATAAACAACAGGGGACAACAAGACACATAACAACACCAACACCGAGCGATCCTACAATCAACAGGGGACAACAAGACACATAACAACACCAACACCGAGCAGTCCTACAAACAACAGGGGACGACAAGAAACATAACAAAACCCACACCGAGCGGTCCTACAAACAACGGGATAGCAAGACACATAACAACACCAATACCGAGCGGTCCTACCAACAACAGGGGACAACAAGACACATAACAACATCAACACCGAGCGGTCCTACAAACAACAGGGGACAACAAGACACATACCAACACCAACATCAAGCGGTCCTACAAACAACAGGGGACAACAAGACATAACAATACCCACACCGAGCGGTCCTACAAACAACATGGGACAACAAGACATAACAACATCAACACTGAGTGGTCCTACTAAGAAAACTTAACACGAGAAAGAACGATAACAGGGGACAACAAGACACATAACACCCAAACTGAGCGGTCCTACAAACAAAGCAAAACACGAGAAAGAACAACAACAACAACAGGGGACAACAAGACATAACAACACCCACACCGAGCGGTTCTACAAATAAAACGAAACACGAGAAAGAACAACAACAGGGAACAACAAGACACACAACAATACCCACACTGAGCGGTCCTACTTACAAAGCGAAACACGAGAGAGAACAACAATGACAGGGAAAAACAAGACACAACAACACCCACAACGAGTGGTCCTACTAACAAAACGACGCACGAGAAAGATTAACAACAGAGGACAACTAGACACACAACAACACCCACACCGAGCGGTCCTATAAACAACAGGGGATAGCAAGACACAACAACACCATCGACGGGCGGTCCTACAAACAACAGGGGACAACAAGACACATAACAACACCAACACCGAGCGATCCTACAATCAACAGGGGACAACAAGACACATAACAACACCAACACCGAGCGATCCTACAAACAACAGGGGAAAACAAGACACATAACAACACCAACACCGAGCGGTCCTACAAACAACAGGAGACAACAAGACACATAACAACACCAACACCGAGCGGTCCTACAAACAACAGGGTTTAGCAAGACACATAACAACACAAACACCGAGCGGTCCTCCAAACAACAGGGGATAGCAAGACACATAACAACACCAACACCGAGCGGTCATACAAAATACAGGGGACAAAAAGACACATAACAACACCAACATCGAGCGGTTCTACAAACAACAGGAGACAACAAGACACATAACAACACCAACACCGAGTGTTCCTCCAAACAACAGGGTATAGCAAAACACATAACAACACCAACACCGAGCGGTCCTACAAACAACAAGAGACAACAAGACACATAACAACACCAACACCGAGCGATCCTACATACAACAGGGGACAACAAAACACATAACAACACCAACACCGAGCGATCCTACAAACAACAGGGGACAACAAGACACATAACAGCACCAACATCGAGCGGTCCTACAAACAACAGGGGATAGCAAAACACATAACAACACCAACACCAAGCGGTCCTACAAACAACAGGGAGAAACAAGACACATAACAACACCAACACCGAGCGGTCCTACAAAATACAGGGGACAACAAGACACATAACAACACCAACACCGAGCGATCCTACAAACAACAGGGGACAAGAAGACACATAACAACACCATCACCGAGCGATCCTACAAACAACAGGAGACAACAAGACACATAACAACACCAATACCGAGCGGTCCTACAAACAACAGGGGACAACAAGACACATAACAACACCAACACCGAGCAGTCCTACAAACAACAGGGGACAACAAGACACATAACAACACCAACACCGAGTGATCCTACAAATAACAGGGGATAACAAGACACATAACAACACCAATACCGAGCAGTCCTACAAACAAAGCAGACACACCAACACATGACGCACAAATGAATAATTCACAAATCGATGATGACTATGCGATATACCAGGCGCCGACTATGGACAGCCATCCGCTATAGAATATTTAGCGATCGCGAATGTTTTAGTTATCCGGATTACGTGCATAGACCCTCTTACTTACCCGGATGCACATCTTCCGAGACGTACAGCCGGCGTACATTTGTATAAACAAACAACCAAACAAAAATCCGCTTAAAAAAGTTATGTAAGTTGACATCACAAACAAGGAAGTGATACTCAGGGGTTCTAGGCCATACAAAAACTATGTGAATAGATAACGAAAGTAATGGGCATACGAAAAGAGTCCGTGCTCTAACTAACTAAAGCGAACTCAAGATCAATCACCAGAGATTTAGTCCGAACAACTTTCAGATAGGACATCGGGGCACAAGTCTTCTTGTACGAGATCTCAACAGGAGTCTGACTTGGAGTCCCGTCGCCACGGTTGTCAGTATGCAATGCTGGTAGGAATCTGTAAATGGGTCTAGTTCTGTGCTCTATAACCTTGTTGACAATACATTGTACACTTTTTCATGGCTACTTTGGGAACTCCGAGTTAGTGAAGAATTGGGATGCCGTTTTACTATTTATTTGGGAACTCCGAGTTGATGTATCCAATTCGTATAAAAGATCTTGTATATCAAATTCGAATATATATGATATAAATAGTTTAATAGGGGATATCTCCAATTCGAATTGAACTGAATATTTATGTACAATCCATGTGATATTTACTATATGAATTGGTGATATCGCCTAATGTATTGAAGATATCCCCAATTCGAAATGGACGTAATCTGCTGTTCGAATGGATATCTCAATTTTGAGCTTGAACAGGAGAATCTGATACATGTATCTCCAGGCGGAGTTATGTTCAACACCATCTTTCGAATTGGTATTGAGACTATTTGGTTTGATTTGAATTTTATGTCCAATCAACGATTAGGGGGCATTTTGAATAATAGCTGGTGAAAGAGCTTGAAATCATTTTTCATATGTGTATTCCTTGTGATACCAAAATTTTTGACGTCATGACCTTGACTTTGACCTTTGACCTACGTGTACTTTAAACTTGAAGAGCTTCAACATTGGGGCAAAACTTTTGAGAGGCGAGTGATAGGGCTTTCATATTTCACATGTGTATTCCCTGTGAAAAGACCTTTCCATTGATACATGTACCAAAGTTTTTTACCTCTTGACCTTAGACCTACTTTACAAAACCTAGAAAATTGGGCAACTAATACAGGACTTTCATATTTCAGAAAATGGTATTAATACTGACAAAAATGCCGACGAAGGCATTCATGTTTCACAAGCAAATAACATGTTTACTTTTTTTCCGATCGGAGGATTTTTCCTATTCGGGATCTACAAACAAATAAATTTCACAAAAGTTGATGTGTTACTTTCTTTTTCGATCGGTGCTGTCTGCATCGTTTTGCAATACTGTTTTGTCATACTTTGCATGATAGGTGAACAAAGTATTTTTATTATGCATCTAAGTTATTCTTATAGACTGCTCTTATAACGTACAGTGCATTCACAGACACTGCTTTACATGTTCTCAAGTTATTGACTAATACGATATGTCGGCGCGCACCTGCCAGCCTGCTGGGCTGCTGGGTAGGCGTTTTGACGTCATAATCAACACCCTCTTGGGCCATTTGTAATCCCTTTTGCAATTCTGGCTCGGACTTGTTTATTAGCTCACACCTAGATAGTAACAGTGCAACAAAGACGCTTTTTTCTTATTCGGTTATTCAGACAGGAAAAAATACAAATGTACGTAGCATCTTTGTTGCACTGTAACTAACACCTGGACAACGTTGATTGAGCTTATGCTATACTCCTGTGCATCCATGGTCATGCCTGCACCCTGTCCGCATCCATGTCCAATTTAAAAGTTTGGGTTTATCTCAGTATTTGACAGTACTCAAGTGACGCATCTTTTGATGCTGAGGCAGGGATCACCCTAGGCCGCGATTTTGCGATATTCTCGCATTTTTTACTCAAATATCGCATTTTTGCTGCTCTGTCGCGCTTAAACATCGCGTACCTCCTTTGCATAAATCGCACTTAGGTTGATACAATGCGACAGAACAAGAGTTTTGTCTTTAATTTTCAAAATTGTAAGCCGATTATTCGAATTCCGCGTGGGACATCACGTATGTATTTATGAAAACTCGGCAGGTATTGCCGACTCTGTATATATACATACCCAATCTTTTCCACGAAATTCCCGTTTCTCGTATTGATGGACGTTTGTATGTGGGCATTTTTTTATCCGTAGATGCGAGCATTTAGTTTTACATTTTTCTAGCGGTTGTCAGCGGTACGTGCTCTTTTGTCATTATAATACCAAAGACTCAATAGAGTATGAAATATTACAATGCAGTCTCGGTATTGACTTTTGTTTGCATAGAAAATGACCGGAAAAGAAAATTACTATTTATAGTACATACAAACACAGTTGAAACACTTTCATAGTAAAGCGCACGCGAGTAGACCGGCTATGTACTCGAAATGTGTCGGCTTGTGGCCAGTACTCAGCAATAACTACGGGATAGTATCTTCAATGACTTGTAAACAGTTTATTAGTCCTTGAAATCGTCAATGTGAACAATAGCTATACAAATTCCTTAAAAATATTTCCAATGCGTGAATTTAAAGTCTTGACGTGCACCCCCTCACCCCACAGATAAGACGTTTCCGTAAAATGACTTGTCACGACGCGCTGAAATCCGTTGGAACATAAAAAAAAACATTCACAACACAATGTAATTTCCTTTGAATGAATAGATACCGGTACTTCATATTTTATAACCAGCGATTGTTAATGAGGCAAGGCCGATATTTTTTTCTCTGAAGTTGTGAAAAAAAAAAAACTCGTCGGCGACAAATTATTATAATAGCAGTGTATGGTGTATAAGAAACAAAGAATTAATCTTATTTGACCTCATTTGTCATTTAAAATGGCATTCAAACAATGGAAAAATTCCATGGCGATTCTCACATTCAAATAATGTGTTGCTAGATGTGGACTCCACGGAAATAAAGGGGGACGAAATTTTGATTTCTATTTCACTTTTGTTTTCATTCAAAATCTCATTGAAATCGAAAAAATCTCATTGCTTTTTAGCAAATGAGATTTTTATCTCATTACTCTGCAGGGCTAGGGTGATCCCTGCTGAGGTGAACCCAGTGACTTAGTTAAGAAGTTTGGGGTAGCTCCACATGTGACTCAGTATTTGACAAAGTATACTGATGCTATAGTAACAAAACCTGCACAAGTGACTCATCTTGGGATGCTGAGGTGAACCCATGCATCAGATGCTGCATCTGACCTACATTTTCCACTTGAGTGACTTAATTGGTTTAGAAGTTTGGGGCGATAGCTCAGTATCTTACAAAGTACTGGTACTACAATGTACAATATCCATACTTGCACTAGTGATTCATCTTGGGATGCGTCGCAAACACCCCCTCCCCCACTTCACACATACATGCAGAGAAAAAAAGACAGGAACGAAATGAGCTATTTTCACTGTGAACTAGGTCAAGCTATATCTCGTAAAATTTGTCCTTTTCAACACTTCAAATAGTAAAATCTTCACAAGACATATTTAATAATATAATTCATGATCAAAATCCCTATATACAAAGAGTACTTCAAGCTAATAGGGCTGACACTTCTTCACATATTTGCAGTTTCATCATCACTATTCTATTTTTAGATTATATGATAATTACCCAGAGAATTACAATGAAATGTAAGATAATTTATGTTATACTTTAGGTGCTATGGATTCCAAAAGCTGGATTGTATTGTTACTTCTACTAGCCGTTTCATCAGCAACAAAAAGTCAAGAGAGCCAAGACAAGGGATCGTCTGAAGTAGATACTGCAACATTACGAACTCCACCTGGATTAAAAGCTCCAAAAAAACTATGGTGGCTAAAAGAGATAACACCTGAGTACCACATGGCAGGGCGGCTTTCTGAGCGGCAAATAAAATACATTGCAGATGGTGGATTTAAAAGTGTTATATCTCTCTTTGAGGACAACGAACCAGATGATTTAGGAGGAGAACGTCTTCCTACAAATGACGAGGCTAGGGAAGTAGCGAAAATTTCAGGGCTGCAGTATGCAGTTGTGTTGGATGAGAGTGATGATTGGGCTTCTGTCAAAGCTGTAGAAAAACTAGCCAAAGTACTGAAGACGGTCAACACACCTGCTGTTTTACATTGTAATAGAGGATATACCATCACATTTGTGACTCTGATGCACATGGCAAATCTAACCAGGCATGATCCAAAGTACACACCAAGAATTACGAGTAAGAATTTTTATAAAATCACAGCTGCTATGGGTTTGGACTTTACCATGGATTTCACTAAGGCAGTAGTAGCGGAAATCACTGGGGAGCCTATCGTTGAAAATCCTCCGAAACCTGACGCGAATCCAGAGGAATGGTATGATTATTGGCTGGCTCATTCTGTCTATAAAAATTGGTATACAGCAGGGCAGATCAGTGTATCCCATCTTCCTATAATCAAAATGGCAGGATTTAAATCAGTCGTCAATATGCGGCAAGGAGTTACTATGGATGGTAATCCCTCTCAGGAAGCTGTCACGTTACTCAATGTTAAAGATGGCACAGCAACATATGGAGATGACAAAATAGGCCCGCGTCAAATTCCTTTCGTATTAGAGTCTTTAAGGACAGATCCAAATCGAGGCAACAAATATGTAAGTGCCGACTCCGAGACAAACTATGAGGTAACAAATCCTAAGGAGTTTGGAGATGAAATTGGCTACAGTGAAGAATTGGAAAAGGAAATTTTTGAAAAGGATGGCATGCCGTACTATCACATGCCTGTTGGTAGGTGTAACTCATTGGTAATCATGCAATTTATGTGAAATTAGAAATTATCAAGTGGTTGATGTTTAACTTTAGAAGACAAAAGATCTCTTTAAGGCAAAACAGATATTCATTCAACTTTTGAAAGAATATGTATAATATTCATGATATATATCAGTGAATTTTCATATATCCTTTTTGTAGCATTAAGCATCCTATGCCCCAGTTCAGACAAAATGCATATTACATCTAGTTTACATTAATCTTGATGGACATAATTTGAATGCACATTAAATTCTTGGTGATAATGTAGCCTCAAACTAATGCAAACTAAGTTTCATTTAATGCATGTGAACACAGCAATTTTTTATGAGTACTACATCCTTAAACATAATGGTTCCATATTGATTGCTGTTGCAGCTACAGATGGTACTTATAGTCCAGAGCTTTTCGGGAAATACAAAGACCAGCTGCTAGAATTAGGAAAGAAAGGTCCAGTTTTAGTCCACTGTGCTAGTGCCAAGAGAGTTGGTAAGGATAAATTTTGGTCTTTCTAATAAATGTTGAAATTGTCTGAAAAATGAAAATACCTTTGTCTTATGATACATGTGAATTTTAATAGAAGGAATCCTTATACTGCTGCTAAGGTATAGAAAGTTGAGTAAAATTTGAGACTGCTGCTTCAGGCAACACTTGGTTGCTGAAAATGGGTC
Source organism: Pinctada imbricata (assembly GCA_033119305.1). Classification (NCBI taxonomy): domain Eukaryota; kingdom Metazoa; phylum Mollusca; class Bivalvia; order Pterioida; family Pteriidae; genus Pinctada; species Pinctada imbricata. The sequence goes on from VSWD01000005.1 coordinate 73,730,379, forward strand.
GCTGAGATAGAAATGCGGTCGCACCCAAGATACCAAAGTTTTAATAGAAAAATAAAGGTCATCAGCTGGATGGCTAGTTGCAAATTCTAGTTTGCCTGTGCAAAATTAAGGCATTGCAGGTGACAACCAAAAAAACTAAGCCCTGTTCTGTAGGAGCATAATCAAGAATTAATATATATGTAATTAAAATTTTCAGCATACATGTCTGTGTTAGCAGCAGCGTTACAATATGACAAGGACATGAGATGGGCCCTGAAGAGGCTGAGAGAGTTAGGTTTCGAAGTCAGCTCTACAAAGAAAAAGGATATTTATAACATGTACCAAGCATGGCTGGACAAAGAAAACTACAATAGAACAGACAAAGACGAGTTATGAGTACAAATAAGTCATGTGTTTAATAATTTCATAGAATCTGGTAGATATATTTATTATGTGTTCAGATTACTGTCCTGTTCACTAATTCCAGAGCATCCTGTTTTCCCGGTCTTCTCTAAAATATGATAATGTCATCTTCCAAAAAGATATCAATTTTGTAGTACTTCTTTAGTCGTAACAGAAAATACCATTGTTTTGGCTGTGCGTCAGTTAAGTTAGAAATAGGACGGAAAATAAAAAGTCTACAGGGATTTTCTATAGTAAAATCGCTGAAAATGTGTGACGTCGGAGGCTTTGATGTCACTGTTTACTATTGTTGACACGGAGAACAATATGGCAGCGACTTGAAATTAACATGGGAATTTCCCGTAGACATTTTATCTTTTCATAGGCAGCTGATAGGGTAAGTTGAAGTTAATTTCCAGTTACGACTAAAGGAGGTCAATTCTCGGAAACAATAATTTATAGCAAAATTCTTCAGACGACAGAATAAATCGCCCAAACAGGGTGCTCTGGATTTAGTGAACAGGACAGTAGATTGTGATCTGATTGATTTTACATGATTTAAGGAATTCCTGCATATTTTATCAATATACTGTAGAAAAAGGCATTATCAATACTGTATTTATATAATTTTTCTGAATATATCTTTATTTACTTACATAGTCATTATACATTTATTTATAGCATAGTCATGCATGAGTCAGATTTTTTTTTTCTGTTGCTTTGACAGTATCTTACAGTTTCAGTTAAGTTGTTATATTTTATTATTCTCTAGTCTTTTTACAGAGTATTGTAATTGCAGATTTTATTTGTTATTTCTAGAATTCTGCAGACGTCAGAGTAATTGAATTGGCAGTCAAGACTCATAATCTTCTTTTCTTTATATGCAATTTTTCTCGCTTTATCCGAGTTATTTTCATTTGTTATTTTTAGTCCCCTACTGGCTCGCCGGAGGGGACTTAAAGTTTGTTTGGTCTATTTTATAAATGTTAATTAATGTTATACATGCACAAAGTCTCAGATTTTTCTTTAACATTGCCATGATTTTATTATGTATTTGACTAATATTCAATTTGGCAGTTTTCATGAAACTTTTTTGGACTACTAGCCCAAAGTTGATTCCACTAGTCAGTTGTATAGGTTGTTTAATGTTGAACAATGTCTACTAGCCCACCAATCTTTCTTGTAGCCTCAAGCTTCGACATCTGAATTTTCATGAAGACTGCATTTGTATGGAAAATAAGAATGCCAGAGTAACTAATACTGTATATAAAAGAATTTTCAGCACTAGTCAGTGAGAGTTTTTTGTTTTATGACATCTAGTCTCACAGTCTCATTTATTGTCTGAATTTGTCTTCTGATATTTTATATTTATTCATTTGGTGCTTCAGCTTCAGTCAATTTGATTTTGAAATTACATTACATAATTCTAATTCATATATTTGAAATTCGAGCTTTAATTTTATTGTTTGAACTGTATGTGAATGTGTTTATCTGAACTGAAAATGAAATTTAAATAAAGATTAAATCTAAGTCAGCAAAAAGATAAGTATAGAGTGACATAATTTATGTACAATATCTGCTTTGTTGTATCGTGTGTAAAGAAAGTTGTAAAAAGAAAGTTGTATGATATTGCCTGTATTGCCCATATTCCATAGGTGTGTCATGATCTTGTTTCAAGGTCATTTGATTTTTTTAAATGGCAGTGGTAAAAACATAGAATCAATACAATAAAATGATCAGGTTCAAATGTTTTGCTCAATTTTGATAATGTTATATAAAATTTCTTAAATTTTTGTTTTTTGATAAATTACTGACATAAATTTTCATTATTGACTGATATTTGTATTATAATGAGCCTTATGTGGTCATATTTATGCTCCCAAATATCCAGGGCTTATTTTTTTATGTTGTGTCTGTCTGCATGTTTGTTTGTCTATTGGAAGCTTTGTCCTTATGCTTAAATTTTGAACGGTTAAGGGAAGGGATTTGATATTTTTTTTTACATGTATATTTGTTTAAACAAGGCCTTTCTTTTGACACCAACATTTGACCTTTTGACCCAGCTTGGATAAAGTCTTCACCCAAAAGATAGCTGCCATTGGAGGCATAATGTTTCCCAAACACCTTGTTTTTTTCTTTAAAATGTACAGGCATGAAATGATTGTATCCTCTTTCAGTATTACATAGAATTTTACCAAAGATATTGTAATTTTGTGTCCTTAACACCAAGTTTCAAGATGTTCCTTTACATGTACATTTGTATGTCTTTCAGTATGTGATTGAATCGGTTTCCCCAGCTCATCTGTTACTACACTTGACTTATTTTTTGCCTGTTGTTTTGGAATCTATACCTTCTGTGGTGGAATGATTCAGGATTTTGACTATCCTCCACTTTTTTCAGGAATTAAATAAAACTGGTGCTAAGAAGTTCATATACTATTTTGTACCTTATATCCAATTTTTTGACACATTTTTGTGGCTACATACAGAAAGACATGTCCTGATTTGGTTCATACTGAATATTTTTACATGAATGGTAATTATAAAAAGTATTCTAGCTATTTTCATGTACATGTACATCTTTTAATTATTGAGAAGGTTGATTTGATTGTAAGTCTTTTTACAGTCTATATATGTGACTGAAAAATAGCTTCACTGTTTATTCAATGAGCTCTCTATATACCGGTATGTATTGTTGTTGAAACATACATGTATGCACTTTTTTGAGTAATGGAACTTTATCCAATGTATGAATTCCGATAGAAAAACACAGCCCTTTTTGTGTGAACAGTTCTTTAAATACAGTGCATTATTAAAAACTTAAAATGCTGTTGAAAAAAATACACCTGGCTGTTGAAGTGCATGCTCTTGTTTGAGTTATTGAACTTTACCCATTGTATGAATTTGATAGAAAAGCACACCTTTGTTGTATGAACAGTTCTTAAAAAAAAAAAACGTATAAAAAACTTTGAGTAGGTTTCGGAAAAACACCAACAGAGGGTTAGATTTTGTTTAAAGAATACACTGAGCTCATGTGTCATTCATTTATTAGATCTGATATATCTGATATGATCAGTTCGTGACAAGATTACATTCTTATTTACGGTGCCATATCAATGTACATGTATATATTTTTAAGTGAACTGAGAACACAATGTCATATATTTTTGACACAATGTCATATATTTTTGATACAAGTAAGATGGAAACAGGCAATAAAATTGATTTGGTTTTTTGATTCTACAACCAGTGCAACAACCAAACTTCTCGTCACCTGGTTGTCCTCCAGGCAATCTGACTTTATCTTATAATTCTGTCTCTGTCTACATTAGAAAATTTGGTGCACACATACACTGACATATATATTTTTCTGAATTTATACTTTCCGATTTTTTTTCTCAGGAGGTCAAGGTCAAATTGCTTAATTAGGTCTTTGAAATTAGCATTCTAGAATGATCAAACTTGTTTTGTAGCTATAAGATATGCTTATTAAGCTATTCAGACCCTAAACATCCTGATTCAGTCATAACCCAAGGTCAGCATTTTCTCTCACTTTATAAAGCCTACTATGAATATTTTTGTAGCTCACATGACTGATGGCTTTGCTTTTCAATGACATTTACCTTAATTCCAACGATTCCTTACACGAAATTATGTTTATAATTGGTATAATAAATGAAAAACTGTAAATATATTTTAATTGGATGAGGGACCCTTAAAAGATGATTTACATAATTAAAAATGTGATACTTCATGTGTGACAGAGACCACAGGGACTTATCACGCATTCTGGTTGCTTGATTTACTATGGGTACGTCTTTCGGTACGCTTTTTCGACATAGTAACTTTCACACTTTTTTGGCTTATTACAATGTTTAGATTTGAGGATCACTGACGAGGGTTAAGTACCCGAAACGTGCATGTCTGGTCCATGTTGCCAATTTACCTGTTCTTAAATGATGCCATTCAATATGAAGACGTTTACAATTACATAACTCAAAGTACATCAAGCAACTGGGAAGTGTAATAAATCCCTGTGTCAGAGACTCAAAAGTACACATTTGTTCATTTTACATAACAGGCAAACATTATTAATGCTTTTGATATCTAAAAGTTTTTTTTCAGTATTACTTGAGTTAGTAGCTTAGACATACAATAAATGTATCAGTGTTCACTCTTTAGCCATATCTTTAAAGAATAGATTTCAGTTCTCAAAACTCAGTTTGAGCAATTTACTGTTTTCTAAGTCAAAAGGACAAAGTTACAGTCAAATAAGTCATGATTATCCTTATATATAGTGTTTCTGTTGGAAGTCAAACGTACTACATGTATTATATCATAATGATTAATACCTAGAGGTAATTATTTCATTATGCTATTTAAAATTGACCTTCATTTGTTGATTTTTAATTATCAAAATTTGTAACTTGTTTGTATTCAGGTTGATAATAAACTATAAAATGACATTGATGACACTTTGAATCATCGATATGGATGTTTGATAAATGTTCATATATTTGATTGACCTACATTGTTAACAAATTGTATTGTTTGAGTCAATAAATCTTATATACATTGTACAATTTCAGGTTTAAAGTTATTTCATCATCAGCAATAGTGAAGGTAAAAAGAAAACCAGTTAATTCAATATTAGCCTGAAGAAAATGTTAAAAGACTTGATTGAGATCAGGGGGTATAACCCACAATGTTTCTTCATCATTGACTTTTATTATTGGTATGCAATTTTCAAATTTCAGGAGATTGTAATTTTGATTCGCATCCGATTTTAATACAGAGAACCCCTTCCTAGTAAAGAAAAAGAACATCTAAAATTGGTTTGAAGTTATGTAAGGGATTGTAAAATATTAATTGACATCTTCCTCCTAAAAGTTATCTTAAACATACTGACCCCTAAAACACATTGGTCTTTTTCCTTAACTCAATTGATTATAATTTCAATCTTCAAGGATTTGAGAATTCATCCTTGCAATGTGGACTAATGTTTGGTTTATAATGAAATGAGGGAGAGCATAAGTTATCTTAACACCAAAGTTTGAAGGTCTATTTAAATAACCTTGATCTGTCGTATTGACAGGCCTATATCGGTAGGCACATCCCCTTCCTGACATGTTTATCCTTTCCATTTGGTATGGAGAGCACAAAAGGGATAAAAACAACCACGTTCACTATTCAGACAATGTCGGATCCATCCAATAAAGGGCGAGCATTTCACTTCGCTTGGGAAAAAAAGATACAGATAGCACAAAAAGGTACAATTCGCTACCACACTAAAACGTCCAGGGGAAGGGACAGTACATCCCTTATTCCGTCTGAACACACGTACAAAACATACACATTCTCATGCTGGTCAGAACCTGCAATGTACTGAAGCTCGAAAGACTATAAATAGTACAAAAGTAGGTAATATTCAAAGCATACCCCGCGAGGGGCGAGACCATGTGCCTAGGTAGAGACAGCGTCTCCTGTTTGCATGCAACACCTGCTGCTACAAATGTCTAGACGTTTGGTATGGATATACAGATTGAAAGAATGATGATATAATACAAAAAAAACTAAGGATGTCATGCATAAAACATTCACATCATACAATGAAACAAAATAGGAAAACGAGACAACTGTACTTAGTTAAAGACAAACAGAATAAACAGGAGAATAAATGGTCTTTGAGAATTGTATACCGTGACAAATATGGACTATGACCATATCCCAATACACGGTACAAAATCGATAATTCAGAGAATCATAAACCGAAGGCATTAAGAAATGAATCTTATATTTTTTCTGTTGATGCAGGTATCACCCAAAAAATTGGACAGAAAACTGCATCAATGCGCGTAGCGCGTTGATGCAAAAGTTTTCTGTTCAATTTTTCGGGCTATACCTGCATCAACAGAAAAAATATAGAATTCATTTCTTATCATTTAATGGTGGAAAACAGACTGTTTTCTTGGATAAAAAAACAATCAATCACCGCACTATATTTCGTAAGTCGGAATGTTTTTCAGTGATACGTCTGCCAAAACAAGTTATGGCAGCCGCCATGATTCAAACAGCGAACGATCGTCTCTCTATATCTTTGGAATAAGGACCAGTTTGAGCAAATTCTACATGCACTGTTAACTTTTGAGTAAGTAGAAAAGAAATGGTACCCTTGAAATGATAAACAAACATCAGCAACTTGAATTTTCAGCAACGAATTCATTCGTGTTTGAGGGAACCCCCAGTTCTGAAAATAGTGCTATAAATAGACTTCCGTGAAAAATTGTGTTGATCGATGTATCAACAAAATTTCTCAGCCAATCAGAATCTTTGTTTCTTAAAAATGACAATGAAAATTAAATGATTACAAAATCAGGATAAAACGGGAACCCAAGCAAACAAACAAAGACCTCCACCAATGAAAAGAAGCGAACTCCCAATATGGGGAGTGAAACCAACTAGGTGCCTAGGGAGAGTCAGCATCTCCTGCTTGCATCTTATTTTCAAAATATTCTGAATGTGTTATCATAAAACAAAAACTAAGGACAAGGGAACAAGTTGTCAAGTTGTTGATAAACTAGTAGTGAAAGAGTCTGTCACACGCAAATCTGTCCTCAGAACGAAATTGTTGTAGTTGGAGCTTGCTCTGGAATAGCTTATCATACACCAAGGCAAGAAACAAATACTAGGTCCACTCAGGAAAAGTAAATTTATTTGAAATTGAATTCATCATATTTGCCATTTTATTGAAGTACTTAGATAACCGAGTCATCAAAACATACTGCGGTCTCTTTCACATGTAGTTCAAACTTATAGATTGTGTATACTTGCATAATATATGTAACATGATTCAAGTGATGTATGAAAATAATAAGTACGGCTTGTTTTAACAGTGCCACCTACAACCCATAATTCTACAATGCCTTCCGCACTTGCACTGGGGATGGTTCATTAGGTAAGTTATAACTCCTTCGTGTTTCCATGCAGCTTGTGTCATTGTCTCCGTCTGTTTGTCCTATTTCCTTTTCACGCGAGAAAGATCTGTTTTGAATTTTGTCATCCAAATCCTAAGCCTTTCGATCGTGTTTTTTTTTTGGAATCTGATTTCGGCTTTTGTGTTTGACTTTCATACACTGATTTCAATCGTTGGACGTGGAGTTCTGTATCATACTACTACATGTATTTATTAAGCAACATATCACAAACAAGAAGGGAACCTCATGATAATTTGTCTTATTCGTGTAACGTGAATCACTGCTTCTTCTTAGAGACTACGCTTTGTTTATTCTTGGTCATTGAGCGAAACATTGTATAACATTAAGACAGAAATTGAGATGGGGTTAAGCTTCCATTTTAGTCCTACTTTGATACTAGTACAAAATCGTTCATCAAAAATCATCTAATCAATGGCATAAAAAAAAACAGGATAAAACCAGAACTAAGGAAAAGGAACAGAAATAAAAATAAATCTATCATATGGATAGTTCTAAGTAAACTCCCTGCGAAGGAGTAAGATCAGGTGCCCAGGAAAAACGAGTACCTCGATCCTGCTTGCATGCAACACCCACAGCTTCAATTTGGTAGAAATGTCACAATCGGTAAATCCCATTATTCGGTAAAAAGGTCACAATCGTTAACTCCAACAAAGGAAGACAAACGTATAAATTGGTATGTCATGGCACAAAAGGTCTACTTCAGAATATCATTTATGACTCTGTACAAGGGGACATCATGTAGTGTGCTACCATTTCCCCACATCGACCATAGAACTTCCTCAGTGACGATGTTAGTCGGTCACAATTTTTTTCTTGACCGAGAAGCAGTATAGCTTTTTGAACAAAGTACTGAGTACTTGGAGCTTGCCCGAGCATAACGTATAAGTTGAGAAATGAAAACGACATGCAGGTGACGACGGGATGTTGATACTCAAAAATGGAAAATATTGTGATATTGATATCGAAGTCGTCACGTTTGTCATAGAGTGAGGTGTTCATATTACCGTGGGCGTCCACATGATATCCAAATAGGACGCTGAATCTTTTGGTCTCTGGCGTGTATTTAACTTCAAGTTCAACGAGATAGATTGCGCCAAGCTAGCAAATTTGCAAATTTTAGATTATTGATAGATAGTATATATATCACCAATGTATCTCTACTTGAATAAGTTATGGTAAGTTGCGCCACCTTGAATATTTCTAGTTCGACAAAGAAATAGTTGTACACTCAAATTAATAGATGTAATTCCATTGGTCCTAAAGCCTGCCATACATAAATAACTTCCACAAAAATCCTCATCTTTTTGAAAATCCAAGTTCTAAATCTGAAAGATATTTCAAATCCAAATTACGCAATTTACATAAGAAATATGTCATCGTTCCCGCAGACAAAGCAGCCAATAACACCATCACTTTGGTTTCGGAATTTTCGTCTACAAATACTTATATCAAAAGCAATGAAAGTGTCCCTTACTTGAGTGAAATTTCTTCATTTAACATCCCTATTTCTTCACACTTTCACGGATCGAGCCACGACTCCGCTACGACTCCAAAAAAGGTCTATCCTTGGCGAGTCGGGACGCAAATTGTTCGATGAACCATGAACCTACGACTCCAGTACGGATTGCTACGGGTTGATACGAATCGAGTACGGATAGCTAAGGATTGCTACGGATATCGTCCCGACATTGCTACGGATTGCTACGACACGCCTACGGATTGCTACGACACGAGTACAGATAGATACGGATTGCTAAGGATTACCACGACTCGAGTACGGATAGCCACAATCTGCACCAGGATAGCTAGGACTGCAGTACGGATTGGTAGGACAAGCTTGAATTTCCTATGCATTTTTAATCTGTAATTATTTACTAAAACACCGAATATTTTCAAATTGAGATGGTCTCAATTGTTTTATAACATTATTGAGGTTTTATACATGCCTTTATATCATGACATGAAATTGAATAGTTGAAGTATTAACTCATATATTGACCGAAAAACGCACAGAAACCTAATAAATTTGAAGTTTATATAAGACACAATCCTTGGCTATCCGTAGCAACCCGTAGGAGAGTCGTAGCAATCCGTGGCAAAGTCGTAGCAATCCGTAGCAGAGTCGTAGCAATCCGCAGCAGAGTTGTATTGCTATTTTTATCACAAAAATGGTCCCGGATTGCTACGGATGCGCTACGGGTTACTACGACTCCCCTACGGAAAGCTACGACTCCACTACGGGTTGATAAGACTCCCCTACGACTCCGCTACGACAAATCTATTCGTAGCGGGGTCGTGGGAAATTTTGAACATGTTCAAAAATTTTCTGTCTCATTCCGGATACCTACGGATTGCCAAGGATAGCTACGACTTGTCACGACTAGTGCCGGATCGAGCTACGGATTGCTACGGATAGATACGGATAGCTACGGATGTAAAATTGTTCTCGATCCGTAGCTATCCGTGACCCGATCCGTGAAAGTATGAAGGGGGCTTAAATTGGATCTTCCTACACTATATTGCATACCAAAATTGCACAAGTCTCCCTACAAGTTTCGATACATTGCTAATTCTAGCAACTGCTGAACTACATTTTTTTTTTAGAAATCTGACGTCAGCACTCACGGTGATAAATGAACACGTAGCAAAATATTGTGAAACTGTTCTAAACAGGAATGATGTAAACTTACCTTAGTCTATGAAAAATTCAGGGGATGAATTTGGCAAAATGAAATCTAGAAATTATCAAGCCAATACGATTTCTTCATACGACTTTTCATATATGTACACCACGCTTCCTCACGATGAAATTAATGATCAATTGTCCAAACTCATTAAATGATGCTTTAATCGAGAGGGGAAAACTTATATATTTGTTCATCTTAATCAAATGTTTTCTTTTCCACTACAGAATACAAATCATATAAATCATGGATATGTAGTGACCTTTGTTTTGCCTTGTCCTTCCTTTTGGACAACATTTATGTAAGATTTGGTGAGAATATCTACAAGCAAATTGTAGGGATCCTTATGGTTACTAATTGTGCGCCTCTAACTGCAGATTAGTTTTTATACACGTATGAAAAAGAATTTATCCAAAATCTTCAACAGAAAAGAAAACATGATGATGAGAAAAGTTTCAATAGTACTTCTAGGTACTTGGATGATATTCTTAATATCGACAATCCTGTTTTTGAAAAGTATAAAAATGTTATTTTCCCTAAAGAACTGACTCTAAACAAGGCAAACGTTACAAACACAGAAACACTATTCTTTTACCTAAATATCAAAATTGTTAACGGAGAGATTCATATTAGTGTGTATGACAAAAGAGATGATTTTGGATTCAACATAGTAAACATTCCCTGGCTTGGTGGTGACGTTCCTAGATTACCGTCATATATGGTATCTACATTTCGCAGCTCATCCGATATGCTAGAGCATGTACTGATGTTTTAGATTTTCAATTACCAAGAAACTTTTAGGTCAAGGTTTTCGCTTTCACAAACTAGTAAAGACTTTCTGGAAATTTTACAAACTTATTGTCAACTTCTTTTGAAATTCAAACCAAAGCCAGCAACAGAGTGTATTTCTTTGGGTATTTCGCAACCTGTGTTTTATGGTGACATGATCAACAAAATAAGAAGGATAAAAGGTATATATACAGATCAAACGCCTTTTATATCGTGGATATGATCCTAATGTCACCAAACGGACACTAGGCTTGGTACTTGACCAATCTACAGTCTTGTACTAGCGCATTCTTAAAACTTGCATCCTGACTCACTGTGACGACGGGATTCCATGACGGGTCCTGTCCTAACCTCTTTAGAGAAGGCAAAGTCCCGACCACATATCCTACATGTATTACATACGCCCTCTCTTTATATCCATTTACATATTCATCTATGTTGCTTGGGCCCCTGCGTATTGCGTTCTTGTTTGTAAAGTGTCATCTGATTTTGAGGAGGTTGTTTTACACCACAATATATCTTTCTTCGAGAGCTCTGGGAAATCGGAAAAGTGGGAGGGTTGTGCGCACGTAATCAAGGATAACCAAACAGTCTGCTCCTGACATGGCAGATGTTCGTCCTACGTCGGCACCGATTGCTCATTGGTCCAATTGATTTATGTGAAGTCATTTTTGTTTGATGTTTCTCTGTTACTTGACGTTGTACCATTACGTCTCTTTCTTCTTTGTGTGTTTTTTTTACAATGGGTGATTTGAGTGTTTGCTGTTGGTGCTGCAACTAGGTGTTATTGGAGATCCCCTCCTTTCTTTTACAGTAAGGCAATATGTAGAAAGTAAGTCAATATCTTCTTTTATCTCATTTGTGTCCCACTTTGCCATGTGGAGTTCGTAAAAAAGTTCCCCGCAAGGGGTTTGACAGTAAGTGTTTTAAATTTTTAAATGTTTTTCTCTGACATGGTCGTCATTTTCTTTAACTCACATATATATAGCACTTTCTTGATAGACATAGCCTCCGACAGTACATGTTTTTTAGATATTGTTTTCATTTCCGTGCGTGAACATCGACGGCGGATGCGGCTAGCCAAACAGGGAGTGCTTACTCCTCCCGGGCACCTAGCCCACCCACCTCTAGCTTAATAAGGGTCCGTAGATGCTCGATTTGGTACTCTATTATGAGTGCTGTTGAGATTTTGAATTGTCGTCAGGATCTTTTTTTATCTCGTTTATATATCTGAAAAGAAATTGAAGTGTTTGCAAAAACTATGAATTGTTTCATATACCTGAACGATATATTATTAGGAATTGTCCTAGTGCAGTCACAACTCCATGCGTTTCGATCTCATGCGGTGATATTACTTACCTGTTTGCTATATAGTAAGATTTTTTCTAATTTGTGTAGGAGGGCAATTCAAGTCAAAGGACAGAGTCTTGTTACCCTTCCAAGTATTATTGCTTTAAAAGAAGCCAAAACCAGGTGAAATAAAGATGTGCCCTGAATATGAAAATATTTCATTTAAATTTAGTGTCCTTGATCAACAAAATAAAGAATAGTTTAATTTATAATTAATGACAACATATAATCTTACTTAAAAGAGAAAAAGAGAGCCTTTTAATGATACAAAATATATATAAAGATTTATCGAGAAAATTCTGACAATCGATCACCCAAATTTTATACACATCTATTACTATATCTCCAGATTTTAAAAAGATTATAAAATTTAGAATTATAAATTAATGAAGTAATTTGAATTTTTCATGCTTTCTTTCCTACATTTAGGTCACAGGCATCAGATTCCTAAAACAAAAACACCATCTTAAACTCCCGTTTCTCTTCTCTTTCCTCTCTTAGCAGTTTTCGAAATCAGTTAATACATGCCAGCAGTGATACCTAAGAAGGGTAAATCTCTAAGAATCTGGTGCCTGTGATTCAGGCATCAGACAATTGATAGATTGGTTATACTGAGCAAAAAACGGAAATATGTTACTTTGCTTCTACATGATTTTATTCAATTAAAATCGTACATGGGGGAGACTGGTTATCGTTATAGTCCGGCAGATTCTGACCAAAAATGGGCCTAATTGTTCATTTCGTGATAAAAGCATGAAATTAAGTACACACACTCACTAAGACCCATCTTGAAGATTTAGCTATGGTGCCATCTCAGTTTCAGTCTAAAAAGGGATGTTTTGGGGTAAAAATATTACTTTGACTCAAAAATCACTAAAAATTGGGAAAAGGCTATAGCTCATTCATAAATTGATATTTTCCTCCCATTTTTTCTTATTTTTGTCATTAAGACCCGTTTGAAATAGTATGATATTGAAACATCTTGATTTCAGTGTATAAGGTAATATTTTTGGGTAAAAACATAGTTTTGTGCTCAAAAATCACCAAAAAATGGAAAAAGGCTATAACTCATGAATGAATGTAAACTTTTTTAAAGTTCTTTCATAATATTATCCTGAAATGACCTTTTTAAGAATCATGTATAGTGCGATCTTAATTTCAATGAGCAAAGAGACATTGATTTTGGGTAAAATGGTGTTTTTGATCAGAAATCTCTAAAAACCGGAAAAAGGATTTTAGTCATTGATTCTTCCATATTTTGTTAATTTTTTCATTGTATTTCATCCTTACAACTAATCTGAAATAGTAAGCAATGATGTTTCTTTGGTTTTAAGGTATAATGGATTATTTTGGGGTGAAAATGTTAAATTTTGCTCAAAAATCACCGAAAAATGGAAAAAGGCAATAAGTCATAAATTTGTTAATGTTTTTGGAAGTAACCTTCATAATATTATCCTGAAGTACACATTTGGAGAATTAGCTATAGTGCCATCTTAATATTAATGATCGAAGACACATTTTTGGGGTAAAAATAGTGTTTTTGGATTAAAAATCTCTAAAAACTGGAAAGGGCTTATATTCATTGATTCATTCATATTTTGTTCATTTTAGATCATATTTCATCCTTACAACTAATTAATAATGAGCAATGATGTTACTTTGACTTTAAAGTATAACGGAATATTTTTTGGGTAAAAATGTTGTGTTTTGCACTAAAATCCCGAGGAAATGGGAAAAGGCTTTAAAGCCTTAAGTGATGGTCATCTTAACAAGTTTTTTTTAAACCTTTTCCTTAAGAAAAATTTTGGAGAAGTACATTGTACATTTAGTATCTTAATTTCCGTTTGTAAAGCCATGTTGGTTTTGTGTAAAATGGGGTTTTTTTCAGCCTCAAAGTCACTGAAATTTGGAAAAAAAAAGCTTTTGTAGTCATATATTAATTGATGATGGAGCCATCCTAATGTCAGTGTATCAAGGAATGTTTTTGTTAAAAAGTTAAGTTTTGTTGTTTGGAAGCGCTTGAGGATGGGTATAACTCATTAATTCATTTATAACATAAAAATCATAGTATAATTGTTTATTTTTAAAGATCACCTTAATTTCTGTCTGCAATGAAATATTTGGTCGAATTGGCTAAAAAAATATTTTTGTGAATCAAATCAGGAAAGGTTTCCTATTATTTAATTGCATTTAAGTGATCAAATAGGAATGAGCCAGAAGAGATTGCTTTGGTTATTTCGATATTTTTGGGGGGTAATATCTTAATTGTTCTTCAAAAATTGCTGATTTCTGGAAAATCTTTATTACTATCAAATTCTATATCTTTATTGTAGTCACATATTCAAAAATGTTCTGGAGTATATCATAGTTTGTCCTTGTAGGTTAAGATACAAAAATATATTCCTTATCAATTTGAACGATAGTTTTGGGGCAAATTTTTTTTTTTTACAGAAAACAGGAAAGTATAAAAGAAATTATCATTTTTAAAATTCTTTATTTCCTATTTAGCTGGTTTTTTCTTACCTATTCATCATTTTTCTTTTGTGAAATATTGTTATATTTTGGGTAAAATACATAAACGTAAGGTCACAAAGCAAGCATTTGTCTTTCAAAAGCTAGCAATACATAACTTCTAAATAAGTTTTATTGCATTTTTAGTTTTATTTTTACCCAAAATGTAACAATACTTAATAAGATTAGAATAAAATGATGAGAATATTAAATAGGAATAAACAATTTGATAGAAAATAAAGATAATAAAAGTGAAAATTTGAAAATGATTCTTTTTATACTATAATAGTAGTTGTTTTCAGCTATTTCTATATATAAAACATACTTTTTGCCCCAAAATATCATTCATATTAACAAGAGATACCTTAGATTCATAAAACTCACTATGGCGCAAACTATGATATACCCCAGAACACGTTTGAACATAGTCAGTAACGTAGCATTTCAAAGTAATAAAGATCTCCCAGAAATCAGTGATTTTTAAATGAAAATGAATATTTTACCCCCAGAATTGCAAAACAATCTCTTCTGACTCATTTCACTTGATCACTGAAATGCCATTAAATTATAGGAAACCTCTACTGTTTTCATTCATTAAGATATATAAATTTTAAAAATAATTCACAAAAATATGTAATTTTTGTGAATAATTAGGGTTTGTGTCCCAAAATAGCATAGAAATTGAATTTCAGTTATTGAATGACATTCATATCCATTCATTATAGGAGACAATAGTACTTACAAAGCTAAGATGTTTCAATTTGGGAGCTTAAAAGAAATATTAATTGTTTTATCAAAATAAGTGGTTTTTGCTCAAAAATACATTTTTACCCCAAAATGTTGACTGAAATGAGCTATTATTTTGCATTTTACCTTCATTTGATCAGATCATTTACTTTCTTAATTAGATTTGCTTTAAATCTATATTATTAGATAAGACAAAAGACTTAAAAAAGTTTTTTTTTTCAGAAATATGATTGTTTTTAAACGAAAAACAGGCATTTGCCCAAAATTAAGTAGCAGATATATCATGTTTGTTTCATACAATTTTAAAATTTACGGATGAACCTCCATAATGACACTTTAAAGTACGTTCCTTTTATCATTTTAAAAATTCCTAGAAATTCAATAAAAAAATTTCTCCAGACATAAGCGAATTTTGTTCATTAAACCCCCCCCCCCAGAGACAATTTAATTATGAATGAAAATGCCAGTAAAACATATTCAATCTGAAAAAGTAAAAAAAAATCATAATAGAAAATAGACTTCAATTATTTATTTCATAATGCATAAGGGTTCTTGTTTAAATTGATATACAAAAATTCTAAATTTCTAATTGAAAACACAGGTTTCTGTATAAAAACAAAAATTTCGAGGATTTTTCAAAATATTGAAAAATGTAAATATATATGTCATTTGAAAGAAGAGACCTTGAAAATGCTTTGTAAATTATCATTGAACGGTCATATGCAATGCTAAGTAGTGAAAAGCAGGAAAAATTTAGATGTCGTCTAATTTCTGTGAAATTTTGCAAAAATTCGATGTTTTTACCCCTAAATACATAGAAAAAGTAGGATTTGGAACTAAAAACTTATAACATCTGAAAGAGCACCAAAAGTAATATATATTCATATTTACCAATTTTTAAAATCATCATCCATACAAATGTATACATTTTTTCCTATTTTCAGTGATTTTCGACTAAAAAACAAGATTCCCCCCCAATAAAATATCTGTCTTAGCTACCTTTTATTCGTTGTAATCATACATGTTCAAACACAAAAGGAATATCGGAATATATGGGTATCGTTTATTCACCTTGGATGATACCAATGACCTCAAATTTTGGGGTCTGGTAGAAAACCTTTTCCGGTTTTTAGAGATTTTGGGGCCAAAAACACTATTTTTACCCAAATCGATGTGTCTTTGCTAATTGAAATTAAAGTGGCACTATAGCTAATTCTCCAAAAGGGTACTTTAGGATAATATTATGACAGAACCTCCAAAAAAATTACATCTATTCACGAGTTATTGCCTTATTCCATTTCCGGTGATTTCTGAGCAAAAAATCAACGTTTTTACCCAAAATAGACCTTGATTCACCGAAATCAAGTTGATTCAATACCTTACTATATCAAATGGGTCTTACTGATAAGAATAAGGAAAAGATTGGGGAAAAATATCAATATATAAATGAGTTATAGCCTTTTCCCTATTTTTAGTGATTTTTGAGTCAAAAAACCATTTTTACCCCAAAATATCCCTTTTTAGACTAAAACTGGGATGGCACCATAGCTAAATCTTCAAGATGGGTCTTAATGAATATGTGAACCAAATTTCATGCTTTTATCAAAAAGTGAACGATTGATACAAGAATCTGCCGGACTATTATGGGAGACTATAATGCACAATTATCTGTGCTGATGCAATATTTTATCATGGTAATCACGTGTCAGTTTACATGTATGTCCTTTCATCCTTTATCTTATCAGTAGCAAACCTTCATTAAATATAAAGGTGACAGATACATCGATCATTTGGCGAAACGCTCAACCCCATTTTGAAGTCATATGATATATTAAAGCATTGATGTGACGTCATGCCTTTGTTCTAACAGTCCGAAATTTACCTTTGACTGCCCAATATCAAATTTAGGTCGCGTTTATTAGAAATTAATAAACGTGACCTAGATTTAATATTGGACAGACATAGGTAAATGTACCTTGACATCTAGAGGTGACCCGTTACAATCCCTATTTAGACACACCCTTTTATTCTGTATATCCAAATTTACAATCCCAAATGAGACACACCCTTTTATTCTATATATCCAAAGTAGATTGAAATAAATCGTCACCACTACAAGTATTCTCGTCACATTTTTTTTTCAAAAAAATTGCATTCAAGACTAAAATTGCGTCTGTGACATAATTTTTCACTGCTTTTTTAAAAAATGTATTTTGAGTAATGAAAATTTAATCTCCATTATCCTTCATCTAGTATGAGAGTTTGAAGTGATTACAGTTCGTTACAATAACACTTCTAAGACAATTAACATGATAAGAACAAAGTCAAAAGTCATGCCACTTTGAATAGTGATCAATGTTTTAAGTACGATATACGCCTCAAACAATTCATTCTTAAAGATATTGGACAGTTTTCGGCCCTGCGGGCCTCAAACTGTCCAATATCTTTAAGAATGAATTGTTTTTGGAGTATATCCAATACATAGTTGGTATTTTGATTGAGACATTATCCATAACGTGACGACCGAATAGGTTCGATTCACTTGGTAAAATAGAAAATCAGAAACCGAAGGCATACAAAACCAGGATAAAACAGGAACCAAAGCAAACAAACAAAAACCTCCACCATGTCGAGAGCATTTATCACAGTTCTCAAATGTTTGAAGATCAAGAAGTGTAAATGAGAAACTTAACTAAGTACTATTCTATATTCATTACTACAGCCAAACAAAAAAAAACCCCCCAGAATACAAAAAAATGCATGTATTAAACTAAGGATGCCATGTATTTAACAACTACATCATACATTGAAACAAAATAGGAAAACGAGACAACTGTACATAGTTAAAGACAAACAGAATAAACAGGAGAATAAATGGTCTTTGAGAATTGTATACCATGACAAATATGGACTATGACCATATCCCAATACACGGTACAAAATCGATAATTCAGAGAATCATCAACCGAAGGCATACAAAATCTGGATTTAACAGGAACCCAAGCAAACAAACAAAGACCTCCACCAATGAAAAGAAGCGAACTCCCAAGATGGGAGTGAGACCAAGAACCTTGGAAGAGTCAGCATCTCCTGCTTGCATCTTATTTTCAAAATATTCTGAATGACTTATTGTGTTATCACAAAACAAAAACTAAAGACGAGGAAACAAGTTGTCAAGTTATTGATAATCCAGTAGTAAAAGAGTCTGTCAAACGCAAATATATCATTGTTCTAAGAGTAGTTTTCTGTCCTCAGAACGAAATCGTTGTAGTTGGAGCTTGCTCTTGAATAGCTTATCATACACTAAGGCAAGAAACAAGTACTAGTTCCACTCAGGAAAGGTAAATTTATTTTGAAATAGAATTCATCGCATTTGTCATTTTATTGAAGTACTTAGATAACCGGGTCATCAAAACATACTGCGGTCTCTTTCACCTGTAGTTCAAACTTATAGATTGTGTATACTTGCATAATATATGTAACATGATTCAAGTGATGTATGAAAATAATAAGTACGGCTTGTTTTAACAGTGCCACCTACAACCCATAATTCCACAATGCCTTCCGCACTTGCACTGGGGATGGTTCATTAGGAAAGTTATAACTCCTTCGTGTTTCCATGCAGCTTGTGTCATTGTCTCCGTCTGTTTGTCCTATTTCCTTTTCACGCGAGAAAGATCTGTTTTGAATTTTGTCATCCAAATCCTAAGCCTTTCGATTGTGTGTTTTTTTTTTTTGGAATCTGATTTCGGCTTTTGTGTTCGAGTTTCATTTACTGATTTCAATCGTTGGACGTGGAATTCTGTATCATACTACTACATGTATTTATTAAGCAACATATCACAAACAAGAGGGGAACCTCATGATAATTTGTCTTATTCGTGTAACGTGAATCACTGCTTCTTCTTAGAGACTACGCTTTGTTTATACTTGGTAATTGAGCGAAACATTGGATAACATTAGACAGAAATTGAAATGGGATTTGGGCTTCCATTTTGGTCCTACTTGGATAATTAATTTACTAATACAAAATCGTTCATCGAAAAATCGTCTAACCAATGGCATAAAAAACCAAAACTAAGGAAAAGGAACAGAAATAAAAATAAATCTACCATATGGATAGAGGTGAACTCCCTGCGAAGGAGAAAGATCAGGTGCCCAGCAAGAGTGAGTACCTCCTGCTTGCATGCAACACCCGCCACTTCAATTCGGTAGAAAGGTCACAATCGGTAAATCCCATAATTCGGTAGAAAGGTCACAATCGTTAACTCCAGCAAAGACAGTTGGTATGTCATGGCATAAAAGGTTTACTTCAGAATATCATTTATGATTCTGTACAAGGGGACTTCATAGTGTGCTTCCATTACCCCATATCGACCATATAACTTCCTCAGTGACGATGTTAGTCGGTCACAAATGTATCATTAACCGAGAAGTTTAACTGAAAGCAGTCTAGGTCTTAAAACAAAATCTGAGTACTTGGAGCTTGTCCGAGCATAACATATAAATTGAGAAATGAAAACGCAACATGCTGGTGTCACGACGGAATGTTGCTACTCAAAAAAGGAAAATTTGTGATATTGAAATTGAAGTCGTCAAAAGACAACATGATATCCAAATAGGACGCTGAATCTTTGGTCTCTGTCGTTTATTAAACTTCAAGTTAAACGGGATAGATTGCGTCAAGCTAGGTAATTTGCAAATTTTGGATTATTGATGGACAGTAGATCATCAATGTATCTTTACGTGAAGTTGAAGTTAAGAGCTAACTTGAATAAATTATGGTAAGTTGCGCCACCTTGAATAAATTCGACAAGGAAATAGTTGTACACTTAGATTAATTAATGTAATTCCATTGGTCCTAAAGCCTGCCATACATAGATAACTTCCACAAAAATCCTCATCTTTTAGAAAATCCAAGTTCTAAATCTGAAAGATATTTCAAATCAAAATTACGCAATTTACATGAAAAATATGTCTTCGCTCCTGCAGACAAAGTAACCAACAACACCATAATCCACATCTATTAGAATATCTCCAGATTTTGAAAAGATTATAAAATTTAGAATTATAAATCAATGAAGTTATTTGAATTTTTCATGCTTTCTTTCCTACATTTAGGCCACAGACACCAGATTCCTAGAAACAAAATAAAACCCCATCTTTAACTCCCGTTTCTCTTCTCTTTCCTCTCTTAGCAGTTTTCGAAATCAGTTAATACATGCCAGCAGTGATACCTAAGAAGGGTAAATCTCTAAGAATCTGGTGCCTGTGATTCAGGAATCAGACAATTGATAGATTGGTTATACTGAGCAAAAAACGGAAATATGTTACTTTGCTTCTACATGATTTTATTCAATTAAAATCGTACATGGGGGAGACTGGTTATCGATATGGGAGACTAAAATGCACCATTATCTGTGTTGTTGCAATATTTTATCATGGTAATCACGTGTAAGTTTACATGTATGCCCTTTCATCCTTTATCTTATCAGTAGCAAAACTTCATTAAATATAAAGGTAACAGATACATCGATCATTTGACGAAACGCCCAACCCCATTTTGAAGTCATATGATATAATAGTTGATATTTTGATTGAGACATTATCAAAAACGCGACGACCGAATAGGTTCGATTCACTTGATAATTAAAGACATTTTAAAACAAAAAAACAAAGACTTATCCTTACGAAAAAAAAAGACACTGATCCAACAGAAGGTTCGAGAGGATGTCAGTGAGTCAGTTGAACGAGGCACGATATGGGCGGGCATGTTTTCTTGTACTCAACACTTGCCCCGTGACTCTCAGGCGAGTTATTGATCATTACTGTTCTACAACGGGATTTAATGATTTAGAAGGACTATTAAATCATGTCAGGAATAAACATGACCTTTTCCATCTTTCGTTCGGACAATGCTGTTGTGGACACACAAGTCGTAACAAGCCGCTGAGAAAACAGCAATGGGAATTGCTATACCGTAAAACGTACTCGAGTAACCCACACGGACAGCAAGGACAATGTTACTGTATGTATTCAGCTATTCCTGGTGTGACTTCAGACGTCATGGATGTCACACTGTGTTGTCTTGTCATCAGGAACATATGTCGGGGGATAAACAACGCAGATATTGACGCCATTAGCAGTGTTCGGAATCAGTTAATACATGCCAGTAGTGCTACTTTAGAAGATACTGCATACAATTATCTATGGAAGAAGGTAGAGACAGCTGTAATTAGTCTAGCCAAGAAAGCGGATTCTGTGATAGAGATGGACACAAAAAGAGCTGTTCAAGAAATGAAGGACCGCATAATGAATCCGGTAGATTTATGCTCTCTCAAAGATCTCATCTCCGACCAAAAGTGTATGGATGAACTCAGACAGGTACTTGCAACTATGTTTCTTAATTATTTATGTTAGCCATGTGTTTGCTTTCATGCTAATAACAGGGATATAGACACGTCTTGAATTCGCAATTAACTATGAATTGGAGAATCACTATATCAAATATTAACCTTTAGAAACACCCCCAGGAAATGTGTAAACAGACAAACAAACAAAAAGCTGACGTACTAGTTTTCGAAATACAGCGTCCAAAAGCGAGAGCTAGATAAAACGCCCGGAATGAGTCTGCATCTCCCGCTCGCACAGAAACTTGTCTTATACAGGTTCATCTCGTAGCATCAGCAAAAAGCACATAATCGTAAAGGATCATATAGCCGATAAATATGAATGTGTGGTACATTGTATTTTGTCAAGAAGGCTTAGATTTAGCTACAGAATTTGAACACTTCGTGCTTTCTTTTATTGTATTTCTATCAAAAAGTGTTTTACTTGATTTCAATTTCAGAGAATTAGTGAAATAGAAACAACGCAGTTACTGTACAAGAGAGACCCAGGAGATTTTCCTCGTAAGTTAAAGTACTTTTAATTTTCATTCTTATGACTCTGGCCCCCAGTAAACATGTCAAAAATATTTCGGTAAATGTTATAGAAACGTGATTTTGTATGGTTCCAGATATACCAATAAACATTTTTGGAAACATTTCATTTTGTTAAGCATCTAAAATGTTATTTAATAAATGTTATTTAATAAATGTTTTAAAAACATTCTATACAACTGTACAGTGTTTTAAAAGTGTTCTTGGAACGTTTTACCAGAAATGTTTCAACAGAAACCTATTGGAAACCATTCGAAAATGTTTGTGTTACCTTGGGGAAAATATCTTGCTTCGTCTTATCTTATTATATTATTATTTCATAAAGTTGACACAAAATTATTAGAATTTTTCACCTTTTAGAGGAGAAGATTGAGCACATGCAACAAGTCCTATTGAAAATCAACGCCGGAGCAACGAATGTTCAAATAACCCCCTTACTTAAGACGGGTAAAAAACTACCGGTGAGTCAGATCTACGCTCCAGTTAAAATCTCAGAGAAACCACCAACACTGCTTCCTGGACAAAAATCTGTACCTACGAGAGAGATAAAGAGTCCAAAAGATATGTTTTACAAGGATGACGAACCCGTCAGGTATATATTCTTGGAAGGGGAAGCTGGGCGTGGCAAGACTATGTTTTCTCGACAAATCCTACAGTATTGGTGTACAGCCAAGCAGTCAAATGTGAGCAGATATGAACTAGGAGAGTGGGAGAAAGGTCTTGATGAATTTGACTTTGTACTTCCCATCTTCCTCAGGCATGTAAACAAAACAAGAACATCATTGGTTGATATGATTTGTTGCGATCTTTTTAAACATAATTCCAGTTGTGTAGATGTAATAAGACATGTCGTTTCTAGCGACAAGTACCGCTGTCTTTGTATCATTGATGGCCTTGATGAGTGGAAAATATCGCCGGAAGTGAAAGAAAAATTGACACACGATGGAATCCCTGATATTGAAGGTACATCGTGTTGCTCTTTTCTCTTCTCATTTAGACCTTGGAAACTTCTTGAAGTAGCCGACATACTTAAACCATGTGACAGACACATTCAGATAGACGGATTGACACCTGACGGGACAGTCCTTCTAACAGAGAGTGTCCTTCTTAACGTCTTTGAAATGGGAAAAGGAAGCGAGTCCTTCAAAATTAGAAGAGATGAGATCAACTCAAAACTGAAATTTTCAATGCAGAAATCAGTTGTCAAAATTCCTCTCAATTACTTTCAATTTCTACAATTTTACTCTTTGTAAAGGGGCAATTAGGGGAAAATGTTACCACTTTTTATGTTGAATTGGTTCAGATGCTTATAAAAGATACCATGAGAAAACATTCTCTAGACATGAAAACGCATCTACCGTTAAAGCATCGGACTTCCTCAAGTATGAACATACCGAAATTATTACTTAGTACCAGAAACAAAACAATTCTTGAATTTGCCGATGTATTAGAAAAATAAGGACAAATCGCGTACAGAGACTTAGTATCGTCAGAGAGTTCTTTGGTATTTGCAAAGGAAGAACTTGAAGAGTTACTATCTCGACCAGAATTAGAGTTTGCTTTGGAAGTAGGTCTACTCAGTCAGTGTGAGGCACCAGGGTATTTTGATGAGGAAAATGTTAGTGTCAATTTCTTTCATAAAAATGTGCAAGAATTTCTTGCTGCTTTTCATGTCGTTTGCTGGGACAAGTTGAAAGCCGAAGAATTCTGTGGGCATTTGTCTGACGTCGAAAAGATTCTGGAGTTGTCAAACGTCGTCATTTTCGTATGTGGTCTATCCGAAACATTAGGTAGAATCGTTTTAGAACATACTGTTGGTGTTGTAGATCAAGATCATGATGTTTTGAAGTGGAGGGACTGTTTCGACTTAAAATGTCATTCAAAAGTTAGACATCTCTGCAGATTTTACCTCACGTGTTATTTAGAAATGAAACTCTATGCGGTTGAGGAAGAAAGATTTTTATTCTATGGCAAAGATGTAGTCTTAGACATGTTTACGTACCCTGATCCAAGTGTAACTTCAGAATTTTACAACCTATTGCAAAACGGCCTTTGTAATAGCATTGTGTCTTTATATTTGGGTCTTGTTCATTTTGATATAGATACAGTTTCAGAGTTCCTACAACACACGGAATGTCTTCAGTCTCTTAGAATATTCGGTACACCAATAACCCAAATACTCGGTATAGGGAAGAAATTACCATTGCGAGTGTTAGATTTGATTTTTGTCACATTAACACCTGAAGCATGGAGATGATTAACGATGTCCCTCCGTTTCTCGAAACAACTGAAACATTTAAAAATGCTGAGTACAAAATGTTCAGTTGTCACAAAGGAAAATTTTCACACCTAAGTGTCTTTTTTGAGCAACATCCTACCTGTTCAAACTTCTCTTCCATGGAGATTGACTTCTCAGAACGAATGTCGATGATGGAACAGTACTTCACTTAGATTCATCTCCATATTTTCATGTGTCACAAAAAGAGAAAGATTCCATTTACTTAACAAAAGTTAATGATATTCCCCCACACATAAATCGCGACATTCTGTCTCTAGTAAAAGCAAATCCACGCCTCACTTATTGAGAAGTACAAATCTTCATCATAATATATATACAAATATGTACATGTAAAAGGCTCGTGGTACACATAAAATTGCTGCGTTTGGTGCCTGAAAATCGCACCTGCTGCAGACTTTTAAATTTCAACGTCATATCAATGACCCGTCAAACAATGCTTTAACACGCCATTTAATTATGATGTCATATATGTGAATGCATAAATGGATACGTACGCCAACAGGATCGTTGTCAATTAGTCGGCGATCCCTCGTTTACTTTACTCTAAAAGGGTATCTTTTTTTTTTTTAAATCTTGATTGTTAAAGAACATATATATGTTTCACCTGTTCGACCTTGACCATTATTGAGTTTTGATACTTATCATGCTTGCTTGCCCATCCCTCAAGTATAATGGAAATATAATGTGCATGTATATCAATTAATATGGATTCTCTGTAAACACATAAAACAGCTGGCCACGGCATGTTATGGATTTTGATGAAACTTCCTGTAATCATCATACTTAATGTAAAAACAATGAAAACAAACCATATTGTTATATTTGAATCACGGTTGCCATGGTAACGGGGTCCATTTATTTGACACCCTCTTATATATGAGAAGTAAGACAAGCAACATTCTGTTGCCATGGAAACCATGATCAAAACTAACTTTATGAACACAAAAACTTTTCTTTGTGAGTTCAACTCTAACAAGAATAATTTTTTGGTGGGAGGGGGTTATAAGATAGTTGTTGATTTTTAGTCAAAATATGTGAAATTTGAGCAAAAATAAGGTCTATTTTTAGGGTCATTTTTTGTCTCTTTTTGACTATTTTGAAGGTTGAAAACCATAACTTGGCACGCGTTATGGGTATTTGATGTCACCTTGACAAAATCAATGTCCCTTGCTGAAAAAAATCAAGAAACAAAATTTATGGTGAAACCCACCATTTTGTCATGAATACCAATCAAAAACCGTTGCTATAGCATCTTGGAATCAATATTTCTGTATACAGTATGTTGAAAAACATTGTATTTCCCTATTTTTGAGTCCCATGATTGTGAAATAACATACCTGTATACAAATTACATTTATCAATTTCGTTTGACCTTCAAATCGTTTCAAGGTTATCTGTCCAAGTCTCAAGGTCATTTCTAACTTTAGACTAAAATTTACTCAAAAATGATAATTTCCAATTATTTTGAATTGATTTCTCTAACTTATTTTATTAGATATTTTGATTTTGAATATTAACAGTTGAACAACCGACTAAAAGAAGTAGAATTCATCACAGTTTTGTTAAATTCTTTTTCACTTCAATGTATGACAAACTTTCAATAAGAGCATAAAATTGAGATTTCCTAAATTTTTCTTGTAAAATATATGACATTTATTTGGGTCTTCAATGGACTTTGATAATTTTGATACTCATTGAGCAAATGACCTTAACATTCAAGGTCATTGAAAAATAATTGCTATTTTAAGGCCGAATTATGTGATTTTTCACTAAAAAGAGACATGGTTATCAGTAAATGATATGAAACTTTGGTAAAGCAATCAATTAGAGGTGAAAGAATGATAAATGCATTATTTGTTGGGATGAGTATCAAAATTATCAAAGTCCATTGAAGACCCAAATAAATGTCATATATTTTACAAGTCGTCAAAGAACTTTGATAGTGTAAACAGACGACTTTGTCCATGAAAACTCTGACCAAGTTTTTTGACGG
This sequence comes from Pinctada imbricata, assembly GCA_033119305.1. NCBI lineage: Eukaryota > Metazoa > Mollusca > Bivalvia > Pterioida > Pteriidae > Pinctada > Pinctada imbricata. The sequence continues at coordinate 73,757,069 of VSWD01000005.1, forward strand.
ACTTTGACCAAGAAAACTTTGATAGTGTAAATGCGGCTTTACACGAGCTGTTTCTATTTTTATGACTGGTGAATAATATAGGGCTTGCATATTTTACATGTACATACATACATTCCTTGTGACCTTTCTATTGTACCAATTGTATTGAATATTGAAGAGGGGGTGACAAATATGGAAACTTTACGAAGCACAAGAATTCAAAATTGTTGAAAAAAGAAGTGTTCCATATCTTATATCGGAGAGAAATTTCCTTACATGAATTTAGTGCACTATATATTTTCAGTTCGATAAAGAATGTCTCGTCAGTGAGGATAGAGGTCGAAGTTTAAATGGGAATTCAAAAAAAATATTTTTTTTTATTTTTAATGATTATTTAGAAATTATCCACACTTAGTATAATATAAAGAAAATGAAACGATCTAAATTATTTCTAACATCGTAAATGACACAAAAGATAAGTTATGAACACAGATCTCGTATTAAATAGCAAATACTTCAGGTTGTCAGATACGACTTTTGAGACAATCCCCATATTTTTATGCCGAAATACATTTATCTGAATTTGAATAGTATTATTGCACAATGCAAGAAATATACTGTGGATTATCTAATATCAGAAAACTTTCAAGTACTAAAACTGGTCTTGGAATGTGACGTTTTCGTATAATTCAGATAAAAAAGTCAAAATTTATACTTTGAGACGATCCCTAATTAAATGTAAAATGGAGAAAACCCCTTCAAAATTGGGTCATAATGTCAAACATTATTATTACAATCACATGTATCATATAGGCTCAAGAAAAAGGCACTGTATGAGGTATAATGAGGATAAGTTCATCCCATATTGCAAATATTATACCTGTTACGGTTACTTTGAAATGGTCCCTGAAAAAAACTAATAGGTGACTTGATATTTTTATTTGATAAATCTGAAAAGTATTATTGGACATATTGCTGATATATATTTAATAAAAATCGCCAGGGCACAAATATGAAAAAAATGATAAAAACCTTAAATGTTCCTAGAAATCCAATATACCCCCATAGGGAAACGACCGAAAACTTTGAGATGATCCCCTGAAAATCCCAGACGGTAAATTTTCATACTTTTTTCATAAAATAATCCTCAAAGCAATATTTATTGATGACTTAAATTTTATCAAAATCGCCAGGGCAAAAAGTATTTTTTTTCAAATTGTACTCGGCCTCCTTAATACATCTACATACCAAGTTTTGTCAAAATAGCAGGCATACATCTATAGAAATAAGCTTTTTTACTTATGACAGGTATTAACATCTTCATACCAAATGTTGTCATGGTAACCTATTTCAAAGGCATATTAACAGAAAAATGTTATTTCCACATAAATTTCCTTCGATTCCCATGAAGTCCTAGGATAGTTCTATTCAGGAAATAGGCAACTGTAACTCAAATCTTGTGCAACTGCATTATCACTAATGTCAAAAGTAGGTGAACTATAGGTAAAATCAGACCTAAATTGGCCAAAAATGGCTTATTTTGAATAAGCAATTTTTCTTGTAATGTAGAAAGAATTAGCATTGAATAATCAAATTATATAAACTCAAGAGGATTTAAATAATCTGTTCAGAAAATTACATATACATTCAACATTCGTTTCCATGGTGACGGGATGCATAAAAATGCCTTGTGTAAAGGGGTTTTTATACAAAATCTTGGTTACCATGGCAACGGAACGTCAGAGAATAAAATGGAAGGTCATTTCGTTCTGAGGACATCTTATATACTTTGTACACAAAAAATGTCCAAAATCTGAGACATGTCTTGGCCAAACATGTCTGATTTTTTAGGTTTTTACAGAGAATCTATATTAAGTTATCTGACTATAACTGACATTCATTATCCAAAGTTATCTCTTCATGTTTCCCTTGCACTGGAGGCGACATAAAAATAGTTAAATTATGGATTTAGCTCTATATAGAGAATAATGTCACTTATACGTACAATCGTATCGTTTATTCAAACTTTGTATAAAATCTTCCTGTTGACAAGACAGATAAGAAATTGTACTGCTAAATCTCCAAGACCATGATTTATTGTATAAAGCTATTTTCACAACAAGCATAATTCAAGGGCGAAACTTTCAATTTGGATTTGAGTTAATCTTTGATCTTCTTTACATGTAGATGCTATTCAAGTTAATAAGATGAATACGATAAGACCATGTTTAACATATTTCATTAAAGTCACTCAATTCTACAATAACAATAAATAATTTGTATTTTATGTTACATACAAAATATTGTGCATTTGACCTTATTACTCTAACGTTGTACATCAACAAAGGGTCTTGGCATTCCCTTCTCACGGCCATCATGTATGGTTGCTTATTCTACTCTCCTTAGTTTCTCTTCTTTACTGTTAAAAAAATTCATGTTTGTTCATAAATGTAATCTTTTAAACACGCGCTGGTGTACTTGCAATGTTAAAATATTGCAGCAACATTTTCCGAGCCAGGGTTTTTTCTTTGTTTGTTCGCCCATATATGCTTTGAGTACAAAACGATATGACGTGAATATGATTAAGTAAGCTTCTTTATAAGACTTGTAGAGTAATAGCAATGAAATTAAACATTTTGTAATTACTTACTTTATGTAGAAAAAAGAATCATATCATTAGAAATGATAATAAACAGAACGAAAGTCTTTCAATTTTTCTTATTTTAATTTTATACAATAAGTGCATCGAGTGGCGCCACCTATAATAAATTTCGTTTCTTCACTTGACTCTGTGGATATTGTTGTACTTCATGTTTCCATGGTGCTCTCAACATTATTGTCTCCGTCTCTTTATTCCCATTTTCTCATCTCTTGTGAGCATGTTCCGCTTTTTTCACTGTTCAGGATCTCCCCACCATCTTTGTTTTGTTTTGTTTTTTTATCAAGAATTTGTACATGCTTATTGATTATGATTTTTGGATTCTGATTCTGGGTTTGTTCGCTGATTGATTTTGAATAGCTTGTCAATTGCTATATGCATACAACGCATACATACAGAGGACGAGTGAGTACGTATTATTACTCAGAAAAGGAACCTTTATGATATTGAAGTTGAATTCGTCACAATCGACATTATATTGAAGTTTTTAAGTGACCATTGTTACCAAAATATAACATGAAATCAAACATATTTAAATTGGTTTTTATTTGGAAGAGAACAGAAAATAAAATTATTTACTAATCTTATATCGTTTGTTGCACTGACAAATTATAATACAAAATGTTTTGCAGATTGAACAATTTAGATGAATAAGAATGCAACATAAAATCTAATTTGAAAAATTCTTTGATTCTTTTTGGCAAAAAGTTTTGGCATATTCTAAAATTGATTTGAAACTAGACATGATAAGTTTTTTGAAAAGATTCTATATTCTTTCAGACTCCAGCCTATGTGACCATATTCCAATACATTGTACAAAATCGATAAATCAGAAAATCTGACTCTCCCCAGCCACCTGGTCACACTTCGGAATGTTATAACTTTAACATTAACATCAGAATTTCCACTGGAACGGCTGCGAACCTCGGAATGAATGAAGATTCTGATGGTCTGGTCTTGCCTCCTTGACTTTGAGACTGAATAACCGATGAGTGCTTCTTTGATGTTAACTTACACAATTTAACTTCTCTTAAAAATGTTTTGAAAAATACTATTACAGGCAATATCAGTTTCTAAAACTATGAAAATTTATAGATTATGTACTAATTTTAAGTTAAGATCAGATTTACATGTATCAGTGTGCTTCATCCCAATCTTTTATGAATGGATTTAAGTTATCAAATTCAGAATCATCTATTTCCTGATTTTTACTTGAAAATAAAGTATTTTACAAAACAATTGCGCGTTTTTCGAGACATTTGGGTAACCGGAAAAAGTAAGAGGGTTGTGCGCACGTAATCCGGTTAACCGCACAATCTGCTACTAACGTGGCTGATGGCCGTCCTAAGTCCGCACAAACTGCCCATGGGTCTCGTTGGTTTATGTGTAGTCTTTTGTGTTCGATGTTTGATATCTCATTTGCTGTTCCTTGTCTCTTGCTGTGTGTGTCTCCTCTGTGTTTTCACTTGGGGTGTTTTGGTGTGTTGCTACAACGGAGATCCCCTCCTTTCTTATATATAGACTGAAAAACTGATGGGTATTTCTTTGATGTTTACTGAATAAGTCAGCATGTTAGGATGTAGTGTTTATGGTGGAAATTAAAGGTATTCATATACAGTGAATAATACTAAAGGTAAATTCATGAAATATGTATAAATTGACATTCATTTAATCAATTTGTCTTATCAAACTTTTTAACCAGTAATTTTTTTGTATTTAAGTGGATGATTAAATATGGAATGATATTTTGATTCATCAGTTTGATACTAGGATGCATGCTTAGGTGTTTTGTTTTTACACATAATTATTCTTATTACATTGTGTAAAAATCTTCAATTGTTGTTATTTCATCATCAGCAATAGTGAAAGTAAAAAAGAAAACCGACTGGAATTTGAGTCTTCTACCATAAACAGAATATTTAATGCTAGAATCCACAATGCTTGGCCTCCTTACTTCTTATAAATGTGATATCCTTCATGTGTAAACGTTTTCTTGGATTGTGATTAAATGGCTGTCATAATCACCAAACAAGAAATACTTAGTACCTGATATCTACATCAATATCTGCATCGAGACAATCATCGAATTTGACAAGTTCCCATGGAGCTGTTGCGACCGCCGGGTGCTACATGCAATCAGGAGACGTCTCACAATTCTAATGATTTTGCTATGCTTTTAGACTTTTAGACTAAATAAATGATGGATACTTCTTTGATGTTTATCTTGCCTTGTTTGTTGGTCATTTAGTGTGATTGACCACGCTGTCTCCGGCTGTTTGTTGACGCGGTCGTTTCACTAGCTGACCCAGCGATCGTTTTTCTCATGCGTTTGTGTTCAATATCGTCTTGTTGGGAATCTTGTCCTTATCACAGAAAGGAGGGGATCTCCAACAACACCTGGTTGCGGCACTAACAGCAAAAAACCCAAAACACCCCCTGTAAAAACACAAAGCAGACACGCACAGACAGAGACGCAAATGGTACAAGGAACGCCAAAATCACATTCCGATTACCCAGAGGTCTCGCAGAATGTACAATTGTGGTGTTAACAACCTCCTCGCTGACCACACACAAACGAGACCGCAAAACGCAGGGCCCAAGCAACACAGATGAATATGTAAATGGATATCAAAAGAGGGCTTAGGTAAAACAGTCCGTGCTATGCCAGCTGCTGCGATCTCATGTATGTTTTCACCCGAGGGGTCCGACTGACATTCAGAGAGGACAGGTGGTCGGGGCCCTGTCTTCTCTAAAGAGGTTTGAACAGGGCCCGTCATGGAATCAAAGTCAGTCAGAGTGCAATTCTTAAGAATGCGCGGGTACAAGGCTGTAGATTGGTCCAGTGCTAAGTCAAGTGTCAGTCTGGTGACAGAAGGATTATATCCACGGTATAAAAGGCATTTGATAATTCTAGCACAATTTCCATGTTAATTCTGTCTACCTTTGGTCCTTCTTATTTCGTTAATCATGTCACCATAAAATGCAGGTCGCAAAATACCCAAAGTAATATACTCTGTTGCTTACATGGGTCCGAATTTCAAAAGAAGTAACTGACGATTATTTTTGTAAAATTTCCAGAAAGTCTTTACTAGTTTGTGAAAGCGAAAACCTTGGCCTAAAAGCTTCTTGGTAATTTGTTTTCTGCTATGAAAATCCAAAACACCAGTACAAACTCTAGCACACCGGATTAGCTGCGAAATGTACATACCATATGATGGTAATCTAGGAACATCACCGCAAAGCCTTGGGAAATTTACTATGTTGAATCCAAAATTATCTGTTTTGTTATACACTTGTATGAATCTCTCCATTACCAATTTTGATATTTAGGTCCAAAAATGGTGTTTCTGTGTTTGTAACGTTTGCCTTGTTAAGAGTCAATTCTTGTGGATAACATTTTTATAAACTTTTCAAAAACATGATTGTCTATAGTAAGAATATCATCCAGGTACTTAGAACAACCTATGAAACATTTCACATCATCATGTTTTCTTTGCTTTAGAAGATTTTGGATAAATTCTTATTCATACTTGTAAAAAAATTAATCTGCAACAAGAGGCGAACAATTAGTACCCATAGAGATCCCTACAACTTGCTTGTAGAGATTCTCACCAAATCTTACATAAATGTTGTCCAAGAGGAAGGACAAGGCAATACAAAGGTCGCTACATGTCCATGATTTGTATGATTTGTATTCTGTAGCGGAAAAGAAACCCTTCGATTCAGATGTACAAATATAAGTTTTCCCCTCTCGATTAAGGCACCATTTAATGAGTTTGGGCAATCGATCACTAATTTTGTCGCGAGGAACATATTTGAAAAGTCGTATCAAGAAATCGTATTGGCTTGAAAATTCCTAGATTTCATTTTGTCAATCACATCCCCTGATGTTTTAATAGACCAAAATTAGTTTACATCATTCCTGTTAAGAACAGTTTCACAATATTTGCCACGTATTCCTTTATCGCCGTGAGTACTTACGTCAGATTTCGAGGCATAAAAGAAAGGAGGGGATCTCCAACAACACTAGTTTGCAGCACCCACAGCAAAATCCCAAAACACGTTGAGCAGTTGATAGAATTAGGAATGTATCGAAACGTTTAAGGAGACTTGTGCAATTTTGGTATGCAGTATATTGTACGAAGATCCAATTTAGAAATAGGGAATGTTGAGTGAAGAAATTTCACTGTCATGTTTGCTCAAAATGTTTGGGACATTTTCTTTGCTTTTGATTTAAGTATTTGTAGACGAGAGTTCCAAAACTAATGTTGATATGTAGTAACGTTTTCAAATGATTGTGGTGTTGTTGATTGTTTTATCTGCAGGAGCAAAGACATATTCTTCATGTAAATTGCGTAATTTAGATTTAGTATCATATCATAAAAAGGGGGATTTATCATTTTATATAGATCAGTATCATGTCCTATAAAAAGGGGAATTTATTATTTTGATACGGAACGATGAAGGGACCGGACGTTTTTCCGCTTTTGACTTGATAAGTTCCACACAGCTTTAATAGAGTCTAACTTTCAAATACAGATATATTCATCAAATACCTAAGATCCCGAGTATTCTCATAAACATTCAAAAAGAAATAACAACAACAAAACTATCTCCTTGATATCTCAATGACTTTAAAATCAATTGAATAGAGACACAGAGTATTTGCGTGTATCAATGTCATCATTTGGAGACATTTTGTTCTAAATGTAAATGCTTTGCACTTCTATAGAAACGTTACCCAGAACTAATTCGAAACTTAATCTAGTTTGCGTGTAAAACGAATTCAAGTACACATAATAACAGTAATTCAGGTGTCTTGACACTTTATCAAGATTTCTCGAGTTTAAAAAGACTTATACCTCAGCCCAGAGGCTCGGTCCATTCTTGTACTTTTACACAAAAATAAACGATAAAACTTATGTAAAAACTAATGATATTATGCAGGTACGACCAATTTTGAGTACATTTAGATCCATACTGCAGTAAATTGAATGAGACAGTGCGTTCAATTGTCAATATTTGTAAACTCTATTGTATGACGCAAACGTTGCCAATGAAAAATAAATAAGGCATTTGTAAATCCAAACCAGAGCTATGACAGCATGTTATCGAAAAAAAGAGGACCAAATACTGTATGTCTATTCATGTGAACAAAATATTTCAAAAGAGTCTCTAGCATGTACGTAATGCTAGACGCGAGGACTCTTTAAATCAAATCACAAAGGCTGTTGGGATAGAAGACAGATATGTGGTTTCCAATGAGAGAAATTTGGATAGATTTTTTTTAAATAATACGAATGACAAGTTGCATCTCTGAAAAGCAATGCATACATAAGAATGAGTCAGATAAACGAGGCACGATACGGACGGGTCTGTCTACTGGTCTTGAATACTTGTCCTGTTACCCTCAGACGAATAATCGATCATCATTCAAAAGGATTTAATGATTTAGAAGGATTATTGAATCATAGAAGGAACTTACATGACCTTTTCCATCTTTCATTCAGACAATGTTGTTGTGGCCACAATACGAACTATACTCCAATGAGAAAACAGCAATGGGACTTGCTTTACACCAAAAGGTATTCGCATAATCCACATGGACAAAATGGACAATGTCCTTGTATGTATACAGCCATTCCTGGAGTGACTTCAGACGTAATGGACATTACACTATGTTGTCTTGTCCTCAGGAACATTTGTCGCGGGATAAACAACGCAGATATTGACGCGGTAATAGATGTCCGTAACAAGTTGATCCACACACAAAGCGCTGCATTAGACGATCGAATATTCAATGATCTATGGAACAAAGTAGAAACTGCAATTCTGAATTTGGCCTTAAAGGGAGAATCCACGCTACGAGCAGACACAAAGACAGCTATTGAAGAAATGAGAGATCGCATTATGAATCCAGATGACTTAAGATCCCTTAGAGAGCTTGTTTTAGACCAAAAAGTTATCAATGAACTTGTAGAGGTTTGTTTTATGTTTGATATCATTTTCAGTAGCCGAAACGTGCATGTCTGATCTGTTCTTCAATGATACTATTTAATTTGAAGCCGTTTAACACTTCATACGGCAAAATTTTACATTAATCTAATGGAAATTCGAAGCACTATTTTATAACAATTTTCGTATATTCAATGACCAAGGGGGTATCATTGATCCTTGGATAATTTTTTTTTTCATTTATTTATTCAATTTCTTCTTGCTTAATTATTACAGCGAATAGATAAGTTAGAGGCAACGCAAACACCACACAAAACAAATCCACGACAGTTCCCTGGTAAGAAAAAAAAAAAGAGAAAAGGCCGTATTTAAGATTAGATATGACATACCTTTTTCATCTATGAATTTTTTATTCTAAAATTTCGAATTAAAAAGTGGAAATATACTATCATTGAATCAATGTAACTGCAAGTTCTAATCCCGATTTGATCTTATTATTGCACGTTCATTAAATGCTCTCGGAATACTCTCTTTTTTTTATTCAGAGGAGAAAGTCAAGCAACTGCGGGAAGTTCTTTTAAGAATCAACATCCGAGCAGCGAAGAATATTCAAATATCGCCTTTACTCAAAATGGGTAAAAAACTACAAATAGGACAGATTTACGCCCCACTTTCTATTAAAGAAAAATCGGAAACACATACCTATAAACTAGAAGATGAAAATGATATAAGATTTTTACAGACCTTACACACATCACAGAGGGCAAATGATTATACTGGTCTTCCTACCGAAGCTACAGATTATTCTATGGAGCAGTTAGATGAATTCACAGATGAGGTAGATGATTCTTTAGATGAGGCGAATGGTTCTTCATATGAAGTAGATGATTCTTCAGATGAGGGGAGTATAAAAAATATACAGATGGTACAAACACAGCATATGATTCCAACAAGTACAGAGATGGACAGAGATGGTACGGATGGTACATTGGATAGGGAAAAAATGGATAATACAGATGAATCCAACAACCCTACAGAACAAAGACGCGATATAGAGGAATCTGAGATGCAATATCCTACAACTGAAATCGATAGACCCCAACAAATGTTCTACAATAATGGAGAACCCGTCAGGTATATATTCTTGGAGGGGGAAGCTGGACGTGGTAAGACGATGTTCAGTAGACAACTCATTCAGTATTGGTGCACAGCTAAACTTTCAAGTGCTGGAAGAGATGACCTAACAGTCTGGGAGAAAGGTCTTGATGAATTTGACTTTGTATTTCCAGTTCTACTGAGACACGTCAATAGAAATAGATTTTCATTGATTGATATGATATGTTATGATCTTTTTAAACATAACAGCGCCTGTGAAGATGCAATCAGGCACGTCATTTCTAGCGATAAATACCGTTGTCTCTTTGTCATTGATGGCCTTGATGAGTGGAACATATCAAAAGAAGCGAAGACAAAACTGACACACGATGGATTCCCTAATATTGAAGGTACATCGTGTTGCTCTTTTCTCTTCACGTTTCGACCTTGGAAACTCCTAGAAGTAGCCGATCTTATTGAACCATGTGATAAAGTTCTGCAGATTGATGGTATTACATGTAACGGTGTGATTATTTTGATAGAAAATGTTCTTCTAAATTATTATGGCATGCAAAGAGGAACTTTGATCTTCGACGAAATGAAATATAACATAAAATTAACATTAAACGAGAACATTTTCAAATCGATCATTGAAATCCCTCTGTTAGTCACAGTTTGTACGATGCTTCTTTGTGAGAAAGGTCAACTGGGGAACAATCTTACCTCCCTTTACATATCATTGGTTCAGTTCTTGATAAAAGAAAACATCCAGAAGCAATGCCTAGACACAACTACAATTAATGCATTGCGCCGATCTATTCCAACAGACGTATACGTTCCTAAAATTCTATTACTCAACAGAAACAGATCTTTCATCAATTTTATGGAAGTTTTGAATAAACTAGGACTATTCGCTTACAGATACCTGCTGTCAGCAGAGGGTACCTTGACCTTTTCCAAAGAAGACCTCGAAGAAGAGATGGGTGAATTAGAATTAGATTTTGCATTTAAAGTAGGTTTACTCAGCCAATGTGAGGCACCTGGCTGTTTTGATGAGGAAAATGTTAGTGTAAACTTTTTCCATAAAAATATTCAAGAATTTTTAGTTGCATTACATATTGTATACGGTAACAAATCAAAAACGGAGGAATTCTGTAAACATTTAGGTGATGTTCAAACAATTCTTCAGTTGACAAACGTTATTATATTCATATCTGGTTTGTCGTCCTCGGTAGGTAATATAATTTTAGAACATATTGCGCATGTAACAGACAATGACAAACATGTCTTAAAATGGAGGAGCTCTTTCGATATATCATCTTTACATCGAATTCGCAATCTGAATAGATTGTTCCTTGTTTGCTTTTTAGAAATGAAATATAGTCTGGATAACGAATCATCCGTTTTAAAATTCCATGGAAAAGATATTAGTATGACCCTTTTTGATATCAAAAGAGAACTTGCTTATGAGAATGCAAATTTACTGCGCGAAAGTTATAGTGATGGAATTGTGTCCTTATTTGTAACTCCTCCTCACTTTAAAAGTGATATTCTTTCAGACTTCCTGTTACGCTCGCATTCTCTTCAGTCTCTTTATATGAATATGACTGGTGATATATTAAGTAGAATAAACAGTGTAGGATACAGACTACCATTAAAAAATTTACATATGCATGGAGTTACCTTAACCCCAGATGCCTGGGATGGATTAATAATGTCTCTGCGCGTTACGAAACAACTTCGTATTTTGAAAATGGGGACCCTTTTGTGTACAGATGAAAGTAGTCGTTTATCTTTATTCAATTTGGTGTTTGCAATGGTTACCAACGTTAAAAAACTACCTGCACTTGGAAAATCAGATAGATGTTCACACGTTTGTGCATTTTTTAAAACACTTGCTGACTGTCATGATTTATCGATCTTGGAATTTGAATCAGGTACATTAAGAGGCGAAAAGGGGAAGAAATGCCTCATTGATGTCTTACGTTGGCTCAAAAACTTGGAAGAAATCCGTTATATTGGTATTGGTAAATGCCAGAAATTCAGTGATGTTGACAACGAAATATTTCATGAAATATTGAATATTTCTCACATAAGACAGGTGCAAGTACGGAACATAGATCAGACAATTTTTCCGCCATACAAACCACAAGAGTTTGTACCTAAGTGGACACAGATAGCCTTATTGATATTAAAGTCTTTATTTATGGACGCTTGGCGTTGGCTTGAGTTCATTCATTCTTTGGAAAAGCTGCAGTGTGAACTTCACGTTACCTTGATAGATACAAATATTAGTGACGAAGCAGTGCGTTTCGTAAAATCATCGCCACATTTTCGATTGTCATTTGAGAAAAAGAACTGCATTGGTTTCATGAGAACGCCGGATAATCCAATTAATGTTGATAGTGTCAAACTATATCTCGAAAAAGCAAAACCCATCATTATTATATGAACATGTGTCATAAGTTCCTTTAGGGTAGAATATAATAGCTAGCACATAAACTGACAGTTTTACAATCCTACCATTTCTGTTTTCTTTTTTCCGACGGAATCCTTTCTGTTATTGCAATCACTTTTCTTTTTTCTTATATTTCCCCCTTACCGTTCCAGACACTTTACAATTAATGCTCTCTAAAGCATACCACCATGTGAAAGAATGAAAGAAACATTTAAACTGTTATAACATCTAACCTAAAGTACGTTTTGAATGATTATTAAAAAATGTTTTCTGAAAAAAATTGCAAACTTTTTTATGTTGCCTCGGACTAGTTCGAACCAATCAGAGTGCGTAAATTGCGTCACGTGCAGTTCGTCTGATTTTCTACTTAAATGAATTCGCATGAAAAGGAGTCGTAAACGGCAATTTTCGGCAACCAAAAAAAAAACCCAAAACAAAACAAAACCCAAAGATTTTGGTCCTCGACAAAATAAAACAATCAATAGGTTTGTTACTGGCCGTCCACAGAGATATGTCGGGTTGATTAAGCCCACATAAGGCCCGGATTCGTCTCGCCTTATATAGGCTTATTTAACCCGACAAATCTCTATAGACGGTCAGTAACAAACCTAATAAGTAATAATACATTTATATTTGATTATAAGGCGTTACACGTTTATTGTTCCTTAATGCTTACCTTCAGTAAAGTACGGAAGCCGATTAGTGCCAACCTAAGTGAAAATTCTAAGTCGTAATTACGACTAAGTATATCGTAATTACGACTAAGCTATCTCGTAATTACGACTTAAGATGTCGTAATTACGACTTAGACCTTTAAAAAAATTCTCTTACTTTGGCACAAGTCGGCTTCCGTAGTTAAGGTCATATGAATAATCACAATGAAATTTCAATGCATTTCAGATATATTAATTTTCCATTTGATGGTAACTATGCTTAACATGCTCCAAGAAAGACAACTCTTTTATTCTTGATCTTAGTTTTCTAATTTTCTATTTATGAAAAATGTCTCTGTCAGTAGAAAATTTTGTTTTAAGAGTGTTATTTTAATGTGTCTAAAGGATTAAAAGTTGATAGATCATGGAGTTTAAATTATTAGTAAACTTGAAAGGTATTTATCATCTTTTTCTTATATAGATAGCAGAATAGTTAAAACTAGATGGCAACAAGCAACAGAGGGATTGCTCCTTTAATATTCTTCTTCCTGACAAAAGGATTGCTCAAATCCAAAAAAAAGATTGATAGGAGAAAATTGAAAAATATTAAAGAGTAGGGTGGGATAATAGGAAAAATATTGATAATTTATCAAGAAAAATATAAACGATTGTTTTGTATGATGTTCTAGTGAATATTGTTGTGTCTTTTTGCGATTTGGAGTTTGAATGATGTTATTTATGTGTCAGTTTATTGTGGGTTTGTTTCGCTGGGTGAATGCGAGGTGGACATGCTGGAGATCATTCCCTTTTCTTTATATTATTTGATACAAGAATGTGTTTTTCGGAATGTTTGATAGAGATAAACTCGATACTACCGAGTGCAACACTACATAATTTCAGCTATGTCAAATTTTGACATATAAAAACGATTTAAAAGTCTTGGTTTTTTTTTTAAAGAAGACTACTTTACATAAATCATTTTGAAAATGGTGCCTTTTCCCTTTATGTACTCTCTATATTCAGATTATATCAAAACATTTGATATAACAGTTTTTTGTCCACCTTATTTTAGGAATAATTAAGTAAACCGTTTTGTGATCAACAAATATACAAACAATGAAATATCCATTTTACTTTCACAAGCTTCATGTTAGATCAGTAGCGAATCTGTCTATGCGGCAACATTACATGTATGCCATGACTTTCATGGCAATCATTGCATGTTCTTCCTTCTATCGACATTTTCGATACTTGTAAAACGTTACTATAGGCATTGAACAACATGGAGATGCTGATGTTGACAGCCTCTGATTTCTTGTTCTGTATATTTGGTTTCTGATTGGGTGATCATTGTGGGTATTATAACATTTTATCTAGAATTTACAAGTTGCAAGCAAATGTGAACACCAGATTCGAGTCTATCTTTATAGACCCTGATGTTATCACAGATCTGACCTACCTCCAAGAGCATTACGTCATCACACCAGCAGACAAAGTCTCAAATAACTACACATTTAAATGCAAAAAAGTACTATTTCGACAGCCTTGTTGAAGAGTTGGGTTGAAATTCGACACCTGGAAATCCTACTTTCACTCCAATAACCTTTCTACATCGGAAATAATAGATAACCACAAAACAGCTCTCGCTTCCTTTGGTTTTGACATAAACAATTCAAATTTAAATTTACCATACTTATATCACTCTGACACGTCTTTTGGTACATTTTTGGAGATATTAATAATTTTCATACTTTTTGGCCATATCTCATTGTTTAGACTGAGGATCACTGACGAGGTTTTAGTACCCGAAACGCGCATGTCTGGTCCATGCTGTAAATTTATCATGTTTTAAATGATGCTATTGAATTTAAAGACGTTTAATATTTGAACTACTTGGTGAGTGTCACTGCTGGTGGACCAAGAGTCCCCGAGGGCACATGTAGCCAAGTTTGATCAGCTTTTGTTGATCGTCTGTCTCTTCAACGCATTTGACATTTCCTGTTACAAAATTTCTTAAAATTTCTAAAACGTGGGTCCTGTAGCATGATATCCCAATCACTCTGACATGTCTTTTGGTACGTTTTTGGAGATATTAATAATTTTCGTACTTTTTGGCCATATTACATTGTTTAGACTGAGGATCACTGACGAGGGTTTAGTACCCGAAACGTGCATGTCTAGTCCATGCTGTAAATTAATCATGTTTTAAATGATTCTATTGAATTTAAAGACGTTTAATATTGCATACCTAAAATGCATAAAATCCATACAAACAACGTTTAATCGCTGGTTCCTCAAAATGTTCAACTAAATCTTTATCGATCTTACTCACCATAGTTTTAACAGAAATCAAATCTGGACTTCTATTTTCCAAGCGGTATAAACCAGATGTGGATTTTAAAAGATTCAAAGGAACTTTTGTGACATCTGAAATCCACTCATTTCAACAGAGTCCATTCGATCAAAGCCTTTGATTTTTCGACACTTTACACAACAATCCCACATTCTAAATTGAGAGAAAGACTCGCAAAAATTATAAGTAAGTTCACAAGCAAGAACGGCAATCGAAAATATAAATTTATTGTTGTTAGTAATGACAAAACCTGCTTTGTTAAAGAAAAGTCCGATTCTAAAAATAAGTACACTGAAGCAGATATTATTCAGATGTCAAACTTCCTGATCGACAACAATTTTGTGGTATTTGGAGGAAAGGTCCTCAAGCAAAATGTCGGAATTTCGATGAGAACAAATTGTTCCCCACTCCTTGCCGACATTTTTCTTTACTCGTACGAATGTTGAACGTCTTCAAATTCTCCTGAAGCTGAATTCCTTCAGTCTTTGGTCTCTGAAGGGAACAAATACGTAGCTTCTAACTTTAGCTTCACTTACAGATACATAGACGATGTCATGTCCATCAATAATCCAAAATTCGCGGATTACCTCAGCAGAATCTATCATTTGGAGCTTAAGTAAAAGAAACCACAGAGACAAATAATTCAGCATCCTTTCTGGACATAATGTTGTCTTACAATGTACGACACTGATTGCCACATGAACACCTCACTCTATGACAAATGTGACGACTTCAATTTCAACATTACAAACTTTCCTTTTCTGAGTAGCAACATTCCTTCATCGCCATTCTATGGCGTGTTCATATCTCAGTTGATAAGCTATACCAGAGCAAGTACCAAATATGCAGATTTTGTTCTGAGAGCTAGGCGTCTTTCAGATAAGCTTCTCAGTCAGGGATACGTTTGTGACCTACTAACATCGTCACTGTGGAAGTTCTACGTGACGGTAGATATGGGGAACTCGTCATACATTATGATATCCCGATCTCCAGAATGGTTCATAATATTCTGTCTTAAGCCCCTGTCACACTGTAGCGAATTGGAGCTACGAGTTTTGTACGAGTGCTGGCGAGTTATAACTCGCTGAAATTTCCCCGAGTTAGTCTTGATTTTTTGTGATTACGACATGGGATCGACATTTGCTCGGGATCTCTACGAGAGCAGTACGACAGTTGGCGACACTCTACGATTTGTACACGACTTTGGTACGAGAAGATACGAGTTTCGTACGATTTTTGTGCGAGTTTATACGAGATGTGGCGACATGCCTACGAGTTAAGCACGAGATAAGTACGAGTTCTGACGAGCTGAGTACAAGAAGTGTACGAGTTATGTCAACACTTTATGAATTTGGTATAAATTTGTGTTTAAGTCTTTTTTAGCTCACCCGATCTTAAAGCCATTGACAGGGATTGGTATTGTCATTATTGTAGCATTTCGACCGTCGATGTCTTCCTTTTGTATGATTGACGTGTATCAACTCACGTTTTCTTCCTCAAGACTGCTGAAAATTTTGAATGAATTGGTCTGTACAAGCTTCAAGAAAATGTAAATAACACGATACATCTTCATTTCTTAATTATCTTATTCTGGACGATGAAAAATCTGTTGAAAAATATCTTCTACGATAGCAGAAAGGATCTATTAGTAAAAGTAACGAATCTGAGAGTCCAAGATGGGTGCATATTCAAGATTGTTAAATTCAAGAGCCGATTATGGACTCTTTTAAATGTGATCATGTACATGCTAAAATTGAGGCCTTCTTCTTTCCTTTTTTAATAACTTTCAATATCATATAAGCTGAAAATTGTAATACGTACAATGTACCATAAAGTACTAACTAGGGGGGTGTCAAATTTGTTGTTTTCCATAATCTTTTTCAACACAACCAGAATATGGAAAGAAATCTTTTTGTATCTACAGTTATCTATTTCTTAATCCTGTCAGCTTGAAAAATTATAATTGATAGATTTATCGTTTTAATCTTTTTTAAATGCAATAAAATGAACTTACAAGATCGTATACGGGTAGTAGGTGCTCAATGTCTTATACCAACTTGAAGATAAATCTGCCATAGATGAAGATGGGACTGTTTCCTTGGTTTTTTTTTTATTATTTATAAGGACAAAATGATGTAAAAGGTTACATGGACAAACTTATCACGATTAATGGGATTTTTCTGGAGTTACATTGTAGTATGTGTATTAAGCTCGTGTACGCCTTGAACATGTCAGTCCACCTGGGCCTCTTTTATTTTTGTTCTCTATCATTGCTATACTATGAACGTGAAAACATTTATGCATGCTGCAAAGGAAGACTGGATTTAACTCGGCAGGACTCGAGAAAATGTCGAGAAGATCTCGTAAAAAGTCGTGCAGATGTCGAGAAGAGGTCGGTACAACTCGCATGATGTCGTGCAGACATCGTACTCATGTCGTTAAAACTCGTATATAAACTCGGTCCTTCTCGCACAAATTTGATTCATGGCGAGAAGCGGAGACATGCACACGATGCCTGTACGAGTTTATGCGACATCTGTTCGACCTCTGTTCGACATCTCCTCGACATGCGCACGACATGAAAACTCGCACGACAATTTTCAACCGTTTGAAATTCTCGCCGCCTCACGCCGAGTTCTGGCGACATGAGGCGACATTTCTTCGACATGTAAAGACACCTGTACGAGTTTCATGCGACGAATGACGAGTTGTGGCGAGTTGTAACTCGCCACAACTCGTAGCTCGAACTCGCTACATAGTCTAGGTGCCATTCATGAAACCCAAAAATTTGTTACGCACAAAATGTTTTTGCATGAAAGTGTAGTCAATACCCTCTTATTTGATAATCCGGCGGATGCCATCCTGGCATCCTTGAGCTTTTCGAAATTTTTTGGTAAAATTGAAGTTTTCGAAGAAAAACCGTTGAAAATAGGAAAAATTCAATTACTTTTTCCATGCTGCAGCTAGATCAACAAAATTGGTACCAAAAGAACGACAATTTAATCGTCTTTAAGTCTCAAGCTCAATTTACCAATTTACTTGTCAATAAAATGGGGAAAACTATGGATTTTCGATGACAAATCGTTGAAAATTGGGAAAATACAATATCTTTTTTTATTCTGTAGCTAAATAAACAATTTTGGTACCAAACGCACAATAATTTTATTGCCTTTCATTTTAAATAATACAGAAGTCAGATTCGCAATTTGCTGGTACGAAAAATTACTCTTGAACGAAAAATCGCTGAAAATTTGAAAAATTCAATGAACTTTTTCAACCTGAGGTACATGTACAGCAATTATGGTACCAAAAGAACATTTTTTGTCTTTTATTCTGAATTCGTATTATTAAGCAACTTGCTGATACAGTCGGAAAAAACCAATGAGGGAGAAAACTTTGATTTTTGAAGGGTTTTTTTTTCACAAAAAGTTGGAACTTTGAAGACGTGGCAATGCCTCAGAACAAAGATACGTGTATTCAAGTCAGCATTTTTTTGAAAACAATTTACTGGTACATGGAATTTTGTAGCAAGCTTTTGAAAGACGTGGGTGAAATTAGAGACATTGTTCAAAAGGAAGCGGCTACTGTCTATGATACATAACGTGCATGTCTGGTCCACGCTCTTTATTAATCTGCTTTTAAATTATGCTAATGAATTTGAAGTCGTTTAACATTAGTACCACTTGGTGAGAGTCACTGCTGGTGGACCAGGAGTCCCTGAGGGCACATATAGCCAAATTCGATCAATTTCGGTTGGTCTTTTCTTCAAACGCATTCGAAAATTTATGTTTACAAAATTGTCACACATTTCTGAAACCTGGGTCCTGTAGCATCATATCCCAGTCATCTTGCTACGTCATTCGGTATATTTTGGACATAATTATCACACATTTTTGTCATACTTCATTGATTAGATTGAGGATCACTGACGAGGGTTAAATACCCGAAACGAGCATGTCTGGTCCACGCTGTTAATTAATCTGCTTTTAAATGATGCTAATGAATTTGAGGACGTTTTACATAGATGATTTCTTTTTTAAAAGAAAAGAATATGGACAATGTCATTACGAAAAAAAAGAAAGATAAAGAGAGAGAGAAAAAAGTCATATGTTTGAATATGGATAATAAATTTATAAATGATTATTTGCTGATATAGAGGTCATCATGTATATGATAAGAAATGTACCCATTTTTTGTTGAATTTATCGCTATTATCATTCTTTTTGGCCAAGTATTTTTCAATGCTTATATATTCCAAAATTTTGCGTTTAAGATTTTCAAAAAAACAGATTTTGCTCTTTCATTTTGCATTCATAAACATATTTTTTAAAAACAAGTAAGATTGTATTCATGGCATTGTCTTTATCGTTTGTCAAGCCTAGTATAACATTTTGTTTGGATAAGAATACTCTATAACTTTGTGCATTAGACATCCAATTCTCAAGCAATGATAGAATACGTGAAACACATCTACATTCGAAAAATAAGTGTACAATTGTTTCCACGCTGTCTTGACAGAAAGTGCACATGTCATTAGTCTTTATACCATATTTTACCAAACTTTTATTTGTTCCCAAAATTCTATGAATTATTCTACTTTCGAACCTTCAAAAACGCGAATGTTGATACTTTTCCAATCTAAACTAACCAAATTTAATTCGTTTTCCCGTTTTTGCTGGTATGTTGTATTAAAAGTTAAATCAGAAATGAAAATATTGTAAATTGACTTGGTACCTTTTTTATCTTTAGTCAAACTGTATATTGAATAGGAAATGTTAGGAGATACTCTAGGTAATTGTCTCGTAAGCAACTGTGGATACGCTGTTTTTATGGCGCGCTGAATGCCCAAATATGTGGTAAAAGGTAGATTTATCTCATAACTGTTTCGAAACTCATTAAAACTCATCAGAGATCCAGATTCATTCAATAAATCATTCACAAAAATTATTCTCTTTTGGAGAAGTGATTTATAATACACTGGTTTATTGTTTATGCAAATCGATGAATTATATAGTACTGGTACTGAATTAAGACTTGATTTGTTCTGACTTAAAACATAAAATTAATGCAGTACACTGAGTGATTCTTTCTAAAATTTATTTTTTGTTTTCTGTGAGCATAGAAGTGGGTATCTGTCACCCACTTTACAAAGTATTTCGATATTGCAATTTGATGTGTATGATAACAAAGAAGCGCAATCTCCTGTATTTTGTAGGATACGTCTGAACCAGGAGAGCTTAAAGTGCCACAACAGTGAAGTTATATTTTTAAATTTCTATATCATAATGATCATTCTAACTAATGTGCGAAGGAACCAAATTGATAGTCCAACTGGTTCAAGAGTTATTAACAAAGGTACATCTGTGTGTAATTAAGATAGCATCCCAGCTTGCGGCTTCGGCGGTGCTCGGCGCGATACGACAACTTATGAACAGATGGACATATAGCGTCCAGACATTATTGAAAACGAGAAAAATAAAAGTCAAAATGCCCAGACATGATTGAGAACTCTCGAAAAGGGAGGGATTCCACTCAACTCTACCAACTTCGCCGAGGAACTTCCATGAACTATCGTACAGAATTTCATGACTTCAACATGAGGTCGAC
This sequence comes from Pinctada imbricata, assembly GCA_033119305.1. NCBI lineage: Eukaryota > Metazoa > Mollusca > Bivalvia > Pterioida > Pteriidae > Pinctada > Pinctada imbricata. The sequence goes on from VSWD01000005.1 coordinate 73,777,828, forward strand.
CTAGAACATTTTACGGGGGTGGGTTGGGGTAGGGGTTTCGAGACGTTTGGGTTGGCCTATCATTTTATGCTTTTGAAATATATATATGTAAAAACGAAAAAAGAAAACCCACAGTTTTTTATTAGGCAAATTCTATTCCAAGTTAATTTTTTATTTGGCCATTGTAAACGATTATGCTTAGGCAAATGAGTTTAAACGCAATATCTTTTTATACTAATTCCACCTTTTTGTCTTATTGTATAATTCTTTTTTCCTATTATCATTGTTTAATATTATAATTTTTATTCATATATGACATTAAGGGGCTTTATCAACCAAACGCATTGGAAATAAGTAAAGTACAATATTTTAATATTTTGTTTATCTATTAATATTTTGGTATTCAGAGTTAGACCATACCAAATTAATTAAATGTTCTTCGGATTTTCTTGTGAAAAAAGGTGCGATCGAGCGAAAATATCATTATTTAATCTTTTTTAAAAGTATTGAAGTTTTAAAGTGCGAGAGAGTGAAATATATTTTTTTAATTTAGGGGGTTACCCAGGAATACATTTCCATGTTTTCCGTCCTCAAAAGGGAATCCCCATAGTAATCTGGTGACTAGGAAGCCTGGCACATACCGTAGCAGTACGGAAAAGATTTTCGAACACCCCTCCCCCCCCCCTCTCCTTGACGTTCATTGCCATATATGGGACAACAAATTTGCTCCCAACAAAAATTTTCACACACAAAAAGTATCATTTTCATGGAAATTTGAAAAATCTTAGTCTACTAGAAGCTTTAAAGTTTGCAGAAATCAGAACCGAACCTTAAACATTTTTGAGCCAGAAATTTAGTGGTGCGGGCGAGCAAATTGTTCCTAAAATAAATGTGGTTCGGGACCTCCAAAAACATTTAATTAATTTGGTTTGGTCTTCCTCATTTATTTTTTGTTGTACACTGAAACACTTTCCCCCATCATATATCTGACTTTCATATTCGCATCTAAGATTATTTTTTCCCTTTTTTTATACTTATATATATATATTTTATCCAAACAGTCCCTTTGTCTCTCCGTCATGCTTACAAATAATCAATATTTATAAGTAAGCAGAATGCAGACGAATAGACGAACAGTTTTTATATGATGACAATTCATATACAATGTATACAGATTGCTAATGATGAAAGTTTAACATTAGATGCATATGTTCATCGGTAATTTGGTCATCCGAAATTAAATGCTCAAATTTTAATGTCGTCGCTTAAATCAGAAACGACATGTCCTTCTCCATCGAATTTTGATGATTCTAATGACAAACTAGTTTATTCTTCGTCTAAAACATCGTCTAATTCCGAGGCCATTCTTCGTTCACTTGCCTAACTTTATGTGTATACTGAGATAAGCGTTCATAAGTTGTCGTAGAGACTCCCACATGTGGTTATCTGCAAACTGACCAGCGCACGGCTCGGCAGTAGTCGGGAAAAGGTGTAAAGGAGCTCGAACGATAAGTATGGAATTCCGCCCAGTTGGGACCGAAATTTTTTTTTTCTCATTAAAAGAAATTAAAACTCTGAATTCGGTATGATTTTTGCTGAATTGTATGAAAATAGTAAATTAAATATTTAAAACATGCGACCTATATTTTGTGTATAATTTGGGTTAAAACAGTCGATTTTAACACTAAAGCCTATGGAAACTGGAAAAGTTTTTTAGAGTATTGTTCCGCACCTTGCTACAGGATTTCCTTTTAATAAAAACTTTAGTTTGACAAGATCTTCCAGCATGGCAAGTAAGATCCTGTAGCAAGGTGGGGAACGATGTCAACCAGGCGATCGAAATATAAAAAAAGGGGGGGGTGAGAAGGCTCGAAATCTTGAGTAATTATACATAAATCTATCTCGTTTTCTTTCGATGGGTTTAGAGTGATGATACTTTGCAACTATATCTAATATGTTAATTAATTAATTATTTTTATGATGTCATTTTATGCTTTGGGTGAGTAGTAAACATTTTGCGACTACATTTTTTCTTTTGAGATATTCATTCAAACACTTCCAACAAAGAATACTGTTCTCGATTATATTTTATTTTCCTCTATTTATCAAACACTCTTTTATTTGTTTTTACGAATAACCACAAAAAAATCTCTGTTTTTCGATCGTTTTTCGCTTACATGTATCGTTTCGTAATGTAAACGCACTAAGCGTATTCATCCATTGTGAACTATAGGGAGTATAGTGATGAACCAAAAATGTAGTTCTGAATACGGAAAAGAAATACTAGTTTTTGAAGGTGGACAATAATTCTAAAGTTTATTAAATCACTAAATGTATGATAACTTAATATAACTCAGAGTAAAAGGATTTTCTCAATTTCATCTCATCTTATTGAATTTTACAACGTAATACCACGGACTCTCAATGGTGGACCCCGCGTTGCTTCGATTTCGAATAAATGCCAAGTAGGTGATATTTATGATAAACATTTGAGTAAATATTATAGATTATAAGTTTTCTATCCATAAATATATATTTTATACCTTTAAGTAGTTTTAGTAACCCTGGAGGAGATTTTATTATCTGGGCGGAATTCCCGCCTTATCGTGCGAGGTCCTTGATACTTTAATTGCCTGTTACGCGTTATCAGAGCTATCAAATATTTTGCAACTTTCTTGGAATTGGTCAGTATGGTATCGGGAATTTATCATCATCTTTATTTTGCAAACTGCTGTTGCACTTTAAAACAAAGGAGGGGATCTCAAACAACACCCGGTTGCAGCACCCACAGCAAAACCCCAAAACTTCCAATGCAAAAACACAAAGCAGACAAGCACGGAAAGAGACGCATAAGGGACAAGGAACGTCAACGCACAACACAGAAACATCAAACACAAAGGACTACACATAAACCAACGAGGCCAATGGACGACCGGTGCCGACTTATAACGGCCATCTGCCACGGAAATAGCAGAAGGTGTGGTTATCCTGGAATACGTGCGCACAACCCTCCCACTTTTTCCGATTACCCAGAGGTCTCGAAGAACGTACAATTGTGGTGTAAAACAACCTCCTCACTGTCAGATGACCACACACAAACAAGACCGCAAAACGCAGGGGCCCAAGCAACACAGATGAATATGTAAATGGATATGAAAAAAGGGCGTACGTAATACAATCCGTGCTCTGCCGCCGCGAGTTCATGTATGTTGTCACCCGAGGAGTCCGACTGACATTCAGAGAGGACAGGTGGTCGGGGCCCTGTCTTCTTTAAAGAGGTTTGGACACGGCCCGTTATGGAGTCCCGTCGTCGCAGTCAGTCAGAGTGCAAGTTTTAAGAATGCGCTTGTACAAGACTGTAGATTGGTCAAGTACCAAGCCTAGTGTCCGTCTCGTGATATTAGGATCATATCCACGGTATAAAAGGCGTTTGATGATTCTGACGCATTTTCGATAGTGATGTTGTCTATCTTTGATCCTTCTTATCTTGTTAATAATGTCACCATAAAATGCAGGCTGTGAAATACCCAAAGTAATATACTCTGTTGCCTGTATTGGTCCGAATTTCAGAAGAAGTTGACAATAATTATTGTAAAATTTCCAGAAAGTCTTTACTAGTTTGTGAAAGTGAAAACCTTGTCCTAAAAATTTCTTGGTAATTTGTAAATTTCTACTATGAAAATCCAAAACATCAGTACATGCTCTAGCATACCGGATGAGCTGTGAAATATAGATACCATAGGACGGTAATCTAGGAACATCACCGTCAAGCCAGGGGAAATTTACTATGTTAAATCCAAAATCATCTCTTTTGTCATACACACTTGTATGGATCTCTCCGTTAACAATTTTGATACTTAGGTCCAAAAATGGTGTTTCTGTGTTTGAAACGTTTGCCTTGTTTGGAATCAATTCTTGTGGATAAATTACACTTTTATACTGTTCAAAAACAGGATTGTCGATAGTAAGAATATCATCCAGGTACCTAGAAGTACCAATGAAGCATTTCACATCATCATTTTTTCTTTGCTTTTGAAGATTTTGGATAAATTCCTTTTCATACGTGTATAAAAATAAATCTGCAACAAGAGGCGCACAATTAGTACCCATTGGAATCCCTACAACCTGCTTGTAGAGTTTCTCACCAAATCTTACATAAATATTGTCAAAAAGGGAGTGATTAATAAAAGAGAAAATTTCAATCATTTTGCATCCACCCTTACTATAATCTTGAACCATCTGTTTTCTGCTGATTATATCCCGTCTATTTCCCCATATGTATTTGAAGAACAAATCATTGATATCTTTCATTATTTGATTACATGGCGAAGGGAGCGTAAAGAATAAATGAGTTAACTTCGGAAGTAATAAAGTTTAGATGATTTCTGCCAGGGTTGTAGTTGTTTTCAATTATTAAAGTTGATCTTAAAGACCTGCTTAGTCGTGACAGTGTTCTATAGGCCCTACGTCAATGTTGAAAAGATGACTTCAGTTTTGCAAGTTCGAAATACATGAATATTCTAAAAATAAGCTTCAGGTTATTCACAAGACAAGAATGCCTAGGAGCTGATGATCGATTGATGTATGCAGGACTTTGGTGTATCAACTGACCATCAAATGGCAGAATTAATACCTTGATTGTTTCTGGTCGTATATTTCTAAACCAATTTTGATGCAGCAGACTCGTGTTTCGGATAGAAAAATCCTCATCAGTGAACTATGATGTCCCACTCTCCAGAATGGTAGATGATATTCTGTCATAGACCATTTGAACCATCTAATCAAAGATTGTATACTCTATGTCTTCCGAAATGGAAGTAACCGGATGCAACAGTTCTACCGAATTCTACCGAAGTGAAGCGGCGGGTGTTGCATGCAAAAAGGAGAATGCTTACTCTTCCTGGGCACCTGGTCTCACTCCCATATGGTTGAGGTTTTTCTGTAAATGTTTTGGGGTAGAGAATAGTCAGAGTACGATGCAAAGGAGGCATTTTGATCAACCATGCAAGAGGGGTTCGTTGTTGTTAGAAGTAGTTGCACACACGTATTACAACTGTATGTTGATGAAACAACAAGGCAATAAGAAAGGAGGTGATCTCCAACAAACCTGGGTTGCAGCACCAATATCAACACATCAAAACATCTCAAGTAAAAACAAAGAGAATACACATACAGCAAGAGACACCAAACGGGCAAAGAACAGCAAACACGACATCAAACATCAAATGTTTTACACCACAATTGTACGTTCTTCGAGACCTCTGGGTAATTGGAAAAGTGAGAGGGTTGTGCGCATGTAATCCAGGATAACCATACCATTTGCTACTTGCGTGACAAATGGCCGTCCAACGTCGGCACCGGTTGCCCATTGGTCTCGTCGGTTTATGTGTAGTCTTTTGTGTTTGATGTTAACATGTCGTGTGTCTCTTTTCCGTCTCGTGCTGTAGTCGTCTTTAGTGTTTTTGCATCGGGTGTTTTTGGTGTTTTTCTGTTGATGCTGCAACGGGGTCTTGTTGGAGATCTCCTCCCTTCTTCTATCAAATAAGCAATGTATGAATTATGCAGATAAAATGGAACATTCTTTTCGTGATATTGTAAGATGATGCTAGGACATTTATACTATTTGGAATCATATATCTAGAGTAGAAAAAGGTATTAACAGAGTGCAAATCTAAAACTATCAATATGAAATCATTTTGATATGAAAATTGTTGTTCTTGAATGTCTATTAACCGATTGTATTTTTACAATTTAAAACCTTTTTTCAGCAGAAAAAAATACAATACAAAACAAAACAAGAAGATTCCCTTTGCTTCAGTAAAATTCTGAACTGAAATCAATGAAATCATTTTCTTGTTGTTGTTCTAACTACAGCATGAAAAAAGCATTGCAATATCCCAATTTTCAGCGATTTTTCATTCAAAATTCATTCTTTTCCCCATTTTCGTACTTGCAAAGTGCTGATCTGATATTTGAAATGAAAGGCAATACATTGATTGTGCGTTTGGTACCAAAATTGTTATTCAATCTGCAGTATGAACAAAAATATGATAATTTTCCAACGGTGTTTCATCGAAAATCTATAGTTTTCCACATTTTATTGACAAGTTAATTGATAAACTTAGCTTGAGACTTTAAGGCGATGACGTTGTTGTTCTTTTGATACCAAATCTGTTGTTCTAGCTAATACATGGACAAACTAATTGCGTTTTTCCAATTTTCAACGGTTTTCTTTGAAAAATCACAGTTTTTCCCAAAAATTGGAAATTGCGAATTTGACTTCTGTATTATCTAAAATGAAAGGCAATAAAATTATTGTGCGTTTGGTACCAAAATTCCCTATTTAGCTGCAAAATAAAAAAGATATTATATTTTCCCAATTTTCAACGATTTTCATCGAAAATCCATAGTTTTTCCGTTTTATTGACAAGTAATTTGGTAATTTGAGCTCGAAACTTAAAGACAATTAAATTGTCGTTCTTTTGGTACCAATTTTGTTGATCTAGCTGCAGCATGGAGTAAGTAATTGAATTTTTCCTATTTTCAACGGTTTATCTTCGAAAAATTCCATTTTACCCCAAAATTTCGAAATGCCCAAGGATGCCAGAGTGGCATCCGCCGGATTATCAAAGTAGATGGTATTAACATCACATTCATGCAGAAACATTTTGTGCGTAACATTTTTTGGGGTTCCCCCCAAAATAGCCATTTGGCAACTAGACTAACAGTGTGACAGGGGCTTTTGACCACTTGAAAAATCCAACCACTGAATATACTTGTATCTTCCGAAAGGGAAGTAACCCGATGTGACAATCCTACCAATTTGAAGTGACGGGTGTTGCATGCAAGCAGGAGATGCTTACTCTTCCTAGGCACCTGAACTCACTCCCATTTTGTGAGTTCACTTCTTTTTATATGGTGGAGGTTTTTCTTTGTTTACTTTGGTTCTTGTTTTACCAAAATTTTGTTTACCTTCGGTTTATTGTTTTCTGAATTATAGATTTTGTACTGCGTATTGGGAAATGGTCATTATCCGTGCTTTTCATAACTTAGGATGATTTTTGTCAGAGTTTTAACTTTCTGTACATCTTTTTTCACGCTTCATCCTAGTCTCATGGACACATTTTAGTTTTTCCTGCAAATTGTTTATATATAAATGAAAAGAAAATGATAAATGAACGTCAAACAAACTGCACCTACAACAATCAAACACACTCACATAAAAATACCAACCGAGAAGCAAATCTACGACAATATTGACATAGATATGATCACACATGAAAAAATGTACATTCGGTGCCATCTTTAGACAGTCACATGATAAACAATTTATAGTAAATAGTATTCTTATCGAACTACAACCCTCTCTTTTATTCGAATATGACTAGATTTTTTATTTGAAAAATTGAAAAGAAATAAGAACAGAACGGTAGGGAGGGATGACGCAAGAATGTTACAAGCTTCTTTTCAATTTCATATCAAAATTATATCTGTATGTAACAGGGATATGGTCATTATCCATATTTGTCATATATGAATTTATTAAAATAACATTAACAATTCGAACACTCTCTTCATTAATATGCATCGCATATTGATTGGTTAGGGAATAAGATATACCTGAGTGGTTTTACGCATGGTTACATCATATATAACAAGGTGTTAGTATAGTATTCTCCATTCGAAGGCTCAATCTCGGGCATAATTGTCGCCCACTCGCCCACCCCATAATTTTCATTTTCTATATTATCATTTTCTATATCAATGATATACATGTTATTTATATATGTGTTACTGATATACCTTTTTTATTTTGTAGTTTGCTGCGCAAAGATTACGCGAACTGACATTTGTAATCATATGAATAAATGCCTGCCATTTGAGCGCTTCATACCTCCATTTATTGTGTTTGTTTTTATTGTAAATAATTTATATTCGTTTGAGCGAAGCGAATTAGAATATGATACAATAAAACTTTTCACTCGGGTCCATGTATTACAGTTGGAAATAGAACATTCAAATAATTTATATGCAACCATAATTGAAGAAATATATTACACTTGTCGCATGATACAAAAGCAGTGTAGGAGCTTTAACACGGGAAGTTTGGACAATTGCATTTTTTAATCGGTCATTCATTCTATCAATGAGAAGAGGGGAGGGGATCTCCAACAAGACCCTGTTGCAGCACCAACACCAAAACACCAGATGCGAAAACACAAAGACGAGCATACTAAGAGACGAAAATGAGATATACGACATATAAACATCAAACAAAAAAGACTACACATAAACCAATGAGACCAATGGGTAACCGGTGCCGGATTTGGACGGCCATTGCCACACAAGTAGCAAATTATGTGGTTATCCTGGATAACGTGAGCACAACCCTCTCACTTCTCCGATCATCCAGAGGTCTCAAAGAACGTACAATCATGGTGTAAAACAACCTCCTCACTGTTAGAACACCCAACACAAACAAGACCGCAAAACGCAGGGGCCCAAGCAACACAAATGTAAATGGATATAAAAAGAGGGCGTACGTAATACAATTTGTTCTCTGCCGTCTGGTGACATATTGTCATTAGGATCATATCCACGGTAGTAAAGGCGTTTGATGATTCTGACGCATTTTCGGTGGTTATGCTGTCTACATTGATCCTTCCAATTTTCTTTATCATATCACCATAAAAGGCAGGTTGTGTAATACCAAAATAAACCTTAAAGAAGAACCTAACTGTTATTCAGTCTCAATGTCGAGAAGGCAATGTCAAATCGTGAGAATTCCCATCGGAATCCCGGAATGAACAACATTCCGAAATGAGACCAGGTGCCCGGGGAGAGTCAGCGTCGCCTGATTGTTGCATCACTGATGAGAATTTAATATTCAAAACACGTGTCTGGTGCATGTAAATTGATTTGGAATTTTCTTCAAAAAGGTCGAGAGTTGGAACCATTCGACATTATTGTATGCAAAGTAGTGTACTCTGTTGCGTGAATAGATCCGAATTAAAATAGAAGTTGACTGTAATTTTTGTAAAATTTCCAGAAAGTCTTAAGTAGTTCATGAAAACGGAAACCTTGACCTAAAAGTTTCTTGTTAATTTGAATATTTCAACTGTGAAAATCAAATATATCAGTTATTGCTCTAGCACACCGGATGAGTTGTTATATGTAAATGCCGTATGACGGTAGTCTTAGAACATCACCGTCAAGCTAGGGGAAATTTGCTATGTTGAATCCAAAATCATCTCTTATGCCATATACATATGTCGTACGAGTCTTTCCGTTTATAATTTTTTTTTATTTAGGCCCAAAAATGGTGTTTCAGTATCTGTAACGTTTGCCTTGTTAAGTGTTCATTCTTAAACTTGTTGATAAATTTCATTCTTATATAATTCAAAAGCAGGATTGTCAATAATTAAAACATCATCCAGATACCTAGAAGTATTATTGAAACATTTCAGATTATCAAATTTACTTTGCTTTTGATGACATTGGATAAATTATTTTCTAAGTGTATAAAAATAAATCTGCAACAAGAGGCGCACAGTTATTACCCATAGGAATCCCCACAATTTGCTTGTATAGAACCTCACCAAATCTAACATAAATATTGTCCAAAAGGAAGGACAAGGCATTACACAGGTCACTACATGTCCATGATTTGTATGATTTGTAGTCTGTCGAGGAAGAGAAACCCTTTGATTCAGGTGTAAAAATGTAAGTTTTCCGCTCTCGATCAAAGCACCATTTAATGAGTTTAGATATTCGATAATTAATTTTGTCAAGAGGAAGTGTGGTGTACATATTAGAGAAGCCGTGTGAAGAAATCTTATTGGCTTGGAAATTTCCAGATTTCATTTTATCAGTCACATCCCCATAATTTTTATTATACGAAAATATATTTACATCGTTCCTGTTTAGAACAGTTTCACAATATCTAGTTACGTGTTCTTTAATAGCCTTAAGTGCTGACGTCAGATTTCTAGACAAAATTGTAGTGGAGCAGTTGCTGGAATTAGCATTAAATCAAAATTTGTAAGGAGACATGTGCAGTTTCGGTATGCAATATAGTGTAAGAATATCCAATTTAGAAAAAAAAGAGATATTGAATGAATGACAAATATGGATAATGACTATATCCCTGTATACAGCACAAAATCGATCATTCAAAAATCAGAAACCGAAGGCATACAAAATCAGGACAAAACAGGAACCAAAGCAAACAAACAAAAACCTCCACCATATGAAAAGAAGCGAACTCCCGATATGGGAGTGAGACCAGGTGCCCAGGAAGAGTAAGCATCTCCTGCTTGCATGCAACACCCGTCGCTTCAATTCGGTGAAGACAGTTCACTGTTATGCATGCTCAAAATGTTAGATACACTTTCATTGCTTTTGATATACATATTAGTAGATGAAAGTTCCGAAACTTAAGTTGATATGTAGTGACGTTTTCAAATGATAATGGTGTTGTTGGCTGCTTTATCATATTATTATTATTATTATTATTATTATTTATTATATTTTTCATGTATGTTACTTAACTTGGATTTGAAATATCTTTCTGATTTGAAACATGGATTTTGAAAAAGATGAGGGTTTTATGGAAGTTATCTATTCGAATATCCGTTATATCTAAAAGGAGGTTTTTCCAGTCATTCAGATCATGCGGTTCGACTCCTTTTGATTTACACCCAATGAATTTCCATTTTTATAATGTGTTTATTCACTGGAACTTTCTTGTTGATCTTTTTTATATAAAACATAACATAATAGTTTATAATGCATTTATTGCAAGAGTTCTTGAAAATATACAAACTCTTTTAATTAATTTATACAACATTGTCGTATCTGTTGTTACGATATTAATAATTATGCTATTCATCATGATGTATATTTGCAGAACAATGCGATATATATATTTGGTCAAATTAAATGCATTTGTGGTCATTTAAGAAAGATACTCCTGGATGGATTGAGGACTTAAATTAAAGTACTCTGACGTTGCACTCCCATACAGACAATTGAGTTAAAGAAGATCCTGACGATAATCTCAACAGCACTCACAATAGAGCACCAAATTGAGCATCGACGGACCCCTAGCAAGCTAGAGGTTGGATAAGGTGCCCGGGAGGAGTAAGCATCCCCTGTTGGCTAGCCGCACCCGCCGTCGATGTTCATGCACGAATTCAAAATGAAAATATATAAAATGCATGCGCTGTCTGCGGCCGTCTATATAGAAAGTGCTTTGGTGATAATGTCAGGGAAAAATATTCAAAACACTTACTGACAAACCCCTCGCGGGGAACTTTTTACGAGCTCCACACGGCAAAGGGCATAAGTGTGACACAAATGAGTTAAAGAAGATCCTGACGATAATCTCAACAGCACTCACAATAGAGCACCAAACTGAGCATCGACGGACCCCTAGCAAGCTAATGGTGGGATCAGGTGCCCGGGAGGAGTAAGCATCCCCTGTTGGCTAGCCGTACCCGCCGTCGATGTTCATGCACGAATTCAAAATGAAAATATATTAAATGCATGCGCTGTCTGAGGCCGTCTATATAGAAAGTGCTTTGACGATAATGTCAGGGAAAAATATTCAAAACGCTTACTGTCAATTTGACAATTTGTGAAAAGAGTTGCGACGGCGTTGTATTTGCAAACTGGCTGTAAGTATAACTTCTGGTTCTTCTTATAATCTACGAACGCTAAGGTCGATATAACTTTCCGAACTGTCCATTCAACGCTTGATCGAAGTTTTGACATTCGTTTGTTAAAAATGTGCTCATTCACAGTTATCACACCTTAACGGAAATGACCGATAAGATGATGACTAACTTATAGGATCACTGCACAGACTGTCAATTGTTCCATCTGGCATGATCATGTGACGTTCCAACATAGGAAGAAGCCCGCTCTCTCGTAATATGGCTGTGTCGTGCAGTCTTGCTTCCATATGGCCGAATACATTTGCTACGATACCGTTTAGAATAACAACTGACTGGAACTTGAATCTATGGGTTCTCTTATGCCCACTGTATACAATCAGTTGGTTCTCAGACGGTCTGCAGATTGGATGGATAGTCCCATCTATTAATCCCCAGCAATTTTCTAGTGGTGCTCCGATATCACTGATGGCATCTGCATAAACATGCAACAATTGCGGTCTAAGAAAGCTCTGAATTAAAGAATGCAATCGACGTGAATGTTCATCATAGAGGAAGTCAAAAATTCTATTAGAGATATAGGATAATTCAGACTTCTAGCGGTTGAAAATTGGTATCAAATCGTCAAACCTGTTTGGATATGACAGTCGACATCTTCGAAAAGTTATAAAGCTGTGTCAATTGCGCAGATAATTTTTGTCTGGAAGTTTGAGTGCAGTACATAAAGGAACAATGTCATCCTTTTCAAATCTAAACTGAGTTCAGAACTGCTCGTCACTGAACTCCGATATGTTCATTCTCCTATTACTGTAGCGAGAAGAAGAGGGTAAACACGACAAAAGCAACAAAGCATCGTCATCATCGATTATATTTGCTAGTCTCAGGTCATCCATCTTTTATCTCTGTAGTGTATGACGTCGTTTTCATTCTTACATGTACGTCATTTTACTTATTTACATGAAAACTGCGCGAAATATGACGTTTTGTGTCATGCTACACGTAAAAAATCTCAACCAAAATTACGTGTATTTAGAAGTACACGTACACGTTACACGTACGAAATCTCAACCTCTGTTTTATCTTTAATTTTAATTGTGGCAGACGCTGAGCTGACAACATCAGTCTCTTCTTTATAAAAGTTTGATTTCACTATTGTTGGTTTAATTCACTATTGGTGTATAGTATCTTGGATTCTTTTACGTCGTGTATTCATCGTTGAAGTATATAATAAATGAAACTTGAATACATTGCACTGGCTTTATTCTTCATATCGCATTTATTTTCATACTTTTACCATTTCCGTATCAAGCGGCAAGCGACGAACATTATTCCAGGCTCCTGTCGGGCGAATTCTCCGTTTTCAACAGACAACACACACTTTTCCTCTTTTTTTTATATAGCTTATATTTGTTGTATTGTAGAAGCATTCAGTTCTAATGAATGTAGGAACTGCTCAGTTAAGTTACCGATAGCAAGTATGACACTATGGTTTTTTATGCTACAACAGCAAGAAGTAAAGCCCAACACACATCCTGTGATATTCAAGGAATTTCCCTTGGATCCCCTGGAGGCCTCAAAGGAGCATCTGATCCAATGTAAAGGGAATTATCTCTAGCTTGGTCACTCTGCATTCACCTAGCGAAACAAACCAACAAGAAAGTGGCACATAAATGACATTATATAAAACTACAAATCGCAAACAGACGTGCAACAATATTCACTAGAACATCATACAAAACATTCGAAACAGACGTACAGAAACATTAAACATCGATGACAACATATGAAAGGAAGGAGACCAATGTGCACCTGGCGCCGACTTTGGACGGCTATCTGCTAAATGGTGTGTCTATCTTGTAAAACAGATTCTATATAAATAGATCTAAAAATTCTATGGCATGCGTATAACAGTCTGTGCTCTGCTGGCTTAAGCGAGCTCAAGATCAATCACCCGAGAAGTCTGAACAATGCCAGTGACTCTAAAGCGGTGGTTACAACCCGCCGTACGTGCACGTAAGTATTGTCTACGTACAAGAACGCAGGCAAACCTTGGGAAGGGTGTCCGTGCGTTTTCAGTACTTGTCCCGTACGGCCTCCTTGCGGATTTGGGAATACGCAGAAAGGACATAGCAGTTTAAGTGCATACAGAACTTTCGCTGTGTCCTATCTTCAAATTCAACAAGACGTACGACACGTTGTACTTGAAGACAAAAATTCAATCTCGTGGATGCAGAAAAAGACATGAACACAGTCTTCACTCTTAATATTAAGCGATAGACGGGGAACAAATACTAGACCCATCTAGAACGTGTTTTAATTCAATAGCATCATTTATGCAAGTAGCCTGCAGCAAATTATTCTGTTCTTAAATGATGCTATGGAATTTGAAGACATTTACCATGAAGAACAGATAAATTTTCAGCATGGACAAGACATGTAAGTTTCGTGTACTTAACCCTCGTCGATGGCCCTCAAATCTAAACAAGGTAATAATGCCAAAGAGTGTAAAAATTATTAGATCCAAAAATTTTCAGGTGGGATATGGTGCTACAGGACCCACGTCTCAAAATTTCAAGAAATTTTGATAACAGAAATTTTCAAATGCGTTTGAGAAACGATCGAATTTGGCTACATGTGCCCTCAGGGACTCCTGTCCACAAGCAGTGACACTCACCAAGTGGTTCAAATGTTAAATGTCTTCAAATTCAATAGCATTATCTAAAAACAGACGAATAAATCTTTCGCAAGGAAAATATTTGTTTGATCCTTCCTTTTTCTTTGAAAAAGTCCATATTGATGATTATGGACTAGACAATTATGTATATGATAAATATCTCAGCTCTTAACAATTTTTTTTCGTTATCTCGACACAACATGTCATCGCTTCGTATAAACAGACAGTTTATGCGAAAGTGCAATATGTGCCTTAAAAAATTAGATTAATATCAAAATGAATTTGTAGTGTTTTTTCATAACAGCCGAAACGCGGTACGTCCCTTACATCACCGTTGTCATAAGTATTCAAAATAAAGCACTGTACATTGTCAAGAAAAAAAGGATGCGATCTCCAACAACACTCGGTTGCAGCACCCACAGTAAAACTCCAATGCACCCAATGTAAAAACAAAGAGCAGACATCAACAGAAAGAGACGCAAAAGGGAAAATTAAGGAACACAAACTCGCACCGTAGAAACATGAAACACAAAAGACAACAACAAAAAAAACCAACGAGACCAACTCACAACATACAAACATGAAACAAACAAGACTACACATAAACCAACCGGCCAAATTGGCAACTGGTGCCGACTTAAGACGGTCATTTGCCAAGCGAGTAGCAGACGATGTGGTTATCCAGATTACGTGTGCACTACCCTTTCACTTTTCGGAAGAACGCACAATTGTGGTAAAATATTCATTTCAACTTTTATACATTTGTTGGAAAAAAAAATTCGAGGTGGATTCTTCTAGGTAATTGGCATGCGTCTTAGTATGTTTTCTGCATTTAACTTCGAATTTATAAATGTTTACTCCCCTAATATTTAATTGATGTTGGTACGATTTACTGTTTAGTTTTAGATATGCTTCATTTACTATGCAATGCACTATATTCCCTTGTGACTGGAATTGATTTAATATGAGATGAAGTCGAATTGTCTTGTTTTTAGTGTTACATAAAACATATATTTCTGAAATGTTTCAATATACATGAAGTTAAGAAACCTTAATAAAAGAACTTTGTCATTAATTTTGAAAAAAGAAGGGATCTCCAACAACACTCAGTTGCAGCACCCACAGCAAAACCCCAAAACATCCAATGCAAAATCACAGAGCAGAGAAAGAGACGCCAAAGGGAAAGGAACAGCAATTTTCAGCATAGAAACATGAAACACAAATACATAAACCAACGAGATCAATGGAGACCGGTGCAGACTTAGGACGGCCATCTGCCACGCAAATAGCAGACCGTGTGCTTATCCGGATTGCTCGCGCACAACCCTCCGACATTTTCGATTACCTAGAGTTCCCGAAGAACGCATTGTGGTGTAAAATATTATCCTAATATAACAGGAACATACAAACAGACAGCATGACGCAGGGGGAACACAGATGGATATGTAAATGGATATTAAAAAAACACAGAATGCTAACAAAATACAGTTCGTGCTCTGCCGGCTGAAGCGAGCTCTTGAATGTGATCATCCGATGAGTCCGACTGACATTCAGAGGGGAAAAGTGGTCGGGGTCTGTCCTCTCTACAGAGGTTTTGAGTTTTGACAGGGCCCGTCATGGAGTCATGTCGTCACAGCCAGCCAGCCAGAGTGCAATTCTTAAGAATGCGGTGGTACAATGATGTAGATTGGTTCAGAACCAAGTGTCCGTCTGATGACAACATGATAAAAGCGACTGATGATTCTAACACAATTTCGATGGTAATTCTGTCCACCTTTGATCCATCTTGTCACCATGAAAGACAATTTGTGAAATACCCAAAGTAGTATACTTTGCTGCTTGTACGGGTCTGAATTTCAAAAGAGGCTGACAATATTTGTTTGTGGAATTTCCAGAACGTTTTTACAAGTTTGAAAACGAAAACCTTGGCCGAAAATTTTCTTGGTAATTTGTAAATTTCTACTATAAAAATCTAAAATATCTGTACCGTGATCCACTCCTGAACTCCTGAAGTTCTACGGTCGATATGGGGAACTCGTCATACACTATGATGTCCCACTATCCAGAATGGTGGATGATATTCTGTCATAGACCATTTGAACCATCCAACCAAAGATTGTACTCTATATCTTCCAAAATGGAAGTAACCGGATGTGACAGTTCTACCGAATTGAAGCGACGGGTGTTGCATGCAAGCAGGAGATGCTTACTCTTCCTGGGCACCTGGTCTCACTCTCATATCGGGAGTTCGCTTCTTTTCATATGGTGGAGGTTTTTGTTTTTGTTTGCTTTGGTTCCTGTTTTATCCTGATTTTGTATGCCTTCGGTTTCTGATTTTCTGAATTATCGATTTTGTACTGTAGACAGGGATATGGTCATTATCCATATTTGTCATTTTTACCACTGTTCATGTGTCACTGCTGGTGGACAAATTGTCCCCGAGGGCACTTGTCGAGCAGTCTTTTGCTTAAATGGATAGAACTCAAGAGACCTACAAAGTGGCTGGGGCGTCGCCCACTATAAAAAGGCCCCAACCTGTTGCGTCTACGGACACATACGCAACAGGTAACTTAGGTGTCCCTAGAATTAGCTTACACAACATTAGAGATGAAACATTTGTAGTTAGTAACAACCATGAGTTTTGGTATAAACATGCAGATGGGTATATTAAAATCAAGCCCTGTAAGATTGAAGTGGTCGATATACTAAAAGAGCACCTATTTTCACCAAGCGATTGCTCAATTTCTAAGTGTGGCATGAAGAACTGCAAAACTTGTAACATCCTAATAACAGACACTTCATTCTCAAGTAATCTCACAAAACAAACATTTAACACGCATAGTTTTGAAAACCATAACTGCATGACATCTAATGTTGTGTACGGAATAGAGTGCTCACTTTGTGGATTGATTTATGTGGGCGAAACCAAAGGCCAGCTCCGAAAAAGAATGTCAGGACACCGGTCAAAAATAAATAATAAAGGAAGTCAACTCCTTTACCGACATTTTGACCAGGCGGATCATTCTGTTTTATCTATGAGAGTCAGAATCCTGGAGAAAATATATCACCCCACAAACAATCCCAATTTGAGCACACCTCTCCGTCGCAACAGAGAAGAGTTCTGGATAAAGAATCTTAACACTGCAGCGCCCTATGGGTGCAACGATAACATCAGCACTATAGGAAACTTAACAAGTCCCGGTTGTCAATCGGTAAATGTGACTAGCTTATTCAACAGATCACAAAGAAGACCTCGAAGTCATGGCATTCGAAAATATAATAGGCCTGAGATACATAGTTTCTCCTTCGATGACTTGGTTCCATTTTTGAATGAGCCTCTAGGCCTACATTATATTCGTACCAAATTATACTCTGTTCCTTTACGGAAGTTACACGAAATCTACGATTATACGAAGGATCTTACATATACCGATACACGTTCCCCAGAATACAGACTACAAGGAGTCATCTTGGACATTTCTACTTTTCGTTTATTTCAAGCAGTTAGATCAGATAAATCAGAGGAGAAAACAAACCGCCCTTTCATTAAAGTAAGATTTGCAAACAAAGGTATTGATAACTTGAATCTTGGTCAAATTTTGAATCACAAAACTGTCACAGAAAAAATCCCACCATATTTCAAAAGAAAAGAAACTCCTTGTATTTCCTATAGCTACACACCAACAGTTGCATCTAAAATTTACAATTACAAACGATTCCTGCAGTGTATTGATTTAAGTAATCCCTCACTACATCCACTTCCCTGCGAATGTTCTTCATCGGATTTCAACTACTCTCCTTGTGGACACGTTATTACTGGTGACCTTAGTATAGTCAAGAACGACAAGTTGAGAGAATTGTTAAAAAAGGGTCCCAAATACAGAGAAAGTATGTCCTTTACATGGAACCAAAATGTCAAAATTATCATGGACTCTTGTGAGGAATATGCAAGACGTTGGGCAAAGAAAGAGGATGTACAGCTTGACACCCTTTCCGAATGGATAAAATCAATCAGAGGGTTACTTTTATCTAGAATTAACCGATTAAAATCAACTGTGAACACCAGATTCGTGTCTATATTTAAAGACCCTGATGTTATCACAGAACTTACCTACCTCCAAGAACAGTATGTCATCACACCAGCGGACAAAGCCTCAAATAATTACACATTTACTTGCAAAAAGTACCATTTCGACAGTCTAGTGTTGTGGGTCATGTATTATTTTAGTTTTACTTTATGTGTAGGTACACATGTACTTAGTCATGTTATTTAATGATTTCATAATAATTCTTTCTAGATTTTACTATGTCATGTTTATTTCATTAGAGAATATTCCAGTATGTTCTTTGTTACATCATTATCATCACATGACTGTGATTTCTAGAATTTACTCTATTGTTAATCATTTGTAATGAGTCATTGTTCTAGAAGCTTCTGGTAAATTCATTGGTATTAAGTATAAATACCTCTGAGGAACTGTGTTGAGGGGACATTCGTACACATTCGTAGACACGATTCATTCATCTATTCTGATATACTGGGACACTTTATTTGTTGAGACTTTAATCCATTTAACAACTTTTGGACACCGATCTTTCGAGAACGTTTGTGATTACCGGAAACCAAACATTCGATAGACTTTGTGGACCGTAACGGACACTTTGATCCGGACATTGTATTGTAAGTTGTAATCATTTGAAATATATATTTTGTACATAATTAAACTTGTAAATTTACATTCTGTCTTTGTCTGATTTTTGCTGGCGTTTTGGGGTATTCTGACCCATAACAGAATTGGGGGCTCGTCCGGGATAGTAATCTCTGCATATTTGCACTTTACGTAAAGTTCGTTTTTTGAAAAAAAGAAAATATTTTTCTCAATAAATTTTTTGCCAGCAGAAATCAATCATGGTATTTTCGGTCACTGAATTTTTCAAATCGCCGACTGTAGATGAGTTCGAATCATTGAAAAAAGATGATTTGATTGGTTTAGGTCTTCACTTGAAGTTAGATGTAAAATCTTCTATGAGAAAACAAGAAATTAGAAATATTGTGGCTAAAGAGCTTTTAGCTGAGGAAATCTTTTCGTCATACGATTTTCCTGTTGAACCTGTTTCAAGCGAGACCAAAATGTCAAAATTTGAGTTTGAATTAGAGAAAATGAAAATACAATTACAATTTGAAAAAGAAGAAAAAGAAAGACAATTTGAAAGAGAGAAACAGGAACGTATGCACGAGAGAGAACTCCAGTTTGAGCTAGAAAAGTTAAAGTTAGAGAAAGGCGCTAAGGAAAATCCTGTTCCTTCGCCTGTCAAGTCTGAATTCGATGCCGCCAAAAACATCAGATTAGTACCAAAATTTCAAGAAAAGTCCGTGGACAAATATTTTCTACATTTTGAGAAAATCGCGGCCAATCTGAAGTGGCCACGTGATTTTTGGCCAACTTTGTTACAAAGCGTACTTATTGGCAAAGCGGCTGAAGTGTACTCGGCGCTCAGTATTGCTGAGAGTTCAGACTATGACAAGGTCAAGGACACGATTTTGAGAGCATATCAGTTAGTACCTGAGGCGTACAGACAAAAGTTTAGAAAGTACAAAAAGTTTGAAAATCAAACATATGTTGAATTTGCTCGAGAAAAAGAAGATTTATTTGATCAGTGGTTTCGATCTAAGAAAATTCCCAATTCATTTGACAATTTGCGTCAGATCATTCTGATAGAAGAGTTCAAAGAGTGTGTACATCAAGATTTAAGAACTCATTTGGAAGACAAAAATGTTAAAACTCTTGAAGAAGCCGCTGTTTTGTCTGATACGTATGCTCTCACTCATAAGAAAAATTTTGTGTCAAAAACTCAATCTAGCGATAGCGCAAAAACTTCAGATTTTCCAAAGAAAAATTTACAAGAGTCTCAGTCGTCCATTAGTTCCCAGTCACCATCTCAAGGTGGTTCTACGTCCGGTCCTAGGTCCGAACGTTCTGAAGCATCCCCAGGGGTGGGGTCGCTTCCTACATGCAATTATTGTAAGAAAAAAGGTCATGTTATTGGTGAGTGTTTGAAGCTTAGGAAGAAGAAAGAACTTAAGTCACAGGCCTGTGCGTCTGTTAGAAATGATAGGAAAGCCTTAGATTCGATATGTTCTGACACTCCTGAGATTCAGGGTTCTAAGTCCAGTTCTGATGATTTTGTGGAGGATCATTATAAGCCCTTTTTGTCACAGGGATTTGTTTCACTCAGTGATTCTGGCGAAGCGTTGCCTGTTCAGATTTTGAGAGATACTGGTGCTGCCCAGACTTTATTGTTAGAGGGTTCATTGCCTTTGTCTGAGCACACTTTTACTGGTAGGTCAGTTTTATTACAGGGTGTGGAGCTAGGCGTCATTGATGTTCCCCTTCATGAAATTTATTTGAAGTCAGACTTAATTACTGGGCCTGTTATCGTAGGTGTTCGACCTACTCTTCCCGTTCAAGGCGTTTCCTTGTTGCTTGGCAACGATTTAGCTGGCGGCAAAGTTGTAGCCGATCCGATTGTTTGTGAGAAAATCACGTCCGATGTCGTGTCCGATGATGAAGACGACGACTTGTATCCAGCCTGCGCTGTTACCAGGGCGATGGCCAGGAACAGACTGAAAGAGGCTGAGAGTACTTCTGCACTTAAAGAGGACCATCCCTGCGAAGATATAGACCTTTCTGACACATTCATGTCTACTATTGATGACAACGTACCTGAGACGTCAGTACCACTTCATGTTGACAAGTCTCCGACGGTACCTGGTGATGATTACCATCCGCCATTAGACAGAGATACAGATGCCTTAAGCCGTGAGCAGCTCCTCTCCGAGCAAACTAAAGATCCGGAGATCATCCGACTAAGCAAGAGGGCCCTTCCCCGAGAAGAAGCGGACAAAGTCGGAGAGTGCTTCTACATACAAGATGGCATCCTTATGCGGAAATGGAGACCACCCGATGCACCCCCTAATGACGTGTGGCGGGTCGTTCACCAGATAGTGGTTCCAGTAGCGTATCGCGGGGACATCATGAGTTTAGCTCACGACACACCCATGGCAGGTCATTTAGGTGTCAATAAGACTTATAATAGGATTTTAAGTCACTTTTACTGGCCTAAGTTGAGAAAAAATGTGTCTGAGTTTTGTAAGTCTTGTCATAGTTGTCAGATGGTAGGTAAACCCAATCAAGTTATACCACCTGCTCCCCTCCAACCCATTCCAGCCTTTGAGGAACCTTTTAGTAGGGTGTTAGTTGATTGTGTAGGTCCTTTGCCTAGGACTAGGTCAGGTAATCAGTACTTACTGACAATTATGTGTACTTCGACTAGGTTTCCTGAGGCCATACCTCTTAGGAATATTAAGGCAAAGACCATAGTTAAGGCCCTTACAAAGTTTTTCAGTTTCGTAGGTGCTCCCAAGGCTATTCAGTCAGATCAGGGTTCGAATTTTATGTCAGGGTTGTTTCAGCAGGTTATGCATGAGCTAGGTATCAGGCAGTATAAGTCTTCTGCGTACCATCCTGAGTCCCAGGGGGCACTTGAACGCTTTCATCAAACCCTTAAAACCATGATGAAAACATATTGTCACCAGTATGAAAAAGACTGGGATGAAGGGGTTCACCTCGTGTTGTTTGCGGCACGAGAAGCGGTTCAGGAGTCCCTGGGGTTCAGTCCCTTTGAGCTAGTTTTTGGGCATACGGTCCGGGGGCCATTGAAGTTGCTGAAGGAAAAATGGTTGACTGAGACTAGCGATTTGAATCTCTTAGACTACGTGTCTAATTTCAAAGAGAAATCATATAAGGCTTGCAAATTAGCTCAAGAAAATCTCAAAACCTCACAAATGAAAATGAAATCATGGTATGACAAAGATGCTAGAAACAGAGTTTTTAAACCAGGCGATAAAGTTCTTGTATTTTTGCCAATCCCTGGTCATCCTTTGCAAGCTAGATATTTCGGTCCTTATGAGATTGAGAGTAAAATTAGTGATGTTAACTATGTGGTTAAGACACCAGGTCGGCGAAAAGAAAAAAGAGTGTGTCATGTTAACATGTTGAAAGAGTATTTTGATAGAAGTGACCGAAATTTTGTAAAACCAGTTTCCACTTTGGCCAATGTAAATACATTAGAAAATTGTGTTGAACCTGAATGTAATGAAGAGACTGTCGAAAAAGACTTCGCTCAAAGTGTCCGTTTAAAGAATTCTGAAATTCTGACAAGTCCGGAAGTGAAGCTCGGACATTTGACCGTGCATCAAAAAGAGGAAGTGCAACAATTAATGCGGGAATATACGACCATCTTTCCGGACGTTCCAAAAAAGACGAATGCATCTCATCATGACGTCATTGTGGGTGATGCGTCACCTATCAAACAGCATCCCTATCGGTTAAACCCGATAAAGCTTCAATACATGCGGAAAGAAATTCAGTACATGCTTGAAAATGACATTATTGAACCCAGCAATAGTAATTGGAGTTCCCCATGTATTCTTGTTCCGAAGCCAGACGGAACTTACCGATTGTGTACGGACTTTAGAAAAGTCAATTCAGTCACCAAAACTGACTCTTATCCGATCCCACGAATCGATGACTGTATCGATAAAATTGGCAGTGCAAAATTTGTCAGTAAATTTGACTTGCTTAAAGGCTATTGGCAGGTCCCGCTTACCGAGAGAGCCAGAGAAATATCAGCATTTGCGACTCCAGATGGGCTATACCAATATAAAGTAATGCCCTTTGGTATGAAAAACGCACCAGCCACATTCAAGAGGATGATTCATTCGCTCTTAAATCATCTCGAAGGATGCGAGGCGTACATCGATGACGTCATCATCTACAGCGACACCTGGAATGACCATCTCCGAATCATGCGTACCTTCTTCGACATACTGGCGAAAGCAAACCTCACAGTGAACCTTGCGAAAAGTGAATTTTGTCATGCGACTGTAGAATATTTGGGTCACAAAGTAGGTCAAGGTTTTGTTACTCCTATCATGGCCAAGGTGGAAGCTATTTCAAAGTTCCCGATTCCTACCAATAAGAAAGAGATAATGAGATTTTTAGGAATGGCAGGATTTTACAGAAAATTTTGTCCAAATTTTCTCGTCAGTTGTTGGTCCACTTACCAATCTGTTACAAAAGAGAGTGAATTTTGCATGGACCAATGACTGTGACGAATCTTTTAAGAAAATCAAATGTGTTCTTATGAATAGTCCTGTCCTGTCAGCTCCAAATTTTGATAAGCAATTTAAGCTTACTGTTGATGCCAGTGACATAGGAATCGGGGCTGCTTTGTTTCAAGAAAATGATGATGGTGTAGATAGAGTTGTTTGTTATTTTTCAAAGAAATTGACAAAATGTCAAAAGAATTACTCTTCTATTGAAAAAGAGTGTCTTGCATTATTGTTAGCTTTACAACATTTTGATGTTTATTTGAATGTTACTTTACATCCCATTCTTGTGTATACTGACCACAACCCTCTCACATTTTTGCACAAAATGTCAAACAAGAATCAAAGACTTACAAGGTGGAGTTTATTGTTGCAAGAGTACAATATCATTATTAACCATATCAAGGGCAAAGACAATGTGATTGCAGATGCACTATCGAGAGTTTCATGAGTGATTTTTGCAGAATTTACCACCTAAGTTTTCATTGACATTCAAACTTTTTTTAAGGGGGGAGGTGTTGTGGGTCATGTATTATTTTAGTTTTACTTTATGTGTAGGTACACATGTACTTAGTCATGTTATTTAATGATTTCATAATAATTCTTTCTAGATTTTACTATGTCATGTTTATTTCATTAGAGAATATTCCAGTATGTTCTTTGTTACATCATTATCATCACATGACTGTGATTTCTAGAATTTACTCTATTGTTAATCATTTGTAATGAGTCATTGTTCTAGAAGCTTCTGGTAAATTCATTGGTATTAAGTATAAATACCTCTGAGGAACTGTGTTGAGGGGACATTCGTACACATTCGTAGACACGATTCATTCATCTATTCTGATATACTGGGACACTTTATTTGTTGAGACTTTAATCCATTTAACAACTTTTGGACACCGATCTTTCGAGAACGTTTGTGATTACCGGAAACCAAACATTCGATAGACTTTGTGGACCGTAACGGACACTTTGATCCGGACATTGTATTGTAAGTTGTAATCATTTGAAATATATATTTTGTACATAATTAAACTTGTAAATTTACATTCTGTCTTTGTCTGATTTTTGCTGGCGTTTTGGGGTATTCTGACCCATAACACTAGTTAAAGAGTTGGGTTTAAATTCGACACCTGGAAATCCCACTTACACCCCAACAAACCTTTCTGCCTCTGAAATAATAGATAACCACAAATCAGCTCTTGCTTCCTTTGGCTTCGACACTACCAATTTAGATTTAGATTTACCATACTTATACTGCATACCTAAAATGCATAAGAATCCGTACAAACAACGTTTCATCGCTGGTTCCTCAAAATGTTCTACCAAATCTGTATCGATCTTACTCACCAAAGTTTTATCTGAAATCAAATCTGGGCTACAAAAATATTGTTCGACAGTATATTCTCGCAGTGGTATCAACCAGATGTGGATTTTAAAGAATTCGAAGGAACTTTTAGAACATCTGAAATCCACTCATTTTAGTAGAGTCAATTCGATCAAAGCCTTTGATTTTTCGACACTTTACACTACAATTCCGCATTCTAAATTGAAAGAAAGACTCGCAAAAATTATAAGTAATGCGTTTACAAGTAAGAACGGTAATCGCAAATACAAATTTATTGTTGTTAACTATGACAAAACCTACTTTGTAAAAGAAAAGTCAGATTCTGAAAATAAGTACACTGAAACAGACATTATTCAGATGTTAAACTTTCTGATCGACAACATTTTTGTGGTGTTTGGAGGAAAGGTCTTCCAGCAAATTGTCGGAATTCCAATGGGGACCAATTGTGCCCCACTCCTTGCCGACATTTTCCTTTACTCGTACGAAGCTGAATTCATTCAATCTTTGGTCTCTGAAGGGAAAAGATACTTAGCTTCTGACTTCAACTTCACTTACAGATACATAGACGATGTGTTGTTCATCAATAATCCAAAATTTGCGGATTACCTGAGCATTATCTATCCTTCGGAGCTTGAAGTCAAAGAAACTACAGAGACAAATAATTCAGCATCCTATTTGGACATAATGTTGTCCTACGACACTGATGGTCACATGAACACCTCACTCTATGACAAACGTGACGACTTCAATTTCAGCATTACGAACTTTCCTTTTCTGAGTAGCAACATCCCTTCATCGCCTGCTTATGGCGTGTTCATATCTCAGTTGATACGCTATGCCAGAGCAAGTACCAAATATACGGATTTTGTTCTGAGAGCTAGGCGTCTTTCAGATAAGCTTCTCAGTCAGGGATATGTTTGTGACCGACTAACATCGTCACTGAGGAAGTTCTACGGTCGATATGGGGAACTCGTCATACACTATGATGTCCCACTATCCAGAATGGTGGATGATATTCTGTCATAGACCATTGAACCATCCAACCAAAGATTGTACTCTATATCTTCCAAAATGGAAGTAACCGGATGTGACAGTTCTACCGAATTGAAGCGACGGGTGTTGCATGCAAGCAGGAGATGCTTACTCTTCCTGGGCACCTGGTCTCACTCTCATATCGGGAGTTCGCTTCTTTTCATATGGTGGAGGTTTTTGTTTTTGTTTGCTTTGGTTCCTGTTTTATCCTGATTTTGTATGCCTTCGGTTTCTGATTTTCTGAATTATCGATTTTGTACTGTAGACAGGGATATGGTCATTATCCATATTTGTCACTCTAATGAAACTACATTGAAATTGGTACATGTACATAAAACTTTTCGTGATTAATTCATTGATCAAATATTTCATTATCAATATCCATTATGCTGCCCAATCAGGATGATCTATTTAGTATATGCTTGCTCCAATGAAAGTTTTCCTTGAAACTTATTGACTTGAAATCTCTGTTGTAATAATCTATACAAAACTACGATGATTATCGAAAATTTTTCATATTTCTTCTTCCAACACACCAATAGTTGAAATAGATACAACAATAAGATGATATAATTTAGAATGAAGTCATTTTCTAGCTAGCTTGCGCCACATTTAGAAATTAAAATGACCTTAGATCATCTCAAATTACAAAAAGTTTGAATAAAGTTTGAATATAGATTGGAATTTATCATGCTGCAAGGACATCTTAGCACATATCTTATATTCTATGATGCTGTAACAAATATAGAAATGGCTTTCATAATATGTATTTTTATTACTTGTATTTGTTAAAGCAAACCTGATGACCTTCTACATACACGTTCTATTATACCGTTTATTTGTTTATCAGCGCCTATAACAAGGATACTTCTCTCCTCTGATGAAGTTCACTTTGAAATGGTTCAAATGCAAAAGGAATGGAATTGTATTCCATGACAGATAACAAGTTTCACTGTGATTATTTTTCAACAAAGATGAAAGAGGACATCTTTATTCCGTGACCTAAAGTTTGTCCGTTTAAAACGGGCAAAAATAAGCATGGGAAATTTCTTTTTACAAGCGTCTTCTTCAGAACCGCGAAGTATTTAGCGACAATCCGAAAGCATTAGAGTGATCTAGAGGAATGTAGTTTTGGTTCCACTTACTCCTTTTGGAAATGCCCATTTTTGTATTATTTCTTTGAATTTTGAATACCTCAATTAGGGTATTAAAATTAATGCATTCAGTTGTTCTATATTAGTCTTATTTGAGTAACTCAATGTTTGATATCGGTGCTTCGCTTATACTTTGATCTATTCTTTTTTATTTTTATTTTCATTTGTTAATGATTATTTTCTTATGGAGGGAAGTTTTTATTGAACTTGGCCCCTAGTTACTCGGCATCCAAGGACTCTTATTTGAAGACATACCTCATACTTCTCAGTTACAATTGCTGCACGATGAAATTTTTTTACTTTCCTGAAGGCATCATTTCCATACTCTCTCCAAGACGGGCCTTGTTTAAATTTCGCTAGAGAAGACTAGGTCCTGATTCTCTGTCCTATCTGAAAGTTGGTCAGACTTCTCGAGTGATTGATCTTGAGCTCGCTTCAGCCAGCTGAGTACAGACTGCTATACGCATGCCACAATTTTTTAGATCCTTTTACATAGAATTTGTGTTACAAAAGGCCGCTGCGTTTACATTGTAACTGTCTTGTTTGTGACGTCACCTTACACTGAGAAGTTTTATGTTTATACACCTATTGTGCGTCTATTTGGACCTCTATGTATCCGGATAAGTGGGAGGGTTATGCGCACGTAATCCGGATAACCACACAATTTTCTTAAAGAAGATGGCCATCCAAAGCCGTCGCCGGGTGCACATCAATCTCCTTCCTTTTACGTGTTGTCATTAATGTTTGATGTCTCTGTACGTCTGTTTCGATTGTTTTGTCATGTGATTATTGTCGTGTATATTTTGTGGTTTGTAATTTTGTCTGTTGTCATTTACGTATCACTTTCTTGTTGGTTTGTTTCGCCGGGTGGGTGCAGGGTGGTCATGCTGGAGATCATCCCCTTTTCTTTTTATCTCATAATTTATATTTATCTAAATAATGTCTTCAACGCATTCACTGCCAAATTAACAGTAGACTCAGGTGAACAATTGACAGTAGAGCTCTTGTTTCATGTCTAAGGAAATTTGATATGGATGATCGACAGATGAGGAACAAATGCTACACGGTTCTGTAAAGAATATTGTCATATGAACATAAAATTTTCGTTATTACGATATCGCATGTCATCGCTTCGTATAAAGAGACAAAAGTCAATATGTGCGTTGTAAAATGAGATAAAAATCAATATCATGTTTTACTATTTTAGGGACAGGGACATGCTATGCTTCTTTCGAATACCGTTGTAAGAATATGAGCTTCGACTCTTATACATTCGTTGAATAAATATTTTTTGGGCGGATTCGTCGAGTTATTGGCATATACTCCCCGAAGCTTTACTTTGTGTCGGTATGATCCCAAGCTTTTTTTTATTTTCAGATATGCATCATTTACCATGTAATGCACTTTATATTCCCTTATGGTTGGAATAGGTATAATGATTATGGTTGGAATAGGTATAATGGTTGGTTGGAATAGGTATAATGGTTGGTTGGAATAGGTATAATGAAAGATAAAACTTTATGGTTGGAATAGGTATAATGAAAGATAAAATTACAATTGACTTGTTTTCAATGGCACCAAATAGAACAATGACGACGATATACATGCCGCAAACCGACTCACCTGACATACTGCAAAATGTATTCCTACGTAAATTTGCACGTTACAAGCTTTAGCGCACTTTTTGCGAATGACGTCATGCTTCCCTTTGTTCTTCGCTCCTGTGACGTCATACTGTGACGTCATACTGTGACGTAAAACTACAAGGTATGAGCTTGTAAATGGCGTTCTCCACATGTAAACAACAGAGCAAGTAAGATTATTATTGATTACACCTTGATTTTTCGCCATTGTAATAAATACATGGCAGTTGTATTTCATATTTTGCAGCGCAATATTTTCTGTTGGTCGTTGTTAGTCCTCCGTAGCAACGTCGCCTCTAAAGCGATAAATGAAACCCTCTGAGGGGCATAAAAAGTTAAAGTATGTCACATGAATTAGAATAGGGATAAACGTACTGTGTTTTGTGGTTCCGACAGGTATATGTTGGATATACTGTTGGAAACATACGTTATACCGTTGGGGACAAGCCCCGACGGTATAACTGCGTTTCCAACAGTATATCCAACATTTACCTGTCGGAACCACAAAACACAGTACGTTTATCCCCTAAATGTGATGTTTGGGATCTGATCTCGGGTTTTGTGTTTGACTTTCATTCACTGATGATAAGACGTACACTACAATCATTGCATGACTACACTTTATTGAGTTTCTTCATATTAAGACTTTTAAAGGTACCCATTCAGAAACAATATTTGTAAATATTTCTCATTTCAGTTGCAGTCATTAATAGGAATGCTACTGTTATCGGATTTTATATGAAAACCGTAGAGGATTTACGTTAAGAAAGGTATCTTATGTACAAAAAAACGTACAGAACATCCTGTAATAATTTGAACATATATAATTATTTCTATTCATTTTTGCCATAAGCATTCAATTTGTCAACATTCGGAGAAATAGGAGATATATATTGATTTTTAATTTCATGCTGTTTTTGAAACGAATGTATCCTCGGGCCTTGGCCTTGGCGATAGGGTGAAAAGAACGCAACGAGTTTCAATAATACCGCATAAAATAGAATCATCATTGAGTTTTTTAATAACTTTCATAATTCTTTATTCCAACTCATGGTCGATTTAAGGCACTTAATTTTAATATCCGTGACAACGGTACTGTTAATGGACGTGGCGTCTTCTTGTCTGTGTATGAGTCAGTAGTAAGCCTTGTTCGATGATAAACATCTGCTGCACTTAGTTGCGTGTATGGACCATTTAAGGGAATATCGATATAACATTTTTGTTCAAAGCACAATATTGACTCAAACTGTAAACATATACTTAAGAAAAACGAACTGTACAAACTATGCTATTAAAAACTATGGTGGATACAATATATCAAAGTACTAGCTAGATGTACATCGTGTAAGAATAATCCGATTCAAAGAATTAAATTCCATCTAACAAGGATGTCACTACCTCAGTTGAACGAAGCGCGATATGGACGGGCGTGTCTTCTTGTGCTTAACACTTGCCCTATGGCTCTCAGGCGAATCATTGATCATCACTCTTCTTCAAAAGGATTTGGTGATTTCGAAGGATTATTAAATCATCCAAGGAATAAACATGGCCTTTTCCATCTTTCATTCAGACAATGCTGTTGTGGACACAATACTAACTATACTCCAATGAGAAAACAGCAATGGGACTTGCTTTACACCAAAACGAACTCGAAAAACCCTCATGGACAGCAAGGACAATGTCCATGTATGTACTCAGCTATTCCTGGTGTGGCTTCAGATGTCATGGATGTCACTCTGTGTTGTCTTGTCCTCAAAAACTTATGCCGCGGGATAAAGAACGCAGATATTGACGCTATAACTGAAATGCGTAACCAATTGATACATGCAAGTAGCGCTACCTTAGAGGATACTGCATACAATGATCTATGGAAAAAAGTAGAAAATGCGATCCTCAGCCTCGCGAAAAATGGCGATTCTACACTTGAGACAGATACAAAGGCTGCCGTCAAAGAAATGGAGCAACGCATAATGAATCCGGGAGATTTACGTTCCATGAAAGATCTGATATCAGACCAAAAAAGTTTAGACGAACTTAGAGAGGTACGTGTTTTACATATATTAGTATTGTTCTGAACATGTCTTTTTTATCTTTTTGCTCAGGTACCTACATTTCTATAATTGAATAAAACAATATATGTACGATGCACATAATTGCTACTCCGCGTAAATAAATAAATTGAAGAATTTCCTGACGATAATCTCAACAGCATTCACAAAAGAGCACCAAATTGAGCATCGACGGATCCCTTGCAAGCTAGATTGACATCATAGAAAATTAAAAAACCCAGACGAAAAAGAAACCGTAACAGTGTAAATTGTATATTGGAAGATATGGTGCAAGAATCATATCTTATATCTAATAATTTTGCATTAGCTTCCCGACTTTGACAAAGAACTATTGATGGGTACTTCTTTGATATTTATACATTTACAAATTCATCTGGGTATTACTTGGGTCCCTGTCATTATACATATACTTCTATAAACAACAATAGTGCAGTTTAAAGACCACTGGGTATTCAGTTAATACACAAGCTGCAAACGTAAATCGGCACCTAACAGTCTACAGATGTCATATTACGATGAGATTTTTTTGTTTTTGTTTAGACATGTATATATCCGGATAAGAGGAAGGATTGTGCATAAATATAATACTAGTAATATATGTAATCAAGATGAGTACATTATGTCAAAAGGAGATTTCCTTTAATGTGAACATTGTGTTTTGTAATAGGTCTCACGGTAAAAGGCGAAACAAAAAACTCAGAAAAAGAGCTAGAGTACATCGTACCCTCAAAGATCTACTGATCATTGCACGCAACGGCGGCAGACATGAACTGCTACATGTACTCTCTTCAGTTCCAGCAGTTCAATTAAAATCTATCTTGGATGAAGCACTGGTTGCATTCTTGAGAAACACTGATTGATTCAGGCTAAACATAATTGTCGCATTCGCACAAAATAAACGATATCCTTTGGTTAAAAACACCTCCCCTAAAAGACGATTCATGAAAATTCCATTTATTAATAAAGGATTTGATCTTCTGAACATCTCTAATATTTTTCGGGATCATCGCGTACAAAGTGCCATTCCTCAATATTTTGAAAATTTAGAACCTCCTCTTATTTGTTACAAATATAAGAGACCTATTCGAAATTTCGTTTTTAACTACAACAAAGTTACACAGGATCCTAAAATTCTTGAATCATGTCCTGCTTCTTGAGAATGTGCAACGTCTGAAAATCTATATAAACCAGCTGGTCATATTATACAGGTGACTTTTCAATTATCAAAGACAGGCAGCTCCGTGATCTTCTCAAAAAAGGACCTAAATATAGAATCCCATCCAAAATAGATTTTATTAATAGCAATTCTCTGTAACCATTTAAACAATTTCGGCACGCATGGTCTCGGATTTTCATGAAATTTCACACATAAGTAGGGACTAATGAAAAAAAGAGAATTTGACAAAAAATTTAGTTCTAGGTCTTCTGGTTACCATGGCAACGGCCTTTAAAGTTGAGAAATTGGCAAAATTGAGCAAATTCGAATCTCTATAATTTGGTCTATATGTGACATCAATGGAAGATTTTTTATGCATCCTAAAGATTAGGACATAAGATTTTAAATAAGCTCACTAGTAGTGTCTGATATTGTGAAAAAGGCTGGTTACCATGACAAAATAATAAGCTTATTTTGATATATCGATTTCAAAATGCTGTTTGTATTTTCCAATTTTATTTCTCTCTTGATGGGTATATGATAAGGAAATTCAAATCCAAGTTACGTAATTTACATGAAAAATATGTCTTCGCGCCTGCAGACAAAGCAGCCAGCAACACCATAATTATTTGAAAACGCTACTACATATCAACTTTAGTTTCAGAACTTTCCTCTACTAATTCTTATATCGAAAGCAACGAAAGTGTTCCCAATATTTTGAACAAACATAACAGGGAAATTTCTTCTTTTAACATCCCTATTTGTAAAATTCGGTCTCTCTACAATATACTTTATACCAAAAACTTCACAAGTCTCCTTACAAGTTTCGATACATTGCTAATTCTAGCAACTGCTCAACAACAATTTTGTCTAGAAATCTGACGTCAGCACTCACGGCTATAAAGGAACACGTGGCAAAATACTGTGAAACTGTCATGAACAGGAATGGCGTAAACTTCTATTGGTCTATTAAAAATTCAGGGGATGTGATTGACAAAATGAAATCAAGAAATTTTGAAGCAAATACGATATCTTCATACGACTTTTCTAATATGTACACCACGCTTCCTCACGACAAAATAAATGCTCGACTGTCCAAACTCATTAAATGGTGTTTTGATCGAGAGGGGAAAACTTATACCGGGTATTTGTACTTCTGAATCGAAGGGTTTCTTTTCTGCCACAGATTACAAATCATACAAATCATGGACATGTGGTGACCTGTGTATTGCCTTGTCCTTCCTTTTGGACAATATTTATGTAAGATTTGGTGAGAAACTCTACAAGCTGGTTGTAGGGATTCCAATGGGTAAAAATTGTGCGCCTCTTGTTGCAGATTTATTTATATACACGTATGAAAAGGAATTTATCCAAAATCTTCAAAAGCAAAGAAAAATTATGATGTGAAATGCTTCATTGGTACTTCTAGGTACCTGGATGATATTCTTACTATCGACAATCCTGTTTTTGAAAAGTATGAAAATGTTATTTATCCACAAGAATTCATTCTAAACAAGGCAAACGTTTCAAACACAGAAACACCATTTTTGGACCTAAATATCAAAATTGTTAATGGAGAGATCCATACAAGTGCGTATGACAAAAGAGATGATTTTGAATTTAACATAGTAAATTTCCCCTGGCTTGACGGTAATGTTCCTAGATTACCGTCCTATTGTATCTATATTTCACAGCTCATCCGATATGCTAGAGCATGTACTGATGCTTTGGATTTTCATAGTAGAAATTTACAAATTACCAAGAAACTTTTAGGACAAGGTTTTCGCTTTCACGACTAGTAAAGACTTTCTGGAAATTTTACAAAAATTATTGTCAACTTCTTCTGAAATTCGTACCTATACAGGCAACAGAGTATATTACTTTGGGTATTTCACAACCTGCATTTGTCCAAACCTCTTTAGAGAAGACAGGGCCCCAACCACCTGTCCTCATTGAATGTCAGTCGGAATCCTCGGGTGATAACATACATGAGCTCGCGGCGGCAGAGCACGGATTGTATTACGTACGCCCTCTTTTTATATCCATTTCAATATTCATCTGTGTTGCTTGGGCCCTTGCGTTTTGCGGTCTTGTTTGTGCGTGGTCATCTGACAGTGAGGAGGTTGTTTTACACCACAATTGTTACTATATGTTGGGGAATTTTTGCACACTGTAGGAATAGTCCAGTCATATTGTGCCACAAAAAATGGGCTGAAATCGAAGTAATTGCAAAAGAATTTTTTAAGACTTGATTTAATGTCTAAACATACGTAAGTCCTCACTCAATACTTCACGTAAAAATGCAGTATTTAGACCCCCCCCCCCTTAGTCAAAATGCAAAAAGACCTAATGTGGCATATTCAGTTGATCAGATAACAAAGAATAAGATTCAGTTTTTGCATAAAAATTTCTAAGACATCTTTAGTAAGTATATAAGACCTTTTATAAAATTAAAGCTTGTAGATGTAATCAAAACAGAAAACGGACCAATCAAAAACGGTAAAAATGGCAATTTTCTGTTAGCAAAACCGCCTCAAGCACGAGTTTTTGTTAGGAATCCAGATAAACAACAAAAAACTTTATATTCTTACAATTGAACATTTTTACTACATGTTTTTATGTTAAACGTCTTAAATTCAATAGCATACTTCATCAAAATAAGTGAATAATATCTATGATGACGGGGTTATTTATCTCAGAATTCGGTCAAGACCATAATTTTTTGTAAAGAAATTATTTAATGAGAACGAATATTTTTTTCAATTTGATTCAGACAATTCTCTAAAACGGAATGAATAAGCATATATTTTTCATTTGATTTTATAATTATGCTCATTATACTTTATGAATATTATAAAAGAAAAAGTAAATTTTAAGTAATGTAGGAAAAATTAAGTATGAAATTGAATCAGAATGACATTTTGACTTTAAGTGAGAAAATTTACTAAGTCCCGGATTTTAAACACATTTTTGAGGAGGACTTTTTTTATTTCAAGACTATGCATGGTCATGTTCGTTTTTTAAGATTCTTTATACCAACTGAAAGATCTTCAAAAAAAGTCCTCTAACATTTTCTAATCTAGAAAAAAATTATGGAGGCTTTTCAGTCACTTACCCATGCCCCCATTATAAAGATTAAACAATATTCGATTTTTCAATATTGATACTCCTGCACAGACATGAAATTCTAGCTTTAGATAGCATCTTTCACCAATGACTGTCTAGTAGAATTTTAAGCAACTCGGTCAATAAGTTTTTGAAAGATTAGGAATTTAAACCTAAAAAAAACCTTGGACTTTTTTTTCAACAATTCACCAAAAAGATCAAATTGTCTACTTTGATACTAGATTTTGACAAAGTCAGCAGTCAAAACAGTATAAAATCACATTCATTTAGTTCATTTGACACCAAAAAATTAACAAAATAATTTAAATCCAATTAATCTTCAACAATCAGGGTGAAATTAAGCTTTACTTTTTTCTCTTTTTGCTATAATTTGACGAATACGTGAACAAATGATGCAAACAGCTGGTTTTATGGGCGAAATTTTAAAAGAAGATTCAGCGTGGTACAAAAGTTAATACATAATCATTTAATGTAGAAATGTTTTTACACTTTTATGACAATGAGATGATGTTTCAATTTGTTTCCATGTAATCTTATTCTGAAAATGGAGGATACGCTCATTTTATCAAATTCCGACACTACTTTTGGCAATTTTAAACCAATGAAAATGTTCAAATATATTCATTATCATCCTAAATTTGGCTTCAGCAGATAATATTATAGCCAGTCTTTCAAGGAAGAAAAATGGTATGACATAGATCATTATTTATGGAGAAATTAACCACCAAAAATGACAATTTCTCTAAATTGCGCAAATAATCGTATTCTTGTGAGGCCAAAAAATCATATTTCCACCAAGATGATTTTAGAGGACTTTCGACATGTTGTCCCTTGTGTCTCAACGTACAATGTAACACTCAAAACATTTCTTTTGCAATTAGTTCGATTTCAAATCATAATATGACTGGACTTATATTTCACAACTTTAACGTGTGTAAGCCGATGCGGGCTTACAAGCCATAATTCGTACTTCGCGTTGTGTGATTAATTAATGTTCTGTACTTTGTTGTGGAAGGAAAACATCGTTGGAATTTTAACAAGTTTATTTCACGAAACATAATCTGACAGAATCCATAGCATGCGAGAAAGTAATTCTATGACAACGAGAAAGTAAATCTAACAATTGAAAAATGACGTATTGTATTTAAACAAGGGAGGGGAATTGCACAATATGATGGACATATTTCTAGATAATTCCATGTTCATCCCTCAAAGATAAGGTTGTCTACAACTCTTCAAAGCATCTGAAATTATGAGGGATTGTACGTAAATAAACCCAATATGCTGGTACTTCACGTGTAGAATTAATTCTCCAACTCATAGATAAAACCAATTTGTAATTAAGTTCTTATCAATCTCTGGACTTTCAAGTATTGGAAAATCAATATTTACAATTAAACATATTAAAGTTGAGAAAATATTTCCCTTAAAATCTTAAGATAGATCATTAACTGAGATTTCATGAATCTGTTTCTAATCTTGTTTCAAAATTATCTTTAT
This sequence comes from Pinctada imbricata, assembly GCA_033119305.1. NCBI lineage: Eukaryota > Metazoa > Mollusca > Bivalvia > Pterioida > Pteriidae > Pinctada > Pinctada imbricata. Next base: position 73,814,359 of record VSWD01000005.1, read on the forward strand.
GTGAATTAATATTAACATCATCCCTTTTTCATGTAAGGGAATTAATTTACTTTTGTGTTCTGATAAAGGCATCGTTTAGTTTAGAGTTATCACTCTTTCTACAGTGTGCAAATTCCCCAACATAAAATAATAATTCACTATAAATGTTGTGGGGGAGAGGCCATATGGTTACACGTGTTTAATTGTTATATTGATTATTCAATACATGGAAAGTCCGGAGATTGATAAGAACTTAATTACAAATTGGTTTTATCTATGAGTTGGTGAAATGATTGTCAATTTTACACGTGAAATACCAGCATATTGAGTTTATTTACGTACAAGCGCTCATAATTCAGATGTTTTTGAAGAGTTTTAGACAACCTTATCTTTGAGGGATGAACACGAAATTATCTAGAAATATGTCCAACTCCCTTGTTTAAATACAATATGTCATTTTTCGATTGTCAGATTTGCTTACTCGTTGTCAGATTAACTTTATCGCATGCTAGGGATTCTGTCAAATTATGTTTCGTGAAATAAACTTTGTTGAAATTCCAACGATGTGTTCCTTCCACGACAAAGTACAGAACATTTATTATTCAAACAACGCGAAGAACGAAGTATGGCTTGTAAACCCGCACCGGCTTACAAATTTAACAAATCTTTGTAGAAAGTAAGTACTCAAGTTCACTGCCAAGTTTGTGTTTCTCGTGTCGATTGGTCAACAAATATGGCCGCAGAAAGCTCTTATTAGCTGACACATTTTCGACTTTTATTTAACCACTTCACAGAAATTCAAGAAACCTTACACGAAGCAAGTATACCCAAAGTCCGATACCAAATATGTATTTCACGTGCCGATCGGTCAACAAATACACTGCTCAAAAAAATTAACGGAGCAGAAATTATGCTTTTATTATTAAAATATTTGAAGATGATTTTTTATCGAATGAATAAAAATGCATTAAGACATATTCAACAAACATTTCGCTATAGCATTTAAATGGATTCCTTAAATAACAAGAGGCACAGGATGGCACAAATGATACTACCCCTCAAAAACGAGACAAACTGAAATGGTTGAAATTTGATATGCATTTTCAAAAATGTTGATATTCGACAATGTCATGTCTTTAGTATGATGTTGTTCCACCTCTAGCTGTTATACACTCTCTGCATCGGTTTCGCATGCTGATAATAAGCCTGCGTATCATGTATTGTGGGATAGCCATCCACTCTTGAAGGAGCGCCTGAGTCAGCTGCTGTATCGTCTGCGGAGCAGTATTACGACCTGCAATCCTTCTAGATATAAGGTCCCACACATGTTCTATAGGATTCAAGTCTGGTGACCTAGCCGGCCATTCCATAACCTCTATGGTTTCACGGTCAAGGTACTGCCTAGTGATCCTGGTCGTGTGCGGCCGCGCATTGTCATGCATAAGAATGAAATCGTGACCGATTGCACCGGCGAATGGTCGTACTACGGGATGAAGAATATCATTATTATATCTTGCTGCATTCACACTTCCTCCATTTACTACCACAAGTTCCGTTCGACCTTGAATACATATTCCACCCCAAACCATCACAGAGCCACCTCCAAAACGATCGTGCTGCACAATATTACACTGAGCGTACCTTTCGCCAGTTTGTCGCCATACTCTAACACGACGATCGCAAGTTGATATGTGAAAACGCGATTCGTCTGTGAACAACACTTGGCTCCAATGCCTTGCCTGCCAATTAACATGACTTCTTGCGAACCTAAGTCGATTCACACGGTGTTGTGGGGTTAACACAGGACCTCTTGCTGGCCTACATGCTCTTAAACCATGTTCATGCAATCTATTCCTTATTGTTTGGTCACTTACATGTACACCGGTTGCTCCATTAAATGCATGTTCCAGTGCTCTAGCAGTGTACTGACGGTTGCGAAGTGCAAGAGTGCGCAAATACCTGTCCTGGCGAGCACTCGTAATGCGAGATCGACCTTGTCCGGGAAGTCTGGAGTAGGTATGACATGTTTGGAACCGTGTCCATAATCTAGATATAACGGAACAACTCACCCCGAACCTTCGTGCAACCTCACGCTGTGTATGGCCATCCTCTAGTTGTTGAACTGCCCGAGCAGTTTCCGTCACGGAAAGAAATCGTCTAACGCCATGAATATATTGTACTGAAATAATGAAGACAAACAGCACTTTCGAAAACAAAGAATAATGCATTTTCTCTGATCCAGATTTAGTGTGTACTATTCACCACAATACTGAAAACATGGGTAGTCATGCTTGAACGGTCATTTCTTACTTACCTGTGTCTGTATCGAAGCGGTGAACCGTTACACATGAGTAGACTCGATATCCTTCCTTATTCCAAAAAATATTTAATTCTCGATCAACAATTATATTTTCATGCTACAGGGCAAATGATGCTCCTTTAATTTTTTTGAGCAGTGTATATACAGATATTTACGAAACCTTACAGGAAGGATCGAAGTTCTAAAAACAGATATTTTGGACAGTGTTTCTTGTTATTTGTGAAAATACTGTATATATTATTCATTTTGGAAATAATGGGTATCTCTGTCTCTGATATAATTCTTACTGAAATTGTATCAGAAGCCGAGTACAACATCACTGTCAGATTTCCACTGTTCTCGGGTGAGCGATGTCGTCCATGGGCCTCTTGTTATGTACTTGCTCCTTGAATCAAAATCGTTTTTCATCATTCTGTTGGTCTTTAAATTAAGATTCTTCGTTACATCCCTTTGTTAGTCGTCAGTATGCGGCGGGTTTGATTGGCTGCTTCCCTTTCTGTTTCGAGGTAAATCTACAGTAAAATTTGTATTCAATCCTTGTAATTTCATCGATTTTCTTTCTTTTTGATTGGCGATTATGTGATTTTGTATACAGCTGTTTCTTTCTTATAGTTCTCGGGGTAGTTTCACGTGCTGTCCCCCCTAAACTTTTGATCTTGTCCCGTGTGTATATGTTCCGATCTGATAACTGCAAATTAAGTCGTCTTGTATGGTTTTTCACCTTATCTTTAGATCATTATACTGGTACATGTATTTCGCACATGCAATTGTCACCAGTGGTACAAAAATATCAATTTCTAGCATGTGCATGAATGTGTATAAAACTTGTCTTATGATAATATGTCTTATTGATTTTTATGCCCCGTAATCGAAGACTCTCTGGTCTGTCTGTCCGTCCGTCTGTCTGTTTATCTGTTTGTCCACAAAAACTTTAACCTTGGCCATAACTTTCACATGGTAAATGATAGGGCTTTCTTATTTCACATGTGTATTTCTTGTGACAAGACCTTTCCATGGATACCAACATTTTTTACCTTGTGAACTTGACCTTGGAGTTTGACCTACTTTTGAAAAACTTTAACCTTGGCCATAACTTTGAAATGGCAAGTGATAGGGCTTTCATATTTCACATGTGTATTCCTTGTGACAAGACCTTTCCATGGATTTCAAAATTTTTGACCTTGGAGTTTGACCTACTTTTGAAAAACTTTAACCTTGGTCATAGCTTTTGAATGGTAAGTGATAGGGCTTTCATATTTCACATGTGTATTCCTTGTGACAAGACCTTTCCATGGATTTCAAAATTTTTGACCTTGGAGTTTGACCTACTTTTGAAAAACTTTAACCTTGGTCATAGCTTTTGAATGGTAAGTGATAGGGCTTTCATATTTCACATGTGTATTCCTTGTGACAAGACCTTTCCATGGATTTCAAAATTTTTGATCTTGGAGTTTGACCTACTTTTGAAAAACCTTAAAAGTTGGTCATAACTTTTGAATGCTAAGTGATAGGGCTTTCATATTCCACATGTGTATTCCTTGTGACAAGACTTTTCCATGGATAACTTGTGACTTTGACCTCAAAATGTGAACTACTTTTCAGCTGTTTTACCAACAAAGATGTCAACGGGGGCATTCGTGTTTCACAAACACATGTTTTTTTTTATTTCACCTATTGCTGACAAGTTGAATTTCACGTATGTTTCAGAGAATTGATAAGATTGAAACAACACAGGTTTTGTATAAGAGAGACCATGGAGACTGTCCTCGTAAGTATCAATGGTAAAATCATTTTAAATAGTGCCTCAAATATAATATATATATATATATTCTTATAAAGACAAACACGATCACATATTCTAGTTGTTGATCAGTTTAAAGTATAAGATTGACGCAATATTGTTCGATTCTTTAATGTCTAGAAGAAAAGATTGCACACATGCAAGGGATCCTTATGAAGATCAACGCCAGAGAGGCAGAAAATAATCATGTAACTCCCTTACTTAAGACGGGCAAAAAAATGCACGTGAGTCAGATCTACGTCCCAGTTCCTATCTCAGAAAAGATGGAGACCATTCTTCCTGGACAAAAACCCGACACTTCGAAGAGAAAAATTAGCCCTAAAGACATGTTCTACAAGGATGGCGAACATGTGAGGTATCTTTTCCTGCAGGCAGAAGCTGGACGTGGTAAGACTGTGTTTCTTCGACAACTCCTACAGTATTGGTGCACAGCCAAGCAGCCGAGGGAGAGCACAGATGAACTAGGAGAAATGGAGAAAAGTCTTGCTGAATTTGACTTTGTATTTCCTATCTTTCTTCGACATGTAAACAAAACTAGAACTTCTTTGTTGGATATGATATGTTATGATCTTTTTAAACATAACAGCGATTGTGAAGATGCAATCAGGCACGTCATTTCTAGCGATAAATACCGTTGTCTCTTTGTCATTGATGGCCTTGATGAGTGGAACATATCAAAAGATGCGAAGACAAAACTGACACATGATGGATTCCCTAATATTGAAGGTACATCGTGTTGCTCTTTTCTCTTCTCATTTCGACCTTGGAAACTCCTTGAAGTAGCCGATTTAATTAAATCGTGTGACAGACATGTTCAGCTGGACGGCTTAACATCAGACGGGACGCTTCATCTCATAGAAAATATCCTTCATAATTTCTATGATTTGAAAAGAGAAAGTGACAATTTAGATGATGCAAAATCTAAAATTGCCTTAGGACTAAGTAATACAAAACTGGCTTCGATTTTAGAGATACCTCTTGTGGTTGCAACTTCCACGGTATTAATCTATGAAAAGGAACATCTAGAGGAAAGTCTGACTTCTTTTAACATTGCATTGGTTCAGTTTTTGATAAAGGATACTCTTAAAAAACAACTTTTTGACGCGACAATGGCACAGACGTTGAAGAATTTGTCTTCGTCGGACACACATGTTCTAAGAATTTTAAACAGTAGTAAATACAAGACATTCCGTGAATTCTCCGATGTTTTGGAAAAGCTAGGACAAATCGCGTATAGAGACCTGGTATTGTCAGAGAGATCTTTGGTATTTGCAAGAGAAGAGCTCGAAGAGCAACTAACTCAAACAGAATTAGAGTTTGCTCTCAAAACAGGATTACTCAGTCAGTGTGAGGCACCTGGAAGTTTAGATGAGGAAAATGTTAGTATTAATTTCTTCCATAAAAGTGTACAAGAATTTCTTGCTGCTTTTCATATAGCTTGTAGAGACAAGTTGAAAACTGAAGAATTTTGTGGTCATTTGTCTGAAGTCAAAAACATTGAAGAATTTTCAAATATCGTAAATTGTATATGTGGTTTATCGTCCTCATTAAGCACTATCGTTTTGGAGCACATTACTGGTGTAATAGATCTTGACCATGATATTTTGAGATGGAGAAATTCGGTCGATTTGAAAGGAAGATGCAAAGCTGAAATGATGTATAGATTGTTCCTCGGTTTTTATTTGGAAAGAAGACATATGATCGAAAAAGAACCAGTTTTATTTTACGGTAAGGACATTTTCTGGGACGGATCAAGCTCTAAAACAGTCATTCGAGACTTTCACTACCTTCTGAAAAACAACTTCAACGAACACATTTTGTCGTTGAGTCTTTGTTTAATAAACTTAGATGGTAAAAAAGTTTCACAATTCCTACAACACTCACAGTATCTCCAGTGTCTTAGCATAGTTGGAGATGGAAAAATAAAAATTAACGCCATAGGAAACAGATTACCATTGCGAGCGTTACATTTGAATACTGCTAGTGTTGCACTAACATCTGACGCGTGGAGAGGATTAACAATGTCTCTCTGCTTCTCGAAACAACTGCAATGTCTAAAACTGGTGACGGCAAACTTCTCAGATTTCAAGCATAGAAAAAGCTCAAATCTCTTTCGTGACTTTTTTGAAATCCTCCCTTACTGTCCCAACTTATCTTTCCTTAAAATTGCCTTCGCAAGTCTTGGAAACAGAAAAGGAAGAAATGCTTTTGTAAATGCCTTACAACATCTTACTTATCTGGAAGAATTTTATTATTGTGGTGAAGGCAGATTTACCAAAAAGGTTTATAAAGAATCTGACGTTGAATTTTTTCAAAAAGTTTTAAAGATGTCACAAATAAAACAGTTACATCTGCATATGATGAACTTGTCGATCTCGCCACCTTACAAACCCCTGGAGATGATACCCACATGGACGAAAATAGAAATGCTTTTATTAAACATGGTAAAAATGGACGCTGTGCAGTGGCTTGAATTCATATCGTCTTTAAAAACTTTACAATGTGAATTCAATGTTGTTATGGTCGAGACAAACGTTGATGATAAAACAGTGCGTCACTTACATTCATCGCCACATTTTTCAGTGTCATATCAAAAAGAAAATTCCATTTACTTTACGAAAGTTAACGATAATCCCCCACACGTAAATCGTGACATTTCTTCCCTAGTCGATCCCCTTTTCTTCATATTCTGAACTAATACAGCCGTATCCATCAAAAGAATGTCGTCCGGATGTAAAGAAAATGTGTTCCTACTGTGTTGCCGGAGAGTAGACTTCTGGACATAAAATTTTCAAATTCGTTGCACCCGATATACATATTTCGGCTTATGAACTCCCATGACAATATACAATTATTGACTGGGAATGAGGGCAATATATGATTTGTTGGACCTGAAGATAAAATATTGCCCGAGGCCGAAGGCCGAGGGCTATATTTTGTCTGAGGGTCCAACAAATCATATATTGCCCGAATTCCCAGTCAATAATTGTTTTGTTATACCTTACATCAATACTGCAGCAACGAACCGATTAGCCCGGCATGTTTACGTTCATTTTCTTTTATTAGAGAAAAAGCGCGGAAAAATAGGTAGAGCTAATAGCGTCATCAATGACGTGACGTCACAAACGATGTACCGTTTATCGGTCAATATTTTTTGACATATTGCCCTAGGGCCAATATTGATGTAAATATTGACCGCTTGGTCAAATATTCGAATTTATAGGCATTTTTCCTATGGGGATTTTATATAGAGATACTGACAAGGGTATAACAATGGCTAATATCAGGTTAATCTGAGCTGTGAAATCAACAGGTACTCGAATATTTTATCGCATTGTTCAATCTGTGATATGATAATTTAGGCAGGGACTTTTCTCGTAGTTTCGAATATTATTACCTTGCCATCATCTTATTGACCAATTTCGTTTCAAAGTTGACTATAAAGAAAACTGAAAATTTTCTATAAATCAAAAATAAATCTGAAGTAAATTGCAAGCAATCATAGGAATGAATAGTATTGTTTATTCATCAAATGCCTTACAGCATATAGATCTACATGTAAATACAAATATGGATATACAATTACAAATGTTTACCAATGATCAATATTTCAAAACATTACTTACAGAAAAAATTGATTGTCACACCTTTAACGCTTGACCTTGGTGGAAAAACTTGACCCTAATCGGATATCAAGTCTTATCAATGACCCTGCAGATTTGATTCAAGTTTGACGTTTATACAGCCAGATGAAATCTTGATAAAATTATCCTTATTTTCCATCCCTTTGCTACAGTAAATTGAATCATTGGGAATAGAAGTCAGCAGACTGACATACGCAATGTCCATTGTCCCAATGACAGTGGCCTATCCAGAACAAAATGAAATGGAGCTTTTCGTGTTATTATAATGGTCATGAAGAACCCATATTGACCATTATTATCATTTTGATGTTATCGTTTCGTTCTGGCTCAAGTGTGAGTTAACAACATTATTCATGGTTTACATTAACTGTCTCCATTGATAGAATGTCTACTGTCCTGTTATTTTTGCTGAAAATATCCATGGGTTCATGAACTTTCTGCCAGAGTGATTTATATGTTCAAAGTCGCTTTTATGTAAATATTGGCAGAAGTTCATCCTTTTTCCTAATTATTCAGGAATTGTTTTGTTACGGGTATGAAGCACATAGCAAGTGCATTTATCATACATGCAGTACGTCGTTCATTTCATTGACGATATACTCACTCCGAAAGATATTAGACTTCTTCAAGCTTATATACATTCCTTTCACCTTTGTCTCTTTTTAGGACAATTTTGCGCACCAAAACAATCAAATGATGTCATTACACTCCAAATGGTAGTCAATGATGATATCATTTGATTGATCTGGTGCGCATAAACAGCATACATGTATCAAAAGACAAAAGTGAACCAAACGGTCATTCGTGTGAAAGGATCTATGATAATGAAAATCATATTCTCCAAACAAAAATGTAAATAATTTGACCTTTGAAAAAGAAAGTGTCAATTCCCTCATCAAGGACATCAGCTAACTTGTTATGCCCTTATACCAGTTTTTCTGTCTGTCAAAAACTCTATTATTGTGCTAAACGCTAGTAAAGGGGTATTCTCAATTGTCAAGTACATTCCTTATGACTAGCTCTTTTTCTTGATATCAAGGAATCATCTTATGACCTTGACTCTATGAATATGACTAAGCCTGCACATAACAAATACCTGCTGACTCTTGGGTAGTGTTTCATGTCTTGTTTAGTTCTCTAATGTTGAAAATCGTTTTGAACTCTTGAATACTCAACATATAAAAGATACTAGTTTTCAGATCGTTTTGTAGAGAACCATTTCTCAGTCTATAAGATTTCTATTTCTTTGATGTGTGTGGATATTTGCATATTGAATAAAAGAATATATGTTTGTGCATGTAAAAGGAGAGTTACGTGTAAATGCAGTAGCAAATGACAAAGTAGCAGTACTGTTTTGTAACTACTTTATTTGTAGAAATTAACATCATACATTGTATCATAAACAATTAAACAGTATCACAGGATTCAAATATTATAATACAATAATGCAATAATCATGAGCCGTCACTACACAATATCATGAATTTGTTTTAGAATAATGTCAACTTTCGGATATTTTCAGTTTATTTATAGTTCTACAATGATTTCAATGCATTATATTCAGTGTTTATGGGCAGTAACATAGTTTATACATTTCAAACCCTCTAATTTTATCCTTTCATCACAAAACAAATGAAAACTAGATTATTCAGAGACATGGTAACAATACCTATTCTATTAGATCTACTTCATGGAGTGACATGTTGAGAAACTAAAAGTGATTACAAACTTTATAACTGCATTTTCTCCTACAAAGTATCTTAATTCAAAAGACTTCAAATATGAATTAATAATATAAAATGCTTGTATATGGATGTAATATACATGATGTAATAGGTATGTAATATTAATGATTGTGAATATTTTAAGAGATTCATGTTAAAAATATATTTTTAAAAAAGTATACTTGTATAATTACCGGGGCACTATCAGATCTTCGCAATTTGTGGACTGAACATTTTCACCTTTCAGTAATTAGAAATTCACACTTTGAGATTGACTTACATGCATCCACTTGGTAGATATGGACATAATAACATTAATCAAAGTTGCATTAAATTATTGAAAAGCCACATTGAGTGTTCATTTGTAATACGGAAAAACCAAATTTCCATTAAAGAATTTTTATAGTCTGTAAAAGTACTTTTTATTTGATTCCAAAAAGTCCTTACGAATGGATTTTGGTTCATTTTTAAAATTATCAAATAAGAAATAGGTGCCTTGATCTTAAATACATGCTAATTCTCGTGTGATCCTTTGTAAATTTTCCATTTTGATAATAGGAGTGTTAAATAAAGCAGTAGTTGATGCTTTGTCAATATGCTATTACATGTACTTGTTGCATGATATGTAATTTCTAAGAAGCCTTGATATTGAGATTATTGAATCTATATTACAAGTACTTATAGTATGAATGAATTTTGATATTGAAATTATTGAATTTTCATAAAATTATTGAATTTTTACTGTTACTATTGATTTTATTTTAATTCCTTAATACAAACATGCACATGCTGATAAATCTATTTATAAACTATCTAGTGTTGTGATTTGCTTATAATACACAATCATTCTTATTGTACATACTGTAGTATAACATACCAAATGGCAGACGCAGTTCATTAGACTGATGAAGTACATTACACATGAAGCTTTTGTCAATTCTTTCCGAGTCATATAGAAATAGAGCAGATACTTCAATAAGATTATAGCATACATTATCAAGTAACAACCTGGATCCAAAATGAACACTCTGACTGAAACAAAAACGGGCACTCTGAGACTTGTAGTATTTCACTACAAGATCAAATTTGGTTTAAAATGAAATATTACAAGAATATTGAGGACAAAGCACTTGCAGTTTATATGATTAATTTTTGTCTTATCTTTCAAATCATTTAAAAGTTGTAACAATCATTGAAGTATAATATCAGCACCATGAGATTCAGAGTTAGACTAATTCTCACACCTGGAGATTGAGGTAACCACTGAAGTTCAGATGAAGTAGTAGCTCCTTGAAGCGAGATATAATGTACATTTAGAATCTACAATAAAACTCTTCCTTATCATCTGGAAGTTGTGTAGTACTCACTGAAGTTCAAATGAAGTAGTAGCTCCTTGAAGTGAGATATAGTGTACGTTTAGAATCTACAATAAACTCTTTCTTATTATCTGGAAGTTGTGTAGTAATCACTGAAGTTCAAATGAAGTAGTAGCTCCTTGAAGTGAGATGTACATGTAGCATCAGTTCAGATTCTACTGTAATACTCCTTCCTATTATCTGGAAGTTGTGTAGTAATCATTGAAATTCAAATGAAGTAGCAGCTCCTTGAACGTATAAAGTAGCATCAGTTTATACGCTAGTGTAATACTTTGTTTTATCATCAGGTATCATCTGGAAGTTGTATAGTAATCATTGAAGTTCAAACGAAGTAGCAGCTCCTTGAAGTGGGATTCATAACCAACCATGGACAGTTTGCTCACAACTGTAAAACAAATAACATACTGAAATATCAAGGGATACATGAGTGCAAAAGGTTATGAATTCTTCTTTCATGGAATCAGCTAAAACCAGAGGCCAAAGTGGACCTTCATTGCTCACAAGAGTAAAGGTGTTGTACCCTTCTGGTAAATAATTATATATCCTAATTTGATTGAGATAAGCAAAGAGCTTCCACTATATGACTTGGAACCAATATATGATGTGTTACTTTACCTCACAGTAACCTTTATCTTTGACCTTTTGACCCATTCCGAAAATAATCACTGTTTGACTTTTGATGAATAGCCACATACATGTATCTAAATTTCTTTTTCGTAAGATGAAAGAATTGTCAGGTAGTTATCTGGAAATCCCAATTTGAAGACTTGATTCCCTTACAATGACCATGACCTTTAATTAATTGAGCCCCAAATCAATGGGTACATGTATGTTCCCCTTCCTCATAAGTAGCCAAATAAAGGTTTTAAGATGATAACGATGAAGATGTAGAACCCTTCCACCTATTCAAACTAAAGTTATATACATGTATATTGTTACTTTAAATGAAGCCTTAAATGAAGAGCGAAGAAATAGTGGTCTTTGAGGAGTTATAATTATAGACAGACATGTTATTTTTACTATACCTATAGTTTGACAACAGAAATTTCCGAAGAGGAAAAAATTATATTTTTTAGCAACTCGTTTCGCAGTTTAGATATGGTTTTAAAATTTAGATTTTAATATAATTTTGATGTAATGAAAAATAAATCTTTGTTATTGTTAATAATCAAACATAGGTAATCACAGATTACGAAGCTCACCTCGTGGCAGCAAAATTCAATACAAACATATTTCTAAGTACATGTATATTGGCTTTAAAAGGCAAAATCGTTCAAGCGTAAAAAGTAGTCAAGGTCATTTTATGAAAGTTTGATCAGATACATATAATATGCAAGTTTGGTACATGTAGCACTTATACTTTGCTCAATATTGGCTTTTAAAAGCAAAATAACTCAAGCGAAAAAAGTAGGTCAAGGTCATTTTATGAAAGTTTGATCACAGATACATCCAATATGCAAGTTTGGTACATATAGCACTTATACTTTGCTCAATATTGGCTTTTAAAAGCAAAATCACTCAAGTAGAAAAAGTAGGTCAAGGTCAATTTATGAAAGTTTTGATCAAAGATACCGTACATCCAATATGCAAGTTTGGTACATGTAGCACTTATACTTTGCTCAATATTGGCTTTTAAAGGCAAAATCACTCAAGCGGAAAAAGTAGGTCAAGGTAAAGTTTGATCAAAGATACATCCAATTTGCAAGTTTGGTACATATAGCACTTATACTTTGCTCAATTTTGGCTTTTAAAGGCAAAATCACTCAAGCAGAAAAAGTAGGTCAAGGTCATTTCATGAAAGTTTGATCAAAGATACATCCAATATGCAAGTTTGGCGCTTATACTTTGCTCAATATTGGCTTTTAAAGGCAAAATCACTCAAGTGGAAAAAATAGGTCAAGGTCATTTTATGAAAGTTTGATCAAAGATACATCCAATATGTAAGTTTGGTACATGTAGCACTTATACTTTGCTCAATATTAGCTTTTAAAGCAAAATCACTCAAGTGGAAAAAGTAGGTCAGATGCTGCATCTGATGCATGGGTTCCTCTCGACATCCCAAGATGAATCACTTGTGCAAGTTTGGTTACTGTAGCATCAGTACCTTGTCAGATACTGAGGTACCCCAAACTTCTTAACCAAGCCACTCTGACCTACCCCAAACTTCTTAACCAAGTCAATCAAGCGGAAAATGTAGGTCAGATGCAGCATCCGATGCATGGGTACACCTCAGCATCCAAAGATGAATCACTTGTGCAAGTTTGGTTACTGTAGCATCAGTACTTTGCCAAATACTGAGCTACCCCAAACTTCTTAACCGGACGCAGACGGGGACGGGGACGTGGACGCGGACGCAGACACGCGGGGTATAGCATAAGCTCACTCAGCTCAACTGAAATTCAAATGGGTAATTCTCGGAAAAACGAAGATGAACAAAGGAGTGGGTGTTTATGCATTTGGGGTATTTTTTTTTGGAGGGGGGGGAGTATGGGATATGGTATCCCTCCGAATATATTTATTAATGTATTGTTTGTTTGTTTGTTTTTTAATCCGTTCACTTCTTCCACAAAATTTGTGTTAATCTTAATCCGAGATTGCTTACTTGTTGAAGTATTGGGGGGGGGGTGTTACAGAATTAATCCAATAGGAAAAAGAATTTAGATCTATCATATTTTTTCCATTTGATATTAAAATACCAACTGTTAATTGTCAAAAACAAGGAGGAAAAAAGTATAGTTAGGCCTTAAGCTTGGTAGTATTTAATCAAAAACTGAATGGTTTTTTTGCCAGCTTATTGGAATATGAAATGTCACTTGTCGTATTACAAAATGAGTAAACCGCATAATTATTCTTTAAATTGAAGTAGTACAGTAGTGGTATTATTTATAAAATCAATGATGAAAATTACTAGCCCCCCCCCCCTTTTCCCCTCCAAACAATTTTAGTGATCCATCATGTATAGAACAATCTGTTATCCCCTTAAAGTCACTTAAAACATGTGCCTTATGAGAAACTGTGGTGAATATCTCATGTAGTGCGAAATTACGTGGTTTGAAATTACCCGGCACGAAAACATTTTGGTGCAAATATTCCCGTAATCAAGGAAACAAGGTTCGGGCGAAATACCAAAATGGCAGACATTTCAAAACAAGAAAGAGTCAACAAATTGTTGATATTTTGTATTCTAAAAATACTTTGATTTATTCCCTTATTTATGGATGTGAAATAAGTTTGACTTCTTATTGATAAAAAATCTGACTAAATTTTGCCATTTCTGCGGGATTGTTACCCCTGTTTTTTATCCGTAAAAATGTATGAAATTTGGGCCTTCAGGCCCACTTGCTCGCTTTGCTTTGCATATTAAAAGGGAAAGAAGAGTATTGAATTGTGTTCAATAGTTCAAAGGTCAAGGTAAGGAAAATAGACCTAAACTGGGGATTTCAGATGATAAATAAACAACCATGAGCAGAAAGGAACTGCACCTTTTAATACATTCATTTTTCTAGGTTTGCCTACTATCTTACATGTACATCAGAGTGCATTCACCTTTAGGCATTATAACCATAAATGAAAGTTAACAATAATATTTTCATACACTTTTTCAAATAGAATTATGACTTACTTTTAAACAAGAAACCTGAGTATTCTTTGAAGTGTCTGTAAGACTGCACCATTAAGGAGAAGTTAGAGTGTGTCATCTGTCCAGAATCTGGGTCTCGGCACCAAACAGCATTAACAAGCTGTGCACAGAACTTCAGAATCAATGATATTATGTCCTGTATAATCTTCATTACTTTCTGAGCTTTCTTGTTCAGTAAACACCTGGATATACATAAAAATGAAAATGTAGGTTTATTTGAAATTTAAATAATGGAGTGTGCCATGTCTGATAGAACATAATAACAATGCCAAATCTAAATATTTATTTGAAAATTCAAATACCATGGATCAGGGCAAGATTTGTTAATGGTGAAAATGTCTTCTCAGCCTTGAAATGAAGATGCATGAGCTAGAACCCCAACTAACCCCCCAATATTCCATAGCCAACATGGAATACGATTCAAGTTCCACAGCCATAATTTATTAGAACTTGACATGCAATTCTCTATAATACATTGTATATGAATTATCATTTGGATCTATCAAAGCTTTAGAGACAAAATGCCCAGATCACAGTGTTGGAACGCTCCTGTTCACGACCAGTCACTTGTACTAAGCATATTTTATTGGTACCATACATACATTGTATACGATAAATACCTTTGAATCTGAATTTTATTGATTAGAATTACCGAAACCCTATAAGTATATTCTCCAGTGATATAATTATGTTGTTTTATACCCCCTATAATGAAGTTGAGGGAGATGTACTGGTGTGTAAGGTGCCAATAAAATATGATAAGTACAAAACTCTTACAGTGGCTGCATAAAACTACACAGTTAAATCACAAAGTACTACCTGTCTATGAAGTATCAGTCTTAAGGAAATGTTCTATACTGAATCTATAGCAGTATACCTTCTAGTGCTTACGCAATAGATGGATATTTTAAAAATTGACACATGTAAATTTCTCGCTTCGGAAATTGCAAAAAACTTATTTAGTACAAAAGCGTTCCTACACTGTGCAGATACTGCAATTTTCATTACACTTTCAACTCCAAGGGCATTAATTCCTCCAATAAAGTCAGACTGAACACAAATGTTAACATGACCTGCATCTCACCATGATACATCTTAAAACTTTCAAGATCAAAATCGCAGAAACAAAACCAGTATGACAGAAGGACAGAATGATGACAGAGTAAGACACTATATGCCCTCCATAAATCAGCAGGGCATAAAAAATGAAGCATCATCGATAGAAATTTGATAAGGGAAGCTTCCGTACCTAAATATAGCCATGTCCAGGTACTGAGTGTGGACTCGATGTAAGTCATCCAGATTATGTACGTCTTTATTCAGAGCGTCTTGGAACTCCGTCCACGACACATGTATGATCTGGCTAGCTATATACTCCTGCATCACCCTCACAAAATGCTGCATCTCCTGCCTACAGTCAAAATTAATTAGTAATGAACACAACTTAAAATCTGAAACAGAAAAAATCAATTTTAAAGACATACATGATCTCTTCTGACCTATGAAAATCTTTTCAGGGTACTATATGACAGTTTGCTATAATATATACATGTATGTACTCTTAAAAATATAAAATGGGAAAATGCATTTACACATGTACCTTCATGTACTACTTTAGAGGTGAATTTCAACTTATCATAAATTACCATAAATCAGGTGCCCTGTGAGTATCAATGATCAGCTATGACTGATAAATCTTGGGGTTTTTTATTCAATGTGATTATTGCTCATTGAAAAACTGGTAACTTCTTCATACCTGTAAATGTGAAGTTGACGGAATTGGGAAGAGTTGCCAGCTTTGTGTATCAGGGCTGAAAAAGAAAAGATTTCTTATTTTATTTGAAAAATACAAGACCGCTAAAGATGGTATGGTCAGATTGCAAAGTAAGTTTTTGTCATTAACTGGGTCAAGGTCACTAGGTCAAATGATAGAGCATAAATTGAAAGGTCTTGTCATAGGCAACCTACATGTATAATATAAAGTTTCTACTGCATTCAGCTCTCTAGATTTTGCTTCAACCAGAAGCTTAAACCAAAATCTTTAACTGGGTCAAAATCCAAGGTCACTAGGCCAAATGATACGGCATGATTTGAGAGGTCTTATCATGGGCAACCTACATGTATAATATAAAGTTTCTACTGTATACAGTTCCTTAGAGTTTACTTCGACCAGAATCTTTAACCAAAATGTTGACGACAGACGGACGGATGGACAGACGGACATCGTCAATCTATAGACTGGAATTGTTTAGCAATCTGGCCAACAATCCGGCCCATAATACTTAAGCCCACGAAATGAAGAAGCCTTCCTTCATCTTTTAGATTTACATGCACTTACATGTAAATATTAATAGATTATCGGCAGATTGAGGATAAACATACCTTTTCCGCTCTCCATATACTGGGTTTGACACTTGCTAAATTTTTGTTATCAAAAAAGGAAAGAATGCAATTGTTCATAATACTACATCCAGTTTTCCAAGGGAGAACAATAATTTCTAAACATTATTCCTTTATGTCTCTCATAGGAATATTTGAAAGGTAAAATGTAACCTGAAAGAAGAATACACTGCTAAATATAGCAAAAGTTTTACATACCGTCTCGTTTAAGTCGATGCCATATGTCTTTCAGAACCCAAACGGTCCTTTTTAGCTGCATCATGAAGGTGAAAACTTTATTATAACTGCTGATGGCCTCCTCTGTTATTACTATGTTTAGCGGCCACTTCACCTAAATACAAAATATGACATTAATGAAAATGTGAGATTTCTTTATACATGTACATGTACTTCCCAATAAATAATGAGATAAATGGACAATTATTTCACTAAATGAATTTTAACGAGATTTTCAAAAACTCCAAAGTTGTATCTTGTTCTCTGCATATAATTTTAAATTTTTTGGAAAAAGTGATACAGATGTACAGTTTCAATAACCCCTAAATGAAAATGCAATAAATGGTACTTTTCATTAAGTTTATTGTTACCATAGCCATTGCACTCTTTCCTTTTAAAATTTCTTGACTTGGGGTATTTGTAATCATTTTATATTTGAATTCCATTATGGAATTTTGGAGCTGTTTGAATTCTAATGGGATTTTGACTAATATGAGTACCACACCCCACAATGAATTATCTCTATTATAAATTTCCCTTCTTTCCCACCATACACATCTCATACGCCTCTAATACACCTCTCATCTCTAACATTTTCAAAAATTTTATTCAAATAGTTTCCATAAGGTAAAACTACTGACCATGCATATCAGGTAAAAACATGATAAATAAATGAAGTACAATGTACATGTACATGTATTTTTCTTTTTCTCTTCAGTTCGGCATAGAAAGTGATTAAAAGGTAAACACTTCATGTCTTAGGTACATACATGTACATGGTTGTGTATGTCTTTATAGGAAATGAAGAGCTAAAATTTAAAAACTTTTATGTTGAATAATGTAGACTAACCTTGTAATGTAGTTCCAGACAATTCAAGCTGTTATAGGCTGTAATGTGCAAGGATATAAATATATTTATTACTTAAAAAGAATCCCCTCTGGCTTTGCCAGTAGGGTACTTATAAATTATCTATTCATGGGATGTTGTGAAGAAATTCTACTTAATATTTGATGAATCAATCCCACTACAATTGACGAATATGGGTATAATCCACAGCCCCCTCTTTGAGTGTCTTTAATTATAAGAAACTCTGGAATAACACAAAACTCATGGGGATCAAGTGAAGTCTAACAGACACAAAGTTACATGTAAATTATAGCAAAAGGGCTAAGATTCTTAAATCTTGCAAGTTCACAATTTATATGTACCGTTTAAAGTAACAGCATGAGATATGAAACTTAGTGAACCAGCCACCAGACTGTAAACATGGTGCAGTAGCCGCATGTTTCCAATGATGGGAATTACTTGATAACAAATCAAACTAATCTTGTTAATATTTCCCTACACACACCTGTTTGTTGGAGTACTGTGGGTTTGTATTTGAGGACAAAGCTAAGGTTGTCGGCCAGGGGGTCCTCAGCATGCATTGAAGATTTTACAGCTCTGTTGAGAGCTCCGTTGAGGAAGACTGGATTCAACATCTCATATGGTCTAGGGTTACTGGCAAACTGTGGTAGACAAACATTTGTATGTATAATCTATCATGTTTATATAGAACCTTATCTTAAATGACAACTTTGCTTATAATAAACTTCTAACAACACACATGTACATCATCTGTTAGTTTAATCGTGAAATAAAAATTAATGATAAAGTAATCTGTATCTGTTCCATTAACAGACCTGGCTACCTGTTTCTCATCATAAGTGTAATATTTTGTTCATGAAAGTGTAATTTTGGGGACTAAACCGTAATATAAACCACTAATGCAATTTTGAGACAAAAAATCATTCCAAGAAATGCATGTGTCGCCTGCGAAACATAGTGACACTCAGGAATCACTTTTGTAGGGTGAAAAATCCAAGTGTGACGGACAGACGGACAACAGACAAAGTGATCTCTAAGTGTCGCTATGCTTTGCAGGCGACACAAAAACATTGTCTTTTGTCCCCTTCGATAATTATTACAATTTTTAAGAATTTATGCGTTTGCCTATATGATATGGAAGACATTTATTCAATAAAGCGCTCAAAAGATGGAAAACGTTGATTTGCTGAAAAGTAATTAGTTTAAGGCGTAAAATGGAATAGCAAAAGCGTAGGGTGTAAAATTGAAAATCGTAAAAATTATGCCAAAATCATAAATGAAGGCAGGTCTGCATTAAGGACAACAATTACAAACAACAAATTAACAGCATTTGTTGAAACGTTTTAAAAGAAAAAAAACTTTTAAAATAATTTTCATAAATATAAATGTTTCGAGTGTGAATTCACCTTACAAAACTAAATCACTTTTCTTCACAGACAAGTTAAATTTAATGGTATTCAACTTTACACTTACCTTCTCAAGAATAATATCACTAAGTATCTGAGCAAAGTCCCCATCTCCCATAAATAGGTATCTCCTCAGAGCTCGGAAATGCTCTATAACTTTAAGGTCCACAAAGAAATAATCCAACACAGCCTCATTCACCAGTCTTACTCTATAAAATGTAAATCATAAATTAATTCTAAACTAAAACAAATAACTCATATACATACATGTATCTAATGACACATTGAAATTTCATTGCAACATCACACGCGAGGGTATAATTTTGGCAAAATTGGGAGTATTCTCTTTAGCCTGTCATACTGGTTGTAATTTTTACGTGAGGGTTACTTTTGTGAATAAAATACAATCACGAAAAATGCAAAAAATAACCCCCATGCAAAGATTTCCACATTTACATTACACAGATGTGATTTTTATGTCTTTTACAATAAAAGATGGAGATTGGTACATACATGTATATGTCTCACTTACCTGTGCAATGGACTTAACTTTTGAATTGTACATGAAAGAGATTTCATGCATGTACATGAGCATTCCCAGTGACGATTTTGAAAAAAAAAACATTTTTTTTTTTTGGTTAGCATCAATTTTTGTTCTTTTTACTGACCTTGAAGTGTTCACAACACTCCATTTTCCAATTAAGAGTTGTGACCATTCTAAAAGTACATTCTTTATGTATACGTAGATACCTAACTTCACATCACTTGGCAAATTTTTCATTGTAATGTATTTTTGATCACACCATCTGGATGCTTTGTCATGTTTCTACTGTGATGTAACAATGAAAACATTGGCAAAGGAGCAGGTGCGGTAACCTGCCATTTCAGCCCTATTTTTAAAGTTGTTCATATATCCATTATAATCTAGTTTACAAAATGTCAAATGTATGTTGAATCCAAGTCAGGAAAGCCTGCTTTGATATCACAGTCCAATACTGAACAAGAGGCCCAGGGGCCACAACGCTCACCTGAAAACTACGTAAACTAAGCATATCAAACAAAAAGAAGTTTGTAAGAGGAAAATAACCAGACTTCAGAGTGGAACAAAAATTAACAACACTTCTTAAGACATCTCTCTTGATCATCCTGATGCTTTCGGTTTGTCGATACATGCATCGGTTCTGAAGAAGAAGTTTGTCAAAGGAGGGTACCCCCTGTGACCTACTTTTGGCTGTGGTGGCGCCACCTGTTGACAGATCCGGACAAAAAACAACAACACTTGTAGGGGACTATTAGTACTTCATACCCAACAAGTTTCATCAAAATCCCTTCAGCTGTTCTGGAGAAGAAGTCGAAAATGTGAAAAGTTTACTACGGACGACGGACGGCACGCTATGACAATAGCTCACTTGAGCTTTGCTCAGGTGAGCTAATAACACATGTACCTCACTCAAAACGTCTAAAAACCTTGAAATCATTGAAAATATCAATGAATGAGCAAAATTTTGATACAAAATCATGGATATTTTTGTACCAATCGATGGATTTCCCATCGGTCTTTTAATTTCCATGGAAAAATATCGTGGGCGAGGCCTGGAGCTTAGGTGAATTTTGAAGATTTGTGGGTAAAATACAATGATTTTCCATTGTTTTGAGTCATTCAGGGCAAATGATGTCAGAACACGACGTCATACATCACGCGCAAAATGTTACGAGGGATAAAAATTATGACGTGGCATTTTCTCAAACATTCAACATTGCAAAAAGTGATAATTGATCATTCGTGTATCAAAAGCATTTTTAATCGAAATTATAGGACCAATATGAGGGGCTAGCGCACCTAGTCCTTTTGTGATTCTGAGTGTCTGGCCATCTAACAGATTTTACTGGTAAATAAGGTACATTGTACAAGTAGATGTATATTCTGCAGAGCATATCTGCACAATTCTTAATAAAATTCTGTATATGCCAAAAAACTTACTGTGAAAGAATTGGAGTAGTGACTGATCTTTTTAACACTCCATCCAATGGCAAGTATTGACACATTTCAATGTCGGACCTTTGAGATATCCCATAATCCCCTAGACCTCCGTACACCATGGGAACAATACCTCTCAACAGATCTACATCTGGCAGTTTGTCTGTAAAGTACAAATGTATATGTGCATGAAACAAATAAAATAAGAAATCAAATACATGTATGTGTTGAATAGTATGTAATATTGTATATAAGGGACATTGATCCTAAATATTCTGGATCTATACAAACATGTAAAACAGTCACACTGAACAATTTTTATTTGGCAAAAGTATTCTCGTACAGAAAAAAATTCATTACATTATGTGTACATACATGTACATATACATGTACATGTAGTAGATAACTTAAAAGCTTAATGTTTTAGAATGCTGTTAAAAACCAATGCACAATCATTCTACCAAACATTGGGAGTTTGAAATGTAATCATTCAACATTGTTTCTCTCTTTCAATTAATGTTAAATAAGACTTCATATTTCAATTTCACATTTAATTTGGAGGAAAACATTTACACGTCATATAACTAATGAGAAGAAATTAAAGGAATACAAACCGAACATATCAAACTGATCTTGGTAGCGAAAAACTTCTAGCTGGGCATCGATAAACCTGACTGGCTCCACTTGTTCACCTTGAAAATCAAAAATTGCAATTCTATAAAAACGGAAATTGTCTTAGGCATTGAAAGAAAAATGTGATCTCAATTTGTCTAGGATAATTCAAATTCATATTCAAACTGACTTCCATCAAATGATAAGGAATTTTTATAATTTTTTTACCTGTAGGAATATTTTCAGCTTTTTCTAATCCAATTCCATACAGCAATCTTTGAATAGTTGAGTCAGAAGCATGCCCAGCAATATTTTGTTGTCGAAACTTTTCTAACCTCATTTGGTCAAAGTCCACAAATTCTGACTCCTTTGTAGCATGCATTTTCTCAGAAAACTTGATTTTCGACTTTGTTTGAATTTCCTCCGATTCTTTTGTCGCTGACATTTTCTTATTCATTTTGATTCTTGGTTTGATACCGAAGTCTTTATAATCCGATTCTAATGCTGCGTAGATTTGTTCTGGTCGTTTAAGTTTGGGTGCAGAAATCACAGTTTCTGCTTTTGATAGTTGTGACACATGACCAAATAAGTTTCTTTTCTTTATTTTCCATTCACTCGGTTTACTCTCTGTGGTGGCATGTAAGTCGCTCCTTCCTTTAAGTTTTGGCACATTAAGCTCCCTCGTTTCCATTGTCTCTTTTAATGCATTGACATCGGGCACAGTCTTTATGTGAGGTTTATGCTCCCTCTCCTTTGTTTCCGTGGTAGCAGACATGTGATCGGAAACCTTCACACTTGGTTTTGTAGATATTTCTCCTTCTGTCTCTTTACTCACATTTTGATCAGAGGAAACTCTAATGTGAGGTTTAGCCTGAGTTTCCTCTGATTGCACACTGGAATGTGCGTGTTGATACGTATGTATTGACGGCTTAGTGGGAGACTCCTCTGATTCAGTATCAGCAGAGTGGGTAGAACTGAGCCTGATTCCAGTCTTTACGTTTGGAGTTTTTGGCCGTTTCAAAAGAGGACTAGAGAGTTTTCCAGCAGGGGACATCGCCCCTTCTTCCTGCTCTCCTAGACCATACATTGGTAAATCACTGTGAAAAAATATCATGCATTTCATTATTCTAAATATATACATGCATTTCTTAGACTAGAAATTCAGCACATTATTACAAAGGTAATGTAATTTATTTAGTTTTGACATAGAAAGGGGACTGAAACGTGAAATCAAATTAATAATTGACATCAAGAAATTTACTGCCTGTAGCTATTGTAGTTGCATTCATTATTATCGAGAAATAAAAGAAACAGTATTCTCTGAATAATGAGAAAGCTTAATTCCAGGACATTGACATTATACAATTGTATTCTCAAACAGAACGTTAAGATAAATTTATTGCTTATGCATGTGCATGTACGTGTTTCAATTGTTGGTCACTCAGTTTCGCATTGTAACCAAAAGTGAAGAATTCATATTACATGTATTTAACTCAAATACCTTCGAAACCTTCCCCTGGCCCACTTAGGTAAATCAGCATCTAGCTCATCCTGTCTCTGGGAAGGTGTAGCCATAAAGCGCCTTGCCCAGCGAGGAAGTTCCGCTAATTTCTCCTCCTCTGTGTCCTTCACCTCTACAGGACTGTCAGCGCCCTCTACCATAGCCCTCCGTGCCCAGCCTGGCAGGTCCTCTAATCTATAGCCCTGCGGAATTTTGAAAAAAAAAAAATAGATTAGCATTCATAATTATTATGTTGTATTTTAGGTTGAGAGATGAGACTTCAATGGCATTGTACATGTACATTCACAAGCAATTTCTTTTTCAATTCATTTTAGAATTATTGAAAATATTTATTGGGACTTGACCCTTTTTTGAGAGGGCAGATAATTTCCTCCACTATGGTTTAAGCCCTTAAGAACTAATCACTCTCATTTACATCCTCATCCTTTTTCCACAATCTCATTTATCTACATACCTCAGGATTGCTCTCCATCTCTTCCTTCCATGAGGCTTCATCCATTAACAAAAATGTCCGTCTGTCTTCCGCCAGCTTTGCTCTCCGTACGTGCCACAAGGCCCTCTGCTCTCTGAGAGCTGCTTCCTCTGTCAGTCGCTGGTAGTATGCAATAACCTCCTCCCTGAAAACAGACCTCATACATGTATCTAAAATCTGTTGATACATCATGAACACACATGTCAATTTCCATGAGAAAAATCAATTCACTTGTTTTTCATGAATAGGTTGACTATATAATTTCTTAAAAAAGTATGTAAAATGATAGAGCATGCATTACTATGCACAAATTAAAAGATTTACAAAAACTTGTAGACACAAATGTACATATCTTTGAAGCATAAATGCATCTTTCGTGTAAGTAAAAGAGATTACATGTAGATTATTTCAGAATGATATTGTCTGCAAATGACACAATTTAGATTGTAAATATGTGACTTTATGATAAAAACTATTGAGCATTAAGATGTCTCTAAT
The DNA here is from genome assembly GCA_033119305.1 of Pinctada imbricata. NCBI lineage: Eukaryota > Metazoa > Mollusca > Bivalvia > Pterioida > Pteriidae > Pinctada > Pinctada imbricata. The sequence goes on from VSWD01000005.1 coordinate 73,838,815, forward strand.
TTGTTTTTTAAGTTTCAGACTACAAACACAGTTTATAATTCAGGAAGCAAATGACATTCAGACCAATCTGTTTAAGTTCTAAAATTTGTACATTTCATAACAAAATCATACTTGGCTTGTCTTTCCAATTCTTTTTCTTGTTCTGTTAAAGCTTCCTCTTGTTTTGTCACCATGGCAACCAATTTCTTATCTTCTTCTTTCTCAGCAATGACCTCATCAGCTCTTCTCTGTGAAAATTAAAATGGTAAAGTTTCATACAAATTAAATGTAAAATGAGTCACAGATGAATTTCTGAACGTTTCTTTAAAAAGTTTAGTAACTTCTACATAAAAAGGAAACAAACAGGCAGAATCAACTGACAAACTAAACAATTAAGGGGTTGCAGAAAATCTGATTTGCATTTGTTGGGGGACAGAGTTATTTCCCCTTACAGACGGTATCTGACGTAAAACCATTGTGACGTCATGAAAATGGTATGGTAACGTCCATTTTACACCGTCCTTTCCCAGACTTTTAGGACTGTTTCCATAGAATTTGGTGACATCACAATCAGTCTACGTCAGATACCGTCTAAAATGGGAAGTAACTCTGGTTTTCGAAAATAACCAATACATGTACATTATGATGTCATGATCAAATGGCCTGTCAAAACATTGTTTGACCTCAAAATGTAAAATTCTGCAAGCAGGTGTGATGTCAGACATACGGTGATCCCTTAATATACACGTATGTCCCTGCTGTTTAGACAATATCAGCATTGTGGAGATCAATGTAAGAGGGCTGATTGATATGTTGTGGGCCTCATATTGAAGAATTTGAATTTTATCAGACATTTTGCATTATTTTTCTACATAATCTCCTTCAGTATCTATACACTTTTGCCACCGATGTTTAAGGGCCTCAATATCACTTTTAAAGAACTCCTTATCTTGACTGGTCAGAAAGCCATCAACTGCAAGTATGACGTTATCATTGGTTTATCGTTGGACTGAAAGTGGGTGTCAGAAATAGCTGCTTTCAGTTTTGGGAATAGATGAAAATCTGATGAGCAAGATCAGATGAATAAGGCAGATGCTCAATTATGCCATAAAATCATGAATGGCAGCCATGGCAGTGACAGACTTGTAAACAGGAGCATTGTCTTGATGGAACAACACACCTTTAACTCGTGAGCTTTCCGTTTAATATTTAATATTTTCCCATAACTGTGTCAGAAGTGAAGCATAGTATCAATTGTTTGTCCTTTTTGGAGATAATCTATCGGCAGATCAATTAAACCAAGGCTCATAACATATCAATCAGCCCTCGTATGTAAGGTATGAATGTTCTGAAGAAATTTTCCGCATACTTGGAAGAAAGTTACTGAGGTAAGCAATTTGGTTTAATTATATAGGGAAATTTTTCATAATTTATCTTAACATACAACTAAGAGTTCAATATTTTGTTTCACCATCTGTACCGGGTGTAAAATATCATACTGTTTATTTGTACCTTACATGTACATATGATGTACATGTTTCAAATAGTTAAACATGAATTTCATACGTATTATTCATGCCTAATTCTTACATGGACCTGTAGTTGTACCCTATCTTACCTGTAGATCTTTTTCCATCTGTTTTTTAAGGAATTTAAACTGCTTTCTTTTCTTCTCATCTGCTAATTGCTGCTTACGTATCATTTCATCTGTAGAAATTAAAAATAAAATACAAAATCAGACTTTACATGTAAAATAATTATCAATTAAAGGAGAGACAACAGAAATACATGTCATTGAACATGTTTTGTTTATTCATGTAACTCCTTTATTAGTTCTTTTATGAAGTACTGTAAACATTATTTTTTCTGATTTGTTACCATGGATACGTTTCAGCTCTCTTTCAGCAGATACTTTGGCTTTATTTAGTAGCTCCTGTTTCCTTTGTATCTCCTTTTCCTCCAAAGCTTTCCTGTAAAAAAACATTAAATAGATTCTATATATTTTACATACACGTAAATGAGCTTTTTAAAAATACCAAATTAATATTTACACATGTGAAATCCTAAAAATGTGAAATGTGAATTAACATTTAAACATGTGAAAGTAGAAATCCTTCACAGAATCTGCATATACATGTATACTTTAAGTTGATGAAGCAGTGATTTACAAGACCACCTAATACACATACACATGTACCTTGATTGTGTAAGCTGTCTGGCTATCTGAGTCATTTTACTAATATATATCTCACACTGCTTAGTTAGACCACCTAGTACACATACCTTGATAGTGTAAGCTGTCTAGCTATCTGAGTCATTTTACTAATATATATCTCACACTGCTTAGTTAGACCACCTAATACACATACCTTGACAGTGTAAGCTGTCTGGCTATCTGAGTCATTTTACTGATATATATCTCACACTGTTTAGTTAGACCGCCCAGCTCTTCTTCTGAATATGTCACAGAGATTCTCGGAATGTCCTGGTCTCTGATGTCACAGAGGAAATGCTGAAATGATCGTTTTATTTCAAACTAAACTTTACTTGATTTAGGATATACATGCACATACATGTATATTATGCTAAGCCACCTGAAATTCTATGAAATGAAATGGAAACTTAGATATTCATACATGTACATACATGTATATGTGTGTAATAATTCACAAATGCAAAGCGTATCTTTTTCTAAAAAAATCTAGCGTGCCTATACTTTTTTAGAGCTTTTGCAACTTTTGACACTTTAATTCTTTTGATGAAGTTTTGTACTTGAATTTATATTTCTATTTAGGTTTTAGAAATAATACTAGAAAAAAATATGACACACTCTGCAGAATCTTCCAAAACTTTTATTCATAAAGTAAATTCTTCAAAATTTTTGTTACAATTTTAATAAAAAGTTGAAATACATGTACAACAATGTAAATGTATAGATATTGCAATTTCAGTATAAAGATAATATACAGACCCCAGGACAGCATGTTTTCAGTAAGTTAAGGGACTTTCCACAGACAAAGATATCCTGAGCATAGTCACTAAGGAACAATGGTACACTGTCTGCCTCTAGTGTAGCTAATGTGTAGCCCTTTGCCCAGTAGTTCTTATCTGCAATACATGTATAATACATTTGTCATAGAAAAATAAGGAGATAATCAATACAGCAATGATTCCCATTGGTTGTATACTACACATACACATACTTTATACAATATCATGTATGTCCAGAACGAAGGTAATAAAGTAAAACATGAATAGAACAAACCTCATGAGACTGATAAAATTAGTTCAAGAGTGTGTGAAAATGTGGCCGGTCCAGTAATCGAACCCGAGACCTTCTGCTTACAGGTCAGACTCTCTAACTGACTGAGCTAACCAGGCATGATACCTGAACCATCGCAAGAGAAATCATACCATGTTTTATTTACCTATTACCTCAACCTATATGTATATGAGTATGAAAATGTTCATGTACATTGTATATATTTATAGTCTCAATTCAAAGAATTTGAATTGAAATTTTAGTAAGGTTATGCCATACATCAATTTATCACATGATACACCAGTTATGCAGTGACATGTACATAAAGCAATTTCATAAATAAATGTTATAAAACGTTACATATCACTTTTGACTCATTGTTATTGGGTGAAAAGCACAATATCGTTTATGACGTCACAATTGCAACGGCCATGTTGCCACGATATTTGAAAGAAATGAAGTTGAAATCATAACATTTTGACTTTATTTGGACCAATTACAATGTAATTCATGAGATTCTCAAATGATGTTTCAATTTCATCCAGCATTCATGAAACCTGTTGTGTGATTTAAATCCCCTTGCCAAGGCTTGTAGATATAGCGTATGAAATAGAAAATCATTTAAGATCCTCTATTCCTGTTTTTAAAACAATTTGCCTAAGAGATTTACCTTTGAAGTGGAGGTAATCATCATTAACTTCTATCATGAATTCCCCATGTCTGTCCTGACATGTGCCGTGAAATAGCCAATTCTGGATAAACCTAGATGAATAAACACATAACAAATCTAGAAAGTCAATTCTTTTTTTTTTTTTAAATGCAGTTAATTCTAAGTTTTCACCTTTAGAATGTAACATACATGTAACTACCGTATTACCAGAAATTTTCGCTATATTCACAAGTGAATTTGAATCGTGAAAAATTATTCTCGTGAAAAGTTGTGTTTGGTAAGGTATAACATCAACTGGCATATCAATTACATTTCTTTCTAATTGTACACTGTTTTTCACAATTACAATTTTTCATATACATGTATCTCGATTAAACATGATGAGAAGATAAATTGAGTGTATTTGTACAATAGAAATAACTAAACATAGGGTAATCAAAGATTACATAGCTCGCCATAGCAGGCTTTTGTCAATAATCAAATAACTTTCAAAGTACAAAAAGAATTGTCAGGAGGATTCTATCCATCTAATGTTAGTCCAATTCCTTAGAGAGCTAAAGATACAGCCAAAGTATGAGTAATTAATTAGAAGGTTAATGGCTAAGGTCAAAGTCTAAGGTCAACATCACTGAGTCAAAGGTCATGGTCTCAAATGAAAGGTCCAATCACAAGGAATCTACATGTGAAATATATATACATGTAGTTCAAGATATATAGCCCACAGGGTTTTTTTTCTTTTATTTTGGGGAAGGTGCCTGTGCCTGTCCCATTTGGGAAAATTTGCGACATTTTGCTAAAATTGGGAAAATTTTGGAACAAATTCTCACCAAAGTATAACCCTAAAGTATATCATTTATTAACACTGATAATCTATTGATTTGCTTGAACTGAACAAGGGATGAATAAAAAACTTTAAAAAATGCACTTCGAAATAGGACATTTTGTGCTGACTTCCAGGTTTTGAGTCTTATTTTCTCAGGTGATTTTTTCATAATTCCTCTTTGGGAATTTCAGGGTGATTTTTTTTGGAAAAATAGAGGAAATTTGGCATTGGGAAGGGGCTGAAATTCGGCCCCAAAACAAGGAAAAAAAAAACCTGGCCCAGGTTAAATTTTTTAAAAAGTAGGTCAAAGTCCAAGGTCAAGGTCACTAGTTCAAAGGTCATGGTCTCAATTGAAGGTCTTGTCACAAGGTATCTACTTGTGAAATATGAAAGGCCTACCCTTATGGTTGAAAAGATATAGCCCAGGTTAAAGTTTTGTCTACAGACGACGCCAAGGGTATGACATTAGCTCTTCGGACTTCCGTCCTGGCGAGCTAAAGATCAACAATGACAGGTACAAAACAGTGAAATCATATGTACCTATTTTATTTGTAATTTGGGAATCGCAAAAAATTGTACTCACGAAAATAAAGACACCCAATTTTACCATAAAATCGCGAAAATTTGATACTCGTGAAAATTTCTGGTTATACTGCATATAGACTTTCTTCATTCAAAGTACTCGTTCTAATTAGACAATTGGACATATTAATACTCATGAAGTAACTTTGCCTTACAGTGTATATGGCCCACATGATGTCTGCATGATAGAGAGCATTATGGGATAGTTATCAGTGCTTGCTGCCTCCAAAGTCTCTCGATAAATGTAGCTCAGAAGTTCAACACCCTACAAATATTTAATATACTTGTAAAGGATCTGCATACATCACAATACATGTATATGTGTTAGCATTTAAAATATGTATCACAAAAACTATCAATCGTAAGTTTCAACTCACCCTATTTTGACTGATTATTTCTAAATTCTGATGCTTTTTATCACTGATCGGGTCAAGTCTTTCTATTGATTTTTCACCTCTAACCCAGAATTCACCCAAATTTCAGATCCGTTTCAATTTTTTACCTAGGAGATCAGCAGTGAGGTTATAAGCCTCAAATTGAGTTGTTTTAATGATCTAGGAAGGGGCTTGGGTTATAACTATAATGCCGATAATGCTAATATTGACATCACATGCTATGACCCTCTTTTCATTTCCTAAAGAGGGTCATTGACCCTATTTTGTGTAAAAAAGGTTGACATCTATGCTATCAATCTATCATAAGATAAAAAACATATACATGTACATGCATGTTCTAGTATATTGATAATTTACTATTGTACAACCTCTCCATAAACACATAAAATAGAATTGGTAAAGATGAATACAAAATGTAAATAAGTTTTATATCTATGTAAAATGTCTGCTCAACCATATTGTAATAGTGTACAAGATTAGATTACCTTAGGAAAGTTTTCATACTGTTCCTCTGTATCCATCATTGGTCCCTCACATTTACACAAGGCAGAGAGAAACCTATAATGAAAGAGTTAAGTGATTTGTGTAACAATGACAGTGGTCGAAATTTGCAACATTTTCAGACATCATAAAGGCCATTTCAAATAAAATTCAGACATCCCTGATAAATTAAAGCATTTGAAAGTAAGAGGTTACCAGGCCTGTGTTTAATGAAAACTGACGGGGTATCGGTGAATCCCCTGTCAGAAATTCAGTTAAAAAGGTATACAGTATTTATGACTGGGGATTTGCCAATACCCTGTCAGTTTTGGTAAAAACATCAGTATGGTAACCCTATTCTAATGCAAATAGTCAGTAATGAGCTAGAAAACATCTGCTTTTAACGATGTCGCTATGGGAACATATGACCCCATAGCAAAAAACTGCAGTGAAACATGAATCCCCTTAGTTTTTTCATCGCTCAACCAATCAAAATGTGTGTTGCTAATAGAGTGCATTAGAATATCACATTTAAGTCAAACATGTATGTAATTCTTCTATTTAATTTGTAAGCATTTTGAAGAAATAAGACTGTATTTTGAATACTTGACGCATTCTTTATTTTGAAATTCAATCACCTTTGTAACCTCTTATTTATCATACCTCATTTGCTGGAATAGATGGTGACACAGAAATCGAAGGCCGAGTAATTTGGTATTTTCTGGTATGGATAAAACAACGCCAGTGTAATGGTGTAAAACCTTCCGCAATGCCCCAACAAATGCCTGAAGATGAAAATATGTGTTGACATACTGTATAACATACATGTACACAGTCATATCATTTCTTGCTTTCAATACAAAGAAAACTGCAGTTGAACAGATTTTGTAAATTTTATTGTTATTTTGAAATTTGATTGAGTACAAAATACTGCATATGAGAAATACCATCTGACCGTCAGACATGTCAGGCAAATTTAAGACCTCTGATGTTAAACCTCAACTATTTCTAACCAAATGTCTGATGTATGTTTGTGTATGTCTGATGCATAAAAATGTTAAGCCTAGACTGAACCAGACTTGTCAGAATGACAACATAGCTCGCCGGTGGCAACCATATGTAAATTGCAACAACAACAATAAATAACTCCTCTGATTAAAAAGTCCCAGTGCCAATAAAGTTTACTTAAATCAGTAAAGAAGCTATGGCCCAAGTTAAAGTTTTTGAAAAGTAGGTAAAATTTCAAGGTCAAGGTCACTAGGTCAAAATTTATGGTACGGCATGAAAGGTCTTATCACAAGGAATGCACATGTGAAATATCAAAGCCCTATCACTTACCATTCAAAAAATATGGCCCAAGTTAAAGTTTTTGAAAAGTAGGTAAAATTTCAAGGTCAAGGTCACTAGGTCAAAATTTATGGTACGGCATGAAAGGTCTTATCACAAGGAATGCACAAGTGAAATATCAAAGCCCTATCACTTACCATTCAAAAAATATGGCCCAAGTTAAAGTTTTTGAAAAGTAGGTAAAATTTCAAGGTCAAGGTCACTAGGTCAAAATTTATGGTACGGCATGAAAGGTCTTATCACAAGGAATGCACATGTGAAATATCAAAGCCCTATCACTTACCATTCAAAAAATATGGCCCAAGTTAAAGTTTTTGAAAAGTAGGTAAAATTTCAAGGTCAAGGTCACTAGGTCAAAATTTATGGTACGGCATGAAAGGTCTTATCACAAGGAATGCACATGTGAAATATCAAAGCCCTATCACTTTTACCAATCAAAAAATATGGCCAAGGTTAAAGTTTTTCAAAAGTAGGTCAATCATCTCCAAGGTCAAGGTCACAAGGTCAAAAATTTTGGTATCCATGGAAACGTCTTGTCACAAGGAATACACATGTGAAATATCAAAGCCCTATCACTTACCATTCAAAAAATATGGCCAAGGTTAAAGTTTTTCAAAAGTAGGTCAATCTCCAAGGTCAAGGTCACAAGGTCAAAAATTTTGGTATCCATGGAAAGGTCTTGTCACAAGGAATGCACATGTGAAATATGAAAGCCCAATCTGTATTGATTTAAAAGTTATAAGCAAGGTTAAAGTTTTTGTGCACGTCCACGCAGACGCCAACGCCAACGCAGACGCCGACACCGGGGGTATGACAATAGCTCTCCGGACATTCGTCCCGGCGAGCTAAAAATATGATAAAGGAATTCATAGGCCTGCATGTTGATTGTACATGTATATTCAATGCTAACAGAGAGGGGAAAAAGTTATAGAATAAAAAGCAATACATTCGTTTTCAGGAATCATTCTTTTAATATGTATTTTAAATTCTCCATGACAAAATTTTATAAATGCATAATAGAAAATATACCCTTTCATTTGGGTCACTTTTACCTTTTCCTACCACATTTTGCCCATGAGCACGATCAAATAACCTTATACCATGCCAAGTTGCGGCATAAATGATGTAGTTTGATTGTGCTGGTGGGCAAAAAGTGAATCAAATGAGCATAGCGTGAATGGGTCTATATATTTCCAAGAAATTATACATATCACTGCTTGGTAAGACAAACCTGGAAGACAAGACCTCCTGTATAAAATGAGTCAATGACAGGAGGCCGGGCAAAGTATCGCAGACGGTTATAACGTGTTCCGCAGACCAGGAAATCCTGCGTCAAACTAGATAAGCTTTCTGGAGACAATCCACTGACATATGTGCCCTCAACTATGGTGAACTCTCGTTTATCCTGTAAAAATAGCAGTAACTTTTCATTTAAATGCACATGTATGTAAATCACATATATGGCACATGTATTACCCTTAGTTTAATCATAGATCAGAGTTCTTCATAGGATCTGGAAACCAGTGACTTTAGCAACATTTTCAGTTTTGATTGCTACCTTCATCATTCAAACAGAGGAAATCAATCATCCTAAATTTTGTCAATATTGAAGATAAAATTAATCACACTACATGTACATTTCAGTGGCTTCCCAAGGCTTCTAATTAAAATAAAAATTCTGGAGGCGAGAATAGCAAAAACAGTTCTAGTATTCACCTCCTACTTTACACAGTGTGGAAAACCCTGTAGATTTTCTAATTATATTTGAAAAATATTCCAATAATAATTGTACAAGCTATTGATCTCAATGATACAGAAAAAAAATTCTCCTTCACATTTTTGTCAAGTAAGATTCCCATTTTTAAAATATCAATATTTGTCTTCATTCTAAAATATGACAGTACAAGTACTTTTAATCAAAGCTCTGAAGGAACTGATGGCGAGTTTCGTTTATTCATTTTAGAATGATATCAAACTATTTTATGGGATTTTTTGTATAAGCAGATAGAACAAATCCATTTTCCAATGTTCGGAAATAAAACATTTATGAACCGCAGGGACGGAAATTGGCGGTCGCCCAGTCAAATTTTTAGCTGGGCCCCCAAAACATCATGTCCTACTCGCCCATTTGGCGAATGAAAATAAAAATACATAGTCCATATCTAATTATAAAAAAAAAGGAATTTCTTTCGCTTCTATGTTAGGCCCCATACTTCTTCAATGATTCTTAGCTCTTTTAAAATCAGGGGCTTATATTAATACATGTACGTTACCCTGTTTACATACACGAAATTTACGTTTTCTCACGTGTCAATGTGCGAAGCCCTCGTTCAATGTTGCTATTAAGATAATTGGAATTTGGATTACCGCATGTTGTTCGCACGACACAGCCTTACTGCATGTTCAATGTACATGTTTTCGAAAGCATTCGTGTACACATTTACCGATTTATTGAAAGGTAGTGGTACTTTGCACGGCCGAAATCAAAACTAATTTTCTTAATTCATTTATCGAAAATCTTTTAAAGTCGTTCGCCAAATTTACGCCCAAAATCTCATTTCAACTGATTAAATCCATGCCATAGGGGACGGTATAACGGCGAATGACGTTTTAAAAATATCTATATGAACCGTGTATTGTTCTAGCCCTCTCTCTCTCTCTCTCTCTCATTTTGTTGTTGATAACGTACATCAATAAGCGTGAAACGTGAGACTGTACAATACTAAAGTGACGTTTTATTCAGTAGAAATTAACCTGTTGGATTAAAAAGACCCCCCCCCCCCCCCCCCCACAAAAAAAAAACAATAAAACAAAAACAATAGGCAAGCGTTTGGAAGGGGTGTCACGACCCGCAGAAAGAAAAAAAACGATCGTGAAAGTGATTTCAAAAGAACTACAGCAGAGGTTTTTATTGTTCTATTAGAGGCTATTAAAATGTGTAGAACTCGACATTGTACAAGAGTATCTGTACCTGGAAGAAAGAAACTTATCTAGCAACAACCACGGGTTTTATAAATGAATAATTTTTTTCATCAATATTATTTTTCTTATATGAAAAAAGTATGCTGAGTTCAAATCTGTAATCTGTTTTATTGTATCTTCTATATGTAAAAAGTTATTTGACATTTAACATACCCACCCTGCAACCTAATTTAAAACGAAAATGCACAACTTTTATTGAAAAAACGTCACAACTCATTTTCTTTACAGGGGTGCTGATTATGGACTATATTTTGTTCATTTTAACCTATTTCAGGTATGCTGATTTCAAAAATGACAAGAGTTCTTTTCTATCATTGACCAAATAGCTGTAATTAAGACTTAAAGATGGTTACCCCCTATATTTGCATTGCGAAAATTTGCAAATTATGACTTGATTTGTCATAATATTTCATTAAAATACATTTATCACATGTATTTACCAATACAACAAAAAAGGAAAACATTTGAAGATAATAGACAGTTATATTTACAAATCAAAAGCTATCCACATGGTCATGCAAATCAACAGTCGGACAGATATACAGGAGAACCATTGGCGTCATTAATAGTACCATGTTTGAAATAAGCTGTCAAACATGTAGATCTAGCTACCCAATGCATATAATCATACTTAATTTCTCAGCCCACCCAGTGAACATTAGAAAATAAAACCAAGAATTGTCCTTAATGTCCATAAGATAATAAGTAAATTGTCAATCTTGAACATGAACCTTATATACATTGTGAGGATTTTGAGAAAAAAAGAAAGAAAATTCTACACATATATAATGTATGGTTTTAATTTGAACAACTTTCACATGCTGAATATTGGTACATATCCTACAAGGAAATATTCCCTATTGTTTCAATATTAGATCTAAGACATTGCTTGAACTGAGCTCTGGGCTCCTCTTCTCACAGTCACAAAGATGTTATTGTGTTTAGTGTAAAAAAATAACAGTGAGAGATAGATGCATTTACCTAATTATCCTAAACTGACGAAAGGAGATGTTATAATTTGGTGTGATGAATGTATTTAGATCTATCATTAGCCTTCAGCCCTTTCCATTAAACATTCAGATTAATCACTCCAAATATTTTAAGAATTGTTATATCATGGATTCATGGTACAAAACTTGCTAAATTTATCTGTAAATAAACACCTAGTAATCACTGTCCAACCCCCCCCCCCCTTCTACCATACCCCCATTTCCAAGGCTAACCCCACAGACCATTAATGCATGTAGTTAATCCAAGGAGGATAACTAATGCCATGAGCAGATAAATCTAAGATAAAAATCCAGGAGATGTACAAAGTCTTTGATAAAGTGAGAAGTGGAAAAGTCAGCATTTACAATTACATGTTTATGTGGTAATATTATTACAGGACCAGGGTATCCCATTCCCTATCTAGGTCAGATTTATCTGTATTAAAATTAGTACTACAGGTATATAGTACACTAATATTGTTGTAAGACCTGTGTTAAATTTGCACAGAGTGACAGAAACATTTTTACTTAGCTACATCCTGAAAATAGGGTAGTTTTAATGTAAGAAATGAAGTATACATGGTACATGTATTTATATCATAACTAATAAAAAATAAATAAACTCCAAGAATGTTACAAAAGTTAATATTTGGAGCTTAAATTATCAATTCATATTTGATGTAGAATGTGGATCCAGTCAGATACATTGGGACTGGGGGGGGGGGGGGGGGGGGGGGGGGGGTCCAGTATATGGTTTTGAGAAAAAAAAATTGATGGGAAAATCATAATTTTTTTGCACATTTCTTGGCTTCCCCTTCATCAGACCCCACTAGATCCACGCTTTTAAATGTTATACATTTTCTTAACTTTATTCAGAAATAAATTACTCGAAGTAGAAGCTGTTTTCGCTTGATTGTACATGCGTAAATTGAAACGTATATTGTTGTAAACAAAATAGAGTTATCGTTCTTGATACTGACTTGTGATGGAAATCGGCGAAATTTGATGTGAATACGGGTATATACCATGGAAAATCTTTATGAATTATTATTATGGATAAATATGCAATCATTTAATCCCGCTCAGTACCCGGTATACGATCGTTATCACGAATTTTGACAGCTCTGAATATTTCAATTCATTCCCGCGATATGTAAATAACTTGGAAATCCCCTTATTTATTCATATACCAAAGGGTCAAAGTATCAAGCTTTGATGTCATAGGTTTTTCGGAACAAAAACTGCTAGATTTATCCATAACGGCCCGTAAAAGATACCGAGGCGAGTCGAGACGCTTTTGGCGGACATACTGAATCAATGTCACGTTGCGCCCTCTAGCGAGCGTGGTTGTTGCTAACTTATCTTCTTTACAAGTTTAAGATCAGATGTGTATTTTTTCTGGGCCCCCAAATTTTAGCCTGGGCTCCTAAATTTTAGAGTTTAGGGGCCCAGTTGGCTCCTAGGATATTTTGGTAAAGGTTTGTCCATGTGAACCTATGTCAGCATGACTGCTAGTCAGTGACAGATTCAAGGGGGGCATAGGGCCCCCTTTAATTTTCCAATCATGGGTAAAACAATCATTTTAAATCAAGAAAGAGTGAATATTAGTGAATATTACTTACCTTTTAGTAAATATAATTATTAAATGCATCAAATCCCATTCTTTAATTAACCTTTACAGTCACGAAAATCCTAAAAAGGCTGAAATTCAAGAGATTCCAGGAGGCTTCAACCCCCCTAACAGGGTTCTGCCCTGGACCCGCTGGGGATCTAGGAAGTCCCCAGACCCCTTGCCAATTATTTACGTCCCCCCCTAAATAATAAGGTGGATCCGCACTGATAGTACAGACGTTTATTTTTTCTTCATGTATAGTACAGGGTGAGGTATTATTGCTTGGTCACAAACCCTTTCCTCTATACGTACCCTTTCTTCTATATGTCTATATTAAAAAAGTTTTATATATATAGACAGAAGGGTTTGTATTGAGGAAAGGGTTTGTGACCAAGCGATGATAGTATCATCGCTTGGTCACAAACCCTTTCCTCACCCCTGTGGTGTATAGATCTGCATATCAGTTCCACAGGCCGTAAAAGTGCCTGGTATGTGTACAACCTGTGTATATATTGTCTCGCAGATACACAGTCATGTCAAATTTCTAACTTCAACCATTGCAAAATTCGCTATAGAGGTTCCAATAAGATCATACTTTCTACGATTGTACCTATATATTTTATCTACTATGTCACCAAATTTCATTAAAAAATTCCCCGTACTTCCAGAGATATCGTAAGTACCATTTCTTCAGTGACCTAGTTTTTGTTTACTCGAATTTAGCTGTTCAGCGTGTCCGTTCCAGCCCTGGCTCGGTGTTCAGTGAGTCAGGGCATTCTATTTGCGAGATGCGACAGACCAATGCGCTATGAGCGCTTGATTGTCTGTGAATTCTAAATTGATTTCTATACCTAGAAGTGTAATGTATGACCGTAACTCCTCGTTAATCGCTTAAACACTCGAACTGCTACGACTTGAACATCAGCGCCTTCCATTTTATTTACATAGTGTCACGTGGTACAGTATACTAGGGTAGTAGGAATTACCGAAAAGACAGCATTTACCGAAAAGACAGTGGTATTTACCAAAAAGACCCCAAATTGTACCGAAAAGACACTTAAATTTCAAAACTCATCACATTTTATGATTGGAAATGTGTTTATACAATTAAATGTATCACCAAAACCAAAAATAAATATATCTGTCTATTCGGTAAATATCACTGTCGTTTCGGTAAATGCTGTCTTTTCGGTAATTCCTAGTACCGCAGTACAGCCCAATCTCAACACACGTGCACACGAGACAGTTTATGTTTACTGCATCCTAAGTATCCTTTTAAAATAATCTCTAACTTTTTTTTAAACATTATGAAACAACTGTCAAAACGCGGAATGCAATGTACGCTGTCTTAAATAAATATGGTGAATAATGAGGTCCAGGGTCATCGGGCTACACGATCGGAGTTGAGAATATTTATCTTCACTCAATTTATACATTTCGGGGCCCGGGGATGTCACGGAAGTGGTGTGACGTCAAAATCCTGCGATCACTATAGCCGAGATCGCTACGCGAAACTCGCCTAAAAATTATGCAATATCCAATAAGAAGGCATCCAAGGGAATTCTTCAAATTACATGTAAAATTTACAAGTAATTTTCAAAATACAAAGATACAATGTACATTTATGTCTCTAATCTGAATTATCACAAAATACCAGGTACATGTACATGTATGTACAAAAATTTACCGTATCGAACAAGAAGGTATCTGAGGGGATTCCAATCATGACATTGATTAGATTCTTTACAAGCTGCTTCATTGTTACACATCTAAGGACTGGGAGGGGCAGGGCGGGGCACATAGCTGCTAGCTCCCTCCTCTTCACCCTGCACCAATGGTCCAAACCTTCAGATCCTAGCTCTGTCATGTACGGTCTCTCTAATGGACCAGCTCTAAAAATACAGTAATTTCTCATAGAGAGGTACGTATGTTCCACAACACTATTCATTTCCATGTGAATATGTGATCTTTATGATTTAGAGACATTTTCCAATAAAATACGGTAGACATCAGACATGAATTTCTTCAAAAGATGAAGTGAAATAATCCTACAAATTAGATTCTTTCGAATACTTGCGATTGTACAATTATGACTGGAAAAATATGAGTTGCTTATCTTTTTATGACTTAGATCCCCTTCAATAAACATACATGTACATGTATAAGAGTTCATTTTTCAATAAAAAATTTTTTGGTCGAAAGAAGCCAAAAAGTCATTCTTTTTCAATGCTTTCTACTTATTCTAGGTCACATACATTCACACATAAATTCATAAACACACATACCTGCCCCGTGTTTCCCAGGTATAGAATTCATCGAGTGTTATACTGAGACAATCTTCCCATATAGCCGTATCATAAGCTGAATCCCTGTGAGAAGGTATCAGAGCCGAAGATTTGGTCTGAGTGGCACATAATGTACTGGTGTTATCAAGTAATGACTGAAATTAATGTTTATACAAAGATCAGTAACTTGTAAGAAAATTTTGTGAAGACAATTAAACTGGCAAATTTTAGTTTATAATTGTTTTTCGGCCATTTTTGAAGTGGAAAATATATTGATAAAGTTCAATAATCATTTATTTTCTGAAATACACAAGAAAAATAAATACAAAAGTTGAAAATCAGCAAACCTACTGGAGTCTGTCTTACTCTTATTATTTTTTCCCGTATAATACATTTTGAAAAGTTCACTCCTCCAGGTCATTTTGAGGTATTCGCCTTTACATACATCAAACAGAAATGCACTGGCATGTACAATTTTATGTACTGAGTATCACATAAGGAAATTCTAGTAATGATATTGATAAAAGAATTAAAAGTTAGATTTACTTACAAAAGTCCCTTACATCACAACAGATATTGCATACATAAATAAGACAAGACCAGTGTACATTATTTCTTCAGCTGCTGATAAAGTAACATCTGATGGTATTGATTTATTTCATGTGATAGGAAACAGCTACAGTGCTATATGTATTACATTGATATCCAGCTGCTGTCATGTTAATTTATAATCCCTTGTTATTTTGTATGATTATATCAAGAGTGAATGTGTCAAAATCACACCAATGCTCCAGCTACATTTGAAGAGGGAATTATTTCTACTGACATTTGGAGGCCTAGGCTTCTACATGTAAATAAATTAAATGGAGTAAATTGTTTGTAAAATATTAAGCCCCTATGCAAATTCAAAATAATTACAATTATTTTGAAAATTTAGAAATGTTATACATAAGAAATACTGTAAATTGGTTTTTATTCGTCAGGTACCAATTTTCGTCATTTTCGTCAGTGCCTTCCTTGACGAAATTACGTACCGACGAATATATATATACTACTGACAAAAAAAAAAAAATTGTAGTAAGGAAAAATTGAATCAGTTTCTTTGTAAACTTAGATATAAATCGGGAGCACTGCAGAGGAGGAAGGAAGAAGTTGAAGGTTCCGAGTTTTAAGACATTATTAAATAGTGTTATTAACAACGAGCAAATGGAAACTGTAATATTTTAAGTACTAAATAATATGTTTTCACGACAAGCTAGGTAATATACATATCTCTAATTGTTTGTTTACTGATAATTGTTAAACAAATGAAAACGATTTGACAATTTGACAGCAGATATAAATGTTCAGTTTGCCTTTGAACAGACGAATGTACAATTTTGGGACCCTTGGATGACGAATTTACGTATTAACGAAATGGTCATTTTTAAAGAATTGACGAAAATTGGTACTGACGAAAATAAAGCAATTTACAGTAGTTACTACAGGTAAGCAAACTCAGTCACCATACAAAATTTATAGCTAATGCTAAACTTATTAAAGTAGGTCAAAGTTCAAGGTCATTGTGAAGAAAATCAAATGTTAGTATGGTATTAAAAGATGGGTCTTTTCAAAATAAATCAAAACTTAAAAAGTATCATTTCCTTTCACTTAATCATTAATAAAACATTAAAAAACAGAATGCCCCTGTTGCAGCTGTCTATTTTGTGAAGGCTAAGTTATACTTAAAGCAAATTCAAGGTGAAAGAAAAATATCTGCTACAAATACTTAAGATTTGTAATTTTCACCCATTTTGATTCTTTTATTTGTATTTTTTTTTTTTTTTTTTTGCTATAATTTATCCCAGCTGAAGTCCCCCCTTCTGACTTTCAAAAGCTGACATTGTATCTCAATGTAGATGTAAATGTAAATCCACGTTTCAGTGAATTCTAAACAAATCAAGATGAAATCTTGGACACTGAAAAGGGCAGTGCATAATTTGAAGTTTAAAATCGCCAAAAATATGCCAAAAACCCAAAGATATGCCAAAAGCATAAGATTATAGAAACAGATCTGATACATGTATGTTTCATTGAATTAAATGAAATTTCTTCAGTGAGCAAAAATAATGAAAATGACTTACAAAAATACAAGGGGACTTAACTACCATAAACAGGCAGTACTTATAATGATACAATCAGGAGGAAAAATAACAGAATTCCAATAAATGTCAGTGAAAAATCATCAAAATCAAGATTGACAGACAATAAACAAAAGGATACCTAGAACAAACTTAAAAGACTATATATCTACGCTATGTTACTAAGTTTATCTGGTTGAAGTTGGCAGGCCAGTTTTGAAGAATTTTACATGAAAATCAATGTACATACAGAATAATAAAAATCATTCCAAGGAATGCATGTGTCGCCTGCGAAACATGACGACACTCAGAAATCACTTTCATAGGGTGTGACATCCACCTGTGACAGACAGACGCACAACGGACAAAGTGATCCCTAAGTGTTGCTATGCTTTGCAGGCGACACAATAAAATTGAGTTTTTGTGCATCTCTTTTTTTTTCAAAATTGTTATCAAGGCATTTTGCCCAAAATGCCGTCGAAATTGTAAGGGCATATATAAACGATGAATAAAGTATTTTTTTAAAAAAAAAGTACATATAGTAAGATAGTGACAAAACCTTACCTGTCTACTTGATGTTGTACTCTTAGGAATTCTTATCTCAAATATTCTGAAATAAAAATTTACGAAATTCAATACATCATATCCTTACATTTTGTTTTTTTAAAAGCATGCTCACCACATATTCATTCACTTTGGCCTTATACCATATATAAATGTACTCACCCACTATCATCACCAATATCGGGCAGTTCTAACTTATCCTCCAATGATTTTACTCGACCGTGCACAAGACCTCCAAATAAAGTCCCTGCCTGCATTATCTCATGCTGATCTTTCAAGCAGCCCTGAAAAAAGGACCATTCTTTTAATATAGTATGTATCATAATATTATGAACGGGTTTAATTTTGCAGCGTCAAATGTATGTGGTTTTCTAAATATAGCCAAATGCGGAGGTTTTAGTTTCAATGTGTCAAAGGTTAAAGGATAAAAACACGTACACTTATGATATAAAGATTTTGTTGTGCCGAGTATTACATGAAATAGAAAATAAAAACATTTAGTTTTATTGCAGATAGTATTAATATTACTGTTGTAATAAGTGTTTCTTGCTGCTATCAATTGCAAACACGTAGCATTTGTTGATAATTACACAGAAAATATTAAATACCAATAGTACGGATAAGTAGATTGAAACTAATTACAAAGAAAAGATCAAATACCCATTAAATAGTACGGATAAGTAGATGGAAACAATGTACATTGTAATTATTTGTGAAAAGATTACTAAGTAATTTGCAATTGCGTACATTTTCCACAAGAAATCTAGAATGTGCTTCATGTATAGGTGTCATCGTAAGTAATATTGCCCAGACTAGGAAGTACAAACAATAGCACCAACTTAAAAAACAAATATACAAGTTTGTTTCGTACAATAAACGATTCAAATGTACATCAAACATCTGAAGTGGATAAATGTTTTATCATAGCTATCCATTTTTGTCTATATTTCAAAATCATTGCGGTTGATTTATGTTCGCGGATAATTGCAAAACTGTGAACATGGCAAAATTTAACCCACCGCAATAGTTCTGGTATGAACTTTTGATACGATCCAAAAAGTTTATTTTGATTTCCTCAAAGTCAACAGTGAGATATTTTTAGTTCCTTTACGTTTGACAAATTCAAGATGTTTCATGATAGACCTCATCTATGGTCTTGTAAGTTCAATTGACCCCCGTTTTGCTTTAAGAGACTCCTGTCCTTAGCAAATAATTCCTTTAGCAGCCGCAAGTACAATGCAAGTATTCACAACACCCCAACTTTGTCTAAGATTGGGAATGTAGTCACACACATCGATATATCAAAAGTTCCTAACTTCAGGGGACGCCCACTGGGTGATTTGGGAAGTTTAGATCCAAGATCCTGTAAGATACCATGCTTTCATCCCTTTAACAAAACTCTGTTTAATGTCTTTTGTAGAATTTACTGAAATGCCTCGCCACTGCCATGTTGCCATATTTCAATTTCGTATTTGGCAATCTTCATACACTGTTCGGGCAAATATTCTCCATATTTTCCATGTTTTCTTTTTCTTCCAGTAGAAATCAGAGATATGGCTTCAATTTCTTCACTGGCCATTCTTTCTGCGATCGATTTAAATTTTGGAGTGCCCATGATGCTATTCACATGTGTTAAAACTTAAAACTGATTCTTTGTAAGAAATTCTAATAAGTTCTCACTACCCGAGCCTAGAATTCATTGATGTACTATAAATTGTTTTGTCTTCGTGATCGATAAAATAACTCATGTACATGTCAGCCATAAGCATTTCAATAAAGTTCTCGAACTAACATTTACTGTTGCTTGACAATAAAAAATTAGAACAATAGTTTATAAAACATAACAAGTGTAAACAGGGAATATACGATGGTTGATTGTGAAAACAAAGTCACGCAAATTAATATTGTTTCATATCGCTTCTCGCGAAAATAAGGTCACGCGAATAATAAGTCGTTTACAGTACTTAAGTTGAATAAGTAATGATAAGAATGCAATAATTCAAGAGCATGCTAATTCTATATGTTCAAAAAATTAAAATGCAATAATTCAAGACCATGCTAATTCTATATGTTCAAAAAATTAAAATGCAATAATTCAAGACCATGCTAATTCTATATGTTCAAAACATTAAAATGGAGAATGAAGTGCTCTAATTCATGAATATGCCATTATTCTAATCTGTCCAGTTTTGAAACTTTTATGCTTTATCAAATTTGGTTGTGCTGAAATAAGTACACATGCAGTTCTTACATGTACCTGAGTAGTAAATAGCCCTATCCCAGACAAGCCTTCTCCAGGTGGTAAGCTGAATAACTGTAACAAAACCAACATTAATCTATTAAAACAAACATGTACAAATCAAAACTTGGCCTAAGATCCAACAAATATAGTGTGTCTATAGAACATTACTGTCTAAGTCAAAACTGACTGAATCAGTCCAATAAAACATTCAGAGTAGAGTGAAAAAACAATTCAAAAGGTCATAATACTGCTGTTTTTTAATGGCATTCATAAATGAAATAGACACTGACATTACAGGTTCAGAGGATTGATTTCTGCAGTGGGACTGTAACATTGAAAGGTTAACAAGTTACTGTTTCAGTATGGATAAGGCGACAGAATTTTAATTCTTAGTTTTACGGATCCGCCGACCCTATCAACAAGTTACTGTTTCAGTATGGATAAAATACAAATAAGGAATCTATCGTTATGAACATTTACACTTACTTTTGATAAATCATTTCCATAACTTACATCCTCCACTGAAAACAGGTCTCTGAAAAAAGATAGTTTTAAAAGTTTTTCTCTGAGGAAATTATCAAAATAGAGGCAAGATGGATCATAATTCATATACATGCATGTATGTTTCTGATTCAACACGAAGATGAAACGGTATATTCATCAACATATCTAAAGATTCTGATATGCACAAACATAAATACATGTATATACAGGTACATGTTTGTATACATTACACTTACTGTTGAGTAATACATGTAGCTTAATCATACCAATGTGTTCTTACAGCTTTTGTGGATAAACATGTACTTTATGTGTACCTATTTTTGGAGGACTCATATTTTGTTAAGTTAAACCATCATGAGTGCCTTATTGTCTACTGAAAAGACATGACCTTTAATGTAAGGTAAGACAACCTCATTCCAACTTACTGTGAGTAGTGCATGTAATATGGCTGGAAAGGTAGAACAATCTTAGTATCCCCATATAACTGTGGTCCAAACGGTAAAATCATTTCAGGTGGCTGCAAAGAAATTTTTAAATAATGTACATGTACATGTGGTACTAAGCTTGATTTTGACTCTTGACATCTTGACTCAAACTGTCATCATGATCGTATTTCATTAAATGAAAAACAGCCATAGTTCTATATATCATGTAGATTGCAATAAATAACTGACAGAGAGTAAGACTGTAAATTTTTTTTCGTTATAATATAAACTTTGCCTTGATATCCTGACCAGAATATTTTTTAAAAATTATGAAAAATGCAATACAGTACCGTTTGAATTATATTGTGTAAACATGAGCCTTGCTTTATTTAGTTACAATTTAGTTTCAGTTTCCGTAAATCATTTCCACATATCTTTTCGTAATTTTAATTTTGATAACTTTTGTCTTTTAGTATGGTATTTTACTTGATCAAAACAATGATATGATGTCATTATATAGCAGTACATGCTACAGTTAGAAGCGGCATGACATTATTTCAATGTTTTGAGTGGTTTTAAAAAATGTCAAATGAAACGATAAAAGTGAACGTTGACATGAAAAGGTCTTTTTGTATTCTGCCCCTAACTTACATGTATATGCTTACCATTTTTTTAGTTGGCACCGGGAATGAGTTCTGGATTATAACCAATGGGAGGCTGTTTGTCTCGGCTGGGTGAACTACCCGCTAGTAATACAAGTTCTGATTATAACCAATGGGAGGCTGTTTGTCTCGGCTGGGTGAACTACCCGCTAGTAATACAAGGAACTTACCATTTTTTTAGTTGGCACCGGAAATGAGTTCTGATTATAACCAATGGGAGGCTGTTTGTCTTGGCTGGGTGAACTACCCGCTAGTAATACAAGGAACTTACCATTTTTTTAGTTGGCACCGGGAATGAGTTCTGGTTATAACCAATGGGAGGCTGTTTGTCTCGGCTGGGTGAACTACCCGCTAGTAATACAAGGAACTTCAAAATGGATCTAACATCAGGATTGTCAGATGAAGGATCTGTCAATGAGAGAATGATTTTAAGACACTCTTTACCTTCTTCTTGTAACATTACCTTCTTTCTGTAACATTAAGATTTCTGTAAAGTATGTAGATTTTTTCTGCAGTTAACATAACTTGGTGAATTAATTTGCGGAAGTAAACAGAAACTTTAGAAATACATGAGGAGTTGTGAGAAGATACATCTTTCAATTTCAATGACGACCTCTTTAATTTGCAGAGAAAAGGAACATAAAAATGAAACTCCAACCTGTTAATACACAAATTAACATCCCTTTTTTTAGCAAAATCTATAATGGCAAAGTTATACCAATTTTTTAAAGGATATAATATTTAAAATAAAACATGTTAAAGTTCTGTTATCCAATACCATACCATTTAAATGAACAAGCTGGCTGAATAGTTCCTCTAATCTGTTAGCATCGTCGTATTTACGCTGTTGTCGTAGTTCATAAATATTCTCCATCATTCCTATCCTCTCGTCTAATTCCACAGCCTTCTGCACTTTCTCATCATATCTAGAAGGCACAGAAGCAGATAAAATATAAAGCATACAAATCAAGTATATTAATTTGCATTACCAAGGGAAATAACTTAGATCTACCGGGAAAAATTATTGATACATGTGAAATAACTGGTACATGTATATAAAACCAGAAGTCTCTGACGAGACTGTAGCTCTCCTGGTTGTTTTTTTTCTAAAACATCAATTTCCGATCATAGGGAGCAGGTGCTCTTACAAATTATAAGTAGCATGATAAAACAATATATCCGTTAGACTGCAACTATAATTGCCCAGAGCAAGTCTCCATCATTTATAGTGTCAGAGGAGTTGCGAGCACAAGATTACATAGAGTTATATAGGAGAAAATGACCACATCCATTTCTAAGACCCTGGGGGTCAGGGGCTCAAACAAAATATCAGGTGCACAACTAGACCACAAACCCATCATATTGCAAAAAGAATTAAGTCTCCATCATTTATAGTGTCAGAAAGGTTGCGAGCACAAGATTACATAGAGTTATATAGGAGAAAATGATCACACCCATTTATAAGACCCTGGGGGTCAGGGGCTCAAACAAAATATCAGGTGCACAACTAGACCACAGACCCATCATATTGCAAAAAGAATTAAGTCTTCATCATTTATAGTGTCAGAGGAGTTGCGAGCACAAGATTACATTGTTATATAAGAGAAAATGACCACACCCATTTCTAAGACCCTGGGGGTCAGGGGCTCAAACAAAATATCAGGTGCACAACAAGACCACAGACCCATCAAATTGTATAAAGAATTAAGTCTCCATGATTTATAGTGTCAGAGGAGTTGAGAGCACAAGATTACAAAGCGTTATATAGGAGAAAATGACCACATCCATTTATAAGACCTTGGGGGTCAAGGGCTCAAACAAAATATCAGGTGGACAACTAGACCACAGACCCATCACATTGCAAAAAGAGTTAAGTCTCCATCATTTATAGTGTCAGAGGAGTTGCGAGCACAAGATTACATAGAGTTACAGACAGGTCCGGGTGTAATCGGGAAAAAACAAAAAACGCAGTGTATTTATTTCAGGTGTTTTCTACAGGTAAATCAGAAAACACAGTGTTATTGTATTCCCCCTCTGTCACTTACATCCCCCTCTGTAGCTGCTATATGCCCCTCTGATGGAAGGTGTGAAAATTGCTCAGGTGTGGAAGTTACCCTGACAAAAGGCCAGGTAGTGGCATTTATACTAGAAGGAAATATTAGATACCATTACATGTATGAAGGCTGTTTTCTGTTTATTTTTCAAAACTTAACAAACACTTGAAGTTTTAACATGTATAAAAGAGTATTTTAATTTCATAATCTAAACTTTATAATATCCACTAATTTTATAATAAATTGAAGTTTGTTATTGGACATTCAAAAACTGAAATTAAAACATGCTAAAAAATAAGATAAAATTATTTTATAATTATACATTTTTTTTCTTTCTAATATCCATAATTATCTTTTTCTTTTTTTTCACATATTAGACATTCAAAAACAAAACTGAAATTAAAACATGCTAAAATATAAGATAAAATTAGTTTATAATTATACATAATTATCTTTTTCTTTTTCTTTTCTTTTTCTGTTTATTTTTTTTTTTTTACATATGGATATCTGAAACAAAATAATATACATAAAAACAAAACAATGATTATAAAAAAAATTATTGTACTTTGTAATTATACAAAATTTCATTCAATTAAAGAAAAGCTTTTTAAGAATTGAAACATATTTTTCAAACATGTCAAAGAATCGATTTCAGGGTCGGTCTCTCCCCCCCCCCCCCCTCTCATGAATTTGTCCAATACTTTCAGCCGGTAACGCTGCCTGTGCAAACAACATATACCCCTGCGCTAATCCGATTATCTGTTTAGCTTAGGTGACTTCTCCGGACAATGATTTCCCACGCCTCAGATTATGAACTAGATAAAACACGGGAATTATTAATTTTAGAGTCCTCACAATTATGGGCGGGGTATTGGAGTTTGATATATATTTTATGTCGTTTAAACAGTCATAAAGTGTTTGTATATCAAGTTCTCCCAGATTTTAAGTAAAAAACGTCACGATTTTTTTTCATAAATACTAAAGATGGGTAAATTATTTTGCGCTCCTGTAACAGTCAGATTTTTTTTTGACTGACAACAACATTTATATCGTTACGCGATACGTGACGGTACGACGTGAATCAAGCAATACATGTAAACGTTTTCTCGTAGCGCGGGGTATGTCAATATACAATGTACACATGTATTTTGATAATGTAACACGTTTCATCATACATTTAATGAAGGAAAATTACGGCCTACATGTTTAAAGTACGACGGAAAATGAGATTAACGTACGTGCGTAGTACAGGTAGAAGCCACAAAAGCCGTTTCTCTGGTAAATACAAGCTTGCTGTGGACTACAAGACATTTAACATCTGGAACCAGGTATAAATCAAGAAACACAGCGCGGTATTTATGTCTTTTAAACAATCTTATTAGTTTTACAAGATTGGTCCCTAGAAAAACGACACCGTAGACTTTATCATCTTTTAATTTCCCGTCTAAATAGGACCTTTAATATAATATATTTATCTTTGAAATTTACCATCACGGACATTTCACTGATGTTCAATCGTGTACTTATCCCACAGACTAGGAATTTACAGCATGGAGTACATCGGATACGAAAGCGGGGGGAGGGGGGGGGGGGTTGTACCAATACTATGTTCTCAAAACCTGGCAAGTCGGGCGACTACGCTAGCTATTTAGTTGGTGCCGTCTACGTTGCCGGAGATTATTAAAGTGGCGTTCAGTGAGCCGTACAGGTGTGAAAGAGAGTCGTGGTATCGACAGATATTCAATATCAAGATAAACATGATAAATAGACAATCCCCCCAACACTTTACCCTTGCTTTTTTTGTAAAATATTAGGGAATGAAAGAGAGAGTTACGTGAAATGTATTTGCGGCATCTAAATATTTCTGAAATTACATTTTTTTTTTTCATAATATTTTTTTATAATAAAATAGCGAATATTACGTCGGCGCTTCGGGCCAGTAATTTTGTTTTTTCGATACGTTTTTTTTAATTTAAGAACAAAGTCGCAGTCCACCTTCCCTCCAAAAAAAAGTAAGAAGGTGGCGGAGTCGAGGAATGGCCAGGCCTAAAACGGCGGAATAGTAAGATTTTTTTTAGTGTTGTAAATGTAGAAGCAGAGTTCGTGAAATGTATTGGTTTTAGCGGATTTGCTGATAAAAAAAAAAATTTGGGTCCGATAAAATCGCACGTTATATCTTTTATTTGGACAGATAAAAATCCCTAAAATTAATGTCCGACATTTTATTGGAAGATTTCAAGAACTCTGCAAAACTCTACAAAAGACTACAATATACAAGACAAAATTAAACGATTAGGTCCTAAGATGGGGGGGGGGGGCTTCTTAGGACCTAATAGTTTAATTTTGTTGTCTTTCTCAAAATACATAGATAACAGCGATTAACAAATTATTTCCATTACCGCACGTAGACCTGAACACCCTTTTTCAAAAGCAATTGTAAACTTAGCTACCCCCCCCCCTTTTTTTTTTTTTTTTTGTTAGTCCCCTACCGGCAATGCCGTAGGGGGCTTTTTTTCTAATTAATTTTAAAGACATATATAAAATGATCAAAACAGTAAAGCAAAGGACAGTCGTTATACTCTGCGCAGTCAGCCAAAAAGGTGTGAAAAACAAGTTGATTGTCAACCCCTCTGCCAGAAGATAGAAGATTACTGTACCTGCGTACCTGTAAAATATAATCGCATTACCGCGCCCGCACGAACCCCCCCCCCTTTTTTTTTTTAAAGAAAATCAATGGGTGGGATATTTACCGTTTTTAGAATTATAATACAGTAGACAGTGTTGTGAGTCGGGGATATCTGTGGGGTTTTTTTTTTTTTGGTCTGGAATAAGTCATTACTATAGGGGATATTTTATTGTCAATTTTAATGATATGGCATTCCGTATAGTTCACCCCCCCTCCTCCCTCTGTCTCTCTCTCTCTCTCTCTCTTAATATTCACTCTCTTAATTTTTAAATTTCAACTTATTTGGGGTACGACGAATAAAAAAAGAAATGAATAAAGATAAAGTAAAACGAATAGAATAGAGGACGGAAAAGAAAAGTGATTAGTAACTTTTCATAAAAAGTAAATAAAAATGTATTGCGCACGCGAACAGAGCCTTTTACATGTAATTTTCATCTTTTCACCGACAAGTGGCCAATAGCTCGAGCTGAATCGTTAACGTGAACAATATCTTTAGAATTCCTTAGAATATTATTTACAGTGCGTGAATAAAGTCTTTAAGAAACCATTCTATTCTATCGTACAACTTATACTCGCAGATTAGACGTTGCGGTAAAATGACTTGTCACGGCGCGCTGATTGTACGTTGGAACATTTTTTATTTTAAAGACGGATTTACAGGACAATGTTATTTCCTTAGATAAATAGATAGATAGATAGTAACATGCGATCGGAAATTAATCAGCGATCGTAAACTAGGCATGACGGAATTTTTTTTTTTTTCATAAAAACGTGCGTCTCGTCGGTGAAAAATTATGGCGTGTGGTGGTGTCTGGGAAACAACGAATGAATTTTATATGGCCAGGCCTACAGATATAAAATAAATATGATAAATTAGAGAAACAAGAGGAGCTCAAATACCGACTTCTTTGAAAATTAGGAGGTCGGAGTCCATGGCCGAACATAAATCACAAATATTTCTTTCAATAAAAATGTTTAAACCTAGAATTATAAAGTCCGTAGGAAAGATGCCAGGCACCAAACACGTATGCAAAGACGGAGTTGATCTATAAACTTTCTGTATGTATCAGATAGTTAAATTGGTAAACTTTAATTAAATCAAAATGATTTATATGTATATGTAAGAATGAAATTTTTGTTCTATTTCCAGTTACTCTATGGTTGTTTCTTCCTTTTAAAGAAATTTATATATAAAATCAAAATGATAAGTTTGTAAATATATGATTTTTATTTTATTTCTACTTACCCATACACTTTTTATTTAATTTAGAAAATCATGAATAAGGATAACTTTAATTCGAATAATATAATAAATATGAATATAATTTTTAAAAATATGAATAATAAAATAATAAAAATTGGGATAACTTAAATTCAAAATATGAAAAAAAAAATGATAACTTATTTTTTTTTTTTTTTTTGTTCAAAATATGAAACAAAAATGATCAATTGGTTTTTTTTGTTTGTTTGTTTGTTTGTTTTTTTAATTTCTACTGAATGCATGAATTACTTTTTAACAATAAAAATTCTTCCTTAGAAAGGTGACAATACATCTGTATGTCCTATATAGGTGAGGGGAGTTGTTAATTAGCTCAGGTAATAAACATCCCCAATAACACCCTACTACAGGTAAAGTCGCTCTAGGATGGCTCAGGTAAAAACACCTGAAAAACACTGCGTATTCTGATTTTTTCTGCACTGTGTTTTTTGTTTTTTCCCGATTACACCCGGACCTGTCTGTATATAGGAGAAAATGACCACACCCATTTCTAAGACCCTGGGGGTCAGGGGCTCAAACAAAATATCAGGTGCACAACAAGACCACAGACCCATCATATTGCAATAAGAATTAAGTCTCCATCATTTATAGTGTCAGAGGAGTTGCGAGCACAAGATCACATAGAGTTATATAGGAGAAAATGGCCACACCCATTTTCTAAGACCCTGGGGGTCAGAGGCTCAAACAAAATATCAGGTGCACAACCAAACCACAGACCCATCATATTGCAAAAAGAATTAAGTCTTCATCATTTATAGTGTCAGAGGAGTTGCGAGCAGAAGATTACATAGAGTTATATTGGAGAAAATGACCACACCCATTTATAAGACCCTGGGGGTCAGGGGCTCAAACAAAAATTAATCAACACAGACCTTGGTGAGAAGGGTCCAATCAGATATCCAAACAAAGTGTCGTAGATAATTTTCTGACAACGTTTTTGTTTCTTTTCCCTCGATTCCTTTGGTTGGATGAGATGGGCTCTTTCTCTACCTTCACAAAATTTGTCTCCAAGGCTTTTAAAAATTCCAGTTATGCTGGCCCCACTATCATTTCCAGTTTTGTCGATGTTCCAAGACATCCTGGTCGTCTTGAGTGATATCGTACCTTGAATTTCTTTACAGTCACATTTTATGTTTCAGAGTTCTTTTATGCATCTGAAGAGAGAAAATATAGAGAGAATATCTTATGTTATGCACGTATGTAAAAGTGACAGAAATGGAGGATATAACATTACTGTTTTGAAAACGTAATATTAACAGTCAAGGACAATTACTCTGTAAATATAAATTTGACCAAGTTAGAGGTCAGGTATGTCAGCCATCCTGTCATTAACATGATAAATATGCATGTAGCTTAGTGATGTACATGATGTAGGTTTGGTAGGTGTGTTACAACAACAGTAATATTACTTAAAACTGTAATATTACTCAGGGGTCTAGAATTCCCCTTTCCCGTTGCCCAGAGCAAGTGAAAATTTAGGTTGGGAAAGTGCAAAGCAGATGTTCTTTTGAGATTAGCTAAACATTTCCTCCTCTTCATTCAGATTTCTTTCTTATCTCCTACTTCTAAGACAGTGTTTTAATTTATTCTGAAGAATAAAGCACTCGATTTATAGCTACAGAGTATGCCACATTTCAACTAGGCCCAAGTTGCAGTATACCTATCCTTCTCTACACAATGTACATAGCATTTTTGATGGGCAAGTCATTTTTTGGGTTGGGCAAGAAAATTTTATGTCATGAGTTTCCCTTGGCAAGTACAAAAAAATTCTAGACCCCTGATTACTGCTAACAATAATCCCTAACATTATTGAAAACAGCAATGTTGCCACCCTACTTACATCTTTCTGTAATATAGACAGAGCAAAATTTTAAAGCTACATGTACAAGCAAAGTTTTTATCACACAATTCTTTGATTTAACAATGAATTCATTATATACATGTATGAACAACTTTTTCTACTAAAAAGTGAAAATAATATCCATTTGGAACCTATTATTTCTGATATCACATTTTCTTCAAATATGTTGTAAGGAAAAAAATTTCCTTTGTTTAAAAAAAAATTCTGTGTACATTTAAATGAGATACCACGGTTTTTATTTTTTATTTTGGGGAAGGTGCCTGTACCCGTTTTATTTGGGAAAATTTGCGACATTTTTCTGAAATTTGGAAAGTTTTTATATAAATTCTCACCACAGTATAACCCTTAAGTATCATTTTTAACACTGCTAATCCATTGATTTACTTGAATTGAACAAGGGATGAATGAAAAACTTAAAGATGCACTTAGAAATACCGGTAGGACATTTTGTGCTGACTTCCAGGTTTTGAGTCTTATTTTCTCAATCAGGTGATTTTTTCATAATTCTTCTTTAGGAATTTAAGAGTGACTTTTTGGGACAAATAGAGGAAATTTGGCATTGGGAAGGGGCGGAAATTCGGCCCCAAAACAAGGGGGAAAAAAAACATGGATACAACTATTTTAGTATTTATCACCCTCATTTCTTCCTGAATCCACTGTTATAAGGGCAAACTGACAACCTAAGTAGTAAAACTGCTGACAGTAATAAAAAGAGATAAATTTCAAAGAAAGATATCTCCAATTTAAGTTATATTATTACTTTTAGAAATATTACTCAGTGATAAAGAAGGACCAAAGAGTTAATGGGACATATTGTCCTGTACGTTTAAAAATTGATGGGCCATTTTTTTATTTAATACACCATGTAAACTTTTTTTAAGATTAGAAACTTTCAAGATAGCAGTAATATTACCTGGGATGCAAATAAGCACTCGCCAACTCGCAAATGCGACTGAAAATTAAGTGTGGACTACCAAAAATATTTTCTGATCGCCCACTTGGTGACCGTAAAATTCCGATCATAATTGTTTTCTTGTTTCATAGTTGCCGTAACTCACGGTGTGAAACAAAAACTCATGGGTATTTGACAAATTTTTGGTTGCTTTCTCGCGGAAAATGAATAGATCTCCCTTATTTCCTTGTAAAGACGCACCATAATTTTAAATCAGTATACCTAAATTTCATCTAACGTTTCCAAAAGCGCACAAAGTAACTGTCTGGAGACTGTCTGACGTATACGTACATGAAATATGTTTATAACGGGATCTACTTGTATTTATTGATTTATCTAAAGGTCTCTCTCTCTCTTATTTTTGGCCTTAATTTCTTACATGGTACATCTGCAAAATGGCCATGACTTGATACTGAAAAGGAGGGGGGTTGAATTTAGGTACATTTTGATGTGGGCTAATTGTTTTTGATGTGGGCGCCTAAATTTCTTGACTTGGGAGCCCACTTGGCCCCTGAAAATTTCAACGAATTTTCATCCCTAATTACAGTTTTGGCAATCAAATAAAGGTACATGTATTGTAAGAGACGTAATGGCTTGTGATGGAACTGTTTAAAATTATTTGGTAAAATCGGGAATGATAGGGTAAATATTTCACAGTATTTTTTTGAACTTTGTAATGGCTTGTGACGGAACTGTTTAAAATTATTTGGTAAAATCGGGAATGATAGGGTAAATATTTCACAGTACTTTGTTGGACTTAAACAACATCTATGTCAAAACCCGTTGTCATAAAAGAAGAGAAGGGATTTCCTACCGTATGACATGTGTAACCGGAGCCACAAATACAGAAGTAGCATTTACTGACCTCAAATATAACTTTAGAGTCAAGTAATTTCTATTCTAATGCAATCGCTATTTTCATGAAAAGGGGCAAAATTTTATTTGGCGTAACAAAGATGGGAACAATCAATGAAATTTGACGTTTAATTGACGCTTCATTAGAATAAAGCCACGTATTGGCTTAACTTTGATTGATTACCGAAAGTTCATCTTGTTCAGACCCACTTGATTTCAATTTTGAGGAAAACTTTTGCGGTATGTAACCAATCCACTCTCTGTAACTCTGTGAATTTGGATAAAAAAAGATAAGTACATGTAAAAGTTTTCAGATGCACACTTTGCAAAATGAATGGAATACTCGATCTGCTACGATTTGAATATCAGTGCTTGCCATTTTATTTTCATAGATCGGACTGAATTGGAATAAGCAATCTGATTGGAGGAAGTTTTACCGTAGTTTTGTTCTGATTTCTATGGTAAAACTTTGTCCAATCAGATCGCTTATTCCAATTCAGTCCGATCTATGAAACTTAAATGGCAAGCGCTGATATTCAAATCATAGCAGATCAAGTGTTTAATCAATTAACGAGGAGTTACGGGCATACATTACACTTCTAGGTATAGAAATCCATTTAGAATTCACAAACAATCAAGCATTCATAGCACATTGGTCTGTCTCATCTCACAAATAGAATGCACTGTCTGAAAACCGAGCTAGGGCTGGAACGGACACGCTAAATTCGAGTAAACAAAAACTAGGTCACTGAAGAAATGGTACCTACGATATCTCTGGAAGTACAGGGAATTTTTGAATGAAATTTGGTGACATAGTAGATAAAAGATATAGGTACAATAGTAGAAAGTATGATCTTATGGCAACCTCTACAGCGAATTTTTGCAATGGTTGAAATTAGAAATTTGACATGACTGTGTATCTGCAGGATATTGGCCTTAAACAATACACAGGTCGTACACATACGCACGCATACCAGGCGCTTTTATGGCCTGTGGAAAAATGTTAGAAAGCAATAGCTTGATCTAGCTATTATAGCCCAATCGAGCTATAATAGCTCGATTTGAAGTTTTCCCCAGCCTGTGCAAGACTCCGATGCGTTAGCAGTATACCGGAGTCTCAGAAGCTAGAGGACACTTGGACTAGGGCATCAACAAATTGTAGGCCATTTTGTCCTAAACATGGAAAAAGTATAGGCCGTCGAGCCGCAAGCCAAGCGCCAAAGGCGCAAGCTTGCTAGGGGGGTCCGGGGGCATTTTCCCCCTGAAATTTTTTTTAATTTAAAGCAAAATGGTGCAATCTGAGCCAATCATGAGATGAAAATTGAAGTCTACAAACTTGAAAATAATGGGTAAGTAACTGAAGCCTTCTTATTGTTTTCCTGTAGAAGTGGGACTATTAGTGCTGTTTGATGGTCGAATTAGACTTGATGTGGTCTTTCAAGGAGCTTGTTTTAAAGTTTCTATTACCTTGTGTAAAGGTATTGTTTCTATTTGCATCAAGGCATATTTTACAGAGCATGGCGTCCGCAGTTTCATCATACCGTAACTGGTAACCAAAGGTATAGGGTTACCCATTTATGCAATTACATGTATGTTGGAATTTTCTATCAACAGTATGTTCAGGTTGTTCAGCCTGAACTTCGGGGTGTCAGGAGTGCCACTTGGGGGACCGCTGCAAGGGGGGGCACCGCTTGGAGATTCTTTGATCAAATTAAACAAAGTTTGCTGGCCCTCGCCCAGACGCACCTTTTATTTGACTCAGTTATTAAATGACACGCTTTAACATAAAGCGCTTGTACAACAGACTCTTTTTATCATCCAATGAAAACTCATTGTTGTTACATGTTTATCGAGGTACCGAGTCAACTCAACCTTAAATTGTGTCCGCTCATGGGAAAATATTATCGGCCAATATGTCAGATGAACGGGAAAGGAATAGGCCATTTCGGCAGATGCAGGACACATTAATCGGCAAATGGCCGATGGCCAACACCAATCTGAATCTCTGTAAGCAGGACTATAGTGTACAGTACGTAAACGACTCGTCATACCCAAAACGATACACAACAGAAACCAACCACCGTCTTCGGTCCTCAGTTCAATTACGAATCGGTGCATAATCTCAAGTTTTATATACAAGAACTAACCTCTTACATCAATGACATTCTGGAAAAGTTAATTTGTTCTCTAAATCTGTCATGGTTTGTTATAGATTCGAGAAAATTGAAAGGGAAAAACATGAAACTTCTTTAGCGGGAAGCTCGGCTTTAAATCCAAAATGATAACGGTGAAATCGCAATCCGAACAAATAAAAATGATTATTTTTGTTCTTATTCTAAATAAATTTAAAAAAAAAACTTTTTCATTATTCTTATAAATGTTTGAATAATATTTTTTTACCCTCGCGATCTAATTGATAAGTATCTTTATCCAAATCCAAATTTTACATTTTTTTTTTTTTAAAGAGCTAGTACCGTTCTCGACTTACATTTTATCATGATTTAGCATTGAAAGTGAAAGTACAACTTGTTTAAAAAATTTCAAAATTGTTCATTTGACAGGTAATTACGTTGATAAATATGAAGTATAAATTATTCTTGATATTGTTTTTGAAGTGTCCGCTATTCTGACTGAAGCAATGAAAACATTTGCCACTCCCGTCTGAAACTACAACAGGTGATTTCATAATTTCACCTTTGGTAACACTGACAACACATATGATATATGTCCCCAATGGTTAAAGATGAGCGCCAATGAATGACATTGGTAAACATAAACACTGCTTTCGGAGATATACAAATGGTACTAATGAATAGTCATAGCTGTCAACTCGCATGATTTCGATGGGTCAGTCCTGATATTTTACCCCTTGACCCGATAATTTTTTACCACCTGCGCGGGTCATGTCTTTCACCGGATTTTTCATTGCTGACCTGGGAATCACCCGATACCAATTTGGTTCCGTCTATTTTAAATTTCAAGCTGTGACTTTTTCAGTTAATACCTGCAGTAGACTAAATAATCCAGTCTCTACCACTGCCGGTTAAGGGTGAAACGTTTATCAAATTTCTGAAACGTGTACACGGAAGGCTATAAACGAAACGTAAACGTTTAAACGCTTCTTTGTATTTCTATTGTGAATAGTGATATCCATTAACAAATGTTTATTTGCAGATGTGGTCATAAATTGACATCAATACGACTTACTGTCATGTTCACTAATTCCAGAGCACCCTGTTTTCCCGGTTTTCTCTAAAATATGATAATGTCATCTTCCAAAAAGATATCAATTTTATAGTACTCCTTTAGTCGTAACAGAAATTACCATTCTTTTGGCTGTGCGTCAGCTAAGTTAGAAATAGGACGGAAAATAAAATGTCTACGGGGATTTTCTATAGTAAAATCGCTGAAAATGTGTGACGTCGGAGGCTTTGACGTCACTGTTTACTATTGTTGACACGGAGAACAATATGGCGGCGGCTTGAAATTAACATGGGGATTTCCCGTAGACATTTTATTTTTTCATATTGCGGTTTGAAGGCAGCTCATAGGGTAAGTTGAAGTTAATTTCCAGTTACGACTAAAGGAGGTCAATTCTCGGAAACAATAATTTATAGCAAAATTCTTCAGACGACAGAATAAATCACCAAAACAGGGTGCTCTGGATTTAGTGAACAGGACAGTAGTTATGCTTGACTATTTAATACGACATGCTGATGTTTCGTATAGCAATAAAACTTTCAAAGATTCAGAAATCCAACTGTTATTTTCAAACAAGTTTGAGCAATTCACACAATTCAAAAGTACAAATAAGTTATAAAAACAGTAACTCCATAGAAGGTTGGAGACCGAGGAAATGGGCGGAGAAAGAGACGAAGAAATAGATGGCGCAGTGCACTGAGAAAGAGTCAATTTGGGCGCTGTCGATTTTATCAGAGATATCGGCTCTTTCTTGTGATTAATTTACTTTCAGACAGATTTTCTTCCTGTTCCAAGCATTTGTTTTAAGTTTGTCCACTGCGTTCGAATCAAGGAATGCGTACATAACTCAGGCTGCACATACTTGTACCTTAAATGTTTAATCAATTGACTGACTTCGCGACTTCAGGAAATCAATACTGGCATTAAGTTTTTAGAGTAATAACGATAGTAAAGAAGATCTTTTTATTGTATGTACAAATGTACAGTATAGTCAGTGTACACGTTTAGAAATTATGTAAACATTTACAGCCAAAAAACGAAACGTCTCCGTGTACACGTGTAAACGTTTCACCCTTACTGCCGGTAAAAGAGACTGAATCCCACCACGTTTGTTATAGAACAAGTCTGATGACCAATCAGAAAGAAGGATACAAATATCACGTGGTCAACTTTCTTTATCCTTCATTCTGATTGGTCTGTTCTCCGAACTTTCGCTTTAATATCTGTATAGTTTGGTAGGGAGTTAAAAATTGGCAAAAAATGCAATAACGAAGCGAGAAAAAAACACGAGGTCGGTAGAGATAGTTAGATAAATGTTTTATTTAGTCCTGTCAACAAGAAAATCAATATTTCAGAACTTCAAAATGGAAAAATTGTTGGGCAACAGTTTCGTCTGACTTTGTTCTGTAACAAACATAGTGGGTTTCAGTCTCTTTAAGCGGCAGCGGTAGAGACTGGATTATTTTGTCTATACCTGCAGTTACAGGTAAATTAGATTGTTTTAGTGATATGGGAAATAATTAGCCACTTTCATGTTGTTTTAACAATTTTCTGGGCTTGAACTAATAGGAATGTCTATGACAAGACAATCACAAACACGGAGATTTATGCAGATGGAAAGGAACAAATGTTTTTATAGTGTTTTAGAACAACTGAACCAGTAAGATGTAGAGTTCATTTCACACAAAATCTTTATCATGGTACAATGTATAAGCAATAACTAAATAAAAATCTATCTAGCCTAGCAAATTCAACTAGGAACCTTCAGGCCTTGATTGGTATGTCCTAAAATATTACACATGTGCTACATTATTCAGTATTACAATTTAAATAAATGCTTTACATGTCTAATAATAGAATGAACATTATTGGTCTGTATCTATTTCAGGGTTGAATTATCATTTTAATCTGTTAATATTCATAATGACACAAGAAAAAGGAAAAAGGCCCTCTTTTTCATTTCCCAAAGAGGATCATTGACCCTCTTTTGTCTGAAAAAAGTTGACAGATGCCAATGGTATCATTGTTTGCCAATTTTACGGTTGGTTATAAATGAAAATCTATATGAACGATTTTTAGTCACCAATGGCAGATGAATTTTTATTCATAAATTTCTCTATATCTATATGTGTTTTTGATGTCTTTTTGGATTTTATCAGAATTTAATGCTCATTAATTTTTGGTCGGATTGCAAAGCAATTCTGGTTTTGGCTTGACGATGACTGTCTGTCCATCTTTTGTCAACAGTTTGGTTAAAGTTTCAATGATTCACAGCAATGCATCGAAAATGCGATTCTTGCCCCTGATTGGAATCACTATGAGTCACAAAGTCAATTATTCATCAATTCGAATCGAATGTCTTATAATGCATGTAAATGTGTTCAATAATGAGAAAATTTGACATTACAAGTACAGTATAACCCATGTACAAGTTTGAGCACTGTCACATGATGTCTAATAAAAACCCACATGCACAGGGGGGCCTAAATACTAAATGCGATATTGTTAGGGTGGAATAAATAAGTTATAAACATCCGCTTCAGTGAGAGGGTACGTACGTTTTTAGCCAAGTTGCAAAAGTCGGTTCTTAATTTGATGTGAGATGGGCGGGCGTCAACAATTGGTTTCCGGACTATAAGTCAAGTATGATACATGCTAGTGCAATGAAACTTCATACACTTACTCACCATGAGTCAAGGATGACCCCTATTGATTTTGGGGTCAAAAGGTCAAAGGTCAAGGTCATAGTACTCAAATGTTTGAAATTGGTTTCCGGATGATATAAGAGGGTGTTAGGTTCTTAAGAATAAGTGCTACATGTACCAATTTTGCATATTGGATGTATATTTGATCAAACTTTCATAGAATTACCTTAACCTACATTTTCTGCTTCAATAATTTTGCTTTTATAGACAATATTTACCACAGTATAAGTGCTAGATGTACCAAACCATGACCTTGACCTACTTTTCTGCTTGAGTGATTTAGCTTTTGAAAGCCATTATTGAGCAAAGTATCATCGTCGGAACCCACGGTCGGTCACGACCGTGGGTTCCGACGATGGCAAAGTATATGTGCCACATGTTCCAAATTTACAAATTGAATGTATCTTTGGTCAAACTTTCATAATATTACCTTGACCTACTTTTTCTTTTAAAGCAAATATATTTTTAAAAATGTTTTAATACAATTTTGTTGCATTGATAACATACTGCCATAAGGTGAGCTTTGTAATCTTTGATTACCTATGTTTGTATATGCATAACCAAAAAAGAAATCAAGGCCAATAAAGTTTAACTTATGTCAGGAAAATTCTTGGGAAAAATTTAAATTCCTCTAATGTCTGATAACTAATGAATGGATCATTCTCTTAGTAGATAAAAGGTAAAACTAGATGTACGGTATTAGTTTATAATTGCAGTGGTGTGTGCATAACATTTGGTCATAGTAAAACTTTGTGAAAAATAATATAAAATGTTATTGCTATTTCCTATTACAGATAACTTCCTGATGGTGTTGGTAGGCTCCCTCTATTGGGCTGTATTTGTTCTCGAGATGTACTGATGTTCCTCAGAAGATAAGCTGTACATTGAATATGCCGGGGAAAGACGGGAACCCTTCACCTACAGGTAGTCAAAATAACGACAATGTTCTGAAATCCAAAAAATCAGTGCACTGTTCTCTAGTCAGATTTCAGAATAGGACGGAGAGAGCTATAGACATTGTGTGGTTAAATTACGAAGGAGCTAGAGTAAAATACAAAACATTGCAGGCCAATGAGTTTGTGGACGTAAATACATTTATTGGACATCCATGGATATTTTTAGACGTTGAGACGGGAGAACGAATGGTAACAGAGCTGAGGGACGTTTATGAATCCAACACAAAGTGGAGTGTCCAAAATCAGACTCGCAAAATTGTCAACATCACCAATCCAAGTAAATAATTAAAAGATTTTGGTACTTCATTCTAATCTGTCTATCTTTAGCATAATACAGAGGACTCCACTTAATCTGATACCTGATAATCTGATACTCTTCTTAATCTGATATGATTTCAAAACACAAAACCATTTCCTTTATAATCAATGTAAATCACTCCTCTTAATCTGATAGAAATTATCAAATTCTTAGAAACTCCTCTTAATCTGATAGGATTTTCCGTCAACTATGATATTTTTCCTATGATATGTACGTCATTTCAATGAATTATCATATAAAAATCCTTGAAATTGATATTTTACAGTTTAAAACTATCCAAAATGGCCTGAAAGTATTTATAACATTCAATTAATGCTTATAATAAGGTCTGAGATACATTCTCATACAATTAAGAGGACTATTTCATTGTATTACCAGGGAATTTCAAACTCCTGATAATCTGATACTCCTGTTAATCTGATAATGATCTTCCGACAAATTGACTATCAGATTAACAGGAGTCCTCTGTAATGTCATACCGCATCAATAATGTTAGAAAATTCTTATGGAAGAGTCTGCGTTTCATCATATTCATTTTTTAGCTCTACGAGCTTATGCAATACTATAGAGCTGAAACAAATACCCGAAAATGCTATTCGAATATTCGTGACACGTATTTGATTGGTATTCGAATATTCGTTATTACTTGTAAGGACGTTCAGAGCATCCTAAAAATTATGTTTTTGACCAAATTAAATTAAATAACGATTATTCGAATACCAAATTTCCATTCAAATATTCACTGAAAACTATTCATTCGCGAATATTCGAATATTTGTTTCAGCTCTATGAGATACCCCGTCATCTGGCGTCTGTCTGTCTGTCCGTCTGTCTGTAAACAATTCTTGTGCTTGCTACTCCTCTGAAACTATAAGAGATAGAAATGTACCTCTTTTTGCATTACACTTGGTCATTGGTCTTGTTGTGCACCTGACATTTCGTTTGAGCCCCTGTCCCCCAGGGTCCTGGAAAATTGGCATGGTCTTTAAAATCTATGCAATCTTGTGCTCGCTACTCCTCTGCCACTACAAATGATGGAGACTTAATTCCTTTTGCAGTATAATGGTTCTTTGGTCTAGTTATGCACCTGACATTTTGTTTTGGCTCCTGACTCCCAGGGATTTAGAAAATGGATGTGGTCATTTTATCCTATAAAATTCTATGTAATCTTGTTCTCACAACTCCTCTGAAGCTATAGATGATGGAGAGATGATTCTGTTTGCAATATGATAGGCCTGTGGTCTAGTTGTGTACCTGATATTTTGATTGGGCCCCTGCCCCCCCCCCCCCCCCCCCCCCCCCCCCCCCCCCCCCCCCCCCCCCCCCCCGAGACTTAGAAAATTGGTGTGGTCAATTTTCCTTTATAAATCTATCTAAACTTGTGCTCACAACTGCCCTGACACTATAAATGATGGAGATATAATACTTGTTGCAGTTCTATTAGTCTGTGGTCTAGATGTACACCTGGTATTTGTTTGGGCCCCTGACCCCCAGGGGCATACTGTATAAAATGAGTGTGGTCAATTTCTCCTATATAAGTCTATGTAATCTTGTGCTCACAACTCCTGACACTATAAATGAATTATTTTTGCAATATGATAGGTATGTGGTCTAGTTATGCACCTGATATTTTGTTTGAGCCCCTGACCCCTAGGGACTTAGAAAATATGTGTGGTCATTTTCTCCTATCCAATTTTATGTAAATCTTTTACTTGCAAGCTATATATATTGGAGACTTAATTCTTTTTGCAATATGATGAGTGTGTACTGTAGTTGTGCACCTGATATTTTGTTTGACTTTTAAGAAAAGGGGTGTGGTCATATTATATATCATATACGAATTCACTTGTCAATAAGTGAATAAATAAAAAATATGTGTTTGTGAAACACGAATGCCCCCGTTGGCATCTTTGTTGGTAAAACAGCTGAAAAGTAGTTCACATTTTGAGGTCAAGGTCACAAGGTCAAATTTGGTATCCATGGAAAGGTCTTGTGACAAGGAATACACATGTGGAAAAGAAAGCCCTATCACTTACCATTCAAAAGTTATGGCCAACTTTAAAGTTTTTCAAAAGTAGGTCAAACACCAAGGTCAAGGTCAAAAGGTCAAAAAATTTGGTATCCATGGAAAGGTCTTGTCACAAGGAATACACATGTGAAATATGAAAGCCCTATCACTAACCATTGAAAAGTTATGACCAAGGTTAAAGATTTTCAAAAGTAGGTCAAAGTCCAAGGTCAAGGTCACAAGATAAAAAATTTTGGTATCCATGGAAAGGTCTTGTCACAAGGAATACACATGTGAAATATGAAAGTCCTATCACTAACCATTCAAAAGTTATGGCCAAGGTTAAAGTTTTTCAAAGATAGGTCAAACTCCAAGGTCAAGGTCACACGGTAAAAAATTTTGGTATCCATGGAAAGGTCTTGTCACAAGGAATACACAAATGAAATATGAAAACCCTATCATTTACCATTCAAAAGTTATGGCCAAGGTTAAAGTTTTTGCAGACAAACAGACGGACAGACCAAAAACTATATGCCCCCGAATCTTCTATTATAGGGGGCATAAAAAAAGCCAGGAGAGCTACAGTCTAGTCCAAGACTACTGGTTTAAAGTTGAGGGCTGTACATGTATTTTCACAACTGAGTCTTCCTGTCTAAAAAGAGTGATAAATGGTTTTTACAAACATCAAAATTTTTCAAAAAATGAAATTATCCGTTGTGTGATATTGAGTCTTTGCGGAATACAGATTCATTTCCCCTTATAGACGGTATCTGACGTAAAACCATTGTGACGTCATGAAAATGGTATGGTAACGTCAATTTTACACCGTCATTTCCCAGACTTTTAGGACTGTTTCCATAGAATTTGATGACATAACAATCAGTCTAGTCAGATACCGTCTCAAATGGGAAGTAACTCTGGTTTTTGAAAATAGCGAATT
The DNA here is from genome assembly GCA_033119305.1 of Pinctada imbricata. Lineage (NCBI taxonomy): Eukaryota > Metazoa > Mollusca > Bivalvia > Pterioida > Pteriidae > Pinctada > Pinctada imbricata. Next base: position 73,880,554 of record VSWD01000005.1, read on the forward strand.
GTAGATGTAACAATCGGTGACGTATAAATGGACATATAAAGGTACATACACCGGTAACTTAGTGAAGAAAGTACATGTATATATTTTATATATTTTGCAATACATGTATATACTAATCTAAAACATAATATTGTGTTTAAATTTACCTGCATTCGTGACTTAATGCAAGTCATATTATAGTTAGCCTCGATTATTTACTTTTTCTATTTTCAGTTTACTCTTTGAAGGACTCCTGTATCAGATTCTTCAAAAGACTTGTTCCAGTTGATAAATTATGTGAACTTGAGATGCCTGACAGTTTAAGAGACGAAATGAGGGAGAAATTCAACACTCAGTTTAGGTGCATCTTTCACTCAAGTGCCACTATGCGAAGTTGAAAAATTGAAGGGAGGAATTTATCTATTAAGACGTGAAAAGGCAAATTATCAAGGAGTGTAGAATACATGTGGACAAAAAGATGAGAGTAAAGGTGTCAAGAAATATAACCGAAAAATCTCGCAAAAATGCACATTTTTATGATCAAGAATCTTTTTAGAATGTCAGCAATTGGATGGTCAGTAGGCAGATAACATTTTTCATGTAATCATCGAAAATGTAATGTAATTTGATATACAAAAACACATGTAAACCTTATACATGTTTAAAAGATTCAGAGATTAGAGTTCAACAAACACTATGATACTTGATCTAATAGATAGTGCAACTTAGATCCTTTTAATTAAATTGTGTTCAACACCTTTTTTACATACCGGTACACACATGCATTCAGCGTTCAACACTTTCCTTTAAAAATCATGTTCAATATTGTTGAAATGTTTTAAGTTTACTAGTGTCATGTAATGATATGCTATGGTGGTAAGAGGAAGGTGCCAAATGAATTCAAAGTTTACTTGTAGGTACATTTTGTGTAAGGACTTAGGAAAGTTGCACTCTATAAGTTATGATACATGTACATGTGAAATAGTTATAAATAATTTTGCAATACATTTATTACAACCTAATTGGAATTTGAAATGCATGATTCAAATGCCTTTTTATTGCTGCTAGTATAATTAAGACATTAGGGACCACTTTATGCCGTTACTTTTTGGGGATATCAAATTTTGCATTTTTTTCATGTTATTACCCAAAGTATAAGCAACTGAAAATGCCCTATATGAAAAATCTTGGAAGTAAATATTTCACAACCTTATTTTAGCTCTTTCAAATGATATGCAAAAGTAGTACCTTCGTTGAACTGATAGACATTCATGTACATATATAGACCATGGTACAAAAAATTGTGGATATTTCAATTTATAATAATGACATATTGTATTAATAAATTTGATATGATGCTATTCGAAATCTATATACATGTATATAAAAAGAATATTCATCTTGTAATAAATATAATATATTGATTTTTTTGTGTTACTGCGTTATGCAAGAAAGCGATACAGAAAGGTAGCGTTCCATTCCTGATGCAAGCATTGGTATGGTAACATTGATATAGGTCAATTTCATAATCTTGGAAAGGAATGTCTTGTGGCAGAGGCGTGTGTATTGACCCAGATAGCTCAGTGGTTAGAGTGCTTACTTGTAGGTATAGAGGTCCCGGGTTTGAACCTCGGTCTGGGCACATCTTTTCCTACTCTACTAAATCATGCTGCCAAATGAAAGCTTTCGTCGTGAGGAATATGTATGTGAAATATCAAAGCCCTATCCCTTATAGTTTAAAAGTAGGTCAAAGGTCAAGATCAAGGTCACTAGGTCAAACTTATTAATTGGTATTTCTTTTATATTGGCATCATCTACAATAAGCTCTAAAGGCAAACTAGAAAGGAATTTGAACAGGAACTGCATAACTTTAAAGATGGTATGACTAAATTGAAAAGCTGCATCTTTTTAGAAAAAAAAAATTATTCAAGGTAACTACGGTAGGTCGAAAAGACAACCAAATGCATAGCATCTTACCACAAAGATAAAACTCTTTCTAATCTGTGACCTTGACCTATGACCTTGAAAATTGTTCCTGTACTTCCTGATGTTAAAAGCAGTTAGTATATGAACTATGCAGTTTGATAAAGATTCATTGAAAAATGCAATCTGTAGCGTATACATATACAAAGATTTTGACCAATATGAAATATGTGACCTTGACCTTTTACCTATGATATTGAAAGTTATCAAGGTTCTTGATTATGCCATGAACTATTCATGAGATCTGATGAAAATTACCATCTCTAGGGTGTATACAAGGGTTTCTATCTGATGATCCGAAACCTTGAGTTACAACCTTAGAAAACGGGTCCTCATTATATATCAATGCAAAACCTCATAGCACAGAAAATATACAATTGAAATATCAAAGTCATATCTGCAAAACCTCAAAGCACAGAAAAATATACAATTGAAATCTCTGTCATATCTGCAAAAAGAAAGGCATTACATTTGAATGGTAGGTGATAGGGCTTTCATATTTCACTCATTTATTCCTTTTGATTATTGGCTCTTGTTTTAAATACCAAAGTTTTTGATTTCGTTACCTTGACCATCAAGTTTGACATACTTTTGAAGAAAAAAAACTTTAGCACAAAGCATAAATTTGGTAAGTGATAGGGCTTTCAAACTGTATTTCTTGATAAAACTTAGTAAGCTGTACACATCTCTTTTTGAGCTGTCCAAGAAAATCATCATTCGCAAACATTTTGCTTGATTTGAAAAGTAGTCGAACGTTTTAATTCCAAGAATCCTGGCTTCAAATGAAACAAGATTAGAAATCTATGATAATAAAGCTATAGCTACATGTATCTTTGACTATATGGGCAAAGTTGGTCTATATTTATTTTGAACTTTCAAAACATAGTTCGCTGTAATCACTTTTACTTTAACCATTCAGAGTTAATTTAATACAGGCCAAATCTACAAGGACTAGATTTTTTTTTCTAACATGTAGGAAATTAATTTCATAACAAAGCTATACCAGAACATGTCTGATGCATGTTTTGACCCTAAATATGTGGCCTTGACCTTGAATGTGACCTTGACCAACATCGAGTCTTCACAATTTCTGCAAGTTTGATGGATTTACTTAAAAAACATAAATTTAAATAAGTTATAGCCATATATGTCTAAGTGTTACAGATGGACAGACAGACTGACGATTGGACAGCTGCCACACAAGACAAAAAATTCTTTTAAAATCATCTTGTGTATTCTTTGTTGTAACAGCTTTATTTAATTAATATACATGTACATAAACATGTATTTCATATGCAACAATCACAAAACAATAAATAGAAAAACATACATGTACATTATAAATCATAACAAACTTGGGTATTGACTGAAACTCAGTGTTTGTTCATTTAGGCATCATAGAATATGACAACAAGATACTGCAAAACACTGAATGGCTGGATTGCTTTTAGCAAAAGCTATTAGACTTAGTCAATACATAACAATTCACACAATAATCAATTTTTTTTTTCAGTTGGCTTGTAATTCAGTCATGATAAAGCTTATAACATGTAACTACCGGTATTCTATTCTCCCTTAAACATTGTATTTAGAACAAAGAATTCAAGAGAAAATATATCTTAAATTTCATATAATTAATTTTCAGGCATGTTTCGCAAATGCATCTATGGTGCAAAATGTAAATTTTGAAATTTTAAAGGGATCAAGGTCAAAAGCAATGATACCATACGATATACTGTATGTGTCCTTATTTTACCGCGATTCATATTTTTGCTGAGTCAGCACTGCTAAGACTGTGCTAATTCAAGAATACGCTAAATCATGAATCTCTTATATAGATTAATGTGGAAAATAAGTCAAAGCGCAGATTCATGATTACGCTAATATGTCAATTTACCTAATTCTGCTTTATTTCCGTTAAAATTTGGTTGCGCTAAAATAAGTACACATACAGTTTCATATCTATATTCGAAGTACATTTTTTTTATACATATTTGTATCAATGTCAAAGAGAAATTTTGGGAATGAACAGTATACAAAGGATTTCTTAACCAATCAGAATTGTTGTTACAATGAAAATTAAATGATTTTGTAGTACTAATGGATAGCATGTCATTTGGCTTCTAATGCTGTTTTTGATGCATCTTTAATTTTCTGCATTTTTTTCTTTTTTATTTACTCATTGATCGCCAAACGACAAAAATTACACACTCCAGCAGACTTCTGGTGAAATCATATCAGGGAAATGTCTAGTTACTTTAATACACATATCACAGATTTTCTTTAACAATGCATGATTCAAATGCATATGGCAACTCCTAGGGGCATCTACATGTAGATCTTAACAATTACTATCTTTTAAAATTTGTGTAGAAATTGATTACATGTATCTACTAAGATTGATAACAATAGGAGGTAACATGTAAATACTGAATGTAATAGTGTAAAAAAGATCAAACTCTTCACAAATCATTAACCGATATATACTCTTATAGAAATTGCACCAAATCATAACTAGAACTTAATATCATTTACATGTATGACATACATGTACAAGTGTTCAAAACGAATTATATTGAAGAAAAAAAAAACAGAGAATGGATTTAACTTGCTCAACTCAAATAATATTTGTTTTTCAAGATCATAACTGTCATACATGTACGTTAGCGATTAATTTTGTCTATGATTTTTCTGTATGAATGAAAGGAACTCAAAAATATGTGTACATGTATGTATATGTGTATATCACTATAAGAATACATATCAGCTGTTTATCTCATTAAATACAAATAATCAACTTTGGGATCAAAGTTCTAAACACTGTCACTCTCATAGAGATACGTGTACACATACTATTATACTGACTTACTACACTTACATACATACATGGTATATACATGTGTGTATGTATAAGGGCTATAAACTACATATCAATTGACTGTTAAATGACTGTGCGTACAAAAATATCCAAAATGTATGCATGCAGAAAGACCAATCTTTAAGCTACATGACTATAACAAATACAAAATACATGTAAGTTTCCTCTTCATACAAAGACTCTGAATATGCTTTGAAAGTAATGTATTCTAAAATGACAAGAAGGGATGTCATCTTTTTTTATTGTCCTCAGAGTTTTCTCCCTTTACTGAATCACCACCAGCACCATCTGTCTTTTGCCAAGTGAATTCCACTGTCCGACTTTTTCTTTTGTTGTCAGATGACCTGAAAGGAATCAACATGTTCAAAGTGATACCTGTTATTTTATACAAATAGTTCGAGAACAGATGAAGGGAATTTCGTTGTGTATATGTAATGTACAGTACTTAAAGGTGAATGCCATAGGTAAAACTCACAAAATTTACTATGGTATTCATCTTTAAGTAAGTAATTCCTTTCATATGTTCTCCAACTCATTGTATAATGTATAATGACTTACAGTGTTTGCAAATTTTTAGTGCCCATAGGGCATTTATTCAGCAGAAATTGCAGATGACATTGGACCAAACCAGATTCTGTATGACCAAATGAACTGATGTTGTATCAAATGTACAAGATTGCAAAGTACATGTACATGTACTGTAAATGTGGTTATTTTCGCAGGGGGAAAAGTTTCATGATTATAACATCAAGGCTTTTCGCATGGGGGAAATGTTCGCGATAAAAATGTCTTTCCCATTGTAAGAATGCAACAGTTACAGGGATATTTTAGCAAGGGGGAAATTTTTGCAAAAGCCCTCTTTTCACGAAAAACACGAAAATTTCCATGTTTACAGTATTTAACATGCTCAGAATTTGATCTTTTCCATGGAATGAAGAAAGGACAGCCATGTCCAGCAAAAAAATTTAAACCATAATAAGTTTTGAAAAATTTGCCGTTATCAGAGATATGCAATTTTAACAAATATCAACAGGATTATTTAATGTTTGCTATAAAGTTAATGAATAGCCCCCAGTTACTGTATGTGCATATATTGATGATACCGAGGTTAGAAGAACAGAAATCATAATAAATGGTTTGAGTACCTAGAATGTATGAGGATTTTTGCTGCAGGAGTCACCTCCACTTGTTTCTGATACTGCTCCCAGGTGTCACCACCATCAAGACTGTAGAACATGGCTGTTCCAGGATAGGCACACGTCATATTAAACATGCCATCTTCTACCCTGTAATAGTAGAGAATCATTTAGGAAAGATACATGTACATCCTTTTGCATTTTACATGCATCTAAAATAAATTATAAAAAGGAAAAATTGATTTTGGGGCATAATCATCATTTTAAAAGTAGCAAGCACAAACCATAGTGTAAGATCTGAGTGCGGTGTAAGGCTCAGCCCTCATCTTGACCCCAACTCTCTCCTTTTCCCTCGCACAAGCCATTGGCCTAACAAAAGACCCAACCCTAGCCATACGTCGTAGCCCTATCCCTACCTCCAACCAGATTTCTTAAGTTGAAGGACTAAAAATACATCAGCATCTATCGTACAACACAAGTAGAAATGTTATTATGAATACTTACTTTGCACCAGGGGGTGGAATATGGTAAGTAATGCCCAGTTTATCTAGCCGACGTAGTTCCTTATATCCGAGAGTGTTGGCAAATTTGCACCAATCAGCTTTCATTAATAGCTGCTGGCTTTTCTCGTCCTTAACACTTTCCCATGATGCCTTGTGCCATGCTCTCTCTGCTAGAGCGATCAAGCGTGGAAAAATCATGGCGTCCATTTGATCTGCTGTACGGACAAGTTCTGTCCATAATTGTCCCTGCATGCCTGAGGAAGATATAAGACACATTTGACTATAACATTACACAGAATGACCATAACACTGGAGCAATCAGATAAACTATAATGGGCTACAGAATAAGGTAAACAGCTAATTATTACATGCATGTACATGTATGTCACTGTATTATTTAAATTACATTGATGTGTACAGTGTTGGTATGCATTGTATGGTTGATATAAATTTAATGGTCCTTTTTTATTTGATCAATATGTTTTGCAAAAGAATAAAAATCTTCTTTATTACTAAAACTGGCCCTTACAGGCATGACACTATAAATTCCAAACTAATACTATTTGCATGTATTCAGTAAATACTCTTGTATGTTTTTTTTTTTCCACGTATCATCATATTGCGAAAAAGAAGAAATTTCTTTCAGTCATTACAGAAAAATGTTAAGCATAGTTTCATTTAAATACTTTTGGGAAAAACTTTCCTTGCATTTACTTCTATTAATATAACTTAATATACATGTATAATAAAAACTGTGTTTGTGAAACAAGAATTCCCCCTTCAGCATCTTTGTTGGTATTAACACCATTTTCTGTCAAGTAGGTGAATGTCAAGGTCACAAGGTCAAAAATGTTGGTATCAATGGAAAGGTCTTGTCTTAATGAATACAAATGTAAAATATCAAAGCCCTATCACTTAACAAGGTCAAAGTCAAGATCTTTCAGCATCAATGGAAAATTCTTGTCACAAGGATTACATGTGAAATATCAAAGCCCTATCATTTACCATTTAAAAGTTATGCCCAATGTTAAAGTTTTGGAAAGTAGGTCAAAGGTCAAAGTCAAGGTCACATGGTTAAATCTTGATATTTTGGTATCAATGGAAAGGTCTTGTCACAAGGATTACAAATATGAAATATCAAAGCCCTATCACGTAGCGATCAAAAGTTATATCCAATGTTAAAAGTTTTTTAAAAGTAGGTCAAGGTCATGAGGTCAAAAATATGGGTATCAAGTTCTTGCCACAAGAAATATACATCTGAAATGTGAAAGCCCTATCACTTACCTTTCAAAAGTTATGGCCCAATGGTAAAGTTTTTGCCATCGACAAACAGATTGACAGGCGTACATGTATATGCCCCAAAATCTTTGATTCAAGGGGCGTAAATATTTCTCCAAAATACACGTATCAAATACACAGCTATTCAGGTAGGACAAATTGCGTACTCCAACTCAATATAATGAGCTAAGTAATGTATACATGTATAACACCTATAAAGCACAAAAAATATACCCAGAATATTTTCCTGCTTTTTCAATGGTTCATGATCCTCAGGATGCTTCATAAGATCCTTGTAGGTTATAGGATCTCCCGTCAACTTATAGTCGGCATTGGAGTATATATGATCAGGCATGAAGCTGAACGTTTTCTGAGTGCTGATGTACCGAGCTGCCCAGTACAGACCCCTCTCCTCCGGATCGGGCTCATAGGGATGGTCAAAGTACAGATGGGTACCTTGTGACATCACAGTCTAGAAAAGACATGTGTCATTGTGTATGAACAAAATGTACTTGTGACATCATAATGATTTTCAAAATGTAAATTGGATATCACAAAAAATCTGACATTGCGCTTGTTGGCAGATTTATGCATTATGACATCATAACCAAATGACTATCAAAGATTGTTCGACAGAACATTAATAATGATGTCATGATGTAAAAGTCTGCCAGCATATGTAATGTCAGCCATTTGGCGATCCCTAAATTTTAAAACACACAAACACTGATACATACATGTAAATTTTCATTCCTCTGCCTTTATCAATTAACATTGTTGTTGCTTATCTCGTGCATGATACAACAATGGGTTAAAATTTAATGTAACAAGGCATTTGAGTATAAAAATGTCAAAAGTGTTGCTATCGAAAAAGAAAAATGGTCTGACAGTCTGTTGGCCATGGGTTCTATTCTATCTATCTGTCTGTCTAGTATATAAAAAAAAACAATATTGGTCAGTCAATTTCACACTTTCGTCCAGCATAATCTAGTTAATTTGCTTACCTTGTATCCATTATTAGCTAATCTATATGCACAACCCGACAATCCTGACTCCCACACATTCTGCCATGCGTACACAAAAACCTCCTTGTTTGGAAACTTTGACCGTTTCACTGGCTCTAACATAACCTCATCATGGATCACTCCGTCTTGCCACGCCCCAATTCCCAAGTCGTGCTTGGCTACAATCTCAGATACTCGTGTCACAAAGTACTCCATAAGCTGAGAGTGAGATTTGACTTTTCCTGATTTAACGAGTGCATCACAGGCATCTGATCCCTCCCAAGCCTCATAAGGAACTTCATCACCTCCAAAATGGAATATTCTTAATGGTGCTATGTCTTTGTGCATTTTCTTCACTTCTTCTACTACTTTATTAACAAATCTGAAAAATAATAACAGTTATTCAATGAAAGAAAAGATTTTTCACCCACTCCATCACACATTATAATCTTCAATATGAAAAATTTCTTACATAATTTCATTCCAAATGCTTTTAAATTCGAATTTTTAAATGATGCCATTACAGTTGATTTTTGTTTGTATTTTTTAAACAATACATAATATACCTGAAAAGTTCATGTATATATTGCTCATAAACGCTTAAAATATTTTTTTTTTATTCCAGGAAAGTTGATAACAGATGTATATTTATGGAAGGAATAAGACATTTTTTATCTTACCTATAAATGATACAATTCCTTTGAAAAGATAGAGTAAACACACTACATGCCATATATCACATAAGACATTTTACAAACCAACCTGTAAGTTGACTCCATTCCTGGATCCATAGCGTTGTCCGAAAACATCTGCACAGACTGATGACCGTTTGTGTCTAGCTGCCTCACAAGGAATTCTTCGGCTTTTTTAAGGTCCCCATTCTCTTTATAATGACAATACCTAGCCTGCATGGCCTTTATGGCTGCATGACTGTGACCCGGCATATCTATTTCTGGAATGACTTCGATATGTCTGTCAGTGGCATACTGCAGAATTTCCTTATAATCGTTAACGGAGAAGAAGCCTGTCCCTGAGGTGTCAAAGTTTGGCCCTGAGCCCAGCATAGGTAGGATGCAGGTCCTCTCCTTAAGGTCATGACCTCTCCTGCTCCCAACCTGGACATCAAAAGTAAATGTTTACAGACGTACATTATATGGAATCATAATAATGAGTCACTGTGTAATAATTAATATAATTGTAAGTGTTCATCTTTCAGAGGAATTAATATATTAGCACATTTAGCTCAGTCAGATTGCACTCATTCTTGTAAACTTTCAATTCTATTCAACAATTTTTGTCAGAAACCTCCGACATTTACCGTTGTGAGTTCCTCTAAGCCTGGAATTTCAAGTCTCCATCCCTCGTCATCCGTCAAATGGAAGTGGAATTTGTTTAATTTATACATAGCCATGCCATCCAAGAGCTTCAAAATCTGATCCTTGCCGTGGAAATTCCGAGAAACGTCCATGTGCATGCCCCTGTACGTATAGCGAGGGGCATCGACAATGACAGCAGACGGAATAGAGTTATTATCACAGAGAGACAAAAGGGACTGTATTCCATAAAATACTCCTACTGAGGTATTTCCTTGGATTTCTACTTTTGGAATATTTGGCAAGACAGAAAGTTTGTAGCTTTCAGGACTGTCCGTTGAATCAACGAGCACGGTTATATTACCGACAGAAAGCTGGATTATATGGGTTTTATCTGAAGATTTACCTACATGAAGCTCCATGCTGATATTCAGCTTCTCTGAAATGATATTTATTTGTAAGAATTCTCACAAACCATGCCAATATACTGTGTAATATACACTGAAGAAGCCAACATCATCTACATGTGTAAAATACAGTGGGTTCATAATGTAAAAATTGTGTAACTCATATACATGTGTATATGTGTATGAATCAATCAAAATTTTACTTGATTTTTCAATTATCATTGTATACTCATATTGGCTACACAAACTTTATCAAAATTTGAAGTTGTCAATTACTAAGAAATTGAATAAATGTCATAAAAAGATGTCCAAATGAACTATGAAATGGCCAAATTGATTACCTCAGATTTTTGAAAATTTCTACCACTGCTAACAGTACAGAGAAAGAAATTTCAATCATCTTATAAAAAGGCCAGATGAAGCTCCATCAAATAGTTGAAAATTACATAAGTTCAAATACTAACATGAAGCTTTTCAAAAATACCTTTCAGGAAGTTTGCTTCTTTCTCCAATCCTTTCTCATGATACAAAACCCAATCTCCCTCTGTCAAACACAGAGGCTCTCCATCTGGGAGCTTTATCTCCACAGGGGTCGGTATGATTGTCAAGCCAGCTTTCCCTAAATCGTCAACGTTGTATTTCTCATATCTTTCCTGTGCTGTGAATGGATTGTACTGGTCTTTTCTGTGAACACCCGAGTCCATTTTATAATCAAACCTCTTCCATTTTTGTGGAGTGTCAAATGGCTCAATGTAGCTCAGCTCCTCTCCACAGGTGCTCTGTTATAAGAAATTCATATATATATATACATGTATGTTAAAAGAGTGTTCAAAAATAAAATGTCATATGTCATATTGGACATAAGAATTATGTAACATTGGTCTCTGGTTTTGGTACAATGAATACTGTAAACGTGGAAATTTTCGCGTAGGGGTAATTTTTTGCGTATTTCGTGAATCAACTGACTTTGCAAAAATTTCCCGTCTGCGTAAATAACCCTGTTATATGATGTTGTTATTCCTTACGGAGGTTTCTGATTGTTTTTTTCCATCATTTAAGTGATACTGCACAAAGCTGATGAGATGGTGCAGTAGGGAAATGCCTAATAAATAAGTCCGTATTGTTTATATATCTGAAAAGTCCATAGTTTTTGCAAACACTTCAATAGTTGGTCACAAGGAATGATAGGTCAAAAATGTTTCTGTCATCATGAACTTTTCATGTACCTAGATGATATGGGTTGATTTATTTGGCATTGCCCTACTACAATGGCTCACTGGTTTTGTAAACTTTAATTCAGAGGATGGAAAAATACCAAAAAACTCTGTAAAGAATCACAACACCATGCATTTAGATCCCAAGCAGTGATACATGAGAAACCATGGCAGTATTTGCGAAACTGTCGGACATAAACAAATTAAATTTGGCTCGGCAAGTAAATCTTCCACTATTATTCTTTGAAATCATATTAAGCATTACCTGACCGAAGTCCTGTAAATGCAAGAAAGTTTCACTCACACTACCATGACTCATTTAAAAATGAAATAAATCTTTTATATTTATACCTTAACCAATCTTGGTTTAAGCCCTTCAGCTTCCATGTACCAATTGGGCATTGCGTCTGTACGAGCAACAGAATAATGTTGAGCATTGAATGAAATATCTAAGGATTCACCCTTGTTTAACGTTTTAAAGTCTTTCAATGGCTGCAAGGCAAATAGCCATCCATTGACATGAGAAAAGCAGACACCATACTCGAAAAGAGAAACTTCATTTCTGTCTCGCAAAGTGGCTGGTTCAACCATTCGGATATGGCAAAAGTATATTTTCCATTTCCCTGCACTGGTAAGGGGTACAGATCCTGTATTTGTCAAAGTCAGATGGGCTCGATACGTCAGTTTGCCGTCTATTAGATTGTCGATAACTCCATACTTTATCTGCAAAGTATCAGCTATCTCATCTAAACTCTTCTGATCCATGGCTTCTAACTCAAGCTCTCACCATCAAGGTATCATACTGCAATTCAGAAAGATATATTAACATAGAGCAGCTCATGAAAAAAAAACTATAATAAATAAGTAACACTGAACACTCTATATCCACAAATTTTCGGCCATTCGGCCTTTATCAAGTGGAAAAGCACGAATATAAAATAATTCTAAGTAATATCTATCACTGCTGGTAAACAAAGCCCAGCGTAAAATGAACAAGGTATGACGTCACATATAACAATAAACAATGCGTAAAGCACCAAAACGACGTTACATAAAACCACTAAAACTGCGTACCGTTATCAAACGTACATAAGTTAGAAAAGAGTTCATTTAAGTTGTACCGTCAATAAAATAATAAAATTTATGATTAACAAATAGGAATTCAGGAGGTTAGTAGAGACTGGTTTGTCCCCAGCCACTGTCCTTTCTATCACTTATAAAACTAGTAAGTCATATCAAATAAAGTGACAAGATACATGTATGAACAATGAGTATGAAAAATTGACTCTTTTTAGCTGGAAAATTTGGAAGCGAATTGGAGATTTTGAACTTTGGTTAACTGACATTTCGGTTAATTGTTACAGCCCTAATGGCAAGTATTTTCTTACAACGTGTGTGCCCTACCTGTACAAAAGAGTTATATATGTTGCAATATTGGGTCATTCCATTTACCCTTCTTCGACCTGTCCGTAATGTGATGGTTCACTGACCAATAGGGATACAGTGAATTGGCCAATACCTGGATCCCACTGACGCCACAACCACATTGCTTCTCACTCTAATTTTACAACATATTTTTTGGGCAATGTCAATGATCGTTTTTAGTTTCGATTTACCTAACCCCCCCCCCCCCCCCTCTCCCTGCCAAAAAAAATCATATAAGGAAAGAAGAAAAAGAAAAACAATTAATATACAGTATACGGAGTTGATTACTAGTACATGTTTTTTTTGTATATCCATACTTCGTTAGCGTGAAAGGGTCTATATGTTGATAAATTATGATATATAAATATGTGTGGTAAGGAACAAAATATCATATTACATTCTTATTCATTCTGTTTGTTTCACGCATTCCGATTGGTTCACAGGATTTCTACAAGTATGTATAACAACGATATACATGCTGCAAACTGACTCACTTGACATACTTTAACATGTATTCCTACAAAAATTTGCTTGTTACAAGCTTTAGCGCACTTTTTATGTATGACGTCATAATTCCCTGTGCTCTCTGCTCCAGTGACGTCATACTATGACATAAAATTACAAGTTCTGAACTTGTAAATGGCGTTCTCCACTTATAAACAACAGAGCAAGTAAGTTTATTATTGATAACACTTTGATTTTCCACCATTGTAATAAATACGAAGCAGTTATATTTTATATTTTGCGGCGGAATAATTTCTGTTGGTTGTTGTTTTTTTTTTATTTTATTTTATTTTTGACACATTTTACAATAATAAAACAACACATCACATTCACTCTCACATTCATCCATGTTTATAAGGCACAATGTCATATGAATTATTATATGTTTGATAACTTTGCGAGGAAGAAGAGTTATAATGCTCATATCAGCAAGAATGATTATTTCTGTAAATGCATCGTATAAATGAGATCAATATTCAAACATCATATGAAATTTTTGCCAGTGCTTTTTAAATCTTATCGTATTTGAGTTACTGAAATACATTTTCTTCTCTGTTATGAAGTAGTTGTTAATTTTTGCTCAAATTTCATACATACTTATTCTTTTACTCTCTCTTGAACAAGAAAATAAATACATCTTGCATATAGAAATTATGATATTAAAAGCATCATTTTGTTGACCACTTCTACCTAAGATGATGTCAGATACTGTTAAATGAAGTTGAACATTTGTTTTCTCATATATCCATTCTTCAATATTTTTCCAGAATGCATAAACAATATTACAGTTAAAGAAAGCATGTAAATAGGTATCAGTTTCTAATCCACAAAGGTTACAAATAGGGTCATTCTTTATTTCCATATAATAAAGGTATTTTTTGTTGGTAAGATTCTTTGCAGTAATCTGTATTGAAACCATATAATAAAAGTATCTTTAGTGCATTTTCTCATCATTGTATTTGTTTTTTGCCAATTATGATTTTGTTCAAGACTTAATTGATGTTCCCATTTTTGTTCAGACATCGGTTTTCTGTAGAAGTGCTCTATAAATAAATCATACATATCTCTTGAACCCTTGTTGTTTTTGCATATATATCAATATACGGTGGTCTAATTTGCGCATCACAAATACCTGAAATATTCCTCAATTCTGGCCAGGAGGACAGGATAGCCATTTTGAGACCTTGAAGGATTGTGAAAGGGGGTTTGAAACCAAATCTTTGTTCAAATTTCTGTAATTTTTTTTGTATATCCATACTTTTAAAACATGTTGCTTAATGTAACATTAGCGGATTCAGTCGCCGTAGGGGGAGGGGAAAGTGCCCAAAGAAGATGATTGTGAAACTTTTTTCCAACGAAATCAGTGAAATTAATTAGTCAGAATAGCCAAAGAATGATCCAGAAACTTGTCAGATTTAGGCAAAACAAAAAAAGGATTCGGGTCGCATTCCGGCTGCTTATTACAATATTGCTTAATTGACAATCTTAGTATTATCAACATGATCAAGAGAAGGACAGTCTTCGTGAAAACTCACTAGCCCGACCGCCCTGGCTACCAAATATTTCCTCGGGCTACCAAACTTTGATGCTGAACTAGCCCGACTGGCTAGTGACTTTTAATTAAATGCAGTGTTTTCATTAAGTGCCGACGGCTGGCGATTTCTTGTCTTATATTAATACTTAGGGTAAAATCGCCACCTACTTTCCGTAAAAAGTATCAGTCACGTCTCAACTTTTATCGCTGGTTAAGTATGAAATGTTTATTTTATTGAACAATGAACATGTTTAAAATGAAATATTATGATAACGTTTTCCTGTAATATCTGTTCATAAAATATAGTTCTAAGATTCAAGATAAATATTTCCGTACCCACAGTGCATTGTTTTCTGCGCGGCGTGACGGGTTATTGTCGGTACCGACAAATATGCAAGTATATCATGTTCAATTAAATATCTAACAATTTCAAAGATTTCGACTGAACACTGAAATAAAGAAATTCTTACGAAAATTTTATAACTATTGGCCAATAGCCGCAAACAACGACCGGCCTTTTAGGGTACACGTATGATTCAAATAAGTTCTTATGTTTTTCATTCTCGGTTCATTTTCTGCAGGCAAAGAATATCATGCATTCATTGTAAAATTGAGTCTATTGTATTGATACATTAATGACGTAGCTGACATCCGCCAGAGAAATGATCGGTGGTGGTTTAACTTCGTTCGATTTTTAAGTATACTCTATATATGTGTGAACTTTTGCCTACTCAACAGACCTACCGGTAGCTGAGGAAACGATGGGTCTTTATAGCGTTTTGATTTTTCTTCAATGGCTAGTGAAAATTTTGGGTGGCTAGTAGATTTTTGCACTCAACTAGCCCGACTGGCTAGTGGTCAAAAAAAGTTATCATGAAGACTGGAAGGATGGAATACACACCAAAGATTTTCTCACGAATGTATGTTTTTCAACATTACCGATAACAATCTCTGTGCTAATACAGGGAATGAGGTACCAGGCGTGACCTCATGTTCTTCATCTTCTCATTCTTTTTTCATTAACAATTAAAAGCGGGGACCTAGCGTGAGGGTTAGAATGGACCTTCTCCAGCCTGGAATTTGCAAAAATGCTCTATTTACGTATACACGTGTATTTTTTTTCTTCAAAATCATGGATCAAATCCCTCCCCCCATAAATGACTAGACCTACTCACCCTCGTCATAACTTAATTTTCTTGGTCAGCAAATTTCCTGGGGAAACTTGAAGTTGTTGAAAGAAAATAAGATTTTAATGCATTTTAACAAATTTTCTCAGGTTTCATTTGAGAATAATGCAACGATCACTACTGAACAAAGTGTGAGCAGTCGAATGGAAAGAACTTCCGATATCTGTATGTGGACGTACATAGAAGTATTTAGGGAATTTCATGTTCAAACCTCAAGTTTTCTTCATCTCGTGTACGGTTCATCGTCTGCTGACATTGCATCATATGCTTTAACCCATCTAAATTAAGCTCAAAAACGGTCAAGAGGTCAGCAATTTGCTTAATTTTTTTTACCGGTAATTTTCTCGGAAGAGCCCCCGAACCCCCTTCAATGGGAGGGATAACTATTTCTATTCTGTTCCCACTTGACCAGTTGGGTCTCCCAAG
Source organism: Pinctada imbricata (assembly GCA_033119305.1). Lineage (NCBI taxonomy): Eukaryota > Metazoa > Mollusca > Bivalvia > Pterioida > Pteriidae > Pinctada > Pinctada imbricata. The sequence goes on from VSWD01000005.1 coordinate 73,897,325, forward strand.
TCACTCCCCATAGAAAGTGTCTATGCCCACGGACAACTAAAGTTCTGGGTCAAACCCTTCTTTAGGCGTCCACATCGAAAACATTCTGGCTATGCCCCTGGCATTGAATTCTTTGCAGCGTCGGCAGTGCTGTCGACAGATCAAAATTTTTTTTTGCTGAATCTATCGGAGTGATTTATGCATGTATTAACTCACAATTTGAGTTGGGTGTAGGAGTTTGCATATGAATTATGACATAATGTGGTTTAATTCTAGGAGATGACTCGGTCCCTCCCCCAAGATCTACTGACGTATACATGGGAGGTTACACAGTGCAATAAATTTCATGAATAGCCTATGCCATGGGGCGAAACAATAAATGAAAATAGAAAACATGAAAATAAGTAAATTAATTAATTAATCGATTGACAAACAGACTAAGGAAAAATACACAATTATGTACGGAAACAGCATTGAAATGGAGCGGGATGTCACCTCCGTCTATAGGGAGCCAAAATAAGTAAAATATCAGTTAGATTCGGAAACGACTCCATATCTTGTATCTTGTTATTTTTTCATATCTTTTTTAAAGTTGACATTTCAGTATAAAAACACTTTATTATGAATATTCGGCAATATTACCATTTGTTCGTCTAAGAATAATCTAGTCTTTGTTTGGGAGCACCAGTTGATAATGTAAACAAATGATGTATCTAGGCATATGTTTTCTGATTGTTGAAATTAATGCTTTGGAGTCAGATATTTTCTCTCTAAGAATCATAAAACCATTTATAAATGTTTCAAAACAATCAAAATGCACCAACGACTCAAATAACATGCCTTAGACGTTGTATTTATGTTATGCACATGTGCTTTGACATGCACCATATGACGCGGTATCCACTCAATTAGCCCTTTTCACATAACTGCGGTCCAGTTGTTTTGGACGGCAAAATAAGTACTTTTCCCGCAATATGACGTCAAGGACAATCGATTTTTAATTGTGACGTAACGAGCATCGGTACTTGCCGTCCACAAAATGCTACTGTCCACGCGGCTCACTTCGGAAAGTGGATAAACGCGATTTTGGTAACTTTGTCATGGAAAAATTAAGATAAAATATATATCACTGAATAGATCTCGCTTAGTCATAAATTTTGGTATATGTTACATGGTCGAGGGTTTATGCAATCAAATTCTACAGACAATATAATTTAAGTTTAGATGGGACGTTTTCTGTGTTAAATTTCAGCCTGACGTCGCCGAGTTTAACATTGAGCCTATGGAGAGCGTCACGACGTCACGGGAAAAATTAGCATGGGAAATAGCCCATCTAAAATTTGTTTTGTCTATTAATTTTGATTGCGTGCACTGATTCTCATATAACTTATACCAAAATTTACGACTAAGCGAGATCTACTGAATGATATCAATTTTATTTAAAGGTTTACATGATTAAATAGTCAAAATCGCGTTTATCCAGTTTCCGAAGTGAGCCGCGCGGACAGTAGTCACGCAGTTACGTGAAAATGGCTTATGACGTTTCTGTGCATGTCAGCTATTATAAACATGATAAAGGGAGTGTCCGCCCTTGGGGTTTCTAGTATAGACAGAAGGGGTTTGTATTGAGGAAAGGCTTTGTGACCAAGCCATAACACCCCACCCCTGTGGTAACAGGCAAATGTATATTTCAGTGAAAATCGCCATAACAGGGTGCTCTGGATTTAGTGAACAGGAATTTTGATCAGAGTAAATTCAGAGAGTATACCCTGATGAAAGTCAAAAGTTGCACCCTCAAGGTTCAAGTGAAATCAATGCACGGTTAAGCTATCATGTTGAAATATTTCTAATATCTTGAATAATTTCTTCGTTATTTACCTCTTCTCTTCGGTCCAAAATCGAAAGTTGTCGGTCGGTGTTCGACGCACGTCAATTCCTTCTCAGAGTGGAGTACTCAGTATACTTAGTCACACAGCCGGTGAATGACGGGCGGATCTAAAATATTTTCCAGAGGGGGCCAACGATCATGGATATGGTGTTACAGTCTATGATTTCGAAATAAACACGAAAATAATTAATTTTGGCATATCAATTTCGGAGAAAGTTACCCCCCCCCCCCCCCCCCCAATAAAAACCATTGCGCCTCTCCACAGAAGAATGACTGCACGAATGACTGACTGACTGAATGAATGAATGAATATTCTGGGATTAATGAAAAAAAAAATTTTCAAAGACTTGTGTGTGTGGGGTTTTTTTTTTTTGGGGGGGGGGGGGGGTTCACTGAAAAAAAAAACTTACGAATCTTTAAAGGAATCATTTCCGTACCTTCGTCTTTGATGCCATTCTCAGTCTCACTGATTTTAAAACTAAAATTCACGATGAAATAATGCCTTAGTCCCTTCCTTCCTTACACGTCTTGCCCTTGTTGCAGTCTCCTCGAACCAGTGGCGGATCCAGCGCCCCCTTTGCCGGGGGGTCAAGGGGCGAATTTTGCCGATTTTGATTCAAATTGGGCCAAAATATACCTGTTTTTGGAAAATTTTGGGTCAGTGCCGGGGGGCGGGCGCCCCCTCCGCACCCCCCTGAATCCGCCACTGCGAACAAACTAATGTTTAATTCATTCTATCCGACACCATGCAGAACCAGGACAACACATGCTCACATTCATGCATGCACATCCTGTTGATACATTTTTTTTTTAAATATATGCACAACCAAAGTAATTCCCTGAGATGTGGAGGTCGATGTCAACAACCCTCAATGACACTCGCCCCTTCCTATCTCTCTATAGTCAAAACTCACAGGAGCTCGATGCCAACAACCTTGTATAATACCCGCCCCTTCCCATCTATAGGGAAAGTAGAGGCGGGTGCTCAGCTCACATATATGAGGAAAGTAGAGGCGGATATTCTTGTCTCTTTGGCATCGATCTCCTGTGCATACATCATTATGACATAAACATAATAAATAATGAGCCGTCCCATAGGAAAACCAACAATGTGGAAAATTTTGATAATTTTGATTTTTCACATATTTAAAAAAAAATATGTTCTTTTCCGATCATTTTGACCAAATATACAACTAAAGAAATAATCTATCAAAAAAGATTTTGAAATTAGTATGGTAGCTACGATGCAAAGTTACTTTGACGTCATGGCGTTCTTATTGTGTGGTCATTTGAAACTACGTGACGCATTTTGAAGTGTGCAGCTAATCAGTATTTCTATCGTATTTAAATTAAGATTTGCTCGATCGTTTTCAAGTCCATGCACTTATTTCTGCGATAAATACTCTTAAGAACCGGGGATAACAACCGGGACAATGTACAATAGGAACTTATAAATAGGTTACACTTCAATGGGGTGTATCGGTGTTTTGCTGTGATTGCTGCAACGGAGTCGTGTTGGAGACCCCCTCCATTCTAGTACTAAACGTACTAGCTTTATATAGATGGACTGAAGAAATTGTACAATTATAAAACCAGCATCTTGATTTAGGAAATATCTCTTAATGATAATTGATTGAATATTCGGAAATAAAACGTGTATATAACAAAATCATTAAATCGTATTCATTTATTGAAAGTTGTACTCGCTAGTGACGAACGTAAAATTTGAATCGGACTTCGTGATTGAAACCAGTTATAGATTCTATTTATGTTGACAATTTGTATTACATTGTACATGTTTCCGTTTCGAATTTTCATATCAAAATTAATTTTTTTTTCTGCATTCCGGTCAGGGGCGTTGCCAGGCGTACTTTTGTTCGCAAAAACGTCCAAATCGTTTTCGCAAGAAAAAGGGAAAAGGTGCCTCCCACTGCAAAAGAAGACATGGTTTTCAAATCAAACTGCTGTTTGGAAATAGCAAAAGACCCAGAAAGCACCGATTTGAATACATTTTTCAAAATTTTCTCAGGTTGGAGCACAGGAGCTCGATGCCAACTATCCCCAAGAATATCCGCCTCTACTTTCCTTTAGAGAGATGGGAAGGGGGCGGGGGCGTCATTGAGGGTTGTTGGCATCGAGCTTCTGTGGATGTATGGATTCAAGTCTGTGATATAGGCATCTATAATGAAAAATTAAGTACGGCGAGCGAAGCGAGCCGAAAATTTTTCCAAAAGTAAAGAGATTAAGTATGAAAAGAGTATTCGGAATCAATAAATTTGGACGAAAAGGGGGTATCAGTCACCCTGGGCCCACCCTCTAAATCCGCTACTGGTTTGAAGTCAAACTTCAGCAAATTTTCGCTGGCTCGCTACCGCTCGCCATCTACATGTAACTTTATTTAGATTTAATTACATCTCATTTTTAGATTAAAATCCGAAGCTAAGTATGATATCCATTTCATACAAGTGATGCATCCCCTATGAACAACACCTCAACTTAGATCATGTATCCGCCCCTGTTTGGGGTCAGCTTATTTGCTCCGGAGAAATTGACAACATAATGCTGATAATCTAGATAGTTCATAAACTCCTCGGAAAAGTTAAGGTGAATTTTGATCGTAGATGATTTTGGGGGAATTGAAATTAATATAAGGAAATATCCGCATCATTCAAAGTTTAAAAACACTGAATTTCAGGTTTTGTTGAGAAATGAGGAAATTTCCAGTAAGTGTCCGTTGCAGTACCCAGAGTAAAACATCGATAAAACTTGAGAGTAGACAAGTACAAAGACGCAAAGGGACAAGGAAAACCAAACACGAAATCAAAACACAAAAAGTGTAGATCCACATAAGAATCAGACTGGGGTGATACATTAAATTTTTTTCTTTGCAAAACTTTTTATTTCTGTTTTGAGACATATATGTGGTAAAATCAACATATGAATATTTCTCCAGTTAGCGATGGTGAAGCGAGATATTCACCTCATAATTTCATGATAACGGATTATGAAGGGGAAAAACGTTGGGAAAATTCATATACAAGATTTTAAAATTAGATTAAACATATTTTATTGCGAAAAAGCAAAAGGATTGGACATAAGTTATCCAACTCAGATCGTCCTCTCCGAAAAACGTTATATAACAATTTACATGCATAGAATGAGTAAGGTATACAAGCTGCATGCGCGGATCCAGAGGGGGGACCGGGGATCTGGACCCCCCCCCCCCCCCCTGAGATTTTCGGATGTTGGGTCCAGCTTTGTCCCATTCCTAATTGAAATGGGTCTAAAAATGCATGAAAGGGCTTTGAAACCTAGCATTTCGGCTTGCTTCGCTCGCCATTTACAAATATAAAACTATTTTTTTTTGCAAAATTCCTTAATTATTTTCAATTGTTCATACTAAGTAATTTTATATAACTGCCTTGGGTCTCAGGAACTCATATTTTCAACAGTCCCTTACTTCATAGGATGTAACCTCCTTCATCTCGATCGAATCCAGACAAATTAATATTTCATATCTATAAATATATTTCAGGCTCGCTACGCTCGCAAATTCTTCATAAAACGCGAAAGGAAAGCTGAAAATACCCCCTTAGAATTGCCGCCTCCCCATCATGTGCACCGATATATATGCATCTACATGATAGGTAGACTTCCTAAAATTTTGGACCCCCTCTGACCAAAAATGCTGGATCCGCGCATGAGCTGATATACATGTGTAGTAGTATGAAAAAAATTTCAATAAGCAATTTTACCAAAAGTTCATACTAATAAAGATTCTACATATAGGATAATCAAAGGTTGTTCAAAAAGTTTGATAAATAATTGAATCAAGAAAATATATGTACAAAAAGAGAATTGATTGGGTGGAATGTGCAATAGGCCTGTAAGTCAGGAACCGTTGTTAACATTCGGAGCAATATTTGTTAGTTTTCAAATCTTTTACTTTTTTTAATAAATGTATGGACTGCTTTAAATAAATGTTTATTTTCCGAGTCGGAAATATTTTCAACGCCAAATAATAATTCTTTATATCAAACGCAACATTTCTTCCATTAAAGACATGTCGGAGATCATTTCTAATGTTGATATAACGGGGGCAGTGCATGAAATAATGGATAGTATTTTCAAAGTTATATACCCACAAGAACAATTAGGGGGTGATTTTAGATTAACTTTGAAAAGATCACAATTCAACGGACTGCATCCATGTCTAAGTTTGGTATGTAATATATTCAATTTTCTTTCCCGAATTGGAAATAGGTAGAGGAAGATTCGTTACAATTTAATGAACGTTTAAAAAGTTTTAAAAGAGTCTACATTTTTTACTTCTTCTGACAATTTATTCCATTCATATATTGTTGATGAGAAAAAATGAGTTTTTATAAGTTTGTAATCTGCAGCGGGGAATGGAGATATCATTTTTGTTCCGTAGGTTGTATTCAGTTCTTTCACTTACCAAGGGAGGGCATAAGTCGCATAGGTACTCATATACAATTTTTAAAACCAAATAGTGCCCCTTTTCACCATCCAAGTATGTAGAAAATTCCATCGGGACATGTGTTTGGGCCGTTGATCTGAGCACAATTCAAAAGAGAAAATTTTGCAAAAAAATTGAATGTACTTCACCTGCCCGATTCTTTAAGCGGACTTGTACTTTCAAACACCAAATACATGCTACACATGTATGTATAAACCAACGAATGAGCAATGGGTTAAGATACTTTGAATATGGGCATATCCAGTGGCGGATTTAGGGGGGTGCGGAGGGGACGTCCGCCCCCCCCCCCCCGGCACTGACCCAAATTTAAAAAAAAAAAAACCTATATTTGGTCCCATTTTCAGTAAAAATCCACAAAATTCGCCCCTTGGCCCCCCGGCAAAGGGGGCGCTGGATCCGCCACTGATATCATGGGGGGGGGGGAGTGAAGTTACTCTTCTCCAAATATGTCAGGGTGGCGGATTTAGTGGGTGCGGTGGGGTGTCATGAACTACATATGTACTTAAACACGCAACAGCCCACTTCATATTTTTCCCCGGCACAGGCTTCCGAAGTTTATCTTATTAAAACATAGGTAATCACAGATTACGAAGCTCACCTCGTGACAGCAAAATTCAATTCAAACATATTTCTTAGTACATGTATATTGGCTTTTAAAGGCAAAACCACTCAAGCAGAAAAAGTAGGTCGAGGTCATTTTATGAAAGTTTGATCAAAGATACATCCAATATGCAAGTTTGGTACATGTAGCAGTTATACTTTGCTCAATATTGGCTTTATAGAGCAAAATCACTCAAGCGGAAAAAGTAGGTCAAGGTCATTTTATGAAAGATTGATCAAAGATACATCCAATATGCAAGTTTGGTACATGTATCACTTATACTTTGCTCAATATTGGCTTTTAAAGGCAAAATCACTCAAGCAGAAAAAGTAGGTCGAGGTCATTTTATGAAAGTTTGATCAAAGATACATCTAATATGCAAGTTTGGAACATCTAGCACTTATACTTTGCTCAATATTGGCTTTATAGAGCAAAATCACTCAAGCGGAAAAAGTAGGTCAAGGTCATTTTATGAAAGATTGATCAAAGATACATCCAATATGCAAGTTTGGTACATGTATCACTTATACTTTGCTCAATATTGGCTTTTAAAGGCACAAAATCACTCAAGTGGAAAAAGTAGGTCGAGGTCATTTTATGAAAGTTTGATCAAAGATACATCTAATATGCAAGTTTGGAACATCTAGCACTTATACTTTGCTCAATATTGACTTTTAAAGGCAAAATCACTCAAGCAGAAAAAGTAGGTCAAGGTCATTTTATGAAAGTTTGATCAAAGATACATCCAATATGCAAGTTTGGTACATGTAGCACTTATACTTTGCTCAATATTGGCTTTTAAAGGCGAAATCACTCAAGTGGAAAAAGTAGGTCAGATGCTGCATCCGATGCATGGGTCCATCTCGGCATCCAAAGATGAATCACTTGTGCAAGTTTGGTTACTGTAGCATTAGTACTTTGTCAGATACTGAGCTACCCCAAACTTCTTATCCAAATCACTCAAGCGGAAAATGTAGGTCAGATGCTGCATCCGATGCATGGGTTCACCTCAGCATCCAAAGATGAATCACTTGTGCAAGTTTGGTTACTGTAGCATCAGTACATTGTCAGATACTGAGCTACCCCAAACTTCTTAACCAAGTCACTCAAGCGGAAAATGTAGGTCAGATGCTGCATCCGATGCATGGGTTCACCTCAGCATCCAAAGTTGAATCACTTGTGCAAGTTTGGTTACTGTAGCATCAGTACTTTGTCAGATACTGAGCTACCCCAAACTTCTTAACCAAGTCACTCAAGCGGAAAATGTAGGTCAGATGCTGCATACGATGCATGGGTTCACCTCAGCATCCAAAGATAAATCACTTGTGCCAGTTTGGTTACTGTAGCATTAGTACTTTGTCAGATACTGAGCTACCCCAAACTTCTTAACCAAGTCACTCAAGCGGAAAATGTAGGTCAGATGCTGCATTCGATGCATGGGTTCACCTCAGCATCCAAAGATGAATCACTTGTGCAAGTTTGGTTACTGTAGCATTAGTACTTTGTCAGATACTGAGCTACCCCAAACTTCTTAACCGGACGCGGACGCGGACACGGACGCGGACGCGGACGCGGACGCGGACGCGGACGCGTAGGGTTATAGCATAAGCTCACTCAACTTCGTCGAGGTGAGCTAAAAACGAATATTGAACTGCGGTGATCCCTACATTGAAGGTATTTCTCGTACAGGTGCGTCTCCACAAACGATAAACCCAAAGGAGTTGCGAGCGTTGAATTCCTTTGATCGGAACACTTCAAGAACTTTCTTACTTGCTGAACTGTGGAGATAGTTTTGTTTGACAACAGGGAATCACAGAGTTAAAATGAATACATCTTTAAGAAAAACTGAGATTTATCAGTAGCTGGCAATCATCAATACTGAGGTCCTGATTTTTTTCACTTTTGTGACATAAGTCATAAGAAAACCGCTCCCCAAGTTCGAATTTACTCATCAAGCCAGCTGGCTTTCATAATTTCATTTTCTCAAAACTATACTGAAACAGTACCAGTAGGCCATCGTCGGAAATCACAGCCTATTGCCCTACGATTATATTACGAAGTAGAAGCTTTGGTTTTCGACGATGACTGTAGGCTATAGTCTAGAACCCTCCCCCTGCAAATATTTCCAAATCCGCAATTTATTTCCACTGAAATTGACCCTTCCGATTGCGGGAAAAAATTGCAAAATTTCATGATGTCACAATGCTTTTACCATGTGTTACCTCGGACAAACAAGCTTCGAACCTCGGTCAAACATCGAAATTGCATTGTGACGTCATGGGATTTCTTAAATTTTTCCCGCGCTCGGAAGGGTCAATTAATGAATTATCCAGACAACCAGACTTGTTTGTGATTGCCCTCTTTCAAATGGGTGCAGGATGTTTCAGTACAATGACGTTTTGGTACAAAGAAAAAAGTTGTTTCGGTACATTGGTACAAAGAGTCGTTTCGGTACATGATTTAGGTCGTTTTTAGTACTTATATTTTTTTTAACATTACCCAATTTTTGACTGTTTAACGAAGATACATTATCAATATGATGTTTATTAATTACCAGAATTATTTTCGTACATAAACATATGGACCCCCCCCCCAAAAAAAAATCATGTCCCTGAGAGAAAAAGCAGAAAACATTTTTTTTTAAATACACAAACATTATTTTGATTACATAATAAATTTAACTTGCACTTTTCTGTTTATTTTTTGTTTGTTTAATAATTTGTTTGTTTTATTTTTTTGGGGGGGAGTGTTCTTTCATCATAAATTATTAATTGGTATGTCTAATGACAGATTGATTAATTAATCCGTTTTCTTTGCAATGCTTGATTAGGCCTATAATTGATACAATATAGGTATCAGACGAAATGTTTGATCACTGAAAGTGAAATTATCTTTTGTCATCAAATATGTACCGAAACTTAAAAGAAAACCCAATAAAACTAGCACAAACTCATTATCACCCTATTTTGATGTTTATTCATTTTTAAAAATGTAAAAATGTTGAAGGACCCTAGAAAGACTGCATTCTTGATGTCTGACTGGTCATATGACCAAATTTCCGCCATGTTTACAGGGGGATGTTTCTCTAGATTTTTCAATGCCCTATGAAAAAGCCGTGATTTTGTTTGCTCCCTCTGAAAATCTCCTGTTATGTTGGGGTTAGAGGAGCTAAGGGCTAATTCATCAATGGTTCCTTCAATGAATTTTAACAGTTTTGTCCTTGATATAAACGTTAGGTTTTAGAATTGTAAAGCAATTTCCATACACTAGGCTCTATGATAAACAGTCAGGGGTGCTTCTTCAACAAGTAATTTAAAAAATTACCTTTTCAAGTAACTTTCTCATTCTGCCTTCTAAAATGATTATTTCGAAAAGTAACTGGTTTACTTGCCATGTCCATGCAACATATTACTTCTACTAGTAATTTACATAAAAAGTAGGGTACTGGATGGTTTGTAATGATCTAGGATATTTGTTTTAGGAAAACAGTGAGACATAATTATTGATTACACATTATTTAGATATAATTCTTTCCAAACAATTTATATGATCAAATTCTCATTGTCGTATCATATTCTACATCTACATCCCTGTTCTCTTAATTTTGACGGAGAATCTGCTAATTTGCTCCTTTAGTAGTATTGATTTGCAACACTTTCTGGCAATAGACTATCACAAAAAAAAAAAAAATTCACCACCTTACCAATCTTCTTTGTATTTATCCCCTCGCAACGTAGTTGCAGGGGGGATATAGTAATGAAGTCGTTCTTGTGTGAGTTGGTGCGTTAGTGCGTCACAAAATTTTTACATACAGCCTTGTTTTATTGTAAAATGGACTTAAGTGCTTGTACTACAATTTGAACAACCATCTATACATTACATTGGTAACTTGCATAAATTATAGTACCTCTCAAATTATTGTTTTACAGACATTTTTAGCTCACCTCGACGAAGTAGAGGGGGGCTTATGCTATCGCCCCGTCGTCGGTGTCGGCGTCTGCACTATAGGTTAAGCAAAACGGGACAGGTCCATTCCCGCCAAACTATAAGTCCCACATCAACCAAACTTTCATGGATGATGCATCTGAGGATGCTTACAACAATGCATGGTACGGAGGCTGCATCTGACCTACATTTCATGCTTGAGTGAGCAGGTTAGGTAAAATGGGACAGGTCCATTCCTGCCTTACTATTAGTCCTACACCAACCAAACTTGCATGGATGATGCATCTGAGGATGCTTAAAAAAATGCATGGTACAGAGGCTGCATCTGACCCACATTCCATGCTTGAGCAGGTTAGGTAAAATGGGACAGGTCCATTCCTGCCTTACTATAAGTCCTACACCAACCAAACTTGCATGGATGATGTATATGAGGATGCTTACAACAATGAATGGTACGGAGGCTGCATCTGACCCACATTCCATGCTTGAGTGAGCAGGTTAGGTAAAATAGGACAGGTCCATTCTCGCCTTACTATAAGTCCTACACCAACCAAACTTGCATGGATGATGCATCTGAGGATGCTTATAACAATGTATAATACGGAGGCTGAATCTGACCTACATTTCATGCTTGAGTGGGCAGGTTAGGTAAAATGGGACAGGTCCATTTCCGCCTTACTATAAGTCCTACATCAACCAAACTTGCATGTATGATGCATCTGAGGATGCTTACTGCAATGCATGGTACAGAGGCTGCATCTGACCCACATTTTACACTTGAGTGAGTGTTGTGCCAACACCCTGTGTCAACAATGCCGACACTAAGAATTTGTGTACACTCTGTACATTGGGTCCGTCTAGCTCTAGCCTTGAATCCAACTCAAGTATCTCATATTTCAATGGTAGCAAACTCAAAATAATTTCGAGGCTGATTAAAGTTTCAACATTATTTATTATAAGTAAATATATTCAATTCAAATAATTATCGTGAAATTGGAGGATGGATGCAAGTCGGAGGATTTGGAGGGCCTCCAACCGAACTTGGAGGAACTCGGAGGAAAAGGGGAAATAGCCCAAATATATAATTATTGTTTCAAAACCTAACTTGAATATATTCCTAAATTAATTTCATACTAAGTTTCATTCATAAGTTTTACCAAAAATAATGTAAAGTAGCCAAAAACGTATCTTGGAGGCGAATTTTGGAGGTTTTACTTAGAAAATAAATTTATGAATTAAAAAGTTCTTAAAATTGTCTAAGTTCTAAAATATATGTTTTCTTACACTCATTTCTGCTTCTAAATTTCTTCTCTTAGTTTCTTTTCTTCTCTATAATTTCTTTTCTTCTCTTAATTTCTTAGGTCTTTCCTTGAACTCGGGGATACAATTTCCGTCGAGCTCAGACCGTACCCGGGTCTTTATACTGTCCCGCCATAGCAACTGGTCGCTTAGCGCGCACGTGCAGACGCAGCAACCAAGATGGCGCAAACGAAGAATTTGACAAGTGCGCGATGTAAATAAACGGGATTTAACGACTTTCTAATCACTTTCAAGTGAAATTAACTAAATGATAACCTAATATACATATTCAGAGACTGAATCCTAACCGGGTTTACGAATGGTACAATGTATAACATGTAAAAATAAGGTGAGTTGCATCCATCCTGTACGAAGTCGGCAATCGGCTGTATGTAAACATAACGAACAGATTGTCAAAGTTGATTTCATCAAATATACAAAATAAAACATAGTAATTCTGGTTTGAATAACAATTATACATCTATATCATATCCCTCTTAAAAACAAAATTACGTTTACTTTATGCTTCTTAGAAAAATATACGATCGTGGACTTAGAAAATTACGAGTAAATTCGAGCCACCCGTCCTGTAATGACAGTAAATCATTTTAACAATAAAATGATCAAAACATGGATAAAACATGAAAGAAATAAAAGCATTAATTATTTTCTCATATACTGCATTTATGCACCGTCGAGCATTTCATGAGCAGGTTAGGTAAAATGGATCAGGTCCATTCCTGCCTTAATACCCCCGGTATAAGTCCTACATCAACCAAATTTGTATTGATGATACATCTGAGAATGCTACAATACATGATACAGAGGCTGCATCTGACCCACATTTCATGCTTGAGTGAGCAGGTTAGGTAAATGGGACAGGTCAATTCCTACCTTACTATAAGTCCTAGGTCATCCAAAATTGAGTGGTTGATGCATCTAAGGATGCTTACAACAATGAATGGTACGGAGGCTGCATCTGACCTACATTTCATGCTTGAGTGACCAAGTTAGTAAAATGGGACAGGTCCATTCCTGCCTTACCATAAGTCCTACATCAACCAAATTTCTGTGGATAATGCATCTAAGGATGCTTAATGCAATGTATGGTACAGATGCTGCATCTGACCCACATTCCATGCTTGAGCAATCAGGTAAAGTAAAATGGGACAGGTCCATTTCCGGCCTATTGTAAGTCCTAGATCAATCAAAAAACTTGTGAGGATGCTTACTTCAATGCACTGTACAGATGCTGCATCTGACCTATATTTCACGCTTGATTGACCAGGTATGGTAAAATTAGAATCTTCATTTCCAGCCTTCTTTGAATTTTTTATCAACCAAACTCATGTGGATGATGCATCTGGAAATACTGTGTGCAATGTAGGTACAGATGCTCGTCATGGGATAATGATGCCGTCAAGATGAGCGCTGTCATCTCTGATGGCCCTATGTTTATTCTAGGTTACACAAGATTTTGGTATATGTGGAAATAAACATTATTTGCATGTTGTTTGTTTTGCTACATGTATAGTACGACCCTTATGCAAATAAATGCTTCCACGCGTGCACATTCAGTCTTCTATAGATTTGTCTTTCTTTGTGAGGTATATTATTTTCAAAAGTAGGTCAAACTTTAAGGTCAAGGTCTTATGGTCAAAGGGAAAGGTCTTGCCACAAGGAATGCACATGTGTAATACCATGAATACAAAAGCTCTATCACTTACCATTTTAAATCTATACTCATTGTTTTGTTTTTTTTTTAAAGTAAGTAAAAGTCCAATGTCAAGGTCATAACGTAAAAAATGTTGGTTTCAATAGAAAGGTCTTGTCACAAGTAATACATTTGAGAAATATGAAAGTCCCATTACCTTCAGTTACAAAGTTATATTCCTTTTATTGATATTGAGAAGGACAGACAGAAAAACAGACAGACAAAAGGACAGATGAACAGACAGATGGGTGAGCCAAATGTTATATGTCCCCTTGGTCAGTAGACTTTGAACATAAAAACAAGGATGACCAATGATGTACGAAGTGTATGTTATATTGATAATTCTTGCAGGTGTTACCAGAAGAAAACTAGTATCAATAAAGGCAATAGCATAGCTATTAAAAGGTAGTCTACCATGGCCATTGGTCTATTGATTATTTAATATAGTTCTGGATTTATGCATTAGATTTCATCTATCTGTCACTTAATAATCAATAGCATGATATGTGTTCATTAAAAAATGTAAAATGGAATGATGAAGAGACAAATTAGGAAAGGAATAATCTATTTTGGTTTGACAGCAGTTACAAATTAGTAAGCTCAAAATACAACTTTATTGCAGTTTGTGTTGGTCAGTGATTTTTTCTAAAAATTTGAAATACTTTGATTTTGATAACTTCGTTGCTGCGGTTTTCATATTTCCTTCTTTCTCTTTTGAAAATGAATATACAAGTAATAAGGAGTAACTCAAAAGATGATGGAGAAGTTCCTACTTAATCACATCACTAGAGATTTTATCTACACGTTATACATTAATAATGCATGTTTCCTTTGCCAGCCTGTGAAAAATTGATTTCTGGATGTTAGCTACTGCTAGAACATGAAAAAGTAATGAAAGAATAAAAGTTGGCAGCCTGATGAGCATATGATTGTTTCCGCATTGGATAAGTCAGGAGTTGTAGCAATTTCTTACATTGGCATTTTCCACTGGATTTGAGTGATAATGGCTAGACGTAAATTTTTTTCCAGGGCAAGGATGGAACCTGACCCAGACGAGCATGTGCATCCTGGTACGGAATCCCTGCAGTGGTCCAAAGAACATGAGGACAGGGTCAGAGGTAGGAGAAATAGTAGCATCACTGTAATGCATGTACAGTACTTTCAATCTTTGTTTGTGAAGTGTAGCAATTCTTCATGAAGTAATTGAGCATTTTAAAAAGACTTGGGTACGGATGAAAATGAATACAATTTATTTCAACATTTGAAAAAGCAGATATTACTTCTACTCATCACATTTGAGATTCATTGAAATTAAAATCATTAAAAATTTTGTCAAAGAAATACTATGATATTTTTTATTGAATGAGTTTTATTTGTCAACATTCCTTGCATTTTAAATAAATATGTCAACATATATTTCATTAAAAGGTATGACTGGCCCGGTTATAACCTGTATTGTTAAATGGGCATAGTGATTATATGTATGTGATGAACTATCATTATGTTATGCAATAATTTTTATTAAAAAAAAAAGACTTGGGTGAGTGTTCACATCATTGATAGAAATATAATTATACATTTATTATGTTCTGAAATACTTTTAAATTTAATATCAGGGAGAGCCAATTTTACGTACGTAGTAATTTCTAATGAATTACATGTTCTGACAAAATGATAAAAATTCTAATCTTCTTAAGAGGTCAAGGTCATAGACTTGTAATAATTGTCCCCCGCTTTCGCGAAAGCGCGGGGACATTAAAACCGGTTCGTCCGTCTGTCCGTCTGTCTGTCCGTCAGTCACAAAAACTTTAACCTTGTGCATAACTTTTGAATGGAAAGTGATAGGGCTTTGATATTTCACATGTGTATTCCTTGTGACAAGACCTTTCCATGGATACCAAAATTTTTGACCTTGTGACCTTGACCTTGGACTTTGACCTACTTATTAAAAACTTTAACCTTGACCATAACTTTTGAATTGAAAGTGATAGGGCTTTGATATTTCACATGTGTATTCCTTGTGACAAGACCTTTCCATGGATACCAAAATTTTTGACCTTGACCTTGGACTTTGACCTACTTATTAAAAACTTTAACCTTGACCATAACTTTTGAATGGTAAGTGATAGGGCTTTGATATTTCACATGTGTATTCCTTGTGACAAGACCTTTCCATGGATACCAAAATTTTTGACCTTGTGACCTTGACCTTGGACTTTGACCTACTTATTAAAAATTTTAACCTTGACCATAACTTTTGAATGGAAAGTGATAGGGCTTTGATATTTCACATGTGTATTCCTTGTGACAAGACCTTTCCATGGATACCAAAATTTTTGACCTTGTGACCTTGACCTTGGACTTTGACCTACTTATTAAAAATTTTAACCTTGACCATAACTTTTGAATGGAAAGTGATAGGGCTTTGATATTT
Organism: Pinctada imbricata; assembly: GCA_033119305.1. Taxonomy (NCBI): domain Eukaryota; kingdom Metazoa; phylum Mollusca; class Bivalvia; order Pterioida; family Pteriidae; genus Pinctada; species Pinctada imbricata. The sequence continues at coordinate 73,913,686 of VSWD01000005.1, forward strand.
CACATGTGTATTCCTTGTGACAAGACCTTTCCATGGATACCAAAATTTTTGACCTTGTGACCTTGACCTTGGACTTTGACCTACTTATTAAAAACTTTAACCTTGACCATAACTTTTGAATGGAAAGTGATAGGGCTTTGATATTTCACATGTGTATTCCTTGTGACAAGACCTTTCCATGGATAACAAAATTTTTTACCTTGTGACCTTCTTTTCAAAAAACTATAACCTTGTCCATAACTTTTTAATGGAAAATGATAGGGCTTTCACATTTCACATGTGTATTCCTTGTGATGAGACCTTTCTGTTGGTAACAACAACCTGACCTTGTGACCTTGTCCATGGAGGTTGACCCACATTTAAAAACTTCAACCTCGACCATAAGTTTTTGATTTTAATTTAGATCATAGGTCTTAAATATTTCACATGTGCATACCTTTTCATAAGCCCTGTCCCTTGGAAACAAAACAAAAGTTTGTACCTTTTGACCTTTTCTTGGAGTTAATTTTTCATATTTAGAATGTTGATAATATATGAGATATATTATTAAAACTTAAGAATGGGGGGATGTCTGTAAGCATTTCTTTAAAGACAAACACCCAAAAGCGGGGGACCACAATTCCTTGAATTTGATTTTTGAAAATGGTTTCATGATGATATCATATTAGAGTGTGTTACCTGAAACGTGCCAGAAATTTTTCTTATGAGTCAAGGATGACTGCTTTTTGGGTTAAATGGTCAAGGTAAAATGATTTTACAATTAATTTATTGTACACTTTTGCAGATGTTTGCAGTTCGGCACTTTGCATCTTTTGTGTATTTTTAGCTTATTAGATTTATGACTGACCTACCATGGAAATATATGGCGTAAGTTGTGATCATGGTAGGGCAAGACGGAGCCATAAGCCCACTATGATCACAACTTAACCCCTATATTTCCACAGTTAGGTCAATCTTAAACCTAAAAATGAATTTGTTTGATGACAAATTTCTGTTTACAAATTGAATGAATATTTCGAGTGATAGACGCTTATCTTGTCATTTGGTGCACAATTTGTATGCTTCACTGACGATGAGCTGATCTGTCATCTATTTTATGTAAAAGGTAACATGATCTTGTTTTTCTTGCCTCAAATCAGGCCTCCATTGTCTCCGATCAGAATGAAGGAGTAGGCTACATGTACCTCATAGGAGGCAATTCACTTGACATGATTCATGCAATTCTATAGGAAGAAACTAGTCCGAGATGTAATAAATACATGTATATATGTCCATGCTTTATGTGCTATCAATGATTTTTCAATATTTACAGGGAGGGATCCATCTGCCCGATATACCAAGTTCTCAGAGCATGCTCGTACCATGATATCAGCGGAGAAACAATGTTCCATGTTCTGTGGTGGGAGGAAATGTAAATATTGTACTGACCATAACTGGACAAAAGAACAGATGGTCATTGATGGACTCTACTCTGAATGGTAAATACATGCTCTTTTATCAAGAACTGTAAATGTGGAAATTTTTGCGTCGGGATAATTTTCGAGTTTTTCGCGAATCGATAGATACCGCGAACAATTCCCCTACGCGAAAATATCCCCGCTGCATTCTTACAATGGGCAAGACATTTTTTATCTTGAATATTTCCCCCCATGCGTAATGTCTTGATGTTAGAATTGCGAATTTTTTCTGCAGTGAAAATAACCACGTTTACAGTACATGTATTCCGTCTTTTCGATATACAGAGTTACTTCCCATTTTGGACGGTATCTGACATAAACACATTATGAAGTAATAAAATTCCTATAGAAATGTCGTATTTGAAGCATATGTTTTCCCTGAATTTTACGCTTGTTCCCATAGAATTTGATGAAGTCACAATTACTTTATATCAGATACCGTCCCAAATAAGAAGGGAACAAAAAGACCAATTTTTTTTATGTGAAATTGAAGCTTAACAATAATATCAATTCTCTGTTAGCATCAACCCAATTTTTGAAAGTTGGCCTAAAAAAATTGACATTTAGAAGATTTTTGGTAGGTAAGTCTTTTATGGACTTTTTTCAGTGCTTTTAAACATCTCATGCAATGTGCATGAATGATTTGTTAAGTCTTTTCATAGTTCAGGCACCAAAAAAAAAAGACCATTTTCAATATCCAATTTCCAAACTGGTGTCACATACTTCATTGTATTTTGATTGATTTTTGTTACATCATAGGGTAACAGAAAACATTCTTGCCATGGCTCGTCCTTCCAATGCTGGGATGGACAAGTACAAGATTATTGATCAGTTCAAAAAGTAAGTCTACTTATTTTCATAGTGAAATGTAATCCATGAAAAACAATTACTTTGATGAAAAAGAAAAAAAAAGTTCTTTTATGAACTGGGATGTTTCATCATTCTGAAATGCTAATAGGAAATACCATATATCCCTATGGAATTCAGTTCTTTAAAAGTAATTATCCTCGAGGCTACGTACCTGTCTAAATTAATGAGCTTCTGCATCAGTGAATCAGTTAAATGCAGCGTGAAGAAAGTTTTCTTAAGAAACATCAGTAGGATTGTGTCATTTAATTAGAAAGCCTGCAGTTTCTGCAGAATAATGGAGAATGCTCTATATACAATCTTTAAATGCTTTGAGCATTCAATACAAGCCAACCAATAACTCAATAAAGAATTTATTTAGAATTTTCATTTGAACAGTTGAGAACCAATTACATGTAGTCCTATTTCACCATAAGCAGAGTAGAATTGTATAGATAATATAGGAATTTTGCAGTGGAAAATGTTTTATTCATACATGTAATAAGTGATACATCTACATGTATTTCATTATATCAGAGCTCAGAATATTGTCATATTTTAGTGATTCTGGCCTTAATTGAGTAGCTAAATTGTATTAATATTAGATCTGACAGATGTATAGATACATGTAGTATTCTTGAGATATGTTAAAAGACTAGATCTCAAGCCATCAGTTATTTCAAGGTTTTCTACTGTCAGTGGTAGACAGATTTTACTATATGTACTTATATTTCAGACATGGAATTAGAACAGTTGTGAACCTCCAATCTGCCGGTGAACACGCAGACTGTGGATTCGGCAATCATAAAAGTGGTTTCTCTTACGACCCTCAGAGATTTATGGACAATGACAGTAAGATCACAATAGGGCTGACTATGCCCGGGCTTTACAAGTTATATTTCATTTCAATTACGGTAGATTTTGAAAAAGGTTCTGTTCTTCCAAAGTCTTAAGTGCAAATTATATGAAATTATGTGTTTGTGTATCAGTCTCTTTTAACATAACTATACTTACATATATATGCACAACCAATGTAATTCCCTGAGATGTTTCTGTTGAAAGAAACGTGCTGCAATTTGTGTATTAACACCCGTGACGTCACAATGCATAAGATCTAAAGAAGCATACCGCGACAGCTGTTCTAACCTGCAAACTGAGCCCGCGGTGACCTGAATTTTAACGTCACCCTTTTACCTAGAAAACACGATTTCAGAAAACAAGAATGAAATAGACAACTATGGTGCATATACATGTATATAATGTATATAGAATAAATGTCATAATTTGTGTCTTGTTACAGTTATACAACACACAGCAAGTGCATTTATCGCATGAAATGTGCTAACGTGCATTACATGTACAATAAATGCACTTGCTGTGTGTTGTATACCCGTGACAAAACACAAATTAAGACACTTAATCTCTATTTAAAAGCTATAAATATTGGATAGAGTAAATGACTTAGTACAATTGTCACTTCTTTTCTTTTCAGTTTTCTTTTACAATTTTGGATGGTAAGTATGTTACTTCAATGGAGAGAGAATTTTGTGAAAACATAATTTATTTTCTATCTTTATTCTTACATAATAAGAGTCCCCTCCGGCTTTGCTGATAGGGGACTAAAAAAGGGCATGGACTAAAAAGGATGTGTACACATATACATCAATAGACATGTTTATTACAAATGTGCACATTGGTTTATAGAAGTACATGTATATTATAATGAAATGGAGGAATACGTAAATTACTGTACAAAGCACAAATAAATCAGTAAACAGAAGACAGTGCATGTGGGTACATGTAATGTTCTTTCTAAGCTCATTTGAAATGATTTCTCAGTTAGGCCAGATTATGGAGTTGCTGCCCTTAGTACAATATTAGACATGGTAAAGGTGATACAGTTTGCTTTGTCAGAAGGAAAGATAGCTGTACACTGCCATGCTGGTCTTGGTAAGTGTTTTACTTGAAACATCTAAACATGTTCCTATCAATTTTGTTTACTTTCATATTTACAATATTTACATTACTAGTAGATTCCCCATGTTGAACGCCCATTAGGCAACTAGAATTATATTCCAATAACTTTGGTTGCTATTGTGACGTCACATTCAAGTTTTGAATGTAGGGAGAATTTACCAAATGCGATTCACGGAATTTGCACGTGACCAACCAGAATTATACACCCACGAACACCAAAAGTAAGATAGTCATTTCTTAATTGTACTCTTTATGCATTGTCTGTCAGTTAAACATCTATTGACCACAAAAGCAAATCTCAGCTGAACGAAATACTACACATTTGGATCAAGGATAAAAAATTCATCATGATCATCATCATGGAGTAATAATTTTGGGATAACTGAAAATTGTAACAACATGTAGTACCAAAATATTTCAGTAATATATGATGGCTATGTGACGTTTTATTACAAGTGTATCAAATGCAAATTCATTTATATCGGAAAATATGGACATATTGTGATGATGCTTGTGCTCATACCTGATATTCCTACCTGAAAATTTATTATTGCTCTGTACTATACACAAGAGGAAAGTGAAATCAATTTACTGCCTTCGTACGACAATAACAAAGTAACATTAAAAGATACAAGTATTCAATCTGACTTTATTCTATACGCTTTGATTTGCCTATTTCAGGAAGAACTGGTGTAATAATAGCGTGTTACTTGGTGTTTACCAACAGAATGTCAGGATCAGATGCCATACACTATGTCAGGTCACAAAGGTCAGTTACTAACAGTGTTTGATGTGTTTGCGGAGTATATGTGTTTACATCTATTAGTAATATGATAGCGTGTTACTTGGTGTTTACCAACAGAATGTCAGGATCAGATGCCATACACTACATTGTATGTCAGGTCACAAAGGTCAGTTACTAACAGTGTTTGATATGTTTGTGGAGTATATATGTTTAATAGCAGTTTACTTAGTGTTTACAAATGTAATGTCAGAATCAGATGCCATACACCATGTCAGGTCACAATGGTCAGTTACTAACAGTGTTTGATATGTTTGTGGAGTATATGTGTTTAATAGCATGTTACGTAGTGTTTACAAACGAAATGTCAGAATCAGATGCCATACACTATGTCAGGTCACAAAGGTCAGTTACTAACAGTGTTTAATGTGTTTGTGGAGTATATGTGTTTACACCTATTAGTAATATGATAGCGTGTTACTTGGTGTTTACCAACAGAATGTCAGGATCAGATGCCATACACTATGTCAGGTCACAAAGGTCAGTTACTAACAGTGTTTGATGTGTTTGTGGAGTATATGTTTTAAAAGCGTGTTACTTGGTGTTTACAAATGTAATGTCAGAATCAGATGCCATACACTATGTCAGGTCACAAAGGTCAGTTTCTAACAGTGTTTGATGTGTTTGTTGAGTATACATGTATATGTTTACATGTGCTTGTAAATTCTGCTTTATAATCCTCAATTTCAGGTAAATGCATTTGTTTGCTATGTGACAGGCGGAATGGAAAATGTGGCCGGTCTGGGAATTGAACCCGAGACCTTCTGCTTACAGGGCAGACACTCTTACCGACTGAGCTAACCGGGCATGATACCCGAACCGTGACACTCCACCTGCCAGATTTTGAGGTTTCCCAATGTTGTTAACTGGAAACCTCACAAAGTAAAGACAAATAAATCCCAGGTTCCTCCCCATAGTTGCCCTAAACCACAAGCAACTCATTAGGTTCACTCTCACAGACCAAATACTGTGACAGGCGGAATGGAAAATGTGGCCGGTATTGGAATCGAACCCGAGACCTTCTGCTTACAGGGCAGATGCTCTTATCGACTGAGCTAAGTGGGCACGATACCCGAACAGTCACAGCTAATATGAAATCCTAAAGCTTATTTTAAAAAATCACAAAACAGCTTGGGAATGAGGGATGGGATGAATATGGCTCTTAGGCTTGAAATATGGCAGAATCAAATGATTCTTTGCAAATAAGATTAGTTCTGTTAGCCCTGTGTGTATCTGACTGTTTGCAAGTCACATTTTCAGCTCACAGAGAGCTGCGAGAGCTAATGTTGTTGTCAGGTTTTCATCATATATATGACTAATTGTTAGAAAGTCTCATACATTTAAGTGTAAAGTATATATACATATTTCTGTATTTTTCAATCTTTAATTTTCAACAGAAAAGGTGCCATCCAAACCCGGGGACAGATGCAGTGTGTACAAGAGTTTGAGCAATACTTGAAACCATTCCGCATTGTTTTTGCTTCAAAGTAAGTACGTGAATGTGTGTTAGGCTTTCTGCATACCCTATTTTCATCATACAGATAATTTATATTAAAGCCTTCTTGCCATCTGTCTGTCACAACATCCTACTAAGCAATATGCAGACTAAATTGTCCTGAGATCTTTATACATGTAATTTCAACACAGGATCACTGTGACCAAAAAAAAATCCTATTGACCAAATTTTCTCATACCAGTTAAACTTGTGAGCAAGATTTAGAGTGAGGAAGAATCCAAATAAACTTTACACACATAAGATGTCATTTAATTATACATACAAATTGGAGTATCTCTAGGTAAGGCTTTAAGGCTATGTAGTAAGTATGTACATGTACGTGTAGCTTGCTTCTTTTCAATCTGTTTAATCTGCGAGAAATGTATATCGAAATTCGTAAAATCTAGACTTGAGGCAAATTAGAAACCTTACATACTTTACAATAGCAAAAACTGGAAATTTGATCAATGAGAAGTGTGGAAATTTTCAGATATTACCCGTTCTGTCAATACGTGTAGAGTGTCGTTAGCATGACGTAAGTAATCTGATCAGAGATCGCAGGAAGTAATGACGTCATATGTACAAATTGCGCTAAAACTTTTTATTTTAACCTCTCTAATATCATACAGTAATCTTTGAATTCAAATTGGATTTTGCAGTCCATAACTGTCTGATTTCTTTTTTTCTCGTCAAATATATTTTTTTAAAGTACATTGTAAACCTTTCACACTACACGTTTTAGAAATAAATGTATGCTACCATCTTCTAAAATTCACTATATGAGAATGCATGTATTTAAAAGATGCTTCTAAAATTACATGTACATGTATTTTACTTTTTTCAGAGCTGAAAATAGTCATGAATTTACTCTACAGCAATATTTGAACAGACAAAAACATGTATTACATGGGTATGAATTACGGAAGCTAAAATATATACCAAAGGTAAGATTTACTTTCTGTATGCTTTGTATACATGCAGAGATTAATCTACAATTTGATCTAGCTGAGATATCTATGGAGCTGATGTCCCCAGCTAAAACAATGGGTTCCAGAAGAAATAAATGGGTCCCAACTTTTTCGCGGATTCTTCAGTTCACAAACATAAGTAAGATGACTGGTTTGTGGGGTATTACATGTATGTTAAGGAGATTGTATTTTCCAGAGTAAATAAAAAGTTATTCAAAATGTCCATCTCCAAAACTTCTAAATTAGATTAGTCAAATGGCCTTGATTGCCTAAATTTAAAGTACATGTAATTGATTGTTTATTTAATTGCTTTATGTAAATTGTACACAAAGGAGGTGATGTCTAGTAAAAGTATGGACATATTATGAAAGATGGACTTTAGATGTTCATTATTTGAATCACCCCTTCTTTGAGGCATGATGGATGATGCTTGTAGATATTGTGTGTTGTTATTGTATACAGGGAAAGGGGACGGGCCATGAAGCCCCTAAAACAGCCCTGCAAATTTCCTTAGAATTAAAAATAATGAGAAATACTTGATATTTCACATAAAATATAATGAATGTTTCCATCTTTTATTGAAAGGAACATATCACCAACCGAAGCACCATAGGAAGTCTTATGATGTCATCAAGTGACGTCATTTTGACGTTGTTGACAAAACATGGTCAAGAATGCTCGAAAATGTGTCTTTAACGGGGAATTTTGATGTGGCCCCAGGCGTCAAGAAACATAAAACTTTTATGACAAGAGGATATATTGATTATCTTTCATTTGTTAATTTTTCATGTTTCTCGATGCATGTGGCCAATACTAATTTTAAAGAAACATGTATATTTTGGGCGTCGGGTTGTTTCGCCCTTTTTCCCCTTCGCCCCCGGGTCGTTTCGCCCCTTTTCCCCTTCGCCCCGGGTCGATTCGCCCCTCAAGGTGGGTCGATTCGCCCCTCAAGGTGGGTCGTTTCGCCCCTCAAGGTGGGTCGTTTCGCCCCTCAAATGTGAGTTGTTTCGCCCCTCAAGGTGGGTCGTTTCGCCCCTCAAATGTGAGTTGTTTCGCCCCTCAAGGTGGGTCGTTTCGCCCCTTAAGGTGGGTCGTTTCGCCCCTCTAGATGAGTTGTTTCGCCCCTTAAGGTGGGTCGTTTTGCCCCTCTTTTTAGGAAATACTCTCTGCATGGTGAGTCGTTTCGCCCATATTTTTTTGTTGTTATTGGTGGGTCGTTTCACCCTCATTTGATAATTATTTAATTACATGTACGCTATTATATTGGGCTTGTGTTGTGACATTAATATTTGTTTATTGGCGGCTTTTATGGCTTGTTGTTAATCAAACAAAGAATTGTTTGAAAAAGAAGTATGTAGGTGAACAAATGAGAATTAAAGACCAAAAAAAAAATTAAATTGAAAAAAAGATAGAAAATTAATGAAATAAATAAGTGAAGAAATATGCAGGTAGGTGAACAAATGAGAATAAAAGAAAAAAAAATTTATTAAAAAGGAGATAAAATAACTAATAAATGAATAAAGATGTTACGTATAGAGGGGACAATCGACTCAAATAGATTAAAAAAAAAGAAATAAATAGATAAAGAAATATGTAGGTGAGGAAATAAGAATAAAAGAAGAATTAAAAAAAAACAAATAGATGAAATAATAAATAAATAAATAGATTAAGATGTTACGTATAGAGGGGCGAAACGACCCACCATTCAGAGAAAGTGTTCTTAAAAAAGGGAGCGAAACGACCCGCCATGTGGGGCAAAACGACCCACGATGAGAGGTTAAACAATCCATTTTGAGGGGCGAAACGACCAACCTTGAGGGGCGAAACGACCCACCCTGGAGGGGCGAAACGACCCACCCTTGAGGGGCGAAATGACCCACCTAGAGGGGCGAAACGACCCACCTTAGGGGCGAAACGACCCAGGGCGAATCGACCCGGGGCGAAGGGGAAAAGGAGCGAAACGACCCGGAACCTATATTTTGCAGCAATTTCACGGAGATTTGCCGATTTTGGGGTTTTAAAAGGGCTCAAAGCTACTGATAAATGCATTATTTACGAAATCTCAACACATAATTAAGTAGAGAACTTAGCAAGGTATCAAATCACAAAAAAATATTCAATCAATTGAAATGTTAAGAAACAGGGCCGATTTAGGGGTTTCGTGGTCCTACCTCTTTCTGTCCTATTTTCTTTTCCTCCTATGACTAGAGGGCAAATTGAAGACTGGGCGAATTGAATCATGAACAAAGGATTTATTTTTTAGCAAATTCAACAGAGGGCAAATTCAACACCAGTCAAATCAGTTTCATATCTCAACAGCCAGGGCAAAAATAAGACTTGTAGCATTCAAAGCTATATATTATTAGTTATACAGTGTTTTACAGGGAGGATACAGAAATATATTGGGTCGATGAAAAAAGTTGTATTGGGCGAGGCGAAGCCGAGCCCAATACAACTTTTTTCATCGACCCAATATATTTTTGTATCTCCCCTGTAAAACACTGTATAACGAATTTATCCCGCTGATGGCTTTTGATTTGTGTATGTTACGTCAACATATTTTAAAGCATTTTGGTGACGTCAAAAGCATAAAGCGTCTTAGTAGAAGCAGGATATTAAAATAATATCCTGTTAGTAAAATAATACAACATAATATTTGGTTCTTCTCGACCAATCAAATTGCAAGAAATTTGCCAGAGGCGGGATAATATATGATATCCAGTATAACAGATCCACTCAGGATGAATTCCTAATTATATTTGTAAAAAATTCCCTAACATTTACAAAAACTTATTACCCTAACAAATGTAATGCCCATTGTATTACGTATCTTGCCTTCAGAAAATGAACAAATTTATTCAATATCCTTAAAGGAGCTGTTAAGATAAGGGCCGGATTTAGCTCTGAAATCACTTGATTATTTCTCGTGCGCTGTCTTTCCAATTTAGATAAAAGTTGGTAAGGATAAAAATATAAAGTATAATAAGATTCCTAGTAGGTATTTTATTTAAATAAATTTAATGAAAGATGTTATTATTACGGGTTGAAGAGGTAGGGGTACAGATGATGGAAAACGTTGAATATCGATCGAAAATGCACAAAAAATGCATTATTACATTTTTACGTTTATTATGCTTTTGTTACCTTTTCATGTCAAAATTGGATAATCAAAATTAACTTTGAGGTTATTGTATCAATATAATCGGCAAATTTTGCAATCCGGAAACTGAAAAACGGTTTTATTTTGTTCTTCTCAGCCATTTATGTAGCTTTCTGGCGCGAAATAAACACGGTGTAGAAATAGACAACTTTCTCGTTTATTTCCTTCCAAACAGTTAAATATTTGATCGGAACACACTCTGAATAGATTGTTCCGTAATATAAAAAGATAAAGACGACAGTATAACGTACTTTAACGCTCTAGAGGCAAATTTAAAAATAGTCATCCATCCCCCTTCTTTTGTTTTTCGCCTGTGGGACATTGTTCCCCCCCCCTCGCTTCAGAACCCCACTTGGTCAGAAAATGTATTTTATTGATATACACCTTTGGTGAAAGTGGCATTGTAAAGCGAGGGGGGGAACGATGTTGTATAAAACTTTTCCATTTTCCATTGATTTCTGTGTAAAAAACGCTTACTTTGACCCAAATATCGGTCTTATTTTGCATAAATTATCCCATCTGAAAGCAGATTCATATGCAAACCAAATTACTTGAAATTTCTACCGAAAAAGATTCTCAATTTTTGCATTTTGAAATTTCGACTTTTCAGGGCAGATTCTACGCCTTATCTTAACAGCTCCTTAGTAAAACATAGAAGTTACATTGAGTTCAAATTGTCTACGTAACTTACATTATTTATCTTTATTTTGCAGGTGCTTTACATTGTATGTGAAAAGCTGTTGCAACTTACTGGGAAAGGAACTGCTTTAGTAAAAATGCATTCCAAGATGCGAACAATGAATATACAGTCAGAAGTTGACTTGTTAAAAAAGTCGAACGATTCAAGTGGCATTCCTAGAAATTTTTCACACGATTCTCTAAATTCCGATACAGTGCCACATAAAAAGTTAACCAAGACCAAGAGTGTAAGTATGGAGGATTTAGATAATGAGAAACTGAAAACAGTTTTAGACGGTCATGAATCGGACAGTAGCTCTTCCAGTAAACCTTCTTTAACGTTACGACAAGAGAGTGGGGACGTAGATAGTTTATGTAGTGGAAACGATGTGGCATCGTGCAGTGTAGAAGACATTATATCAGCATTAACGGCATCTGACGTAAGCCAAGAGCAGCTCGATAAAGCTGATATGTATGAGGTGAGGAATTGTTATAACTGATTTTCGTGTAAGTTGTACATGTATGTTTTAACCAATTTAAGCACTTGTAGAGAGTAATTGACATTTTTATGCCCCCATAATAAATAATTCTTGACCTTTAAGGTTAATTTACTTTTCTGATACCAGCTTTTATACTGACCAAGCTGACACCTTTGAATTCCTATTTCACAAACACATCTTGTTAAAAACAATGGATTCTACAGTCGAACCTATCTTAAAGTGACCCTCTTTTGAGTGACTTCCTGCTTTATACGACCTATTTTATTCCTCCTGAGCAACTTTCCTATCAAATTAACCTATATATAGCGACAACCTGTCTAATGTGACAACAATCGTAATTGTAGTGTCCTGTACTGAATTCCGAACCTTTATATAACGACTTTCAGTGTTGATCTGAACTCAAAACTTGGGAGTTTTCCATAATGAAAACTTCTGTCATATATTTTTTAAATGAAAGTGAATGTGATTTTATGTGTGCAATATGATTGATCAGTAAATATATGAGTTAATATACATGTATGCAGTACATGTAACTCATATCATCATTTTGCTCTTATATTATGGAAGTTGTGTTTGTCAAAGTTATTTTCTGTCAGCCCTTACAAAGTCACTTAAGACAGGTTTGACTGTACATATTGAGTGTTTGCGGAATATAGAGTTTTTTCCCCTTACAGACGGTATCTGACGTAAAACCATTGTGACGTCATGAAAATGGTATGGCAACGTCGATTTTATAGCGTCATTTCCCAGACTTTTAGGACTGTTTCCGTAGAATTTGATGATCTCATAATGAGTCTACGTCAGATACTGTCTCAAATGGGAAGTAACTGGTTTTCGAAAATAGCGAATACTGGGGGTATATCTTTCCACAGAATATTGCATTTTATCATATAATGTTTAAAATACCAGATGCTTGATTAAGATTCATGATAGGAATTTACATTATAAATGTTTTGTGGAACTTTTTTTACAGGTTAATTTGAATATAAAAGAGGAGGGCTGGAATGAGTTTGCTATGGAGAATGACCCTGTTGTGGTGTCACAAGTAGCTTGGGACTGGCTGGACCAGTTAAAGGTACATGATTCTGTTTCATTCCTTCCTCATTATGTAGTATATAAAATTCGCTAGAAATTTTCCTCCAATGAGTAGAGATATTGAATTCTCTTGATGAATGACTTTTTTCATTTCAGATAAAGATAATGATAACAAGTATTAGCTTTCAAAAAAAGCTTGGTCGATATCAACATCTCTTTAATCCCACAATAATTTTTTTTTCGTTGACATAAAATTAAAATTTTTTACTCTTAAAATAAAGATTAAATTAAGAGTAGTACTTATAGAAACGTATGTCTAGTTAGAAAATAGATACATTTACACTGGACAACTCAAGATGCAACACTCTTCATATCCATTCAGATCAAAATTGTTTGATCCGTAGGAAAATTCCATTATAACACATATTGACCAATCAGAAGCCTTTCTGGGTGTATTCGCGGGAAAAGTGGAGAGTTCCGATTACATGTATAAGAATTTCAGTGGCGGATTTAGCGGGGTGCGGAGGGGGCATCCGCCCCCCCTGGCACTGACCCAAAATTTTCCAAAAACAGGCATATTCTCGCCCATTTTTAGTAAAAATCGGCTAAATTCGCCCCTTGACCCCCCCGGCAAAGGGGGGTGCTGGATCCGCCACTGAATTTGGAGGGAAATAAGGGGAAACTTCTGAAAAGTTCAATCAAATTTTGTGACTCGTACAGTCTTGTCGACTTTTTTTTATCGCTCATTAATTTCTTTGTTTCATTTATCAATTTGTCTTTGGTAAGAAAATAAACAAACAAACAAAGTGGTATATCCTTAACGAGAAAAAGCTTAGTCGGATGAACGGTTAGAACCTTTTTAGCCCACTGGCACCCCTGGCATACGTTGTGATGGCGTATTTCTTTGTTGCAATGGATCAAAGGATCCAGAAATGTCGTCCATAGGAATTTTGAGAGCATAGGGTTCACTGTATCACTCACTAATTGGTCATGATGACATGTCCTATTTTTGTGAAGTGGATAAATAAGTGGGAGGTCATGGGAATGCCTGTCTCTGGTCACGTGGTTTTCACTAGTCATGAAAACGTTTCTTTCATAAGGATAATTCAATGATGCATTATTGAACCTGACGGACTCAATTAGGAACTTTCTCCTATTGACAGCATCCGGTCTACAAATCTAGTACTATAATCAATATATCAGTATATCAATAATACTATAATTTAGAAATGAAGAAAACACTCGCAATTCATTCATATTTTAAAGCACCTGTATTTTAAATACATAATCTTAATGTATTTCGCAATTAATTAGGAATCGATGCATGTATTGACTAGGATACAAATATATTCATATTTTATACCATTTATATTAACTAGGAATCGATACATGTATTGACTAGGATACAAATACATTCATATTTTATACCATTTATATTAACTAGGAATCTATACATATATTGACTAGGATACAAATATATTCATATTTTATACCATTTATATTAATTAGGAATCGATACATGTATTGACTAGGATACAAATATATTCATATTTTTATCATCTACATGTATATTTTCTTATTTTACATTTAAATAGGAGCCCATATTGAGAAGACAAGATATGAATAAGATGTTGGATCATGTGGAGGACCCTGAGACGGGCCTACAAAAACTAGAAAAGGTAGGACAGAAAAGATATATATTCCTAAAATCATAGTCATATTTTCACATACTGCATGAATGTCCATTTCTACATGGGCAGAACAATGTAAAAGTGAGGCAGAGAATTTATTTGTTTTTCATACCAATATTAGGACAAATTCAACCTGACAAAAATCAAATTTCTGTTTTTGAAAATTGATATTTAAAGTGTCTTTTACATTAATAGATAGTGACCAGATTAAAAAAATGTAAACCAGAAGAATGCATTCATATTCTGTCTGAAAGAGTTACTTCCCATTGGGAGTGGTGTCTGACTTAAATGCATAATGACTTTTAGAGTGAAATTCCTTGAGAAATGTTGTACTTAAGCATGTTTCCTCTGAATTATATACAGTTTTCATAGAATTTGATGATGTCGCAATTACATGTAGTTTGTTGCAAATACTACCCCAACTTGGAAGTACCTCTGTATTTGAAGAAAAAAACAAATATCAATTTCTATTTCTTGATATAATTTTACATGTTTGAAATAACTCTTAATTTGTTCATACTAACCAGTTTATCGTATCATTGCTCAATTGGTTCTTCTGCAACATTTTTCTTGCCTATTTATCCAGTTTCTTATCTGCACATACATGTATTTCAGGGCACAAAGGGTACTATAGAGTACTTATTACGGATAATTTGGAGACTGGGTCCTCTTACGGACGAACAAGAAGGTCAGTTGTTCGAAAAGCTGCTTTCTTATCTCACCCATCATTGGGTCAGTTTTAATGACTTCACAGATGGTAAACATATGGCTTCGACGTCCAGTTGGGCCATGTCGACGCGAGATACCACGATGGACCTCGAGGACCACCACTGGAGTAGTATGAAGCTTCCCACTGCAATTAGACTCTACTCGTTTTTTAGCATCTTGCAGAAGAAACTCTTTAAATCTGATGATATACCGGCCAAATGATGTAGAATTTAGGATTAGTTAGAAATTTATTTCAATTAATTTATTGAAACATTTTACGTGTATATTGATAATCAAAGTGAAAACTTGAGATTTTTTTTCATTATTTGTCAGTCATTGATCTGAATGGATATTTTTCTTACATGTATGTGATCTGTGGTGCTTTGGTAGTACAAGGTTTGGTCTGAATTTCTCTCTATTTTAATCCGTCCAGTTTATGTATATACAACATGTACTTAAACATGCAATTGCTTTGTGTTGATATTTTTAGCTTGCTAGGACAAATGTCAAGAGAGTAGTTGTCATACCCTAAGCGCTGGCGTCAGGGTTTGTGACCAAATTCCATCTAAAACTTTATTCTGGATACATTTAATACCATATATCGAGTAATTTTGGTGTCAGGAAATGTTGGCGAATTTGGCCCAAATTGCAATTTAGACCTAATTGGGTGTTGGAAATTTTGACGCTTTTAAAATTGGCAAAATTGTTAAAACATCTGACTTTTGACCTGATGACCTTGACCTTTGACTTAATTTTAAACATTCTAACCTGGGTCATATCTTTTGAACTCTTCATAAGGAGTAGGGTTCGTATCGTTCACATGTAGATTAGTCATGACAATAGCTATTCCTTTGGACCTAGTGACCTTGACCTATGACTTGAAGAATTTTCTTGATGTTGCTATTTACAAGCAAACATCCAAGGGAAGCTATCTTGTCTTTTTGACATTGTCTTGTTACATATCAAGATGGATTTATATTACATGAAAATTTGTTAATTGTGATACTTTTAGCTAATCCGTGATTTATATTGTTAGATATACAGAATTTTAATTGTGTCAGGGATAATTCAGCATTCTTTTAGACATGTACATGTATTTGCCAAGTACAAAAAGTTCATTGGGTTGTATAAATCTTTACTAATGTCCGTCCACCATGGTTTGTCACACATCAAATATGACCATATTCAATCTTTAGTTAAGCCTTATGGAGACACTTTCAGTTTGTTTTGCATGTTGTTGGAAGCAAATTAAAGTTTTCAGGAACCTATGAATGCATACAATATGTCCTTTATACATGTGCGTCCTGGGACTGAATATTTAATAGGGTCCTGTATGGCGATTAGATAGAACTATGAAAATTTGTTTTCTGTCTGTCTATTTATCTGTTCATCTTTCAACAATTTGGTTCTGACTTATATCAGCTTTTATATTTCATATGCAAATAGAAGATCAGTATAGTGCAAAGCCTATAAGTCTTGAACATTCCAGGTCAAATGCCAAGTCCAAGCTTTGGCAAATTTTAACATCGAGGGTCTGACTCAATTACTCTTAAAGTAATAAATTCTCAAAGTAAAGCTTTCATTGGTAGATCTTCAAACGGTCATTAATTTTTGCTCATTACAAGGCAGAAATCTAATTTAGGTGAATTCCAACAATGGAATTATATAAGTTTTTCTGCTTCTAACAAAGACACAATGTTTATTTCATGTCTCATTTACATAAAGAAAAGGGATTTATGTATGGATCTTGTTTAATCTAAAATCATATAAGCCTGCAGTTGTACCTTTCATGTTAATTCTGAGTTCAGTTTTATATTTGCCATGTAAATCAGAGGAAGGGAGGGCCAGGAGACAGTGTTGTATTTGTTAGAATCTGCAAATCTTGAAAACATCTTATCAGTAAACATCAAAGAAGTACCTAACCGTCATTCAGTCTCAAAGTCAAGAAGGCAAGGCAAAATAGTGAGAATTCCCATCGAAACGGTTGTGAACCCCGGAATGAACAACATTCCGAAGTGAGACCAGGTGCCCGGGAGAGTCAGCGTCTCCTGATTGCATGTCTGTTCTTTTGCATTCAAAACCTGCTTAAGAAAAAGTATTAACTGAAGCATTTTTTTGCACTTTATAAAAGTAAAAAATCTTAACTCTGTTTTGGCAGGTGAAATATATAACTGCAATGACCACCCTATGTTTGGGGTATCTTAATTCATTCACTTGACAATCATGCATGTTTCTTTTTAAATTTTAATCTATCAAACATTTTACAAATTGCATTTTAAAGAATTGTAGGTTTACAACTATCATTTTGTACTCAATTTTGATCTGCAGGTAAAAATTGTCTTGCATAAATGTATGTGTAAATGCATAATGAAAAATATTCAATATCACCCTCATTTGTAGGTAGGGAACTTGGTTTTTAATGCACAAATGTCAAATCAGCTTTTCAGTGATGCATACATAATTTTTTTTGTACATGTACATACACATTGTCAATGAAAAGTGTTCATATCAAGTTGATGTAAATTAAGACAAACATGCCAAGCTATTAGAGAATGATTCAATTTTTTTGTTTTATTTTCTGTTATTTCTTACACTCATATGATTCTGATTTTTTCTTTGAAATTATCAACAAATCATGTTATACAGTTGTGATGAATCTCTGTGCTAATTGTATGTCAGTCCACTTGTCCGTCCATCTGAATGTCTTGTTTTGTTTCTTTTTCTTTTTTGCAATGAATTATTAAAAAATACTCCAGAAGAATGTGTCACATATTTGAAATTATTTTATTTTCTTACCAGGGAAATGGTAATTTACATGTATCATACAGTAGTGCCTTAAATGTGAACTAAATAACCTTAAGGAGATTTACTTGTCCAGGAATACTTTCAAATCAGATCTTTGGTCATGGGACTTTGTGAATGGTCATGGGACTTTGTGATTGGTCATGGGACTTTGTGATTGGTCATGGGACTTTGTGAATGGTCATGGGACTTTGTGATTGGTCATAGGACTTTGTGATTGGTCATGGGACTTTGTGATTGGTCATGGGACTTTGTGAATGGTCATGGGACTTTGTGATTGGTCATGGGACTTTGTAAATGTCAGGTCAATCCGTAATTCATGTATACTGTCTTGTTTCACCCGAGAAAATTTCAAAATATCTAAATTCATAGCATATGGTCCATCTTTCGTCCATGGTTGTAAACTTTTCACATTTTCAACTTCGTCTTTTGAACCACTGTATGGAAATTTTTTTATGAAACTTGGTAGGTATGAAGTAAAAATGGGTATTAGAACTGCCCTAAAGTGACCAATTATGTTCCCTGCGGAATGTTTTTTCTAAACGGATTCATTTTTGACAGAATACTTAAATACAAGTTTTACATTAAAGGTAAAATGCTTCAGAATGAAAATATAGTACTTGGTACAATGCATGTTGAATCCGATAAGGAAAAAAATTCCTATAAGGTCAAAGGTCAGGGTTACTAGGTCAAATATTTTGGTATCAAAATGTTAAACTTGTTATGATGAATGTGTGCATAAAATATGAAAGCCCTATCTTTTATACTTGAAGAGATATCCGATCATCGAAGAACTTATAAGCCAATATATTACTGTAAGTTCAAAGGTCAAGGTCACTAGGTCAAATGTCTTTGTATCAAAATTTTAAATACTTGTTTTGGTTGTCTGTATGAAATATGAATACCCTATCTTTTATACTTGAAGAGATGCCCGATTTAAGAGCTTATTAACTTAAGAAAAATATTACCTTCAGGTCGAAGCTCAAGGTCACTAGGTGAAATGTTTTGGTATCAAAATGTAGTACTTGTTATGGTAAATTTATGTATGAAATGTGAAGGCCCTGTCACTTATACTTGAAGTGTATGAATGGGTGAGCACAGTTTTTCAGTTTTTGTTATGGTTCATATCCGTCAACAGATTTCACCAGAGGCAAAAGTATGTCACATGAGCCGAGGTACCGGTACTCTTCTTTGAAAAATTTCTCCAGTCTTTAGAAAGGAGTTTCTATGAACAAACCGAATGCATGGGAATGATCCAGATGTCTATGTCTTTTAAAAGAAGTACTGTTAGTTTAGGCTCGAATCTGAAGTCAACCTTTCACACGTTCTTGGCATCTTTTTCAAAACTTGTAAAAATGCTCTTTAAATAACTCAACGTATGCAATGTTTGATGTACTCATTTACTTCAGACTTGTCGCATTTAGATTATATGAATTGATAAACTTATAATGATTGGATTTTGAGAACACTTTGTACAATAATGAAGGATTTTATGAACTGTCTCCTATATCTAGTATTCTTGTTAAATACCACTTGGACCGACTTTTAATATTTTCACTCCTATTTTTGGAACGTGCGAGTGAAATAATTGAATTTCATTTTTCGCAACAAGCATAATTTTTAAACAACATTTGGCGATGACAGGGTACTAGGTCCACTTGGGCCTCTTGTTCCATCACCATGCACGTATCCAAAACTAACAGTAGATGCTTGACACTACTTACCGTGGGCCTATTCAGATGAAGATGAATTCATATCATACTTGAGCGAAATTACGTATGTATTCAATTGAACTTTGACGCATTTTATTATATTTGTTAAAATCCTCTCGCATGTCGCTGAATGACAATAAAATCTAAAGAAACCCGTAAAGATATAAACTTCATATTATCAATGTAGTCAAACCATTAGGCCATTCAGTGATAAACTCTTTCAATATATATCATTGCTTACAACAATGCTTTCTGATGCATATCAAAGATTTTTCCTTTTCATTTATTCCTTTATTGGTATATATCTCCATGCAAAATTAAATCATAGTCAAACATCGGCAAACTCAGAGTAGACAGAACTGTAAATTTAAAATTTTGAATTTTCATGTGTCTGTGAAAACTTTTATTGGCAGAGCATGAATGTTACAAGTATGCAACAAAGGAGGCTGGTTTCATTTTGAGTGTATGACAATTGCACTTCAATGGTTCTAAGGGCCATTTCGAAATTTGTTTAATGTCACACAACGCCCTAAAAGAAGATTACAATGAAAATTATATTGGTACATATTCAAGAGGTGATGACATAGCTAAACCGAATGAAGGTTACGAGGAATCTTATGATCTTACGCTCACTGGAATAGTATCTCCAATATCAAAGGAGATTAATGAGAATCAGACGACAGTTGCGTCGGTGGCACGTGCAGAGGTACCTGGCAACTCTCTGAAATCGACAAGCCAAAAAGAAGACGACATCACCGACAAGAGACCGCCAACAAACTTCATATCCAATGGTCGAGAAAATACATTGGGATCGCATACTTCTGAAAATCTTCAAAATCAATTAACTGGATCCAACAGGGAGGCAAGTATAGAAAAGGGACAAATAAAATCAGGTTATGATTATGAATTAGAAGAAACCAAGATCAGATCATTGACAAAGGATTCTGTTCACGGGAATCAGCGGCCTTCCCCAAAACAGTCTTCTATTAGTAAAGTTACTCCGTCTCCAAGAGAAAGGCACACAGAACGGCACAGGGACAGTCAAGCACAGAACTCCTTGAACAATTCTGTGAATTCTCAAAGATCGCATGCGCAAAGTAAAGCTTCTGTATCAATGAGTTATGGTTCAGGCCTCGACCAAAAGTCCCCTGTTGTAAGTTCAACTCGACAACAGCCGTTTAAAACATCTAATGAAACAACGCAAGTTGCCGGCTTCAAGAGGCAAAAACACAACCATCCTGTCAATACGAAAGATACTTCAATAACATCGAAACCAAGGCTACACAGAAGAGAAGGCAACAGAGAATCAAGCGAAAAATTGCCCGAAATACCTGGATCGAACACCCAAAGGAAACCAACGAAAAAACTTTCTGTTACCGAGTCGATAGAACGGCTCTCTGTCAGAAAGGGAAGGGACTTTGTCAGGGAAACGGAGCGTAAGATCACACAAACTGCCAAAAGGAAATTTGATGAAAACTGGACAAATAATAGCCGCAATATGTCGGGAATAATTCCGGGCAGTTTATCACACGACCACAGGTCCCGACACGGACCATCGCCGGAGGAGTCACTGCCCTTTCTGAAGGAGGACCAATATACCAATGTCGTTTTGGTCGTTGATGGAAAGAAGCTGTTCATCAACCGATGTATTCTAGGTTACTGTTCACCTTATTTTCAAAAGTTGCTAGATAATGCGGCGAAAGCAGCCGCTGCGGACAAGAAGAAGAAAGCAGAGGTGAAGATTTCTGACCGTACCTATCCGGATATGTTGGAACTGCTCAGTTGCTTACATCCTGCGACACAAAAGGAAATCTCAGGTAATGTTTGTTAGTCAACTGAGATAAAAACAGTCTCATGCGCTGAAATGGGAGTCAGGATCCCCCTCCCCTTTGACAAAAATGATAAAAAAAATCTCATTTATACATATAATAATCCCGAAATCATGGGTAGGACCGCCCGAACTATTTTCTAGATTTTAAACCCATTTTTGATCTATAGTTAAAATTGAGAATTCTTCAACAATTCGAGGCCAAACTTCTACATTCATTTTGAAGGAAATTTAAATTGGGAGTGTTTACTGGGCCCATGTTCTTTGTACAATCACCAACGTCTTAAAATGAAAACGTATATAAAGCGAATTTCCATAGTATTAAAAAAATTAAAGGCATTTGTCTTGAGTCGAACAATACAAAACTTTGATAATAAAATACCACAAACTTCTGTCCACATGTTCAGATACTAGGGTGTCGTGTTTTGCTTACCGTTACTATGCGAGAAAAATGACGCATAAAGGAAGGGGAAAATGCACCGACAATCACCCGAATTAAACTTTAAATTGAAGATTTTTTCTTTGAATAAAACCTGGTAAACGTTTGAATAGTTGACAATGATGTTCCCCAGCACTGTAAACAGTTATTGTGAAGACTCACTCGGCTCTGTAATTTGTTTCGATTTAAAAATTCTAAATATATGAGTATTAAAAACTCTTATTAAATTTATTTGCCTTTCGTGTAATCTTGAAAATCAATTTCATTTCAAATGATGGGACACAAGTACTAAATATTACCTATAACATTTTATAAGCATGGACGTTCTGAACCCTTTATGTGAAAGTCGACAAACGATAAAAAAAAATCATCATCATCATTTTTTTATGTGAACGATAATTGGTTACTACGGCATGAAAGCATCTTCGCTCCGTACTGGCCACGATTTGGAGATAAGGATGTCCAATGACAATTGAAAATCCCCCCCCCCCCAAATAAAATTAAACACTATCATAATTATTACTGTTCTGACAATGCCATTTTCAATTTACAGAAAAGTCGGCATTAAGATTGCTGCCAATGGCAAATGACTTCGGGATAACAACCCTGAAAGAGCGATGTGAGAGCATCCTAGTCGGCACCCTCAGAAAACCACAAGTAAACCCAAAGACTTCCAAGGGACTGCCGACTCACAGAAGTAGAAAGGATAGCGTACCAGATATGCTAATGATGATGAAATGTATAAAATGCGCAGACGCAGCAGAATCCAAAGGACTATTGGATGAATGCGTGCGCCTCTTCTCAAACCCAGATGTACCACTGAAAGACCTAAAAGCAAGTACAGAAATATCTGATCAGGTCAAGGCGAAGATTTACGAGAATAGGATGGATAGCACTGCCTCCAAAGTAAGCAAATTGCAAAGTGAACTATCGAAAGAAAAAGAGCAAAACTTGGCTCTTCAGAAAGAAATTCAGGAGCGTCAAAGTAACTCCAAACAAAGAAACAGCCGTACAATACAGAACTTCGGCTCTGACCCGTCTTTGGATGCCCATCGCAAGCACAACAACGGACCGACACAACGCACACACAAAACGCCGAGAACATAGATCTAGAACTTTGAAATAAATTTTACGTTTACTTTGGAAGGCAGACTTTAATAATGACAACTTCTATTTTCAACGCATTTAGAGCTTATTTTCAAACATATTCTGTATGCTCAAATTGATTAATTCAACTTAAATTATACTAGATGTTGAATTCAATTTCTTGTGTCAAATAGAAAGTAGGCAAACAAACACACACGGTGCCAAGCGTAATCCGAAAAAAAAAAGCAGAGGAGACATTGCCGTGTTTTACAAGCATATACTGGTAATCATAATCCTTCATTAAAAGAAGGTCATGACGAGAAGATGACTTGGCTACTTATTTTGAAGGTCAAATGTCAAACTCAGCGCATTAAAAACATTCTTTATAGATAAAATAGAGGACTGCATTGCAATGACTACAACAAGACAGTATCACTATTAAAGAGAGGACAATATATAAACTCTATGTTTTGTACCTGCATGTACGTATCGAAAATCGGCGGGCATAATGTTTTTGCTCCGTCTGTCTGTTTGCTTGTGCTTCTGTCTGCAGGTTAAATTCCATGCTCCCTTTATTTTATTGTAAATTGTTGCCTTAATATTTCAATCAATCGACAAAAGTGGATCAAGCTTAAGGTCACCAGTGCCTTAAATTTCTTCTAGTTCTCATAATTTCTGAGTCTTATCTTGAAGGAACTGCCATTATTGGATACTTGATGGTTTTGTTTGATAAAGATCATAAATAGAGCATCATTTTATAATACTGACCGATTGGAATGAAAAACACAAACTTGGTAGAGGACCTTTAGTACTTGCTTCATGTAAGGTTTCATGAAATTCTGTGTGACTGGATCCAGAAAAGTCAAAATGCGTAAGCCAAACAAGGCCCTTGGCTGCCATATTTGTTATATTATGTAAGGGATGCATTAAGCGTCAGTACAACATTGACCTTTACTTGAATAATAAAGATGGGTACATTTTACACTGTCAGCAGAAGTTATTGTGATTTCTGCATGTACATGCATGTAGTTTCTCATTAAACAAAATTCAAAGTAATAATTTCTGAAGTTCTTGAAACAGAAAATGCTACAAGTGACAATGCCTAATCAGAAGACAGGACAAGATAAATGAAAAACATTCAAATTCAAGATTAAGAAATAAAGTATAATTTTATTCCATCCAAATAAATTATAATTACTCTGTCATATGCATCAAAATAAATCATAATTACTCTGTCATATGCAATATCAACATGATCAATGAGAATAATAAACTTTTAATAACAATAAGCAACAATTGCATCACCATCAAAATGAAAGTCACCTGATAGTCTAATTCTACCAAATAGAACGACATCTTCACATTTTTGGTTGCATAAATTACATTTTTATTTTTTGACATCTCAAATCTTCCTTCCCATAATCGTTGATTCATAGAACTGTTGCTTCCAAATTTGCTCAGAGCAGTATTTTTTTTACCACAAGCAAGAAGGGGGATGTTTACAGAACATTGTAATACTACACTGAAACTTGCACATATAAAGTCATGAAATTTTCCCACTTTGATGACCTCACTGACAGTTTATCCATTCCATGGTATATGTAGCTGGTCACTGACTTTCTATGACTGGATTTATATTGTCTGAACAAAATACAGAGTTCATTATGTCACTTGAATTACACAACCTGGTACTTCCAAGTATAACCTGTAAAAAAATAGGCATTGATATTTTAAATGCATTTGGTCTTACACTGATTACAGAGTTACTTCCCATTTGGGATTTCATTTTTAGAATATCACAAAATTTAGTCCACAGATAAAAGTTAAAGACTTATGGATAGTGATGTATATGTATAAAAACATTCCTATAAAAATCTTTAAATCGTGTTTCACATACCGTTACTTCATGGATGTACATGTATAAATGTTACTCTTCATTGCACCATACTTAATTTTAGTTAATATAAAGCAAACCACAAATATCATAAGACAAGGTATACTGTAAACGTGGAAATTTTCACGTGGGGGTAATTTTCACGTTTTTCACAATTCAAAAATATCCCCGCTGCATTCTTACAATGGGAAAGACACTTTTATCGTGAACATTTCCCCCACGCGTAACATCTTGATGTTATAATCGCAAAATTTCCCCCCAGCGAAAATAACCACGTTTACAGTACTCTCAACTGAGTTCTGTGTGTTATTGATTTCTTACCTGTGCATTTGTCTCATGAGATGCTAAACATCCTTGATTTTGTTTGGCCTCTGTTGATGTAATACCACCCCCTACAAATATGACTAGGGTGGGGTGGTCATTTAGAAAGGTGATTTTATCTTGTGTTTTATTGATTACTTACTTGTGTGTTTGTCTCATGAGATGCTTAAAAAATCCTTGATTTGTTTGGCCTCTGTTGATGTTAGACCATCAACTTCTAATATGACTAGGGCTGGGTGGTCATTGAGAAAGGGTGTGTCTTTCTTGTGTGTTATTGATTACTTACCTGTGTGTTTGTCTCATGAGATGCTAAAACATCCTTGATCTGTTTGGCCTCTATTGATGTAATACCAGCCACTACATGTACAAATATGACTAGGGCAGGGGTGGTCATTGAGAAAGGGTGAGTCTATCTTGTGTGTTATTGATTTCTTACCTGTGTGTTTGTCTCATGAGATGCTAAAACATCCTCGATTTGTTTGGCCTCTGTTGATGTCATACCACCCTCTACATGTACAAATATGACTATGGTAGGGTGGTCATTGAGAAAGGGTGAGTCTATCTTGTGTGTTATTGATTTCTTACCTGTGTGTTTGTCTCGTGAGATGCTAAAACATCCTCGATTTGTTTGGCCTCTGTTGATGTCATACCACCCACTACATGTACAAATATGACTATGGTAGGGTGGTCATTGAGAAAGGGTGAGTCTATCTTGTGTGTTATTGATTTCTTACCTGTGTGTTTGTCTCGTGAGATGCTAAAACATCCTTGATCTGTTTGGCCTCTGTTGATGTAATACCAGCCACTACATGTACAAATATGACTAGGGCGGGGTGGTCATTGAGAAAGGGTGTGTCTATCTTGTGTGTTATTGATTTCTTACCTGTGTGTTTGTCTCGTGAGATGCTAAAACATCCTTGATCTGTTTGGCCTCTGTTGATGTAATACCAGCCACTACATGTACAAATATGACTAGGGCGGGGTAGTCATTGAGAAAGGGTGAGTCTATCTTGTGTGTTATTGATTTCTTACCTGTGTGTTTGTCTCGTGAGATGCTAAAACATCCTCGATTTGTTTGGCCTCTGTTGATGTAATACCAGCCATTTCATGTACAAATATGACTAGGGCAGGGGTGGTCATTGAGAAAGGGTGTGTCTATCTTGTGTGTTATTGATTTCTTACCTGTGTGTTTGTCTCGTGAGATGCTAAAACATCCTCGATTTGTTTGGCCTCTGTTGATGTCATACCAGCCACTACATGTACAAATATGACTAGGGCAGGGGTGGTCATTGAGAAAGGGTGAGTCTATCTTGTGTGTTATTGATTTCTTACCTGTGTGTTTGTCTCGTGAGATGCTAAAACATCCTCGATTTGTTTGGCCTCTGTTGATGTCATACCAGCCACTACATGTACAAATATGACTAGGGCAGGGGTGGTCATTGAGAAAGGGTGAGTCTATCTTGTGTGTTATTGATTTCTTACCTGTGTGTTTGTCTCGTGAGATGCTAAAACATCCTCGATTTGTTTGGCCTCTGTTGATGTCATACCACCCACTACATGTACAAATATGACTAGGGCAGGGGTGGTCATTGAGAAAGGGTGTGTCTATCTTGTGTGTTATTGATTTCTTACCTGTGTGTTTGTCTCGTGAGATGCTAAAACATCCTTGATTTGTTTGGCCTCTGTTGATGTCATACCACCCACTACAAATATGACTAGGGTGGGGTGGTCATTAGGGCGGGGCTTGCTGGTCACTGAACGGAAAAACCTGAAATGGACATTTTCCATATTTTGAATCAAAGTGAATACATTCTAGGATGTAATATTTACCTTACATTGGAAGATGAAAGCAGGTTTGATCTACTGACCATTGCATTAAAATACTTTCATCATTTTATTTTGAACAATAAAAAATTAAACAGACAGGATATATCTGTGAAATCCAATTTTCTACATAGCTTACATGTTGTAGGAAAACAATAATTTTTCAAGGTGGATGAACTGATACCTTGTCAGTTTTGGTACATAGAATAGGTATAATATTGAGAATCAGAGAATTTGAGAATTAAAATGAATCCTGCTTACCCAAATCCAGACTTGAGCAAGTCTGTAAGTCCTGATGATTTGTGTTCTATGTCCTTCAGCTCCTTTTTAGCAGGATCAAAGATAAGATCAATCATTTTACTGAAAAAAGGTCTGTACGCTGATGGACTTAGTGCCGTCTCTTCATCAAGTAAAGATCTATAAAATTACAAACAAGGAATTACAAAGTTAGATATAGAAGGTACTGGTAATTACACATGTGTACTTACAAATCCATGAAGTTTTGAAACCATTGAAGAATAAGCATCAATTTTTTTTTTAACTTGATGACCTAGAAGTTTTTCTACTTTAAAATGATCAAATTGTCTGGAACCTTTAAATCAAAGTCATATTGTTTTTCTAAATTACGAAATGATCAAAGAGCCATTAACAACCTAAAAAGTCTAACAGATACTAAAATAAATGAATTCTCTGACAAAACCTAATTGAAGATAAAATAAATAGGAAAAGTAGATTTTATTACAAATTTGCAAGTTCATGTACATATTTTCTGGAAATGTTTTGAATTATAGTTTCCTTAAAGTGATGTTTCATGTGACAGCATATAAAATATGAATGTGACAGTGTGGCTCGCAAAATGCACTGACAGTCTGTATACTTAGTGCACAAACACACAAGAAACCCAGAAACTATAATTAAATACAATAATTTACCCTAATTGTACAAGACTATCCCTTGCTGTACCTACAGCCCTCAGTTTCTCCCACACATCATCTATAAGTGCTGACACAATGTCACCTGTGATGGTGGTCCCTGCTATATAAACAAAAGGTACAAATGGTTACTACTTTTTTTGTGGACATCACTTAGGTTCAATCAAATTTCAAATTAATCAAGTATTTATATGGAATAAAATGAAAATAAATGTAGTACTATAATGTACATGCATGGTATACTTTATTATGTAATAGTGTACATGTTCAATATATTCAGCTTGACAGTATAATTACTCTACAGGTATTTTAGCTGATAATAATACAATGTAAGTATACATCTTACAATATCTAAAATCAGCATACAAGTAAATTTGAATTTGAATGTTTTTTCTTTTTTTTCTCATGAAAATGACATCTATACTGAAAGATAAAGTTTACGTTCTCTGTAGGTTTAAGATAGAGGATTTGTTACCTATTTGTTTAGTGATGGGTGGCAAATTTTCACTGTTTTCTAGGATGTGCTTGACAACAGCCTCCTGAAAAAAAAAACAATCCATGTATAATCCTTCTCATAATGATTTTGTACAATTTTTCTTATTTTGGAATTTATTTTGTTCTGCAAAAGCAGTATATTCCTATAAAATTAAGACTTTCATCATGATACATGTATGACCTGAATTCTATAATAGTCCATTTTCAAGTTCTTGACAGGGACTGTTAAAAATCTGCTGGTTTTTATAAATCAGACTACAGACATCAAGTACCTTGGCAAACTTTGAATTGTTACATCATAATTAATCAAAGATTTAATGTTATGTTTCCAGTAATTCCTGTGTGACATCACAATGGAAGACACTGCCAAAGTTTTTGATGTCCATAATCTAGCTTATCAAATGAAACATCTCCGAAATTGTCTACTGCAATCAGCAAAATGTCAATACTGAATTACAATATCATAATATATAACACTACATGCTAATGCTACATTTATACATGATATACATGCCTTTATGTCATCTTCTTCCTCTGTGTCTATCAAGTCTTCTCCTTTAAGTGAGTACAGCTGCACCAAAATACACAGTACATCATCCAAGTTCAGATTCCTGGTGGATGGTAACAGATAATTAGATAAATGAGAGAATAAGTGCCATAATTTGTGTTTGTTAGGGGTATGCAACACACAGCAAGTGCATTTATTGTACATGTAATGTGATAAATACACTGGCTGTGTGTTGCATACCCGTAACAAATACAAATTATGGCATTTATTCTATATATATGCACCTCAGTTGTCTGTTTCATTCTTGTTTTCTGAAATCTTGTTTTCTAGGTAAAAAGTTGATGTTAAAATTCAGGTCATCCAGTGTTTAGTTTGAAGGTTAGCGCAGCCATTGCAGCATGTTAATGTAGAGCTATTTTTATCATTAATTAAAAGCCCATTTCAGAAATACGACGTATATATACATGTATGCACAACCAATGTAATTCCCTTAAAGGAATTACCTTGGTTGTGCATTTATATTTTTTGAAAGGGGCTTTTAATTAATGATAAAAATGTGAGTAAATTGTATGAAAAGTATCTTTAAAAGTTTGAAAGATAAATTCTTACAAAGGTACATTTAATATAATTATGATTGTCTTAAATTTTTCCTGCGTCTTTACAATAAGTAGCTTTTGCATTGAAGTGTAACTAGTTCATGTATACAAAAAATTAAGAAAATGTGAGAAATTTTTCAAATAGAGTACCTGTACCTGTACATGTATATAGCTTGAGTGGAACAGACTCTCTGTATAAAGAGACATGAGATTTGAATTTCTAATAATATTGGAGAGGACATTGAAATACATGTAAATAGAAAAGGTTTCTAGGAAAGAAATGCACATTAAATTTATTTTCCGCTACTCACTGTACACGATTACTCTGTAAGGTGTCCTGTAGCCACTTAAGGGGACTCTGAGCAGATTCTGGTGATCCCATACTCTGCTGTACCAGCTTCTCTTCCTTTCCTAACTCATCATATGTCCCGTTTCTAGGGTTACGGAGTGTTTGTACTGTTGCCATGGCAACTTGGAGAACATCAAGATGTGAAGAAACAGCTTTATAATTTTCTCTGTAATGAAAATATTGTATATTTAACAGCAATTCTCTGTAAGAACCAAAGAATTTCAAAACATTTTGGCACGGCATGTCATGGATTTTTGAGATTTTTGGTATGGAAGTTCAATATGAAGTACTTGTATGTAAATCAACCCCAGTTATTTCAAAAAGGTTGTCGTTGCCATGGTAACCGTGTCTGAAGTTTCAAAAATCGGGAAAATCTATAGGACAAGGCATATCTGTAGGCTTCGTTACCATGGAAACAGGTACATTTTAAATCTTAAATTGCTTTGAATATTTTCTTTTAATCCTTATTATTACGCATATTTGTAAAGTTTTTTACATTCATCTCGGATGCCTTATGTATACAAGATGAAAAATTGGGCCGAAACAGGGTATCAAAAGGCTTTATTTTGGGCACTCAAAAGACCCTTTTTTGCATGTTTTTACTGTTTTACAAGGTTGAAAATTTCATAAAAGCACCAATTTTTGAAGTCCAAATTGTAGTTATTCAATTAGTATCATCTTTGAACTCTACATGAATATAAAAGACTAATTGGGCTAATTTGTCCTTTTATATGCAAAGCAGCATCAAATTTAGTTGCTATGGCAACTATTGGCTGAAAGGTTTCAATACGATGAATTTAAACACAACCTCTATCAAACTATCTACGCATGATATTGGAACAGAAGTTCATGTATACATCTATCAAAGGCGTTTTGATATAAAAATGACCTTGAAAATATTTCAAGGTCACCCGCTGAATTTTCAAGGTCATTAAACTTTAAGTGACCAGATTTGACGAAAAATCCTGATTTTTCATAAAATGAAGGTGTCAATATTTTAGAAACCTTGAAATATTGAACTTAACAGTTATTTGCCATAAAATGATAAATGTATCACTTATTTCTTAGAACTATTGATTACGTTTCTTCACATCTTCGAATATCTAAATTCTTGGTGAGTATGTTGATAAAAAAGGGACGAAATCTGTATTTTTCTTGTTTTTTGACAGAAAAATATTTTCCTATTGAATAGCTATAATTCAATAAATTCTAAGATTTTCTTTCTTATATTCATGTGCTTTCATAATATATATGACCTATGAAAATATTTAAATAAAAAAATCACTAAAATCGGTAACAAAAAAATTAAAAAATCAATATTTTATGCAAAATTTGAGTCTCAAAGTATAAATGACCTTGAACATCAAGCCAATGACCTTGAACATTTTAATTGTTCTTATGTAAAAGATACAAGTCATATGTATACATGCATACATTTTGACAATCTTATGTAACTCTAAAGAGGAATAAAATCAATTTCAAAGATAATATGAAACAAGCAAAAAGGTCTTATGTTGCCATGGCAACAGTCTTTGACGACAGAATTTAGGTAAAACTCTTAAATACCCACTCCAATTTTTCGTTCACTTTATTTGTCAATAAACATACATTTCCATTGATGAAAATCACTAGTCTCCTATTGGTGCCTTTTGTGATTTTTAAGATTGAAAATGGTCAAAAACTCACTAAATTGGCCCTTATTTTCACCTCTATTTTTCGCTTCATTTTGACTTAGTTTGGCTTAATACAATAAGCTTCCTGTAATAAATATCACATAACTAAGTGTACTAAGTAAGAATGGAAGCAAGGAAGAATAGATTATATAAAGATGAACAAGCTGTTACAGTGGTATCCATGGCAACGAAGTCTCCAGAGCTGGCTTATTTCATGGTCCCAAAAGTGCTATAAATAGCATGACCTCGTTACCATGGCAACCAGAGGTCACATTGCATGAAAAGTGTTATTTTCATGGTCAGCACTCAATATATACCCATTATACCGAAAATCATCAAAATCCATGACATGCCGTGCCGAACTATTTTGGTCCTTACAGAGAATGGCTATTAAGAACTAATTATTACTTTTATTCAAAAGAGCTGACAAAACAATCACCAAAAATATACATGTAGTTTAGATAAGTGGATAGGTTCTTGAAAAATATATTTATTTTCTTGACATTTACCTTGACCTTTTGGTCCTTCCTCTCTAGATAAATATTCAGAGAAAGGACATACAGTACATGTACAATGTAGCACACAGTTCATACAGACATAAACAGAAATCTATTTTATATCAGACTTTATCTCATGATGCCACACAGTGAAACTTAAACCAATTTTAAGCTTTCCTTGTTTGATAAATCATATTGTGACTTACATTTGCTTCAACCAATAAATTAACAACTTATAAATGAGCAAAAGTGCTCAACATCAATTAAAAGTACATACATGTATGTACATTCAGACCCTTTTCGCGCAAAGAGTCATAGAAAAGGTCACCTCTGGTTTAAATTGGAAGGCAAATACAGGACATGCAAGGACCATATTTGACAACTCCGATATGTATTTTTCTACATTTCATTGCAGTCACTTTCATCCAAAGTTGCTAAATACTCAACATTTTATTGCAGTCGATTTTGTCCAAATACACTACATTTTATTGAATACGTTACATTTTATTGCAGTGAATTTTGTCCAGTTGCCAAATATATGTATATACACTACATTTTACTGCAGTCAAGTTTGTCCAAAGTTGACAAATACACATACATTAATTTTTCTCAACTTACTTAAATAACATAACGGTAGAATCAATGGTATCTGCTGTTATCCTGCCTGGTCTGCCGCTCAATTTTAATGGAAGATTTTCTCTGGATGCTGCCTCAACCAGCTGTCTATTCACATCCATTACGGCTTCCTTTAATGATAATAATATTAATAGTTTCCTATTGAATTTAACTAATAATCTTTTTTCCAAAAAACACTTTATGTACACTTAAAGGGTTTCTAATGTCAATACACGAGTTTCAAGATTCTGTTACGGACCGTAATTTTTTTCAATTTTTACAGGCGCCACTGATAAAAGGTGGGACACCTGTCCATGGTGTGTAATGTAATATCTAGGAAATTTCACAAATAATGTGAAACCAACAGTCAGAATTAATTTAGAAATCAGACTAAAAGAATTCTACAGCATAAGAAGATCATTTTAAAATAAATAATCGACTATATTAGGATTTGAACATGGAAATCAACCGTAATCAAGAACTGCTCACTTCAAATCACTTGATCTCAACCTAAACTTAAAATAAACGCTTATAAAATTTCAATTCATACTTTTGTAACATTCAGAAAGGCAGCAAGTGTGTCCTGGAAGCTCATATATTTTTACTCTTAAATTTATTACAATTCAAAACAGGCGGTCCATTAACTTGCCATACTGCAAAATGTAAACAGTCCCACTGTTGTACCACATGACCTGAAATCCATGTTTAAAAACCAAATAGTCGCAGTCCGTATTCAGAATCTCAAAACCAACGTATTGTCTTTATGTATAACTTTTTTCACTAGTCTTTAAGAACCTAAATACATGTAGGTTAACCTATTCAACAGACTTTAACTTATATGCAGATACTGTATAATGTGACTTGTACTAGCATCTCATTGGCTTGTCAGTTCTTCAAAAATATTAATTCGGATAAAGTGTACAAAGAAGTGAAGTGAGGTGGAAATAAGTCTTTGTAAACATACAGGAATATCATAAATTTATATAATTACATGTATGTCTCTGAAGTACATAGCTTGGGTCAAAAATCTAGAAACCTTGTTGACCCATACATGTATTAAATATATTTGTATTTATTCATCTCAATAGTACAAAAAAATTAGTACTCGAGTTACATGCATGATGACAGTTTAGGACAGAATAATTGTCTACATCCAGTAGCCCTATTACATTGACTCTATACTTTAAAACTTGTCAATGAATTAGTCTCCCTCATTTTGAAATGTTACATACATGTTTAACCTGGTACTGCCTATTTCTTCAAATAAAATAGAACTGTTCAAGAACAGCTAGGTATGCCATCTGTCACATGTTTGATCATAAGTATGTGACCTTCACCTCACATGTAACCTTGACCCTCATTTGGTGTTGAGTCACGTCATGCTTGACCATCCCTGCAAGTTTGAAGGAAGTATCAATCAACTTAAAGCCAGTTATGTGAAAGTGTGACTACCAGACAGACAGACGGACAGACAAACAGACAGATGGTTGCTGGACAAAGAGATCCTCATATACCACTCTTGCGTTGCAGGCTAATTAAAGCCAGAGGCCTAATTTGATCCATTTCTATCATGATGACTTCACCTTTTGTTTGGAGTAGATCAGATGTTGTAGATGAGGCTGTACGCCACTTGTACTAAATGCTGAGGCCAAACAACCAGGAACAATAGCTGATTTAGCATCTCTGTGTTGAAAAAAAGGAAGAAAATGAACAAAAAACTGTAATTACTGTACAGTATATGTATACAGGAAAATTTTCACCTCCATTTTATTTTCACCTATTTCATCCTTTTTGCCCAATGCCGTGAAGGTGAAATTAAGATGGGGTGAATACAATTCTAGGAAAAGGACTTCTGAAAATAAGTGCAAGTGATAGAATTCAATATTGGGCGACTCAGTCTCTTTAAATATCTATTGGGCGAAAATAAGACAAGGTGAAATCAAAGCTGTATACAGAGAGCACATGTAACATACATGTACGAAACTCACTATTTAACACAAAAGCTCCAAGATGTCAATAGCAATTCATGTATCTAAGACTTAAGAATTTTGTTTATCTCAAAGTATTTATATTTTCTATATATACAATGTACAAAGATTTCTAAAAAGCTAATGAAAGAAATGAAAATTAAATTTGTCAATGAAATTTTCAATAGCCGGTTGGATGGTGATTCCATCTATTGCATTCTATTGTACATGTTCATGTAGTTTTTTTTTCTCTAAAAATATCTGTAAAGTAGTTCTTACTTGTGAACTTTACAGACAGGTGTCATATCCACCATGATATCATTGTTGTGACCTGGTAACCTTGGTAACACACTGACTATTTTATCTAACAATGATTCTGATTGGTGGTTACATGTTGCTGCTAGATCCAGAGTTCTATCAACGAATAGGACAGAGGCTCTGTGCTGGGCAGCCTGAAATAGTTCAAACCTGAAAATCTTTTTCTAACCTGTAACAGCTTGATTCATAAATACAAGTAACATACTGATTTTCATGATATTATCAACTGTGCACTGTACATTACAGAAAGCTTTTAAAGACGTTTTAAGGGTTGAATAAGATGAGCATCAAGGCTTATGATTCAAACTCTAAATAGAGAATAAGATTTAGGTCACCATGGGTTCAGTTTGCAGGTTAGAACAGCTGCTGCAGCATGTTTCTGTTGAGCTAAGTGCATTGTGGCATCACAAGTTGAAAAATGAGCTTATTTTCAAACCTTTCTCCTGTTTTTAGCTGGTATGTGATTGGCTAATTCTGTAGCTAGTATATGACTAGTGTGACCAATGGAATAGCAGTCTTCATTCACTCCTAGTTCCTCAAAGAGTCCATTAAGGGAGCTAATCAAAGTCTGGAAAAAATGACATTCCTATACATCAGGAGGATGTCTTCAATCTTTAGATAAAAATTTTGCATACATGCACATTTATTTATCATTTTTTTTTTGTCGTCCAATAGAATTTTTACAGATAAGGTTGGGGATCCTTCTACAGTCTTTAGTCTAAGCTTGTCTTTATCCTCTACTTAATGATCATGTCCTTGAAATTCATAGAAAAAAAATTATGCAGAAAGAGGAAAATATCAAACATGTCTAAACAAACAATTATTGCAATTTTCAAAATATGAGGAAAATTTATATTACTTTCAAAGGGCATTATATAATTGAATAGTTTGTTTACCTTATAAAGGATCTGCAGTGCTGTAGGGAGATGATGCATCTCAACTTCTCTCAAGGAATCAAAGTTTTTCCTTTCACCCTGTAATTGAATATACACGCATCTATTGGAGGATTCAAAATCCAGGGTGAAAGTGATACATGCTAATAATATATTCAAAATTGGTCAATTACATCAAATTCTATTGTGTGCACACGTTATCCTTATCTGCTATAAAGTAATAAAGCCGATTTACATGTATTTTATGAAAAGGGAAATATTTACATATGAACTGTGTTTCCTTTCTATGCAATTATATAGAGCTATTGTTTCTCACTCTCCACTGTAGGCAAATACAATAAGTATATGATGTTATGCGAAAAGTAAAGGGGATCCAGTGGTGGAAACCATATGAATACATTGCATAATTATTGTATTTTGACTAATCACAATACATCTCTATGATTGTTTCACTAAATGCGAAACTGTATAATACTATAGTAGTACTTACTTTACTTGACTGTAGTTGTAGTTTGATTCTATTCAAATCTGAATCCATCAAGGGAAATAAATGATGAAATTCTGGACATACAAACACATTGTTGGACACAGAGAATGCTGAAATAGGAACATGGAGTACCTCCGCTGTATAATTCTGCAAAAAAAGAGAAAATCTGATCATGATACATGTATACATGTATATCACAAATATGTCATGGCCGATTGCGTCTTTTCTGACGTAAAAGCATTGCGATGTCATGAAAATTCCTTTGAAAACATCATATACATGTATGTACCGGTAACCATGGTAACCCTGTTTTCCTGAATTTCATACTGGTTTCCATAGAATTTGATGACGTCACAATGCCTTGATGTCAGATACCTGCACAAATGGGAAGTAACTCGCTATTTCAAAAAGACTGAATCATGAAAGAAATTTGCTAAAGGAATGCTATGATGTATGAAATAATGAATTTCTTGTCAAATGGAATACAATTTAATGTGAAAGATAAAAGAAAATATACATTGTACTTTATCCTGATTTACATGTATACTGAAATATACAAGAATCATTGAAAGGTACAAAATATAGACGTAATATTCATATCAGGTTCATGAGACCAAGAGCAATCAAAATGACAGAGTACTCTGACAAATAGTGTACAATAATTTGTTGTGTATAAACCTTTGCTACGTTCATGGTCAGCGTCTTACTGCAAAAGTTTTTCTCATTGAATGTATAATATACCAAGGCGTAATTCAAAGGAACCTGAGATAAATCCGTGAATCATTGTCCATACGAAAAGGTTTACTTGAATAAAACCGCAAAAGAATTTTAGTACCAGCGAATTATTGTACAAGTACTTATACAGTATAAAGTTTTGAAATTTTAAACAACTGTTCAGTGCACATCCTTTTTCTTAGCGCAGTCAAATTTTAGTGAAAACCTAGCAAAATTTGGACCAACTAACATATTAGTGTAATCCTAAATTAGTACACTAGACTGGATCATTTTCCATTATAATGTATGCGAGTGAAATGATTTAGCTTTGTCTTGAATTAGAGCATTCTAAATAGCGCTTAAACTCTGTTAGAATATGAATCCTGCTAATTTAATAAGTACACATACAGGAATTTTGTTATATCAGAATGAGTTCACGTCTGATACCATCCCAGATTGGAAATAACTCTGTAAATTGTAAAGACCTAAAGATCTAATAGTAATTTATTTCTTCTTAATTCGAACACAGAGTATCAAAACATTATTACCATGTTTCCCATCCATTGTAAGATATCCTCCTCCAGGTTTTCAAAGTATCCAGTTCCCTCCCCTTCCCAGTGTCCACTGCGTGTAAAGCTATGTAGCTGTGGACTCCCTGTCGTAATAACAATGACATACTGGAAACTACTCGCTCTGACAATGTCCGCAATAATCTCAGTTGTCACATCTTGTAATACAGAGCTCACAATAAACACTGCCTTTTTCTGAGATGACTCTGCACTCTGAAATTATGGTAATTCAACACAAAAATGTTATGGCATAATTATACAAATACCATAATGAACATGATTGAACGTTAGTCCTATGATTACTTTAAATAGAAGGGTCTCTATTGTTCACACTATGATGTTTTTATATAAATAACTTTTCTGTCTTTGACATGTTTGAGATTTGCAAGTTTGGTCTACCAAAACCCCAAAACACTGTAATTTTGTTAATTAGACAGACATCTACTGTTTCTATCAGTCTTTTAATTTTTCATTTAATCGTAAACCTTTTCATTCTGTTTCATCTTTATCATGTTTATTCTGTTACCTCGTTCAAAGAGAAATAATTATGAAGGCAGCAGTATATATTGTAGATCTAGAATTCTATATGTAGTAATTTCACTTCTCACTATCCTGTTCACTAAATACAGAGCACCCTATTTTGGCGTTTTTCTCTGAAATATACCATTATCATCTTATAAATTGATATCCAGTCAATAGAACTATTTTTAGTCGTAACAGAAACTGCCCCCCCTTTTGGTTGTGTGAAGCTTAGTTCAAAAATGCCACGGAAAATAAAATGTTTACGGGGATTTTCTATGGTAAAAATGACTTAAATGCATGACAGTCGGATGCCATGACGTCACGTTTACAATTGTTGATACAAAGAACAAGATGGTAGCAGGCCGAAATTAACATGGGAATTTCCCTTAGACATTTTATTTTTCGTATGGCAGGTTGAATATAGTTGAAAAGGTGAGTTCGTGCACATTTCCAGTATACAGCTAAAGGAGGTCACGACAATCTACAAAGAAAATGAATATTAGGAAAATACCTAGGACGGCTGAGAAAATGACCAAAACAGGGTGCTCTGGATTTAGCGAACAGCTGGACAGTAATTCATTGTATGTTAAAACTCAATTGCAGCACTTCATATTTCACTGACAGTAAGTAATGCATGTATACTTTGTACCGAATACTAATATTTATCATTACCTCGAAGGAGGAGAATTCTTTAATGGCTGTAACACCACCATCAACAAGTTTCTTAAAGCCGCCTTGCCAGTGTAAGATCTCCACACAAGGTTTGTCTATAAATACCACAGCTTTGTTACATTTGGTGCAAACCTTCTCCCAAAGGACGGTGGAGACAGATGAAACAGTCTTCATCATTAATGGACATCAGTGGACATACCTGTAAACAAAAGAAGAGTACGTATACATGAAAAGTATTGCTTTTATCCAATTCAAGTCAAAAATTGTTTCAGGTCTGATAAAAACTTAAATAGCATTTAGCCATTATTAAAATTCTATCATTTGGACCAATCGATCAAAATCTCAAATCATGTCCGACAAAATTTTCATAATGTTCATTACTCAGCAAAAATGATTTAAAATAAGTTTGATTTTGTTTTATATTTAGGATAACTGCAGATTTATTAATAAAGAGTTGCTTTCATAAATCAAACAACAGAATGCTTTCTTGCAAATTAGTTCTTAATGCAAAGAAATCGATTAATTTTCCATTTTTAAATAACGAGCCTTTTTTTCATGCTGCCATATATATTAACTGATAGGGCCATTTATCACATGATACACCCTTTATTCAGTTACATAAAGCCATGTCATAAATAAATGTTATGATAACATGTTACATATCACTTTGAGAGCATGGTCATTGGATGAAGCACTCCAGATCCTTTGTGACGTCACAATAGAAACGGCGACGTTGGTGTGTTATTTGCAAGAAATGAAGTAGGAATTATAACTTTTTGACGTTATTTTGATCAATTACGTGATATTTCATGTGATAAAAAGAATCTCAAATGATGTTTCTATTCCATACAGTATTTATGAAATTCGTCTTGTGATTTTAATCTCCTCGCCAAGGCTCGGGAATGTAAAATCCACACAACTCGTTTCATAAATACCGTATGAAATAGAAAATCATTTGAGATCCTATATATATCAGCCAATGGTAGAAAAATAAAATGGCCTGTTCCCAAATTGCAAAAGGGATTGCTTTTAAAATTACTGGTGTCAGAACAGTATCCGGACAGTAACAGTTTCCGGGCAGTCGCCCTTTTCAAGTACTTTGAAGGAAATTATTTTCAAACTTTGTGTGACAATTTTGTAGATTTTTAAATGAAGAATTCAAATCACGAATCATATAAACACAATTTTGCATCTAAGTTGCTTTATCACACTGTCTTTTTATCCCTTTCTGCCCCGTTTAATATCGCGCACCAGGGGGAAGTCGCCAAGAACCATACTTTTGTCGTGATTTGAGAAGTTTCGGTTCTATTATATTCAAAATTATTTTTAAACAGCCATTTGTAGAAAAGATTGGCGAAAACAATTCCCAAAAATCATCCAGTTTACGCTAAAATTGATCGAGATTGACAGATTTATAATCAGGTGTCCGGAAACTGTTGCCAGTGATTTGCGAAAAATGGCCAAAATATAGGGTCATAAAATCGGTCTAGAAACCATACTTCTTGAGAGATTTGATATTTTCTTTCAACATGAGTATCTGTGGGAAGGGCATAGCATTATTTGAGTGAAATTTGAATGTTTTCCATTGATGGACGGAAGAGTTATCCCCGAAAAATCTTCAAAATCGTCCGGAAACTGTTCCGACACCAGTAGAGTTGTTTGAACCTGCAGTGAATCGGAATAGGCATGATGGGAGAGAGGGAAGGCTAAGAATCATTGTTTCAGTTTAGATTTGTAGACAACTGACAATCATTGAATTGAATAATGAGAAACCGTGTAGACTGACCTTTACTGAAAAGTATAAATTGCAAAAAAGTTGGCTGTGGTGACAGCCAGACAGTCAAGTGTGGAACCCCCCCCCCCCCCCTTTCTACAATTTTAATCGATGAAATCTGCAACAGTGAGCAAACAAAAAAACTCCTTAACCATCACTATCACTTTAAAAAAGGCCTACAAGAAGAATATTAATACCTTTAAACATATGAAAATAAGAGATGTGGCCTGAACACAAACCGGAAACTCCTTCTGTCGGAAAGGTTTGAGAACGGTACAAAAAGTTTCGGAATTTTCTCATAAATGAATTTATCAAAAGGTACTATGATCGATATGGAACATCATTGATTGATCGTGAGGTGGATCATATAATTCTAGAGTACGATTTTGTATAACCAACATATTCGAATGTAAGTGTTCTAATACAGACAAGTGTTCGTTTTGACAATTTTAAATAAATTAAGAGCGTTCGATTATAGTACTGAGACGTGTTCAGTCGATTGTTCTTAGGGAGCAACCATTTGATTTTTATTGGGGGGGAGGAAGACTTTTGCCAGCCGGAAAAATTTTTTCGGCCTTTTAAAGAGCCGGAATTTTTTCGGCGGCCTTTCGGGCCGGATTATTATTTTTTTTGTAATTTTCCAATGTTGAAAATTACTCCAAAGTGTAAATAGCGTGATTTTTCAGCCATATTAAACATCAAACACAGAATGAGTTCATCTCTTGCTAGTAGATCTCTTCGTTTTAATTTCTTGAATGGCATATGATGCCTATAATCTAATTACTTAAATCATACTCAACGGATACAGGCTATATGGTGCTACATGACTTGCAAAATGCATAAAGTTTGTTCCATTTTTTATACTTAGTTTATGATATACAAAAAAGTGTTTACTGGGCAGTGGAAAGGTCGGAAGAGAGGGGGAGGGGCAATTTTATGATCCGGAATTTTTTTTTTCGCTGGGCCGTAATTTTTTTCCCCCTAAAATTTCGATCCGGATTTTTTTTTGCAATGTCTTCCTGCCCCCCCCCCCTCCATAAAAATCAAATGGTTGCTCCTTTAGCAAGTTATTAGTATTTGCATATTGTGAGGGTGACTTTACATAGAGGAATGATAGAAAGGAAAGCCATTCGAGCATTTGTCACCGTAGTTCGTATAACATATACCCTCAGTGGCGGATTCAGGGGGGTGCGGAGGGAGTGCCCGCCCCCCGGCACTGACCCAATATTTTCCCAAAACAGGTATATTTTTGCCCATTCTCAGTAAATATCGGCAAAATTCGTCCCTTGACCCCCCGGCAAAGGGGGCGCTGGATCCGCCACTGACCCTCGCTGCGAGACGCAACCAGTGGCGTACGTAGCTATCATGTATGCTTGTACATGCTAAACTTTGAAAGCATCCACTTCTTTCTAAAATTTCCGAATGTAGTAGTAAAGTACTATTTCATGCAGAAGAACTGGATGCAAAGCCCAATTTATTTGGCCTCCTTCAAGGCAATGCCCTGAAACAGATAAGGAACCCTCCTCCGTTATATCGTGAAAACATCCACTTAATTTTGGCCTTGCTACGCCACTAACTGGCAGCAGCATTTAAGCGTACCGGAGTCTTGTAAGCAGGACTATTGCACAGCAACTTCCCGTTCACATACCTGTATTTTCCCGAGGGTTGATCAAGGGGTAGGAGTTGGGTCCATACTATGTTTGTGAAAAAAGTGTTAAACTGCGAAAAACGACCCCTTTACTTTAGATGCGTGCATGTGCCAGTCTCCCTCATATTAGCAACAAAATTACTAACTGTGCCTATTGACCCCCATGGAGCCACATTGTGTCCTGTCTTGACCCAAACCTGACTCAAATTTCTTTGCAGGATTCATCATGGCCTTTGGCAATAATGTCTTCGTTTCAGCTAGCAGAGCATAGAGCACCGATGATCTGAATTCTCAATTTTGACAGTTTATTGGAGTATGATCTTATAATATTGGTTTGTCACATTGCAAATTGAGTAAAACCGCATAGAAAAAAATTCCATGGAGGGGGTCTTGAAATAAGACCCAGGAGC
Organism: Pinctada imbricata; assembly: GCA_033119305.1. Classification (NCBI taxonomy): domain Eukaryota; kingdom Metazoa; phylum Mollusca; class Bivalvia; order Pterioida; family Pteriidae; genus Pinctada; species Pinctada imbricata. The sequence goes on from VSWD01000005.1 coordinate 73,956,548, forward strand.
CACATAGCTCACATGAGAACACAGGAAATCTTACAGCGACTGTGATTTATATATGCTTATCACGAGCCTTATATAATGAGAACAAAAGGTGATCAAAGATCTATACATAGCTCGCCATTAGGGTTGTAACAATTACCCAAAATGTCGGTTAACCACGGTTCAAAATCTCCGGCTCGATTTCAAACATTCCAGTTGAAATTCAAAAATTCCCTTTTTATGAAAATTCATACACAAAAGCAGTAGTGATTTATGAAATTCTACTAGAATACCACTAAAAGTATGGGGAAAAGTAATCTTGGATAAAAATATTGAAGTGCAAAAACATGTATCAGAAATGAAATTAAAATTATGTCAGCAAATTTCTTCTTTTGTTAATCATGGCTAATATAAACTAAATTGGGGTAGCAAAATCCTCTAAAACCGGCCTCACTTGTAGCATTTTTGCACTCTTTCAGATAAAAAATTGTCTCATGAAATTTTCCATTGCAAAAGTGGTGTTTTGGGGAAAAAACAGTTTTTTTTTAGTTCAAAATCACTGAAAATAGGAAAAAATTCTTAACTTTTATATGGTTGATGATTTTAAAAATTGAAAGGTGTGAATACATAGTATTTTTGGTGCTCTTTCAGATGAAATATAATGCAAGTTCCAATTCTTATTTTTACTTTGTGTTTTGGGGTAAAATAGTGGAATCTTTGCAAAATTTCAAAGAAATTTGAGGAAATTTTAATTTATTCCTGCTTCTCAGTTCCTCAATATTGCATATGATCGTCCAATGATAATTTAAAAACATCTTTAAAGTCTCCTCTTTGAAATGACATATATTTTGTATTCTTATTTTTTGCAAAATCCTCGAAATTGATCTTTTTATACAGAAAACTGTATTTTCAATTAGAAATCTCTGATTTCTGTATATTAATTTAAAGAACCCTTATTTATTATGAAAGCAATGATTGAAAGCTATTTTCTAGTGTAACTTTTCACACTTTTTCAGATTATGTATGCTTTACTATTATTTCATTCAATTTTTGCATTAAAATAACCAAGTCAAAAAGGACGCCAAAAACGTGTCAAAAATTAGATATCAGATTTTAATAAAATGAACAAACTTGAATAATACATCCTTCCTGATAACCTAGATACCATTAGTTTTTCAATCAATGCAACTGGTTCTGGAGAAGATTTTTTAAGAGGGGTACCCTCTGGGGCCTATTTGCCATGTCACAGCTATATCTCTTGGACAGTGTTACACAATCACTTTCAAATATAGTATATTGACCTTTTGATTCAAAGGTTTCACATCATCTTGGCTCAATGTTACATGATCAAGGTCAAGATCACTCAGTACTTTTACAATAAAATTGCATGTTCATGAATAGGATGTCTGGGCCTTATGTTGTGGTACATTTAAATGATTTTTGCTTTTGACCCACATATTTCACATCACCTCTACCACAGGTCACGTAACCAAGGTCAAGGTCACTTCATAAAAATGTACATGCTGATCTTGTACAGGCATTATATCTCTTTAACCTCATAAGATTTATAATATTTTGAAATTTAGTTGCTGTATGATTTTAATTAGGATCTACATGTAACATTACCTTGATCCAAAATCATTTTTGCAGCTGTATACCTCTTTTGATGCCACTTGAGTGCATCAAGATTTCACAAACGTACATGTAAAAGTAGTCTACATGTGTTTGTCGACAGGCTGAACCTCATTTCCACTTCAATTATTGCAGAATACTTTAAAAAATCAGTACACTCATACAAATAGGAAAACAGAAATGATTATTATTAATATACTTTTAATATCACACCATAACAAAATCTTAAAAATAACAAGAAATAGAATACACTGTAAAATAATATATACCAAAATCTACCAAGAGTGGAGACAATTATAAATCGACTCATATTCCCTCTATCCTGCATTGTAATGACTGAGACACATAAAATGACCATATGTATTTCACTTAGCTTATCCTATATACATAGAAATATCTCTACTTATATTATTTGAACAGTCATCTAGATACCTTTTAAGAGGAGTGAGGAGGGGGGGGGGGGGGGTCTTGTGCAATTGAAAAAGAGGTGTGTGTGTGTGTGTCCTTAAGAGATGCCAAATTAATAGAAATTCATACATGTATATCTACAGTAAAGGAATATTAAGGTTTATCAAACTCCATATCATTTCAATTAAAGTGCACATATATTCAATTATTGCACCTTTGTTTCAATGAAATTCTGTTAAAAAATTTAATCTTATTTCCAGTTTTGAGACTCTCATGAATTTAATCACTCTCTTGTTGAAATATCTCTTAGTTATTTGTGTTTCTGCAAATTTGGCTTCCATAGGTTCCAGACAACAATTTTCAACAAATTACATGAAAAACTAGTAATAAGAATTTTTTTCTAAAACATATTCCATGGGTTCTGACTATAAATCTGCATATCATGTAGAAAAAACAAGAGGCCCATGGGCCACAATGCTCACCTGAGAATAGTTGAAATCTGACAGTACTGGTGGTGTGTAAACAGACCCTCTGGAGCCATATTTGTTGACTGATTGGCACGTAAAATACCAACTTGGAAGGGGACCTTGAGTACTAATTGCTTCCTGGTTTCGTAAAATTCTGTGCAGCAGTTGCAGAGGAAAAATTGAAAATGTGTCAGCCAATCAGAGTCCTCGACAGCCATATTTATTGACCGATCAGCACAAAAAACACAAACTTGGTAGAGAAGTCTGCGAAAATGTAAAAATTTAACAGACAGACTGACGAAGGGGTACAACAATAGCTCACTAGAGCCTTTGGCTCAGGTGAGCAAAAAAGAAAATGGTAAATTCTAAAAATTTAAATCAGATTACAAGTAAAGGATGTTATTACCAGGTAGTTCATACAAGAGTGATATTATGCAATTCTGAATGGAGATTAGAAAAACTGTGAAGTGTGAAATGTAAATACATCAAGTCAAATTGCAAGCATTATACATTGTACATACATGTATTTCAAATATTATTTTCATTAGTGCGAACAATATATATGTTAATGATATGTATCTATAAAAGTGGGAAAAACTGTACATGAACAAGTAAATCTGTTACAAAATAATATAAGTATCTACAAAGTGAGAAACATTCTGTAAATTTTGCATTATAAAAAATTCAATTGAGCATTCAAAGAATAAGATTAATGAAAATCAAGATACACAATAAAGTACAAATAAGGCTTTTTGAAAGTAGGTCAAATCTAAGGTCAAAAGATAAAAGTAACAAAGGAAAGCTTTGGTCACAGACATGCATGTTGAAAGTTATGGTACAAGATGTAAGTTTTGGTTAAAGAGAATCTACATGTACATGTACATGATGTATATAAAAGTTACATTCCCTCTGGTTCAATAGCGATTTTTGGAAAAGAAGGTTGTAACTTAAAGTAAAGGTAAAAAGTTATACAAAATGTATCTACGAGATGTTCAGTGCATCTGCTTGATTACACTTTATGTGAAAACAATGTGTTCTGGATCTAAATGGATAATAGAGATGACAAAGTGTAACTTTTAGTATGTTTTCCCAAGGTCAGTTGACATTTTTCCATTTCTAAAATTTTTCTTATAAATGTACTCAGATTGTAAATGGGTTGTACAAGAAGAAAATGATAATGAAGACAAAAAAGATAAAGCCTGTGTTTGTGAAACACGAATGCCCCCGGTGGCATCTTTGTTAGTATAAATGCCATTTTCTGTTGAGTACGTGAAAGGTCAAAGTCAAGGTGACGAAGTCAAAAGTTTTTTTCTATCAATGAAATGGTCTTCTCACAAGGAATACACATGTGAAATATGAAAGCCCTATCACTTTTTACTATTCAAAAGTTATGCCCAATGTTAAAGTTTTTGAAAAGTAGGTCAAAGGTCAAGGTCACGAGGACAAAACTTTCGGTATCAATGGAAAGGTCTTGTCACAAGGAATACACATGTGAAATATGAAAGCCCTATCACTTACCATTCAAAAGTTATGCCCAATGTTAAAGTTTTTGAAAAGTAGGTCAAAGGTCAAGGTCACGAGGTCAAAAATGTTGGTATCAATGGAAAGGTCTTGCCACAAGGAATACACATGTGAAATATGAAAGCCCTATCACTTACCATTCAAAAGTTATGCCCAATGTTAAAGTTTTTAGTTTGGACAAACAGACAAACAGACAGACAAACAGATGGACAGGCCAAAAACTATATGCCCCCGAATCTGTGATTCCGGGGGCATAAAAATTCAATAAAATCTACCAAAATGTACAATCTTTATCATTAGAATATTTTCTTGCAAATTTTTTTTTTAAAGTCCATCACGAGTTTGTTGTTTACAAGAATGATATTCTTTCAAAGTGATTCATATAATAGGCATATAAGCTATGAAATAAAACTTGTCAATTTGTAAAAACTACAAAAACTTGATAGTCACAGCATTAAGAAATGACAAGTTTATTATAATCAAATATACATGTACATATGTTAAGTAACAAGTAGTGAATATTAGTGACTATACATACATGTATATATAGGAATGTTCAGAAGTATACAAGAATGAATGGAAAACACCAAAAAAAAAAAAATACCAGTCACTATGAATTAAATGCAAACAATACATAAATGTTCATTTTGTATCAAAATGTAAGGACTTGAATGCGTAGCAATAATTATTATTACGAGACCATTAAAATGCAATGAAACTTTGAGTACATAAAAGAAATTCAGCATTATTCATTTTATCATGAGATAAATATTTTTTAAAACTAGAAAGACAAAACAAATTATGACAATCAAAAGATATGCAGCTCATATGCAGATTTTAATGACATCCCAAAGATTTGAATGTTTTAAAACTTTAACAATCATCCATGGTATGTTTATGGCACATTATTGAATGCAAAATTGATAAGTTATTAAAATAGAATCGTATACAAAAGTGTACAATATAGTCTAATATTTACTGAGAATTATATTCCTCTACTCTACAAAACAATTCCTTGATAATGCTGGTAGGAACTTTGGTCAATCGGACTAGAGAGATTCATATTTCTTTAAACAATTCAAATCATAACACAAATGTATATCTTAGAATATAAAGGCCCGAGATTCAAATGATTTAAAAGAATTATGTCCAGTACATTTAATTACTTCAGTGTTTCTTTTCACCTAAATAAGAAAGTAATATGAAAGATTAGAACGAAAATATTTTAAATCAGTGATCAGTCGAAAGCTTTATTTATTTAGACCGTCCATCCTGAACACCCATGCGCTATCACTTGGCAGTTCATTTATAGATATTATCGGCATATTAATCGTGATTCCGCCTTGTTTTCCACCTGATTTCCAATCTATCTTTCCTTTGTATCCAAGCATTGTTACGACTGTAGTAGATGTGGGTGACGGAGCTCCGAGATGAAGAACATCGTTATCAGGCCAGTCTAACACAATGGCATAAACAGAGAGTCCAGACTCTGTCTTCTTGGAAGTATACCTATATTGATCAATATCAATGTGAAAATATTACAAATATGCTGATTATAAGTGTTTTCCTGTAAGTGTATTTTTTGTGTGCATGCACATGATATCCTATATTTCTTTTCACATTTCTTTCACCAACACCAAGGACAATTCAAAATTCAAAGACTTTCAAATAGATGTGAATAATCTTTCATCTGTCTACAGACTTAACTTTGATGAGTACTTTTAATAATATAAATGTCAGCAATTTTTTCAGGGTTCAAGGTCATTGCTGCAACAATAAATTTCAATTCATATAGCAAAAGCTACATGTAAATCACATTACACTTGTGAGCTGAGATGCCAGATATAGGTGTTCCTTTTTTTCAAATAAATTATGTGTAATATAATTTGATATTTTAAACATACAAAATATGTAGGTAATCACAGATTACAAAGCTCACCTCATGGCAGCAAATTTCAATTCAAACATATTTCTATGTACATGTACATTGGCTCTTAAAGGCAAAATCAATCAAGTAGAAAAAGTAGGTCAAGGTCATTTTATGAAAGTTTGATCTAAGATACGTCCAATATGCAAGTTTGGTACATGCTGCACTTATTGCTCAATATTGGTTTTTAAAAGCAAAATCACTCAAGTGGAAAAAGCAGGTCAGATGCTGAATCCGATGCATGGGTACATCTCAGCATTCTAAGATCTGTAGCATCAGTACTTTGTCAGATACTAAGCTACCCCAAACTTCTAAACCAAGTCACTCTGAGCTACCCCAAACTTCTTAACCAAGTCCCTTGAGCGGAAAATGTAGGTCAGATGCAGCATCTGATGCATGGGTTCACCTCAGCATCCAAAGATGAATCACTTGTGCAAGTTTGGTTACTGTAGCATCAGTACTTTGCCAAATACTGAGCTACCCCAAACTTCTTAACTGGACGCTAACACGGACGGGGACATGCAGGGGTATAGCATAAGCTCACTCAACTTCGTGGAGGTGAGCTAAAAACTGCATATTAATATTTTCATCATTTAATTTCTTTAGATCTTTCATAAGCTGTAAAAAAAAATCATTTTTACCAAACTCCAGTTCTAATTGTGTCATTTTGATGTTTCCATGGCTTTGATTCATAGATGGCCTCTCCGTTAGTCTTGAGCCAACCTCCCATCTGCCTCAGTCTCTCCTCGTATATAGGTGCGATACGGCCATCGGGTGTAGGTCCAACATTGACCAGTAGGTTACCTCCACAACTGGAATATGTTTCACAAGTAACAATTAATTAAGAGTTCTAGACATGGAAGTCTACCATCTTTAGATAACAGTGCACACTGTGATACTACTGATCTATGTTTTAGTTTACAAGTGTTTGCATATAATTTTCTTTTAAAATCAATGGCATAAGAGTAAAACTTGGTCATGAAAACAATAGACCTAAACAGGTTTATTTCAATGTAGTATTAGTCATCAGTATTTAGACTGTGGCGTATGCAAATGATATGTTCCACAGGAATCCCCTTTGATTAAACCAAGGAAATGCTGTCTATATCTACTTTATATGAATTTACTTTAGACCTATCATAAGGCCATTATCATCAATTATATAATGGTAATCAATTCTGGTCAAGAATAGACGTATATTTGGAGAGCACTTAAACAGAAAATTTTGTATCTGTCCGTGCACCATATCATAACATATGATGAGCATTGAAAAATTTCTGTTTAAGTGTACTCCGATTACATGTCTATTCTTGACCAGAATAGATAACCATCATATAATTGATCATAATGGCCATAGTATTTACTTGGTTTAATCAAAGGTGATTCCCATGGAACATATCATTTGCGTATCACGTGATACGCCACAGTGATTTAACTGTAACTGACAATTTCACTGTCAAAGAAAATTTCTGAATAAGAATAGAGTATCAGCCGAGTTTTACCTTATAGTTGTTGCAATCTCCCTTGTAAGATCTTTCAGGTCCAAGAAATCAGCAAATGTGGCAGTGCGTCTGAATTCCCAAGCTTTACGATCTATTGTCATACAATTCTCCCACTTACGTTTTTGTAATACACCTAAAATATATCAACAACAAATCACACTTTCAAATGTTTGTTTATTTTTTGTTAACAGGGACCTTTTCCAAAATTATGATTTTAAGGGTTCAACTCTCTAAAACAGTGCTTCTTCTAATCACTTCAAACTTTTCAAAGAAATATTGATGATTTTGTGATTTTGAAGTCAAAGATTTGAAGATAATTGACCATAATGTATAAGCAGAATAATTTTCATATGGGGAGTAACCTTTATTGTAATAGGGCTTCATAAGCCTTTAGAATCCTTTAAAATTTGTGTGAAAATATTCTAAATTGTATATGATTTTTCTGTATCAAAATAAATTAGGGACTGAATGCCCAAGTGGAATACGAGCGGACCATACAAAAGAATATCATTCAAGCAATATTGTCTACTTAATATACTGATGTATGTGAACTTTTTAGACAACCCTTATATCATATATATGTTATAATATAAATGGATGAAAATAGTAGTCTAAGAGCTCTCTGATATCCATTACTGCACTGTATAAGGGTTACATTTCATATTACCTGGGTTGAACTTGTCATTACAGTTGAGAAATCCACCATGCTTACATCTGATGTTTTTGCCCCATCTGTCATTCACAACAACTGTTTCCTTTACTGGGCTATAAATTAGAATGAAATATTTTTTATCGTATTTCTGAAAATAGAAAAGTTTTTGTGAAACAAGTAAATGTACACAAGTACTTCACTAATAAGTATGAAATTACTGTATAACCAGAAATTTTTGGGAGCATCAAATTTCGCGATTTTATAGTAAAATATTGTGTCTTTATTTTCGCGAGTACAATTTTTCGCGATTCCTAAATTACATGCAAATCTGTACATATGATGTTACTGTTTTGTACCTTACATTATTGAAGTTTTAGTGAGGTCTGTGATAAGAGTACTGTGACTCAATTCACATTAAAATTGGGAAAAGTAAAGCATGACGCATGTACAATTTGAACGAGATGTAAATGATATACCAATTTATGTTGTAGCTTATCAAACACAATTTTTCGCGATTCTAAATCACTCGCGAATAAAGCAAAAATTAGACTCTCGCGAAAATTTCTGGTTATACGGTAATAACCAAACATGTTATACTCAAGTTTATTCCTTCCTAACATGTCATTATACAACCAAGCTAGGAACTGAGTGTTTGTGAAACAAGTTAATGTACACAAGTACTTCACTAATAAGTATGAAATTAATAACCAAAAATGTTATACTCAAGTTTATTCCTTCCTAACCTGTCATTATATAACCAAGCTAGGAACTGAGTGACATTCCAGTATGTGTTATTAACCATCCAATCACCATCCGACCATACCACCTGTTACTTACCTGTCATTTTATAACCATGCCAGGAACTGAGTGGCATTCCAGTATGTGACGTCTACTATCCAGTCACCATCTGACCATTTCACCTGTTACTTACCTGTCATTATACAACCAAGCTAGGAACTGAGTGGCATTCCAGTATGTGTCACTTACCATCCAATCACCATCAGACAATACCACCTGTTACTTACCTGTCATTATATAACCAAGCTAGGAACTGAGTGGCATTCCAGTATGTGTCATTAACCATCCAATCACCATCTGACCATACAACATCTGGTTTGTAACGGTTGACAAGTTCATACAGTTCAGGCATGGTCTTTATCTGAATATTGAAACAGAACATAACAATATCAAATACAGAATTAACAACCAATTTACATGTTATGTATCAATGAGGTGTAAGAGGTTCAGTTTTCTCATGTTTCTGTTGAAGAATTTTAGTAATTTATTCAACATGCAGTCCTTCTCGATTTCTCTAAGGCCTTCGACAAGGTACCCCATCGTTGCCTACTCCACAAACTTCAGCACTATGGAGTCAGAGGAAACACTTGGGAATGGATACAGGATTTCCTCTCGGATCATACAAAGAAAGTAGCTCTTGATGGTTCCATGTCCAGTTCATGTGATGTTACGTCGGGAGTCCCACAAGGCACAGTCCTCGGCTGCTTGCTCTTCCTTGTGTACATCAACGACATGCCAGCTTGTATCCAGTCCCCCGCACGCCTCTTTGCTGATGACTGCCTTCTCTACAAGCAGATTAGGACTGTTGATGATTGTGCTAGCCTCCAATCTTACCTGGATAAATTACAGGAATGGGAACACACCTGGCTCATGCAATTCCATCCAGAGAAATGCGAAGTCATCACCATCAGCAATCGCAAACAGTCCATCAAATATGATTATTGCATCCATGGCCATCAGCTGGAGCACGTCAACAATGCCAAGTACCTCGGGGTTACCATTAACAAGTCCTTGTCATGGAACGGCCACGTAGATATCACCACCAAGAAGGCAAATCAGACCTTAGCCTTCTTGCGCAGGAACATAGGCATGTGTAACCAGGAAGCCAAGGAACAAGCCTACAAGACTTTCGTCCGACCAACCCTGGAATACGCTGCACCTATCTGGGACCCCCATACTGCCCGTAACATCAACGCAGTTGAAGCTGTACAATGACGTGCTGCCAGATTTGTAACTGGTAACTACCATCAAACCAGTAGCGTCTCATCCATGCTGAACGCTCTATCATGGGAGAGCCTACAACAACGCAGGGCTAGAGCAAAGACCATCATGCTCTACAGAATCATCAACAGACTGGTTGACATACCACCAGAAGTGTATCTCATTCCAACTGGCAGCCATACTAGAGGCCACTCTTTTAAGTTCCTCCAGCCACACACCAAGATACTTCTGTGCAACACTCGTTTTTCCCGAGCGCCATACGATACTGGAATACCCTACCATCGCCAGTGGTTGAGATCAGCTCTCTTGAGGCCTTCAAGCAGAGCCTAGCCAACATCACCATCTAAGCACCAGTCTGTATTTAACCTTTTAACCTTTTAAAAACTTGTAAACAGTGTCCTGTGTGCCACGAATGGGCTTTTAAATCAAGTGCAATTATACTCGGAATCGAGGGATGCACTCAATGCAGAAGAAGAAGAAATATTATGCTTACATTCAGGATAAGGCCACATTAAGTATTTTCTTTGTTAAGCATCAGAGGGCGGGTAGGTTTACCGGGTATAGTTTGCAAAAAAACCAAACAACCTATTTCCATATTTTTCTATCACTAGTTGCTTTTTTCAAGACAGCAATTTTCATGGGGTATTTAATCTAACAAAGGCTAGTTAACCTGAAAAGTAACTAAAATGACACAAAAGTATCATTTTCTTCGCTTTACTGCTCTCTTTGATATCTCTCAAGTTTTCCTTAGATATTATAAAATAGCAATCCAAGGAATGCTTGTGTTGCCTGCGAAGTGGATTTTTTTTTTATTGAAATAAGGTCAAATATCAAGGGCAAAGTCACTAGGTCAAAAAATATGGAATGTTTAGAAAGGTCTTTTCATAAGGAATACAAATGTGAAATATCAGAGCCTATCACTCACCAATCAAAAGATATAGCCAATCTAAGATTTTTTGCAAAGTAGGTCAAATATTTAGGTCAAGGTCACAAGGTCAAAAATTATAAGTATGTGTAGAAAGGCTTGTCACAGGGAATACACATGTGAAATATCAAAGCCCTATCACTTACCAATCTAAAAATATAGCCAATCTTAGATTTTTTTAAAAGTAGGTCAAATATCTAGGTCAAGGTCACGAGGTCAAAAATTATGGTATGCGTAGAAAGGTCTTGTCACAAAGATTACACACGTGAAATATCAAAGCCCTATCACTTACCAATCAAGAGATATAGCCAATGTTAGATTTTTTAAAAAATAGGTCAAATATCTAGGTCAAGGTCACTGAGGTCAAAAATTTTGGTATGCGTAGAAAGGTCTTGTCACAAAGATTACACAAGTGAAATATCAAAGCCCTATCACTTACCAATCAAGAGATATAGCCAATCTTAGATTTTTTGAAAAGTAGGTCAAATATCTAGGTCAAGGTCACCAGGTCAAAAATTATGGTATGCGTAGAAAGGTCTTGTCACAAAGATTACACAAGTGAAATATCAAAGCCCTATCACTTACGAATCAAGAGATATAGCCAATCTTAGATTTTTTGAAAAGTAGGTCAAATATCTAGGTCAAGGTCACGAGGTCAAAAATTTTGGTATGTGTAGAAAGGTCTTGTCACAAGGAATACACATGTGAAATATCAAAGCTCTATCACTTACCAATGAAAAGTTATGGGGTGTGACACCCAAAGTGTGACAGACAGACAGACGGACAGACGGACAACGGACAAAGTGATCCCTAAGTGTCGCTATGCTTCGCAGGCGACACAAAAATGTCTCAATGTTGTTTATTTTTAATGGATAGGTAAATAGATTTCCATTGCTTAACCAAATGCTTAACAAAGAAAAACACTGGTTTGGCCTAATAATCTTTTCCTTTATCTTTCTTACTCTTAAAACCGTTAGTTAGTATAGCTCTTTCACCAGTATGTATAAGAGTACAGATTTCTACTATGATGAAAACAGATGAGAGAAATGTCTTGTAAAATAGGTGTCAGTAATATAGAGGGATGTTTCCTGGGAAATATCATTTTTGACAGAGTTACTGTACATTTGGGACAGTATCTGAAATGGAATCATCATGACACTATCAAATTCTATTATATAGAAACCTTACTAAAACTTTGAGAAATGACGGTACAAAATTGACATTACCATACCAATTCGAAAAAGTCATAATGGTTTTACGTCAGATACCGTCCCAAATGGAAATTAACTCTATATTTCGCAAAGACTCAATAATTCCATAAAGCGGTAACTTACCCTGACGAAGTCCTGAGTCTTGTAATTATTTGCAGCATCTTGTAGGTAGAGAGGATGGTAGAACTCAAATAGAGAATGATACACACCAAAATGAAGGTCAGTCTTGTTTCTTATAGACTGTGCCAAATCACCTGGATATGAAAGAAAATTATCTCTTTAACCTCATGATCAGTACTAGAACCATCTATTAAACATGTAGGTTGCTGTTTTCTATTACTCTAAATAAGTATTAAGTACAGGTCCACGAAAGGATCAGGCAGTTGAAAACCTTAAAATTTTTACAGAACTTTTTTCTCTTGAAATGTGTTCAGATCAGCGTCCATATGAATGTTCTGAAGGAATTTTCCTCATACATGGATGGTGCAGAAAGTCATAGAGGTAGCAAATTTGGTTTAATTATATACAGATTTTTTTCCCATCATTTTTTTCCCTTCATAATCCTTGATAAATTTTGAGGTGAATATCTCGCTTCACCATCGCTACCCCGAGAAATGAATATCATGTGTTTGATTTGTACCACATGGTATATCTCTGACAAAACTGAAATAAAAAGTTTTGCAAAAAATGTTGATGTATCACCCCTGCCTGATTCTTATATGGACCTATACTTAATACATTATAGATCCTCTAATTAGCCTTTTTCACATAACTGTCGTCCAGTTGTTTTGGACGGCAAAATAAGTACTTTTCCTGCAAAATGACATCAAGTACAATCAATTTTTAACTGTGACGTAATGAGAGTCGGTACTTGCCGTCCACAAAATGCTAGTAACGCAGTTACGTGAAAAAAACTTATTCAAAATGAATATAAAAATTTAAAGTAATTTGTCTCCTTAGAAATTACTTGTATGACAATAGCTACATGTATTAGCAATTCATATGTCACACAAGCAAGGTATATATGAGAAAGCATGGCAAATATTCCTAAGAGAAATATTTGGCATTTTTTAAGTTTAAAAGTATAGATGATGTAACATAAACATTTCTTTAATAATCATTTCACTGCAGGAGCTCATATGCACCTTTGCTCAAGATACATGTACATAATATATTGGAAAGGGGGTGGGGGAGGGGGCTGACAGAGGGGTACCTCTCTTCCCCTCCCATGCCCTTACCTCCCCCTCCTTTTCACCCTTCCCTTACCTCCCCCTCCTCTTGCCCCTTCCTCCCCCCTTCCCTCCCTCCTACCTTCTCCCACCCCCTTCCTCCCACCTCCCTTTCACCCTGTCCCCCCCTCTAATATGAGTGTTTTCAGTGATCCTCTATTAATGAACTAACCAACAAGGTCCCTGTTTGGTCCAACATCACCTGCGTTCCAGTTAAAGGAGTATTTACTTGGCCAGTTACAAAATCCCTCATGATGCTTGGTGACAAGTACTACATATCTGAAAAATAATTCAAATTATAAGAAGAATTTGAATTAGTTTTTAGGAAGAGGTCACAAATTATGTATGTAAATTTAAAGTTCAAATAAACAATTCAGCATAACTTTAAGATCTATTTATGTTTAATGTCTTTGAAAAAATACAGAAATCATGAAGCTAAAATTCAACTTCAGTTGATACATACTTAAACTTCAAAGTAAAGATATGCATTTTGTTTTTGTAACTTAATTATTTCAAAATTAAATTGGTGTATCTCATGATGCAGGTCTTATAGCCAATGCATCTTTTTACATATAATTTGTAAAACTAATTTTTCTGTTGATTAATCATGAGCTTGTTTCAGTCAGCAGAGCATAGTGTATTCCCATGATGATGACATACCTCCAAATTAACCAACAGATTGGATTACAACTCTCTGACTTTATCCATTTACATCTACCATGCAAAATGTTGACATTGAAAAACTTAAATTATACATAAATTTTCAAAAGAGATTTCATAACCGACCTTTTGACTTTTCTTTGAAAATATTGTTTGTAATTCTAACCAAGACAGTGATGTATACTATGTGAAAACAACAGAACATTTGTAAAAGTCCACCCATTTTAACATAGCAGAGATGGATAAAGTTAGAGAATTGTAATCCACGGAGGGAGATAACTCTAGCCAATTTGAAGATAATGTTGCTATATATACACTCAACACAGACAGCTTTGTGCCTATAATGCAGACTGCTTTTGATTTTGTGTTATCAAGGCTCCTGCAGGTCACTGTTTTGCTTGTGACGACAGACTTCTTGTTTATACAGCAGCTCTTCAAAGACCTTGAACTGACTGCACACCCCCCCCCCCCCCCCCCCCCAAAAAAAAGTGGAAGGGTTTTGTGCACATATTATAAATCCAGATATCAACACCATTCCCTGATTTGCATTGCAGCTAGATGGCCACCAAAAGTCAGTGCTGGAAGCACATTGGTCTTCATCATTTTATGTAAGTGTCACTTACAACATTTAATATTTTGGCTTGTCGATCTGCTTCGATTGTTTGTATCGTCATGGTGGGTCAGCTAGTTGTGTGCGTGATCTCTTTCAGTCTTTGTCAACAGTTACTTACTGTTGTTTGTTCAAGTTGTTTTGTCTATTTAATATTCATTGTTTGATATAATCCTGCAGGTGTTTTACATTGTGGTCAGTGCAGGCAAGACTTGCTAGGGTTCTTTAGTACATCAGATACTTTCTTACCCTGTTTGAGATCTGAATACGGTCCAGATCGCAAATACATCTAACAAAAGTTTGACAGATGTTTTTGCACACTTTCTGTCTTGATGTCATCAAGTTACTTGGGCAGAAAAGGTGCCTAAGTTTTGAACAATGGGTTTAAGGTAGGTGCCGAAATGCAAATCAGAACGGACATGCTGCACACGCTGTAGAACTTTGCACACTTGCGTTACACTCTTATACACGTCTATTTACTATGTTGTTGTTTTCTATTACCCTCACAAGCATAATAGTAAACAACAGCACAGTAAATAGATGCATGTAATAATCTCCAATGAGATTAAGTCTGTATATCAGATATCTCTCAATTTCCTGTATCATCACATCTAGAAATTCTTACTTGGCCCCAGAAGCTGCGAGAATATCTGCCCATTGATCAGGATTGTAAAATTCAGCAGTGAATTGAGCAGCGAAATCAGCATAAGTGAAACCTGGGCGGTAGTTCTCCTTCATGAAATCCACGACGGCGGGTAACTTAGCAGTTTTCCACTGTTCCCAGAACCAAGCTGAAGAAAAACTTGGAACAGAAAACACACCCCAGTGCATGAATATGCCAATCTTGGACTTGTCATACCAGTCTGGTAATGGTCTACTATCAATGGAATCCCATGTCGGTTTATATCGCTCGCTGTCTACCAAAATAACAAGATAAAACAAGCAAATAATACTTGCTGCAGTTCCTTTCATTCTTGGTTTTTGTCCGCTTCAATCACATGACTAGTCACATGACTTTTGAGTCAAACCGACCACAAATCAGTCCGGTTTTTATCGTCTGAAGTAATTTGGAATTTTTTAATGACCTTTTGCCTTAATTTACTTTATGTACAATGACTTGATAACTACGTGAAAATAAGAAGGATTTAAGCTTTGATATAAACTTAAAAAAAAAAAACATCAATCGTCATCAAAGGAACATGCGTGTTAAATATGCCCGGTCCAGCATATCTTTTCTTACACTGCACACTGGACAACTCTTGATCTTGAGGAACACTGTCAAAATATCAAAGATGGCTTGAATGATCCTTTGTTTTATCTGAAAGTCCCCAAGTTATTGATCACGAGCTCGCTTCATCCAGAAGAACACGTGTACTACTGCTTTTTGTCCCGATTTATATAAATATCCATTTCATATAATCAGGGACGTATGTCCCTGATATAATTCCTTTTTTTTAAAACCTAGAATTGTTTTTTTTAGTGAGAAATTTTGTTTTTAAGTAAAAATAATTGGACGTTTTGGGAGACCAGTTCTGTTTGCCCGGATAAAGAGGAGGGTTGTGCACACTCAATCAGGATAACCGACGTTATTTCTTGAAAGCGTTTAGAATTTGTGACACTATTTGCATCTCCTGTTTATGATTTGTTTGCTATTGACCCCCATTATGTTTGATGACGCAATATTTGTAAACAATGAGTCAAATATGTCTAATATAAATTTTGTTTTCGAAAAAAATGATATATCCGGAGAGCTAGTTTAAAAGCACTACACCGTTTGCTACCAGTCAGTGTAGCAGTCAGTGTAGCCAGAGTCGGCTTTGGAGTACATTGGTACCCCTCCAGTGCCTTTTCTAAAGGACCGACCGATATTTATCACCGTGATGGGACAGGTGCAAATTAGCATGGGGCATGCACTATCCATGGGATCGACTAAAAGTTTTTTTTAAAACACATCTTGAAATTCAAAATAAAGTAAATGGATATTTTCATATCTCTTTCATGCATGTATACAACAAATGGAGTTATATGAAAAAACAAATATAAATTGTTTCCATTTTAAATACATTTTTATAGCTAACCTCGACGAAGTTGAGTGAGCTTATGCTATAACCCCGAGCGTCCGCGTCCGTGTCCGCGTCTGCGTCCCCGTCTGCTTAAGAAGTTTGGGGTAGCTCAGTATTTGGCAAAGTACTGATGCTACGGTAACCAAACTTGCAAAATGATTCATCTTGGGATATGGAGGGGAACCCATGCATATGATGCTGCATCTGACCTACATTTTACGCTTGAGTGCCTTGGTTAAGAAGTTTTGGGTAGCTCAGTGTGACTTAATTAGTTAAGAAGTTTGGGGTAGCTCAGTATCTGACAAAGTACTGATGCTACAGTAACCAAACTTGCACAAGTGATTCATCTTGGGATGCTGAGATGAACCCATGCATCGGATGCAGCATCTGTCCTACTTTTTCCACTTGAGTGATTTCGCTTTAAAAAGCCAATATTGAGCAAAGTATATATGCTACATGTACCAAACTTGCATATTGCATGTATCTTTGGTCAAACTTTCATAAAATGACCTTGACCTACTTTTCCGCTTGAATGATTTTGCCTTTGAAAAACAATATTTAGCAAAGTATAAGTGCTACATGTACCAAACTTGTATATTGGATGTATTTTTTATGAAGCTTTCATAAAATGACCATGACCTACTATCTTCTCTTGAATGATTTTTCTTTTTAAAAAGAAATATACATGTACTTAGAAATATGTTTAAATTGAATTTTGCTGACACGAGGTGAGCTTCGTAATCTGTGATTACCTATGTTTGATTTTGAACATCATTAATCATCTCACACATGTTTTGTTAATACATGTCATGTAATGTCATGCTCGACGCACGCAATGTGCTTAAAACTTTAATAGAGTATATATTAAAATCTTTAACCCCGTTAGTTTGTGTGTTTTGGGGTTTTTTATCCTCTAGGTGAGGTTGTTCTCTGTTGCTTCGATAATCTTTGTTGCTATCTTGTGTATTGCGGTCCGCTGCGATGTGGTCTTTTTTGAGATACCGGTAGTTTCCTAATCTCCGTGCAGCTAACTTCCGAAATCGAAAAAAAAAAAAATGAAGTTTTCTTTCCTTTGTCGGCAATTTTTTTTGATTGAAATTTACATTGGGGATATATCTCGGGATATGCGCTAAAATTAACATAGAAAAATCCCCATCAAAAACTATTTTCTTTTACTATGACGTAGTACAGACATATGACTAGCACAGTTAGTTACGAGAGTTCGATATCTACCCTCAATATGATTTTTTTTATCGGAAACTACTCCGACAAATGAGACAAAACTTCAATTTTCTGATTTCCAAAGTGAGCTGCACAGACTTTAATTTGGCTTTGACGTGATGTTTAACAAATATGGACAATGACCATATCCCAATACACAGTACAAAATCGATAATTCAGAAAATCTTAAACTGAAGGCATACAAAATCAGGGTAAAACAGGAATCAAAGTAAACAAACAAAAACTTCTACCACATGAAAAGAAGCGAACTCCCGATATGGGAGTGAGAAAAGAGTAAGCATCTCCCGCTTGCATGCAACACACGTCGCTTCAATTCGGTAAAATTGTCACATCCGGTTACTTCCATTTCGGAAGATACGAATACATTCTGTGCTTGGATGGTTCAAATGGTCTAAGACGGAATATCGCCTTCCATTCTGAACAGTGGGACATTATATAGTGTATGACGAGCTCCCCGTATCGACCGCTTCAATTCGGTAAAATTGTCACATCCGGTTACTTCCATTTCGGAAGATACGAATACATTCTGTGGTTGGATGGTTCAAATGGTCTAAGACGGAATATCGCCTTCCATTCTGAACAGTGGGACATTATATAGTGTATGACGAGTTCCCCGTATCGACCGTAGAACTACTTCCTCAGTGACGATGACTGAGAAGCTTATCTGAAAGACGCCTAGCTCTCAGAAAAAAATATGTATGTATACATCAAAGGTAGGCGATGAAGTAAGTCGCCACTCAGAGAGGAAGAACATGTTCCATGTTGATGTATAGGGTTTTGGCTACATTTGACATTAAATTGCGTCTCTGAATAGACCCTACATAATTTTAGAGCCGTTTAATTTTGACGAAAACCTATCTGCAACATACTGAAATGTTGGTTTATCTGAATAATCTTAGCTTGATGTACCACTGATGAGGCTTATATTGTATATTGATTCGAAACATGCATGTCTGATGCAATGAATTTGAACACTTCTGTCATCTTTTCTATATGACGGTGAAGTTGAACGTCTAGAATTGTGATAAGCTCACACTGTATCACAGTACATGTACAGTAAATGTTTTGAATATTTTCCCCTGCAATTGTCGTCATAGCACTTTCTATATAGACAGAACCACAGACAGTGTATGTATTTAATATATTTTCATTTTCGTGCGTGAACATCGAAGGCGGGTGCGCCTAGCCAACATGCAGGGGATGCTTACTCCTCCCGGGCACCTGGTCCCACTTCAAGCTCGCTAGGGGTCCTTCGATGCTCAATTTGGTGCTCTGTCGTGAGTGCTGTTGAGATTATCGCCAGGATCTTCTTTAACTCATGTAGTTAGCAAACCTGCCTCATGCCGATTATTTTGCTTCTGAATATATAATTTAAGATAGAGATGACAAGAGAATATTGCATTATTCATGTAAAGAATGTACTACGTGAAATAACGGGTAACGGCCGCCTGTACTTTCCCCTGATATAATATTGAGACATAGTGATATGCAAAGATAAATATGTTGCGTCAATGCGTGGCTGCGTATGGCAAAAATGAAAAATTCGCACATCTCTACCCCCCTCCCTCGTTCGATACACGATAAACGTTGTTCGTCATGGTCGGGAAAGTTTTGTACTGACGAGGGTTAAGTACCCGAAACGTGCATGTCTGGTCATGCTGCAAATTTATCTGGTCTTATATGATGCTGTTGAATTTGAAGACGTTTAACATTTGTGATAAGTTTTGTAAGTATTAATTTTACTGTGGAATTTGAAAAAAACCCCGGTCTTTTAGAAGAAGCCTCTCATTGTGAAGCGCGGACTGTGTTGCAATTTCCTTTTCCAAAAACGGATTTAAATGCGATATGGAGGACTTACGAGTAGATTCCCTACTTTGCTCTTGAATTTATAATTTTCATAATCCATATTTGTGCACCACATGATAAATCCATGGAATTTCATTGGTTGAGCATGCGCGGATTATGAGAGAATAATACAGTTTTTGCTTTACAGCTTTACGTTGCTTGGAGAGTTATGAAGGCATTGTAGGTGTCCCCTATTCCCTGTAAATAGAAATTTCAAGCGGCTTCAATGCACGTTTGTATGGGTACTATTCTCTCATAGTCTCTCACCGACGCTCGAGTTCCTGTCTAGGCTTGAAAGCTCTCTAGCGAAGAACATAAGTTTCGCACATGTATGGAGAATTTGTTAGTAGAGCACAATCAGAGTTCAAGCCCATAGTAATAGAATACCTGCTATATAACGGAACACTACTTTTTACAAGGAAAATGCAATCCATCTCATAGATTGGAGATTTAAAAATTGGAAAAGACTCGAATGATTTTTTGGCAAAGCGATATGAACCAAGATAAAACGTTCAATTAGTAAATTTGATAGTATAAAGATACCTAGCGTTTTCAAAATTTGCAAAATTCATAAGTATCATTAATAATTTGGCAATGAGCCAATTCATTTTACTGCCTAGCGATATGTCAACCTATAGTAACAAATGTAACAACTGCAGCTCTCGAAGAACCTCAGTGAATCCGTATACATTGGAGGGTTTTGCGGATGTAATCCCGATACCACACAATTTACTGTCATATAATGGATGGTCGTCCAAAGTCGGTACAGGATGCGATGATGCAGATCATTTCATCTAAGTAAGGGTATTGTCGCTTTATTGCGTCTGTTACCTTCACAACTTCCCTTCGTAATACGGTTGACTAGCATCCTTCTCCCTTTCACGAACAAGACCAATGGCATCGCACGTAACAAAAGATTGTGTTATAGCACATGTCTCTATGGACACTCTCATATTGTTTTGGTACTGTATGCCTATATAATGGATATTTTGATAACCATTATATAGGCATACAGTAAAACAATATGATGTGCGGATCGGCGCAGAAGATTTAACTCTTGTTGTCGGCACAGTCTTTCACTTAAAAGTGAAAGACTGTGATTGGTGACAAGGTTTTGCTGTAGGGGAATTCCCTTGCATTATTGTTATGCTCTTTCCACCGTACAAAAGGGAAACTTGTGAAGGTAATAGTTAATCTTTAACTCATTTGTGTCACACTTATGCCCTTTGCCGTGTGGAGCTCGTAAAAAAGTTCCCCGCGAGGGGTTTGACAGTAAGTGTTTTGAATATACTTCCCTGACATTGTCGCCATAGCACTCTCTATATAGACATAACGTCAGATAGTGCATGATTTTTATATATCTTCATTTCCATGCTTCATTAACATCGACGGCGGGTGCGGCTAGCCAACAGGGGATGCTTACTCCTCCCGGGTACCTGGTCCCACCTCTAGCTTGCTAGGGGTCCGTCGATGCTCAATTTGGTGCTCTATTGTGAGTGCTGTTGAGATTATCGTCAGGATCTTCTTTAACTCATTTGTGTCACACTTATGCCCTTTGCCGTGTGGAGCTCGTAAAAAAGTTCCCCGCGAGGGGTTTGACAGTAAGTGTTTTGAATATTTTCCCTGACATGGTCGCCATAGTACTTTCTACATAGAAATGGCCTCAGACAGTGCAGTTCATGTTGTATATACATGTATGTTTTCATTTTCCTGCATGATCATCGACGGCGGGTGCAGGCTAGCCAACAGGGGATGCTTACTCCTCCCGGCACCTGATCCCACCTCTAGCTTGCTAGGGGTCCGTCGATGTTTAATTTTGTGCTCTATTGTGAGTGCTGTTGAGATTATCGTCAGGATCTTCTTTAACTCATTTGTGTCACATTTATGCCCTTTGCCGTGTGGAGCTCGTAAAAAAGTTCCCCGCGAGGGGTTTGACAGTAAGTGTTTTGAATATACTTCCCTGACATTGTCGCCATAGCACTTTCTATATAGACATAACGTCAGATAGTGCATGATTTTTATATATTTTCATTTCCATGCTTCATTAACATCGACGGCGGGTGCGGCTAGCCAACAGGGGATGCTTACTCCTCCCGGGCACCTGGTCCCACATTTAGCTTGCTAGGGGTCCGTCGATGCTCAATTTGGTGCTCTATTGTGAGTGCTGTTGAGATTATCGTCAGGATCTTCTTTAACTCATTTGTGTCACACTTATGCCCTTTGCCGTGTGGAGCTCGTAAAAAAGTTCCCCGCGAGGGGTTTGACAGTAAGTGTTTTGAATATTTTCCCTGACATGGTCGCCATAGTACTTTCTACATAGAAATGGCCTCAGACAGTGCAGTTCATGTTGTTTATACATGTATGTTTTCATTTTCCTGCATGATCATCGACGGCGGGTGCGGCTAGCCAACAGGGGATGCTTACTCCTCCCGGGCACCTGATCCCACCTCTAGCTTGCTAGGGGTCCGTCGATGTTTAATTGTGTGCTCTATTGTGAGTGCTGTTGAGATTATCGTCAGGATCTTCTTTAACTCATTTGTGTCACACTTATGCCCTTTGCCGTGTGGAGCTCGTAAAAAAGTTCCCCGCGCGGGGTTTGACAGTAAGTGTTTTGAATATACTTCCCTGACATTGTCGCCATAGCACTTTCTATATAGACATAACGTCAGATAGTGCATGATTTTTATATATTTTCATTTCCATGCTTCATTAACATCGACGGCGGGTGCGGCTAGCCAACAGGGGATGCTTACTCCTCCCGGGCACCTGGTCCCACCTCTAGCTTGCTAGGGGTCCGTCGATGCTCAATTTGGTGCTCTATTGTGAGTGCTGTTGAGATTATCGTCAGGATCTTCTTTAACTCTAAATAGAAAAAGAAAAGTAACATGCATATTGATTTTCTCAAATTTATGTAATGTCATAGATGTATTTCATGTTATCATGTGCCTGATTTAGTTGTAGCATTCTGCGGTTGTATTCAGCTATGAACTGTGCAGGGTAGTCCTGGTGGAGATTCTGTTCTGTTCATTAAATCCAGGGCACCATGTTTTGGTAATATCTTCAGCATACAACATACATTGTATAACTTATTATCACCGAAGGTTGACTTAATCAACCTTACAAGTGTCTTCAAAATATTTTGTTTATGGAAATTACAATATTTTACATATCATACCGTCATCATTTTGTTCTAAAATATATCACTAGTGAACTGCGATGAAGAAATATATCAAACATTTAAGAATATAAAATCCCGGTAAAAATTTCCCCCCTTTTTTAGCTCGCCGGGACGAATGTCCGGAGAGCTATTGTCATACCCCCGGTGTCGGCGTCTGCGTTGGCGTTGGCGTGCGCGTGCACAAAAACTTTAACCTTGCTTATAACTTTTAAACCAATACAGATTGGGGTTTCATATTTCACATGTGCATTCCTTGTGACAAGACCTTTCCATGGATACCAAAATTTTTGACCTTGTGACCTTGACCTTGGAGATTGACCTACTTTTGAAAAACTTTAACCTTGGCCACATTTTTTGAATGGTAAGTGATAGGGCTTTGATATTTCACATGTGTATTCCTTGTGACAAGACCTTTCCATGGATACCAAAATTTTTGACCTTGTGACCTTGACCTTGGAGATTGACCTACTTTTGAAAAACTTTAACCTTGGCCATATTTTTTGAATGGTAAGTGATAGGGCTTTGATATTTCACATGTTTATTCCTTGTGACAAGACGTTTCCATGGATACCAAAATTTTTGACCTTGTGACCTTGACCTTGGAGATGATTGACCTACTTTTGAAAAACTTTTACCTTGGCCATATTTTTTGAATGGTAAGTGATAGGGCTTTGATATTTCACATGTGTATTCCTTGTGACAAGACGTTTCCATGGATACCAAAATTTTTGACCTTGTGACCTTGACCTTGGAGATGATTGACCTACTTTTGAAAAACTTTAACCTTGGCCATATTTTTTGAATGGTAAGTGATAGGGCTTTGATATTTCACATGTGTATTCCTTGTGACAAGACGTTTCCATGGATACCAAAATTTTTGACCTTGTGACCTTGACCTTGGAGATGATTGACCTACTTTTGAAAAACTTTAACCTTGGCCATATTTTTTGATTGGTAAGTGATAGGGCTTTGATATTTCACATGTGCATTCCTTGTGATAAGACCTTTTTTATTGTTGTTGTTGCAATTTACATATGGTTGCCACCGGCGAGCTATGTTGTCATTCTGACAAGTCTGGTTCTTCACACTAAGCCACGTGTAAGGAATTTTTATAGACATGGTCTTGATAATATTTATTTTTTAAAGGATGACAACAGAATATTAAATAAAAATCATCATACATGACAAGGTAATCTGGATTAAGTGATCGGCGTAATAAATAGCAATTACCATTACTGTTTTTAAGATAATGGAACTAAAGAAAGATGTAAATTTCGAGATTCATGTTGCATTAATATTTACAAAAGAAATTTCGTTTCCATATGATAATGTTTCATCATTTGTGTAAAGAGGGGCGCCAGGATTTTGATGTGACCAAAAAATTCTAAACCCAATGTCATACAGTGCTCTGACGGCACCTACGTCGTAATAGCTATGGAACTCTATGCATAGCTGCAAGACATTTTGAAGAACATCTGAAGCTATCATCTCCACTAAGGATTGTTTTTCATTTCCTTCAATATCCATTTTTAACACATCGATCCGTCTGTTTTCATGTCCTAACTCTTTCATCAATGTCTTTAGAGTTTTTAAAGTCCACTTTGACTTAGTGCTAGTCATAATGTTTTTGTCGCCGAGTCCAAGTCGATAAAAATGAATATGCTCACGCTTGTTATAGTCACCAGACCTCATGCTCGGATCAAATGCATATACGTCACATCCGTAAGTTTTCTCCATATCTTCATCGAAGGAAAAGTCATAATTGATTCCAAATGAGTACACAAGACAGGGTGATTTTGGTCGATAACTTTCATCGTCACATATATCCCAACCACCATCCACAATTCTTCCCATACGACGTACCCTTCGACAGAAAATTTGATGTTTTACAGCATATTTGGAAAATGTTGCTAAGTTTTTCAAGACATCTGCCCTCTCCATATGACCAAGTCCGAGCGGTTTGATTGCAGGAAGATCTGTTCCTACATCATAATCTCTTTCAGGTCGGGAAGAAGTTGACGATGCGTCGACACAGAATAAATTCACAGTAAAACAATTCACTCCATCTCGACTTGTCATTGTCTTATTTTTGACGAATTCCCAATTTCTTTCATACCAATAAATTCCACAATTTGATTTTTGAAGCGTCATAAATCCTGTCAATAGTTGAATGTAATCTCTTTTTGTCTCATTTTGTCCCATGAAATGTATTTCTATGATAATTTGTCTAATAAATTTGTATCTTATACTTTCAAAGAAGTCATTTAAAAATGCAAAATCTTTGGTATCAATTCTCATAATTAATATGTTCGCAGAATTCTGCTGTTGAATGGTTTTCTTAAATTCCGGAATAGACGGGAAATCTGTTCCATTCTGAAATTTGGAAGAATTGTATTTCCTTCTAATGTGGGATTCAAATTTCGCACTCGATTCGTGGTGATAATTATATACTATACATCCAGGACTAGGTCTTACGTATTCATCTTCACATATTCGAAAACCACCATATCCTATGTTTCCTAACCGTTTAGCTTCCTTGCAAAAGCACTGTAAAGTAGTGATATAACGTTCGAAGGACAAAGACAAATTTTGAAGAGAAAGAAGATGCAGGTTATTCTCAGAAAAAATCAAAGTATCAAGATTACAAATTGGTTGAGAAATATTTTTCTTATCGAAAGAATAATTTCGGAGTTTGTCTTGATCATTCGTCATAATGCCTTTTCTAGTTGAAGCCTTTATGAATGATATGGATAAAATCGAATTGTCCTTTTCAATTTCGATATAAACACAAAGTATTAATCCCAGTGTAGTAATGAATGCTAAGGTTCTCCTCAAATGAAATCTGGTTTTGCAAATTTCAGG
This sequence comes from Pinctada imbricata, assembly GCA_033119305.1. Taxonomy (NCBI): domain Eukaryota; kingdom Metazoa; phylum Mollusca; class Bivalvia; order Pterioida; family Pteriidae; genus Pinctada; species Pinctada imbricata. The sequence goes on from VSWD01000005.1 coordinate 73,982,477, forward strand.
AACGGCTGAACTTCTTTTATCTTCCATGATTTCTTTAAAAATATAACGATACTCTGCAAGTAAGAATGAATATCATGATCCATTGGTTCGAGAACTCTCTGAGATAATGGATAGAAAAAGTTATTTTGACACATAACATCTGAGATAATGGATAGAAAAAGTTATTATGACACATTACATATATATAATGTGTAAGTATAGTAACAACGATGAAAATATTGAAGTGAGATAAGCAGTTCTATTGAGTCTTATTCTAGAATGGATTTGAGACGGTATCTGACGTAAGACCATTATGACGTCATGAAATGGGTAATGTCGATTCTGTACCTTCATTTCCCAGAGTTTAAGGAGGTACTGAACACTTGGACGCCAAATTCAATTTTTCTCAAAATTTCTGGAATTATATATTTCTTGTCTGTCCTTGACTATACAAACTTATAGTTGATTCTATCCACAGGAAAATTTTCTACGAGACTTTGAAATATGCATTAATCGACGTTTTCGTCAATTTCTTGATGACGTCATAATGTTGAAAGTGTCATTCCAGTTCTCGTAAAGCTATTGGAAATTAATTTTGATTTTACTTCCAAAATATCCATAAATATATTGCACTTACATATGGAAAAGATAAAATGAATTGTATTTTAAACACAGGCAGAATACTTGAATAAAAGATGACACTGTCGCTAAAAAATTACAATTTCGAGCCAATTTACTGTAGTTGCTAGTTAATTATTAGGAATCCTGTGGATGAATCTTTGTCAAAAACTATCAAAATTATCAAGAAAGTTCAGAGATGATTTCATAATTAAATGGGAAAATTGAATTTAGGATTAAAATATTACAAGGCATTATATTTTCCAATTTTTTCTTCCAAACCGTTCTCCTGTAACGTAAATTTGTCACTAAATACACTGTGATGAAGATTTAATTTTCTATTTTATACATGCTAAGTTTCAATGCAATACATTTAGTAATAATGTTTTTATTGCATTTTGAATGCGAAGGTTTGTGACGCCATTTCCCCCGATAACGTCGAAATGACGTCGTGGTTTGCTCATGGATAAAACTCCCAAAGTCCTAAATTTCGAAAATCATCAGGATACTCAAATGCGTATATCACTCAGATTATCAAATAATTTAAGGGAGTTAAGACTGTACTTTTCCTAGGAAGCGAGAAAACAAATAATGCCGCTGCCATTTTGGTGTTCAAACCCTCCTTAAGGACCGGTTCAATAGAATTTGATGACGTCACAATCAGTTAACGTCAGATAAAGTCCAAAACGGGAAGTAACTCTGGTCATCGAAAATTCCGAATATAGTTTCTAGAATTTAGCACAAACTCGAGTACCACCATTTCTACAAAATCTGATTACATAGATGAATACACTTGAAATACTTTCCTCTTTTCATTTAAAAAGATTCGTCCTTCATTATGCGGAATTCCATACGTTTACTACTTATCTCTCTTAAATTCAATTTTGACTGAAACTTCCCTCCTATATGCTATTTCGAACATAGACTGTATTTGGATATGCTACTGAATGGACATTACAGGGAATCTGGAACCGCGCACTCTCTGCAAATTGCACAAATTTAATTTTAAAAAATGTAATGATCGCTGAGCGATGTAAGTCCCCTACCGGCATAAATGTATGTTCTGCATCTATGTTAATCAGTTCAATATCTGCAATACCATCTAAGAAAAGTATAGAAAACTTAAAATCTCACGAAATTTGCTAAGCCCAAGGGCCGTAACTCTTGTGAAAATTGGTCAATCTAAATTAACTCGAACTTGATCAGTATCACACTAAAATGTATTCACATTCTAAAAATCAGTTCATTATCCGCAATAACAGTCAAAAAATGTCCGGAAAGCTGAAAATTTCATAAACCTTGCTTAGTTCAAGGGCTATAACTCTTGTAAAAATAGTTCAATGGAAACCAAGCTCAAATTTGGTGTGTATCACACTTAGATGTATTCATATGCCAGAAACTCATATCATTATCTGTATGATAGAATCGAAGAAATGTCCGGAAAACTGATTTTTTAATGATATTTGCAAAGTCCAAGGGCCATTACTCTTGTGAAAATAGGTCAATCGAAATTAAACTCAAATTTGATACGTATCATACTATTATGTATTCACATATTAAAAATCAATTCATTATCTGTAATTACAGCCAAGAAAAGTAAGGAAAACTGAAAATATGCAAGGGTCTAACTCTTGTAAAAATAGGTCAATGGAAACCAAACTCAAACTTGGTGTGTATCACACTAAGATGTATTCATATACCAAAAACTCAGTTCATTATCTGCAACAGAAGCAAAGAAACGTCCGGAAAAATGAAATTTTCATAAAGTGCAATAACTCTTGTAAAAATGGGTCAATCAAAACCAAACCCAAACTTGATCTGTATCACAATGAGATATATCCACATACCAAAAATGAGTTCAATATATGCAACAACAGCGACCAAAAAAAAAAAGCGGAAAACTGAAAATGGGACAGACGGAGGGACCGACAGGCAGACAGACAGACCGAGAGGAAATTAAGAGTCCCCTTCGGTGTTGTCGGTAGGGGACTAAATATAAAGGGCACTTCTAAAATGAATTTTGGCTGTGTCTATGAAAATCACTTTGGATTTGGAAGCATCACTGATGAGGATCGATTTGATATCCGGAACATGTGTCTGGTGCATAATAAATTCGTTTGAAAATTTCTTCGAAGGTATAGAGTGATCACTGACGAGGGTTAAGTACCCGAAACGTGCATGTCTGGTCCATGTTGCCAATTTATTTGTTCTTAAATGATGCTATTCAGTTTGAATACGTTTACATACATACATACATACATACATACATACATACATACATACATACATACATACATACATTACAATTAGAACACTTCCGTATTATTCAAAAGAAAAGGATTTGATTTCAAGATCACCATCGAAGCAGAACCGTCAAAGAATGAAATATCGAGTTTTCAAATGGAATTTTGACTTAAAACAGATCGATGACTTTTTAAAATTATTTTAGAATTTTCAGACTATTTGATATGTAGAAAATGTGTATGAAATTACGTACATGTGGGAAGATGGACTGTGAAACAATCCAGCATTGATGCAAATTCCTCAATCCAATTTACAAAACGCCGTAGTTCATCTGATTTTCTTCTGCACTATTCATTCCTTGTAGAAGTCTATTTTTGGATCCATGCACGCTTACAGTTCGAACTTTAAAAAAAATTCTATACCCAATAGCACTCCGTATCACAAAGTTAATTTGAGCCTTTTGTATAGAATTGCTTGAAAGGACACTGGACGCGAATATTACAAGCGTGACAACCTGTCTTTATTCAGCACCGATTGCGATTTGTCTTGTTGGTTTATGTGTAGTCTTTTGACTTCGTGTTTGGTGTTAATTATCCCTTTTGCGTCTCTCATTGTGTTTATTAAATTATTGCCGGTTTTGCTCATTTCTGATCGGTGGATACGCTGTTTGATAGAGTGTACCTCGGAGTGAGTTGACTGCTAACGCTCCAAAGCGGTATATTCGGGAAAAGCACGTGCGTTGATTCTTGTAGTGTTAGACCGCTGTCTTCACGTATATCATTTCAATGCAAATGTTAGAAAAATCCTGATGATTAATAAAGCAGTTATTGACTTTTGATTTCTGTCTACTCGTGACTATACAGACCTGGTCAGGCGTTGGTTAACCTCGGCCTTCGGCCTCGGTCAACCAATATCTGACCAGGTCTGTATAGTTACGAGTAGACCTCATCAAAAGTCAATAATTGTATGGTGTCTACTCTTGTTTACACATAGGGATGTTTTGATGTTGTGTTGTAGGTGCTACAACCGAGTTTTGTTGGAGATCAAATCTTTCCTTTTGCTGAAAGGTATACACATTGTAACCCAATTATGTGTCTCTATCATTTTAAGAGGGCGGATGTATTTACATGTCCGTAAAATGTTGTACGCATACAGAAAGCCACATATTTTATCGATATTCAATACATCGTAGATCTGAGTTTTCAACGACTCCCAATGGTTAATTAGTGAAAAGTAAAGGAAGGTCATATCTAGCAGATTATTTGACACTCTGTGTTGTCACTAGAGGACACAATCCACTTTTTTTCACGATTTTCTGTCAAGAAATCGTTTATTAACTTTAGTTACCTGTGGTCTTGTCCTCTCCATCGATTATGTGCTTGTGTTTATGATACGTGTTTTTAAATTATTGTGCTAGGAGTGTTTGTTGTACCGTATAACCAGAATCTTTCGCAAGATACAAATTTTCGCTATTTTCGCGAGTGATTTGGAATCGGGAAAAAAAATTCACACGAAAAATTGTGTTTGATAAGGTATACCATATTGTATTCAGTTACATTTTGTCCTCAATGTACATATGCCATTCTTTACTTTTTTCTTATCAAACGTTTAGAAGTAAATCGAATATATTTTTATGAGAGGAATAGCTACAAGTTGAATAATAAAAGCAACAAAGTAGTAACATCATGTGTTCATATTTATTTGTGTTTTATGAATCGCGAAAAATTGTACTCGCGAAAATAAAGACACCCTATTTGTGATACTCGCGAACATTTCTGATTAACGGTATGTTCCTCTGTGGTCGTTGCAGATGTTCTTGCCTTTATCTACAGTCCTGCAACCCACTTGTTTGACAAAAAAGGGGATAGGATAGGATGTAGGATGCAAGATGTAGGATAGAAAGTGGAAAGAATCTTATCCTATCCTATACTATAAGATTCTATCCTATCCTATCCTATCCTATCCCATCCTATTATATCCTATCCATCTCAATCCGAACCATTTATATCCAATCCTATCCTATTCTACATCCTATCCTATCCTACATCCTATCCACCTCGTTCTTCAATCCAAATCTTATTTTTGAATTCTTAAGTTATTAGCAGACAAACATAATTATTTGATTGAATTCGATTTATTGAAAATTTTCACTCGACCTTATGGGTAATATAATTTTTAATTGAATTAGAAACAAACTTGGAGGTTATATTGTGATATTTTTGTTTCGTTCACAGCAAGTGCAAAAATGGTATTCAGTTATCTAAATAATTTTCATTTTTATAAAATTAAAAAAAAAAAAAAAAAAAAAAAAAAAAAAAAAAACCAGCAATAATTTCAGATAATTTACTACTTATGCATGAATTTGTATCAAGTCATTAAGTATTAATCATAATCTCTCTTAAGGTGATGAGAAGTAGGTAAAGGTGGATGGGATAGAATAGGATGTAGGATAGGATGTAGGATAGAATAGGATGTCGGATAGGTTGTTGGATAGGTTGTCGGATAGAATTGAATTGGAATGAGGTGGATAGGATAGTATTGTATAGGATAGGATAGGATTGGATGGGATAGGATAGGATACAGTGGATAGGAGGTGGATGTAGGATGATCGAAAGATAGGATAAGATTGTCAAACAAGTGGGTTGCAGTACTGTACTTTGAATTTTTGTTGCACAGCAATTTAGATTTTGTCTTTATTTAGTTTCATCGCAAACAAGTTATTCAACTGAAATCAATGTCTAACGTTTGACTCAGATGTTCGTACGAGAGGTTTCTTGGAGTAGGAGAAAGCTGGAATATGTGGAAAAAACCCTGCTGAAACCTAGAAGGCAACCATTTAACCTTCCCAAATAAGACACTTAACATATAACAGGAATATAACATTTTGTCCGGGACCTTTGAGGTGAGAAGCGAGCGCGATGCCACTGTGTTGACACAGTCGAATCTGCCATATAAATAGCACACGTTGTTATTATCCGAATTACGTGTGCTCAACCCTTTACTTATAAATACGAATACCCTGTAATATTTTCAAAGTTTTGACAAATTATTTCAGCATCGGATTACGGATCGATTGCTATATAGAATCACTCAATTTTTTTTATCAGAGAAACGACCCCAGATTCATCAAAATACATCGTAGTCTATAAATGAATCCAGATGAAATTTGTATCAGCATTGCACAATTATCAACCGAAGGAACTGACTCCATGATGAGCTCTGTCCATATTTCTACAGGGAAGATCGGGGCTTGGTATCCAGTCAGATATGTGTGTTTTTCATACTTCTTGAGTGTATGCATATATAGCTCGTATCAAACAGCTGAACGCGGTCTATATTTCAAGCCTAGTACATTCGATATTCATCTGAGGTTTTATTGCCAAAGGACCCTGCGTCTTCTTTGTCATGGTGTTGACATCCTCTTTCGACGATAATGATTTATGCAATCTTTTTGCACCCTTAGAGACCCTAGTGGATTCGGAAAATGATGACCGAATCCGAATAGAGCATTGAATCTTTTGCTTTCAATCAATGAAAGAGAAGGCTGTCCAAAATTGGCTTTTGGTGCACGTTGCTCTCCCGTGTATTATCGGGTAATTTGTTGTATTGTTGTTGTTGTTGAAATGGTATGTAATGTTACAAGGCGTTTTTTTTTATAGTTTGTGTGTTTTTTTCCCTCTTGGTTAGGCTGTTTTCTTTTGTCTCTGACTTACGCGATGTCTGTTTTTTCTTTGCTGTATTTTTGCTGTATTGTGTTTTTCGGTCCACTGTGGTTTTGTTGGAGGTTGTTTCCTTATTTTGCTCATACATATAGCATCACAGTAAGTGATTTTAGAATTTTCCATTTTGTTCTCTATATTGGGATACTAGTATGTTTCTTGTCCATATTTGCCATTTGATGACATCAGAGCTAGGTGATGAAGTAATTTTACTACTCAGAAAGAAGGGGTTTGCAATAAGTTTTTTTTCAACCACATTATATCACACCTCTTAACAGAACCCTATAAAATTTAAGAGCCGCTCACTTTTGACGAAAAACGCTCTGAAACGTTTCAGCAATACATTAGGAGAGCCATTGAATTACTTTGATTGGCTCGTCCGAATAATCATAGCTGTAATTACTACTGAGGTGGAATATATTGACACCAAATATGAATATCTGTTACGCTGAATGTAAAGATTTAAACACGTATTTCTTTTGTCTATATGGTGATGAAATTTAAAGCTTGAATTCTAAATTAAGGCATTAGGGTGACATGAAACTCTCAATGTATCGAAATACATGTAATAATCTAATATGTACCCTATGATGATTCTTTTACCTTTATGAGATAGATGATGCTACAGTAATAAAAATAGTTGAATTATATAATAAATTGTCAGAGAAATAAGTGAAATTTCGTTCAAGGCGCTATGCTTCCCTAATCTTGTAGGCATAGAACGATATTTTGAACCAAATTGATTCTGATGCAAAAACTCAAACGTATATTGGTGTTTCGTCAATGTATCGCTGAGGTCTTATGGGAGAATTCATTCACGGCCGGCGACCAGACTCACAAAAATCACCTATATACGATACATAGTGGGCGTTAGTGAAATGAATTTGGGCGGCTTATGGAAAAACACTTTGGTTAGAAGCATCTGTGGTGAGAATCAAATATTCGAAACACGTGTCTGGTGCATGAAAATTGGTTTGATAATTTCTTGAAGAAGGTATAGAGTTGAAACGCTTCCATATTACAACGATAGTCGTATTTACGTGATATATTTTGTTTGTATGATACCGTATAATTTGAAAAAAAAATAGTTTGAAGAACCCTTTTATTGAGACAGACTGTGTCGTAGTTTTTTTCCAGACGTGTATTTCAATGGGATCAGGAGGAGCTGTGTCTTTACTTAATTTTTTCATAATCGATATTCTTACTAGGGTAGACAACCTTATCCGCAAAATTAAAGTTTAAGTTCATAGTAACATTTAGAATACCTATAATTTTAGATATTAAATTACAGAACTCTTGAATATTCATTTAACAACGAGAATGCAATCCTCCGATATCACCTTTTCTCTACTTAAATATATAGTGAGGTGATTCAAAAACAGGATTAGACTTGAATGATATTGTTCAATGCAATATTGACAAAAGTAATCTGATAGTTTAAATACTCCTAGCGCTTTTCATTGCTTGTAAAATTCATGGTTTGGGAAACAACCCCTGGGTTTCACTGTCTTGCAATTTCAACCTACAGTGAGAATTACTTTTTCTTTATATAACAACTGTATTTCAGAAGACCTTTGAGCAAATGGGTATGTCGGAGGAGGATTATGCACATGTAATCCCGAAAACGACACCATTTGCTCTAATAGATCGGATGGTAGTCATTATATATAAAGGCGACGCCGGGCGTACATTGGTTTCTCCCATGTATGTACCGTCATTTGTGTTTCAATGTTATTATGTGCCTGTTTTGATTGTTGCATCCTGCTGTTGTATTCCGCTGGTCCGTTGATGCTCAGTTTGGTACTCTATTGTGAGTGCTGTTGAGATTATCGTCAGGATCTTCTTTAACTTATTTGTGTCACACTTATGGCCTTTGTCATGGCGAGCTCGTAAAAAAGTTCCCCGCGAGGGGTTTGACAGTGAGGGTTTTGAATATTTCCCTGACATGGTTGCCATAGCACTTTCTATATAGACATAACCTCGGACAGTGCAGTACATGTAATTCATATATTGTTTTCAGTTTCGTGCATGAACATCGACGGCGGGTGCGGCTAGCCAACAGGGGATGCTTACTCCTCCCGGGCACCTGATCCCACCTCTGGCTTGCGAGGGGTCCGTCGATGCTCAGTTTGGTACTCTATTGTGAGTGCTGTTGAGATTATCGTCAGGATCTTCTTTAACTCTTTGTGGAGATCACTTCCATGTACTTTTGTCATTTTCATTAAATCCAGAGAACCATGTTTTGGTTATTTATTCTACATACATGTACATTGTATGGCTGATTATCTTCTTCGAATGTTGACTTTATTTGGCCATTTACATCAACAGATCCTCACAAATGTCTTATTATTTGTTTTCGAGATTTTCTAATGTTAATACCATAATAATTATGTTAAAAAATGAACCATGATGAAAGATATGACGCATTTTATAATATGAAATCACCTTAGAGATTATATCCGTTTCGTCCGAATAAAGCTACATCGTATGTGTACGGAATTTGAAGACTTGGTCAATGTTTTTGTAGACGACAATTGAATATTTCAAGTAGAGTAGTCAAAACTTGATTTTCATGATTGTGTGATCAGGAGGGTAAAATCTTACTATTAATAAAACTCAACTAGATCAAGTTGAAAAGTTCGAGATTTATGTTGCATTGATATTTACAAAAGAAATTTCGTTTCCGTATGAGAATGATTCATCCTTGGTGTAAAGTGGTGCACCTGGGTTTTGGTGCGACCAAAAAATTCTAAACCCAATGTCATAGAGTTTCCTTACGGCGCCAATGTCGAAATAGGTATGAAATTCCACACATAATTGCAAGACATTTTGAAGAGCATCTGAATCTATCATCTCCACTAAGGATTGTTTTTCATTTCCTTCAATATCCATTTTCAACACATCGATTCGTCTGTTTTCGTGTCCTGATTCTTTTATCAATGTCTTCAGAGTTTTTAATGTCCAGTTTGACTCAGTCCTTATGTTTTGGTCACCTAGTCCAACTTGATAGAAACGGATATGCTTACTCCTGTTATAATCACCAGACTCCATGCTCGGATCAAATGCATATACGTCACATCCGTAAGTTCTCTCCATATCTTCATCGAAGGAAAAATCATTATTGATTCCAAATGAGTACACAAGACAGGGCGATTTTGGTCGATACCTCTCATCGTCACAAATATCCCAACCACCGTCAACAATTTTTCCCATACGACGTACTCTTTGGCAGAAAATTTGATGTTTTACAGCATATTTTGAAAATATCGCCAGGTTTTTCTTGACATCTGCAGTCTCCATATGACCAAGTCCTATCGGTTCGACAACTGGTAGATCCATTCTTCCTACATCGTCATCGCTTTTGCGTCGGGAAATTGACGATGCGTTGTAACAAAATAAATTCACAGTAAAGCAGTCCACACCTTCTCGACTTGTAATAGTCTTATTTTTAACGAACTCCCAATTTCTTTCATACCAATATGTTCCACAATTTGATTTTTTAAGCTCCATTAGTGCAGTTAACAGTTTAATATAATCACTTCGTGTCTCATTCTGTTCCATGAAATGTATTTCTAAAACAATTTGTTTTCTAAGATTATAGTATCGTATACTTTTAAAGAAGTCATTTAAAAATGGGAAATCTTCAGTACCAATTTTAAGAATTAAAATGCTCGAAATAACTTGCTTTTGTATGGCGTTCTTAAATTCCGAAATAGAAGAAAATTCTGATCCATTATTTAATATCGAGCAGTTGTACTTCGTTCGAATCTGGGATTCAAATTTCTCACTCAATTCGTGGTGATAATTGTACACTACACATCCAGGACTAGGTTTTACGTATTCATCTGCACATATTCGAAAACCTCCACGTCCTACGTTTCCTAACCGTATAGCTTCTTTACAAAAGCACTGTAAAGTAGTGATATAATGCTCCAAAGACAAAGACAAATTTTGCAAAGGCAAATTCTGTAGGTTATCCTTGTCAAAGACAAAAGTATCAGGATTACAAATTGGTTGAGAAATAATATTCTTCTTGGAAGAATTTAAGACAACATTTTCGACAACACTCACTCTGATATTTTTCTTCACTTCCATTCCAAAGAGTTTCTTCTGATCATCCATGCCTTTCATTGAAGGAACTTTTGTAACTGCCTTTGTGTATGATATGGATATAATTGAATTATCCTTGTTAATTTCACTATAAGCACAAAATATAAATCCTAATACAATAATAGTTACTAACAATTTCCTCAAAGATAATCTGGTGGTGCAGATTTCAGGAACGGTTGAACTCCTTTTGGCATCCATAATGTTTTTAAAAATCAAAGCAAATTCTGCAAGTGAGAATGGATTTCATGTTTAGTTGGTTCATTTACTATAAATATTTGAAAAAAATCATTTCTTTTAAGGGACTCGTACTTGAAAGTAAGATTAAAATTCTCTATTTAGAAAATACACATATGAACTGCAATGTTTAAGAATTTAGAGTGGAGAATTGATATCGAAACCATTTATAAAATGAAACACGATACTAACCCAAGAGTTTAAGTAAAATCTCTGCATTTATTCTGAATGTCTAATAAAAACACAACGGATTGGTCCGATATATGAACGCTTTTATGAAAATAAAGGAGTTTTTATGAGTAAATATTCTTTATAAATGATAAACATGAAAATTTCCATGCGAAATAAACAGTTCTAGAGACTTCATGTCACAATAGCGTAAATTCAATTTCTCAAGAAAATCAACCTAACACTATCAACCATCATTCCTAAAAAATCCGGATGAATATCTTTTATTAAGAAAAGATTAAGCCTTCCTTCAATCAAACCAAGTAAGCATAATTGCAATTTTATTTCATATCTTTCTGAAACTCAATTTTGTCTAAACTTAAAGGTACTACTGTGTTAAAGAAAAACACGAAAGGTCAATTTTCAAGTTCACCATTGAAGCAAAACCGATTTAGCATTTAGGTCTCATATAACATGTAACATTAGATAAAAAGAAGATCGATACCATTTTTGTCGTTTAATTTTTTTTAGCATATTCGATATGTCAAAAATGTGTATGAAATTACGTACATGTGTGAACGATCCAGCATCAATTCCTTAATCCAATATACAAAATACCGTAGCTCATCTAATTTTGTTGTGCACAATGTATTCCTTGTACAAGTCTCTTTTGAGTTCAGTCTTAATCAAACAAGATGGTTCGATCTTTTAATCATTTATATCGCACTATAACACAATGTTATAAAAAAATTTTTTATATCCTTGTGCTTTAAATTTGCATGTGGACTCGCAGGGATTCGCACAGATTAACCTGTCGGTGACAAGATACGAGTCCTGATTGATATGTCGTGAGCCTCGGTTTTCTGGGATACAGAAGGTATTCTGCTAATAGATTATCTCCGAAAAGGACAAAAAAATTAATGGCACATACAATGCTTTACTTCTGACACAGTTACGGGAAAATATTAAACTTAAGCGCCGCGGAGAGCTCACTAGTTAAAGGTAGGTTGTTCCATCTAAACTACGAGGCTCACAACATATCAATCAGCCTCGTAGACGGCGGTACCCTAACATATTATATTCTACCTGGATCCCTCCTTTTTCTAATAATTTTGTACCACCAATGAGGATTCATGATCCGAAACATGTATGTCTGGTGCATTATTACATTAAGAAATTTCTGTCCAAAAGGCTGCGTTGGAGGTTTTGGCTTTCGTGTAAGTAACAGAAAGATTAAATTCTGAATTCGGCATCGAATGCAAATTGGTTTTACTTAATCTACTAATATGTGCTGTTATACATATTTTATATTTGTTTGTAAATGATTGGTCTCACAATGATGATTAATAAGCCCAGTGAAGGGGGCTTAAGCCCAACCAAGGCCCAAGGTAGGTATTGTTGTCTTCTATAACCACTGGCGCTTCTATATTTGAAAGAATAAGTACCATCGCAAAAAAGATTCACGGTGTAGCAGTTTGCTCTGCTGTAATTCGTCATTTTACCTGTAACAAATTCCCAATTTCTATCAAACCAATATATTCTACAATGGGATTTTAACAATGTTTTTATTCCCTTTCATTAACTGCCTATATCCATTCTTTGTTTCATTTCGTTGTGTATAATGGATTTCTACAATTACATGTTTGACATTATAATTCTTTATGTCGGAAAAGAAATCTGACAACGAAGAAAAATCATGGTCATCAACTTTCAATATCCATAATACTCGGAATGAATTGTGCTTCTAACGTTTTCTTGAATTCTAAAATACGAGAATTTTGCTTTATGTAACGCTGTGTCTTGCAGTTGTATCTTGAATCGATATGTGTGTCAAATCTTGCACTCATATTATGCTTATAACTATACACTATATAAGCATCCAGGAGTTGGGAAGAAGCGTTTATCAGGTACATATCCGAAACCCACCATAGTCCTAGATTTCCCAATCGCGTCAGTTCTCTACAAAAACATTGTAAGGTGGTGATATATTGCTTGAAAACATTAGACAAAGCATGGTTGGACATGTAATCAAGATCTTCATCGTCCACTATGTCTGGTCTAAAATTGCAGACTGGATGCATTCTAATATTGGTGTCTGACACATCAAAGTCCTTGTATATTTCAAAGAATATGCTTCTTAACAAAGGCGTATGTAGACGATTCATTATGAAAATACAAAACATTAGTCCTAAAACCATGGTGAATAAGAACGTTTTTCTGACGGTGAAATTTATTTGAAACATTCTTTGAATTCCTTTTATTCTGGCCTCCATCTTCAAATTGTGAAACATTCTGTTTCAACTGAAATACAAGAAAATGGTTTACGAATATAGATTGCATAAAATAGAACAAACTGATAGGCTGAAAAGAGAGTCTTAAAAAATAAATTAAGAGATATTCAAACGAAAACATTCTAGCATTGCTCTTTGAATAGCTTTTGAGAAATACGATTGATACTTACGAAGAAGAATTGAAAACCTTAATTCTTGCAGAAAATATATAGCTTTATTCTTCGTTTGCATCACATAATTATCACCTTGTTAATCTGATTAGGGGATTAGAAACAGAAGATGCCAAATTGACAGCTAGCTAAGCATCTTTTGAAGAGGCTTCAATGTATGGAAATACTTGTCCAGGCGCTCGAAGTCTAAGCAGCACTTTTGAAAAGGTCGATTTTCAATATGAAATATATGTTCTATAGTACCAACTTTATTCTACCAGATACGTATTGATGCTTGCCGGTGCCCTTAAATAAATGCTTATCATTGAAATATATCTCATTAACGCTAATTATAATCAATAATTGAAAATGTAGATATAGTCTCAGTTGAATACGGCTATAAATAACAATGAAACTCAGTTAAGACTTCAAGATTAAACGAGGACAGGTATCGAAACACTGTGAAAACTTATAGGTCATTGTATCCCGGTTATCTTGATGAAATAATTAACGTGCATTCTTTTCATCTTATTTCTCCTCTAAAGAGCTTTCTTGTTGGGCTATAAGATTTTCCCAAAAGAAAACAAAGAGATTCGCGACGTACTGAAGGTTATCTTGGCATTATGGCCGTTCTAATGCATGTATCTGACTCATTTATGTTAAGACGACGTTCAAGTTATTGGATGAAAATAAAAATATATATATATTACTAAGAGCAACATAACAATCTTATAATAATGTCACTAACAAGATGTGTCATCCTAAAACGTTCCATTTCTTTCGATGCAAAAATTTGGCAAATTATTATTGTGTTTTCAATAAAAGAGATATTCTGTTATTTCGAAATTCATCTTAGCTGGTGCGAGGTTTGCTTGACTACAATTTACATTGGAATAGAAATTTGATATTAAGTAATCAATGCTTGGCGTTTAGGTATTAAGGGAGAAGAGGTCATTGATCTAATTTTAAAAAGACCATCGTTTGTTGCATTGTTACGTTGAGAAAAAATACTTCTACAAGTAAATGAATGTTCGGGTTGAACGGTAGTACACGTTAATCAGTAACAATGCCCCTGTCGGTTGAATCGTATTTGGAAATACCAAAAGATCGAATAACAGCATCGTATTCACTGCTAACATTTTTTGTATGGATTATTGATAAGGCGGATATTCCCTATATGACGAAATATAGTGTGTCGTTGCAGAATAATAATAAGATAATTTCAAACTACATTTTTAAACATTTCTGAGTGAGGCAAAGCCGCCCATTTGTGTTGACATACACTGTGTGTACGAACAATATCAGTTTGCAACGGAAACGTTAAGTTGAGAACAAATGACGTCGACAGAACATAAAAATACCACAAATGAACTGTAAAATGCGCTAATATTACATCTCTGTTTGGCTTCTGCTTCTTTTCATTTATATTCTGATTATCACAAATACCTGGGAAAACTACTTAGAAGATACTTGGAATTATTGTACTATAAAAAAGTCAGTAAAATGATAAAAGGCCAAACATTGCAAATGTTCATGCTTAATGCTTAATTTTGTAACCTAACAATGAGAATGAGCTTGATCCGCATATGATTTTGAGTCTTATTATGCTTGATCATAACTGCAGAGGCCATGATGGTGTAGGTCATATCAGGTACATTATAACTGTTTATAAGAAAGTGTGACCATGCCGACTGATGTATGGAGGCACAGACAGACAGACAGACAGACTCTTTGTTTTACATGTTACCCGCATTTATAGTCAGAAGCTACTTGAAACTTGACAATAAGTCAACTCTGTTTGAGAAAACCACATAAAAAGGGTATATTAAGAACGAAAAGTAAACATCAACTTCTTGAAAATATGTACTCAACGGGAATCAGCTCTTCTGATACCCCTGGTTATATTTAGCTGTCTCTTGAAATCCAAATTAAAATGCGCTATTCATATGTCTAATTTTCGCTGTACGAGAAGCGCTGTGTACTTTCGGGAGGTATGTCTTCGGGAGATATTCACCTTGCTTGACTAGTAAGTGCAAAGAAGTTTTGCACCATTAGTATATTTGAATGCACATACATGTATTTCCAAATTCGGTGCAATAATGTAAAGTATTGATCATTCGAAGCATAGATACGATCATGAAAGAATGTTTGTCAAAAATTTAAAAGTCGATTACGCAATGCTTGTCTCACCTTTTAAAATTACTCTGGAAGTTAACATGCAATTAGCTTGTAAAACATATCGAATCCTGGCTGTTCAACACAAAATATTCCACGTTTATAAATCTTCATATAAATTGTGGACAATCAGGATGACACCATTTAAATGAATAGATTATTAATACCCCCCCCCCCCCAAAAAAAAAAAAATCAAATAAACAAAAAAAAAAAAAAAAAAAAAAAAAAACCAAACAAACAAACATACAAACAAAACAAACAAACACGCTACTCCAGTGGAATATGAAAATATACATGTATAACTGTACATCTTAAGATAAGATAGAACTGTGACAATTGATAATATTAGAAAAGCTGTAGATGGAGTAATGAAACATATTTTCATCATTAGGCATGAGAAGAAGACACATATGTAAAAGAATCCTACTTCATAATGAATCAATGGCCACATTAACAAGTTAACAAAATCGTAATGAACAAAATCGAAATCATAAGTCGAAGAAATTGAACCAGAATCTGAAAAATTACAAACAATCTGCATACAAAATATTCAAACATTCAAAAACAAATAAAACATCTAAACAATCTGCATCCCCTTCTTGCTTACTATCAATACACGTCACTTAAGAAGTTGTACATATCATATCTACAGAGAACAAGAGAATGTTTTCACGACAAAATTTTGGATCGAGGTGCCAATCGGGTAGAGAGATATACGTAGGTAAAGAAATTCGGAAAAATGACATGCGAATAAAAGTTGTCCTGAAACAAAGACATCGAGTATCCATTTGACCAAATTCTGCATTTAACCGAAAAATACCCCTATACCCCCAAATCCGCCTGTAACAATGTAAATAGAAAAAAAAATCTGAAGGTCATAATTGTACTCACACAACATGCCAAACAATGGGATTGGTAGCAGTCTTGTCTGAGCATGATTTGTCTAAACATAGTAGTCGTCTCTTTTTCGTCATTATTGTCGTGTTTTATTTGACTCGAATTACATTTAAAGACACGTCTAACCCACAAAGAAGACCGGATTGTATCGAATCAGAATGAGTTAATAAGAGTTTTCAAGATCTTGGTTAATTGAAGGATTTTTTCCCGTTTAAAATACTTGCTTACTGATGACAGGGAAAAAACCTGGATGACACTTGGATGAATTAGAATGTTTATAAGTGAAGTAACCCTAGACGCAGTATTTCAGTGATCATAGTACATATACCTTTTATATGATCTGTAATGAGATATATATGCACAACCAATGTAACTCCCTGAGATGTTACTATTGAAAGAAACGTGCTGCAATTAGTGTATTAACACTCGTGACGTCACAATACATAAGATCTGAAGAAGCATGCCGCGACGGCTGTTCTAACCTGCAAACTGAGCCCGCGGTGACCTGAATTTTAACGTCACCCTTTTACCCAGAAAACGTGATTTCAGAAAACAAGAATGAAATAGACAACTATGGTGCATATATATAGAATAAATGTCATAATTTGTGTTTTGTTACGGGTATACAACACGCAGCAAGTGCATTTATCGCATGAAATGCGCTAACGCGCATTACATGTACGATAAATGCACTTGCTGTGTGTTGTATACCCGTAACAAAACACAAATTATGACATTTATTCTCTATTTGAAAGTCATTCTAAATCTAAAGGTGTACCTCTTTCAAGCACAGACCAGTATTTACATGTAGCAGGCTTATTGGCAGTCATTTTAGGCCATTTCGAATTTTAGCTCTTTTTAAAATATTCATACTGGCCTTAATTTAATTAGTATCTCTTACTGGATATCATTTGTTGAAATATACATAAGTTGCTCTTGTTAACTATTATGGTATATGTTCCTTTTTCAATGTAATTACACAGCTATTAAAATTTCTTTTGGTGAACTGTTTATCTTTAGGGATGTTGTTCGTTCCGTGTGTGAGGTTAACCTGTAATTACATTATGTAACCGTCCAGACCGGGACATTTGTTCCTAAACCACTATCACGCAAATGTACTCGGTCCAAATGGGAACCCCAAGAACCTTGACTACCCGGTAAGGGACGTCACACCCATATTATGAGTTTCTTTTTGCACTCAAAGCTGTGATTATTTATATCAAATTTTAAATTCAAAATTCCCCCGAGTATTTACATTGGCGGCACTTACAACGAATTTTGTATGATAATTAGAGTCTTAAATTGTATTTATGCAAAAGGGGCTGTTTCATAAGATTTAAAAAAAAAAAAAAATGAAATTTCTATGTTTTAGATTTTCATAGTAGAAATTTATAAATTACCAAGAAATTTTTGCTTTCACAAACTAGTAAAGACTTTCTTGAAATTTGTACAAAAATATTGTCAACTTCTTGTGAAATTCGGACACATAAAAGCAACAGAGTATATTACTTAGGGTATTTCACAACCTGCATTTTATAGGGACATTATTAACAAAATAAGAAGGATCAAAGATAGACAGATTTACCATCGAAATTATGTAAGAATCATCAAACGCCTTTTATACCGTGAATAAGATCATTCTGTCGCCAGACGGACACTTGGCTTGGTACTGGACCAATCTACAGTCTTGTACTAGCGCATTCTTAAGAATTGCACTCTGACTGACTGTGACGATAGGACTCCATGACGGGCCCTGTCAAAACCTCTTTAGAGAAGTCAAGGCCCCGACCACCTATCCTCTCTGAATGCCAGTCGGACTCTTGGGTGATCTCGCTACAGCTGGCAGAGCATTAACATTCGTGTGTTTGAGCCCCTGCGCCATGCTATCTGTTTGTATGTTCATAATACCGAATTTGAGTTGAGCTATGTTATGTTATAAAAATTTCCGTACACTATATACGCATATTAAGAAATTATGTCGCATAAGTAAAATGCGAGGCCGAAATAGATAAGATAAAAGTAATTATAGGAAAAGTGAAAGTCTAACATAGCTAAAAAATTATGCCTAAGAACCAGCTAAGTTAAGAGTTGTGTCTTCAGAGAGACCCTCCTTAGTTGAATAATAATCAGTCACATTTGGTGACGGATATGTTTAAAAGATGTGTAAACCAAGACCCGATACACTGTGAATCTAGGCGAACGTTATCCTCTTGGACTAACAGTCTTCAGCAGAAATACCAACCTAGTGTTTGAAATTCTCTATATTGAGATATATATGTATGTTCATTTATAACTTCAGGGCAATGTATGCGCATTTCTTTTCAGTGATGCTCAAGGCCGAAATAGAGTAAATCGAAAAATAAGAAGAAAAAAAAAAAAAAGATTACATGAGGAACGAAGTTGTTTACATGACCTTATTGTTTTTGCCAAATGATGTCATTTACCGAGGTCGTTTTTATTCTATAGGAAATATAAGATAGTCGCCGTCTTATTATTGGCCCACACAATATGGACCTCCTCCACAATTGTTCACAATTTTACCAACTAGTAATTGGAAATATGGCCCACACAGGCTCTTACACTTATTCTGGCGAGAAAAATACCCCCTTGGGCCTCTTGTTTTTAATTCGTTTTAAAAAAAGAAGAAATATAACATTAAGATATGCGTATCTGTTTCATGGGTGTAGATTTTTGTCGGACCAAATAACATGATTTGAGGCAACAATCAATAAACATGGTTGACTAACACGCGAACGATTCAAATGATCCAGCATTATTTAAACGATGAGGTTAAGATTACACATGTGTACCATTAAATGCGTTGTTATTTTGTAAAGAGAATGTATACAACCCCATTCAAGCAAATTTTGAAGAGAGCTTGTCTTATAAATATCTGTTATATTTTAAGAATAGATTCTAATCGCTGCTGACATAATTACATATGTGCAATTATATTATAAGAGTATCAAATGTATAGTTATATATTTTCTAGAAGAAAATGAGCTCCAGTCAACGCCAAGGACTTTCTAAAAGATGTACTTGTGGACAAATATTACAAAGTCGATACAACATTTTAATTGTCCTGATTTTGTCATTTGTGATGGTCATTATAAACAGTGTGGCTTTTAGTGTGCTCATGAGAAAGGATTTTTCGACCTTGACGAGAATTTTGCAAACGGGATATACGAGAGTGATTTTTTACAGGAAATCTACAAATGTTTCTATAGATACTACAACGAAACATGAAGACGCCATTCAATTTTCGATAGACATACCCGAAAATATCAGTTTAAGGAAATTTTACGTTGGTCATTGCTTAAATATTGTGAATAGCTCTGACATTGTTATACCCAAAGAGGATCTGTTGCATAAAATGGCCATTGATGAGCTTTCATGTCTCTTACAACGATACGTCACTACTTTGCAGACATTTTGCAGTGAACCAAGACGTTTTGGTAAAGTTTCTTACGGAGGAGTAAACATATGTATGGATGATGGAGTAGCTCCAACAAAAGGATGTGTTATCTATGCTTATGATCATCACCTTAGTAAACTATTCACACGCCAAATGAATGCACATTTTAAGTGTGCTACTATATTTTTCGGTAAAGATATTTCTACTCATTTCTTTAGAGATGTCGGGGGATTTAACAAAATTCTTGAAACTCACGGAAATGATAGTAGCATACTTGTTCTGAAAATGGAATCTCGAGATTTTAAGCATTTCTTAAATTTCCCTGGAATTATTGACAGATTCGCTATAAAGCAAGTTATATTAGAAATCTACTATGATATAGAAAAAGGAAGCGAGGCAGATTTATTTGATATTTTATCAGCGTTACGAAACCTTCTTGATATCAAGTACTACGTATATTGGTTCGACCGAAATCGTACTTGTGACAATAGAGTGATTGCAGACAATAAAACAACTCCATGTTTTACAATTAACATGATGCGATCTTTCAAAAGAAATGGCAATGTTTATTTACAAAAAATTGATATTCCTAATAACATACCCCCTCTTGGAGGGGAACATGTAGAAAGAGGAAAGTTGTTGAAGTATCAAGATATTTACCTTAATTACATTTCGAAACATCAGATTTTATGTAAGCAGAGTGTTCGATTAGGTGTTGATCAGGATGGAAGCAGGGAAGTATGTCAT
This sequence comes from Pinctada imbricata, assembly GCA_033119305.1. Lineage (NCBI taxonomy): Eukaryota > Metazoa > Mollusca > Bivalvia > Pterioida > Pteriidae > Pinctada > Pinctada imbricata. Next base: position 74,003,223 of record VSWD01000005.1, read on the forward strand.
GACGTACCATTTCGTCCGCGATCTGCGTGTATCGTGTATTCCTTCGGGAGAAGTTATGGTTTGTCATTTGAGGAAGACATTGAAAGGTCATACGGGTGTGAAGTGTCTGTGTTCAATCCCAGTATCAATCTTACATACAGCAACACTTCGATTCATATAAAGGTGTATCATTTTGAAATTGGTGTTCAAAATGGAGTTGCTGAATTTGATAACAAAACAGTGGAATTAAGGACTTTGAAAAAAATTCAAACAGATTTAGGTCACACGAATAAAAGAATAGATGTCCTTAAAATTGATGTTGGAGATAATGAAAAACAAGCTTTACCGGAAATGAATATCATCTGGGGCATTGAACAATGTTGCCCAGATAAATGCGATATTCCGTCATTACTATGACGTCGGAACTATGCGAAGGCTGCATGAGATAGGTTTTAGGATATTCCGAACTCGTCAGACTCCTCAAACAGAATATTATGTTAAACATCGATCCTTCTCTTATGATAATGAGGTTTATTTTGTTAATATCAATTTACCGAGATAAAACGTCTAATAAAATGTACTTAGGCAATTTTTCAAAATTAGTTTTTTTTAATTTTCTGTAATGTTTTCTTTCTATTTCATTAGATTATGCCTTTATTTTCTTTTATGATAAACATCAAAGAAGTACCTAACAGTTATTCAGTCTCAACGTCGAGAAGGCAAGGCCAAATCGTGAGAATTCCCATCGGAACGGTTGCGAACCCCGGAATGAACAACATTCCGAAGTGAGACCAGGTGCCCGGGGAGAGTCAGCGTCTCTTGATTGCATAGAATAATGTCGAAGAGTTCCAACTCTATACCTTCTTGAAGAAAATTCCAAACCAATTTCCATGCACCAGACACGTGTTTCGAATATTAAATTCTCATCAGTGATGCTTCTAGCGGAGCAACCAAAAATCATTTCAGTAGCGCCCCAGTAGTTTTTGAATTGAGATTTGTACATTTACATTACAGAGAGTGCGCAGCTCCAGGGTCGCAGGGTCGATTCATTAGCATATCAAAATAAAATCTATGTTCAAAATATTATTGGAGGGATTGTGCTAAGATGTTATACTCCTTTAATTTCGATGAAATGGATAGTTTCAAATAGCAAAAAAATATATATGCTGTCACATTGATAGAAGGCCAAAACAAAGCTTCTTTCAGGTGACAGAGCTGGAAAGAATTAATTAATACACTTGACAAACATCAGGTCACAGGGAACGATTTTAACTGCTCCACACTGCAACGTGAAATTAGTGTTTATATTAATAATGTCGAAGGGTTCCAACTCTATACCTTCTTGAAGAAAATTCCAAACCAATTTCCATGCACCACACCCGTCGCAACAGCTACATACAAACCTGTCAAATTCGGTGATTGACTCAATGTACATTTTGATGTACAGATCAGGCAAGTATGTCTTGTTTGGTAATGACGACAGCCATTCAATCACAATGTAGAATGTCACTGATAATTCTGGAAAGGGGGATCTGATATGCTTTTATAATATCCCCGTAGCGACCGAAGAACTTCCGCAATGAAGATTTCAGCCGTTGTGTGATATAACCATGAACAAATAGCTTACTTGCAAGCCGTCTGGCTCTAATGATGAAATCTTCATATTTGGAACATGCCCTGGCGTAGCGTATCAGCTGAGAAACATAAACGCAATACACAGGAGAAGACGGAATGTTGCTACTCATGAAAGGGAAGTTAGTTACATTTATATCGTAATTCTTGTTGTATCAATATGATCGTATTCTGAATATAAAAGTCAAATATACGGGGGCTGTTCGATAAATTCGTAGACAAGTTAAACAAAACTTATGTCGTTATCGTCAAACATTTTGTTCATATACTAATTAATTCCTTAAGATTGAATATTTTTATTGTGCAAATTTTTAAGCAATCGATCAATAATGAAAGAAATGCGGTGTTTTTCTTTAGGAGTGATTTCGGAAAGCGGCGCAGTAAATGTCGTCCAAAGCAAATTACGGAGTAATTATCATTTTTTACCTCTTGTTCTGTTTCTAAATTCGAAATCATATTGGTGCATAAGTCATTTATTGTATGTCAATCGGCTCAAAAATTCATAATACAGAATAAACTAGTCAATTATGCGCTCAAATTATTCCCTGGTCCTATTCTATCGGTTCACAGAAGACGCATTAAGAATTTCATTTTAAAACGTATGGATCATTCGGTTTTGCTTCCTCAGGTAGTCTAAACCATAATCTTTGAATGATTTTTATCAAATTATCATCTTCTGTGCAAATTGAAGGCATATTGACGTGCGCTCGAAACATTTTCTTGCGTTCCATAGCCATTTTTCTCATATATGATGTCTTTTGTGGAGGTTGTATCAGCTTGAATAACAGATCAATGATTTCACGTTCTTAAAAATGCAAGGAAACGTCATTATTTCAACGTATACGCATTGATGTCACTTCTTGTAACAGTGATATCTAAATATCAATGCATCGTAAAAGGTTCAAATTTCAGAATGATAACTTTCAATTACTGTCGAATAATAAGTATATAGATTGACTTTCTCGGCGTCCGCATTTTTTTATATCCATTTACATATTCATCTGTGTTGCTTGGGCCCCTGCGTTTTGCGGTCTTGTTTGTGTGTGGTCATCTGACAGTGAGGAGGTTGTTTTACACCACAATTATACGTTCTTCGAGACCTCTGGGTAATCGGATAAGTGGGAGGGTTGTGCGCACTTAATCCAGGATAACCATACCTTCTGCTATTTCCGTGGCAGATGGCCGTCCTAAGTCGGCACCGGTTGCCCATTGGTCTCGTTGGTTTATGTGTAGTCCTTTGTGTTTGATGATTCTGTGTTGTGCGTTGACGTTCCTTGTCCCTTACGCGTCTCTTTGTGCTTATCTGCTTTGTGTTTTTGCATTGGGTGTTTTGGGATTTTGCTGTGGGTGCTACAACCTGGTGTTGTTGGAGATCCCCTCCTTTGTTAGAAATAATCAAGGAATTATGCGCGTGTACACAATTTTCTATATCTCAGTTTTCGTATTGCGCCGCTAAACGTCACAACACATAATTTTAGATAATTATTTAAATGACATATTTTTCCAGTAACCTTGATATTGTAGGAATTGATTATAATACACCTCATGAATGTATTGTGAGAAAATTGTACAGTTACTGTTACGCATTTCTTAAATATTGCGATTGTCTACGAACTTTTCGAACAACCCTCGTATTTGGTTTTTCTTATACAACGCACAAATGATTATTCTGTGAAAATTCTTTGTACGAGTACCTTTAATGGTAATCGTCTTCGCACTCCATATTCTATGATTAAGATTATTATATAATTCTTCGTTTAATATGTCTCAATTTGATACTCTTGAGTGGTAACTGGCTGTAATTGTTGTAAGAGCAAGGAGCTGTTTTTCTTTTTCATTCTGGAAAAGACAAAATAATCCTTCCGTTCAAACTTGAAATGAAATATCACATACTTTGTATGTAACTTTGAAAAAGAGACGCAGAAATATCAATTCGGAGTTTTTAAATAATTCAAAAGAAAATCATGCATCAGCTTCTTCATGGGCAAACAAGGCTATCACTGACCTAGTTCCTCTTACAAAATCGTAACTATTTCTACAAATGTGCTTATCTCGATCTTGATGTTTCCATTACATTTGAACTCAAGGCAAATTCTGATAATATATATGGTATGTCTTAGAAAGAAACTTATACTAGTAGAAAATGTACCTTGTACCTCTAGTTGGCATCTATTGCCCATTGTTTGGTTTATGTGTTGTATTTTGTGTTTAATGTTTGAGGGACGTCTTCCTAGTCCCTTTCGTATCTCCTATAGTGCTTGTCCACTCAATGCTTTCACATTTGGATAGTTTGGTGTTTCAATGGGGAGTCCCGTTGGAGATCCCTTGATTTCTAAAATAAACTACATGCCTTTTTACCAATTCAATTGTAGGTTACGAGAAAAGCATATAACCTGTCAAGAATTTCAATCTTCAAATGTTTTAAGTCTTCAAATTCATTAGCATCATTTTAGAGCAGATACATTTACGGCATGGACCGGACATGCACGTTTCGGGTAATAAACCCTCGTCAGTGATCCTCAATCTAAACAATGTAATATGACCAAAATCTGTGAAAATTATGTCCGAAATGTACCGAAAGACATAGCAAAATAGCTGGGATATGATGCTACAGGACCCAGGTTTTAGAAATTTGAGAAAATTTTGTAAAGAGAAATTTTCAAATGCGTTTGAAGAAACGACCAACCGAAATTGATTGAACTTGATACAAGCTGGTAATTAAAACGTCGAAGGGGATCTCCAACAAGACAACGAAGCAAGACCTATAGCAACAAACACAGAAACCTTAATAAACGCAAAAAAGGCAATAGATGACTATGCTTACATTTCATTGTAATTATTCCACTTTTGAAAGTGCATGGTTTCTTTCATTCAATTCTATAATCTTGATCAAACTGATATTGTTATACATTACCTGATCGTTACATATATACACTGCCATCCATAAATTAGTATACATCGTTTCTGTTCATGTTGCTGTTAGAAACTGGACAATTTCGAACCTCTTGCTGTATAACAATGAAGATGAACCTTATAGAAATCATTTGTAACAAACTTGACCCAAATATTTGCATTTTTTGAATTTTTATTCTTTTTTATATAAAAATGACAATTTTTGAAAAAAAATTGTGCGGATGAAAAAAGAATCTTTTTACATTTTTGTTATCACAATTCATAATCTAAATTTATGTGAAGCCAATTATTATTATTCTTTCAAGTTCAGAATGGAAAAATTAGGATAAATTGATAAAGAATTTAGAACGATTTCCTTGTTTGTATAGTTATTTATAACTATAGACGGTGACGTTTTTTTTTATTAAATTCAGTACATCATCCCCCCTTGAGACTTTTCCTATATTTTTCAATTGAACATTTCACGGGAAAGATGTTACTCTGAGGGGGAACTTACATGTACATGTATGTCCTATGTTGGACCCCTGTGTTTTACGGTCTTGTTTGTGTGTGGTCATCTAACAGTGAGGAGGTTTTTTACACCAAAATTGTGCGTTCTTCGAGACTTCTGGGTAATCTGAATAGTGGGAGGGTTGTGCTCACGTAAAACAGGAAAACCACACCGTCTGCTATTAACGTTGCAGATGGCCGTCCTAAGTCGGCACCGGTTGCCCATTGGTCTCGTTGGTTAATGTGTGGTCTTTTATGTTTGATGTTTATATGGTGTGAGTTGGTGTTCCTTGTCCCTTTTGTGTCTCTTTCTGTTGGTGATTATTGGTGATGCCAACAAAGAAAATAAGAAGGACACACAGCTTTTACACATCAAAGAATGACATTTTTCAAATTTATTTATCCCTCTCTTCATCTAAATATCCCCCAAAAATACTTATTTTAAGTACACCGTTGAGTAAGAAAACCTACCACAAATAAATACTACTGTTTATGAAGAGAGATAACTCCAAAAGTACAAATCCTGAATAAAATGATTTTACTTCAAAATGGTGATTATATTTTTGAAGAGGGAATATGGTACGGTATGTGTAAAATATCGATAGAAGGACGATTAAACTCCCACAAAGTCATATCTGAATCACTGGTGTAAATATCAGTCATGGAACACACACAATACAAAATGGTGTTTAAATTCTTACATGTTTGGCAAAACAAAAATATAATTGGAGTTCCGAAAGGAGAAGCTACAGTAAAATCTGTATAGATTCATATCTATAAAGACTAAAGATATTCAAGATCTAAATTTTAGTCGAACGAAGATTCTGATTGGCTAAGAATTTTTTTGATACATCGATCAACAAAATTTTTCACGGAAGTCTATTTATAGCACTACTTTTAAGACCGGGGGTTCCCTCAAACACGAATAAATTCGTTGGTGAAAATACAATTTCTTGATGGATGCTTAACATTTCAAGGGTACCAGTTTTTCTACGTACTAAAAAACTTAGCTGTGCACGTCGGATTTTCTCAAACTGGTCCTTATTCCAAAGATATAGAGAGACGATCGTTCGCTGTTGAAGTCATGGTGGCTGCCATAACATGTTTTCGTCTTTGGAGGCAGTTGCATCACTGCGCAACCCCCCTCCCCCACTTACCAAATATAGTGCGGTTATAGATTGTTTTTAGATCCAAGAAAACAGTCTGTTTTCCATAAGTAGATGATATAAAGTGATAAGAAATGAATCTTATATTTGTTTCTGTTGATGCAGGTATCACCCGAAAACTGCGCGTAAAATTGGACGGAAAACTTTGCATCAACGCTCTACGCGCGATTGATGCAGTTTTCTGTCCACATCTTCGGGTTATACATGCATCAGCAGAAAAAAATGTAAGAATCATTTCTTAATTCACTGATTCATATCATAACCCATATGTAAACAAAATCTATTAGAAAAATGTTTTGTGTGGGAAATGACCTTAGATGTACTTTTTAAACAATGGACTTCCCTTGCGAAATTCCTCCAAGATTGAAGAGACATTTTCACTAAGAGTTCATGACTAGGGTATTCATTCGAGACAGAGGCTATGACTGCTGAACCCAAAGTTTGAAATACTTTCAACACCTATTTAAATATTCATTCTCAATAAATGCAATTCAAAGTGTTTGCACTGGTGTCACCTACAATAAGGTTTGTTATAAGCAGTTTCACCATACGCTTGACTCAATAACGAAATATTGAAAAAATGATAATAAAGGTCCTTGTTTTTTTCACAAACTTTTTCGCTACAAAGGAAAAGCATTTTACTTTTTAGAAATGTTTTGCTCGAATAAGACTAAAAAGTGAATAAGGAATCGAGACTTTTAATTTTCTAATTTTTTTTTATTGAAGGGATTCCCTTATCATACATAAAATTCAATTACAGATTTCGATCTCTTTTCACACTGTTTGGACACAAAATGATTAAAGAGCATATAGAATAGATGATATTCATTAGATAAAACATTGAAGAAAGGAATATTACTGAGATTACCGTCTTTAGAATGGAATAATCTTGTATCGTAAGATTCATGAAAAAAAATCCCACATAAATGTGACTTATCGTTCCCCGTGACCTGATGTTTGTCAAGTGTATTAATTACTTCTTTCCAGCTCTGTCACCTGAAAGAAGCTTTGTTTTGGCCCTTTATCAAGTTTACATCATATGTATATTTTTTGCCATTTCGGAAACTTGACATTTCACAGATAAATATCGAAATTAAAGGAGTTAAACATTTTAGCACCATCTTTCCAATGCTATTTTGAACATAGATTTTATTTGGATATGCTTCTGAATTGACCCTACAGGAAATTTGGAACCGCGCACTCTCTGTAATGTAAATGTACAAATCTAAATTCAAAAAATTAGAGAGGGCGCTACTGAAATGATTTTGGTGGCTCCGCTGGAAGCATCAGTGGTGAGAATTTAATATTTGAAACACGTGTCTGGTGCATGGAAATTGGTTTGGAATTTTCCTCAAGAGGGTATAGAGTTGGAACCTTTCGACATTATTATATTCAGAATCTAACTAAGAAAAATGCAGCAAGAATTACGATATTGATATATTTCAAAACGAAAATAAAATAAAATTGATATAGAGTAAAATAATAGAGGCAAAATCAAAAGAATAAGATAAACATGTTTTACCTAATACATGTACTATTATCTTGGTAAATTAATATTAAGAAAATCAACCTTCATAACATAAGAGAAGGATCGATTTTTAAAATAGAAATCCGCTTGAGGATTTTGACGAGTTCGAAATATCCGAAAGCCGATATCATGCAGCTTCCGCAACGTTCCTACGTCATAGTAATGATGGAATGTCGCACTTATCTGGGCTACATTGTTCAATGCTCCAGATAATATCATTTCCGGTAAAGCGTGTTTTTCATCATATCTAACATCGATTCTTAGAACATCTATTCTTTTTTCTGTGTGTCCTAAATCTTTTTGAATTGTTTTCAAAGTCTTTATGTCCACTGTTTTGTTATTAAATTCAACAGCACCATTTTCCCCACCAATTCCAAAACGAAACACGTTTATATGACGCGAGATGTTGTACCGTGTGATATTGATACTGGGATTGAATACATACACATGACATCCGTATGTTTTTTCAACGTCTTCTTCAAAAGAGATATCAATTTCTTTACCGAAGGAATATACGATACATGGGGATCGAGGACGAAATGGTACGTCATGACATACTTCCCGGCCCCCATCCAGATCAGTACCTAATCGAACACTCTGCTTACAAAATATCTGATGTTTCGATATGTAATTTAGGTAAATATCTTGATGCTCCATCAATTTTTCTTTTTCTAAAAGTTTTCCTCCTAGAGTGGATATATTATTTGGAATATTGCTCTTTTGTAAATAAACATTGCCAAGTGATTTGATAGCTCGCATCATGTTTATCGTAAAACAAGTAGTGGTTGCAGTTTTTGCTACTTCTCTGTCGTCATAGCTACTATTAATGTCATACCAGTAGATATAGTAATTGATATCAGAAAGCTTTCGTAACGCTGCTAACATTTCAAAGAATTTTGTCTTATTTCCACTTTTCATATGAAAATATACTTCTAGAATTATTTGTTTCACGGCAAATCTATCGATGATTTCTGGAAATTTGAGAAAAGGTTCAACATCTCGAGATTCCATTTTCAGTATAATTATGCTAGCATCGTCTCCGTGATGTTCAAGAATTTTGTTAAATCCCCCGACATCTCTGAAGAAATCAGTTGAAATATCTTTGCCGAAAAATATAGTAGCACACTTAAAATGTGCATTCATTTGGCGTGGGAATAATTTGCTGAGGTGATGATCATAACTATATATAACACATCCTTTTGGTGGAGATACTTCTTTATCCATACATATGTTTACTCCTCCGTAAGAAACTTTACCAAAACGTCTTGGTTCACTGCAAAATGTCTGCAAAGTAGTGACGTACCGTTGTAAGAGACAGGAAAGCTCATCAATGGACATATTATGCAACATATCCTCATTTGGTATAACAACGTCAGAGCTATTCACAATATTAAAGCAATGACCAACGTAAAATTCCTTTATACTTATATTGTTTGGTGTGTTAATTGAAAACTGGATGACGTCATCGTCTTTCATCGACGTATCTATAAAAAGATTTGCAAAATATCCGAGGAAATTCCTAGTCAAAATGGACTTCTCTTTCCGCATGTACAAACTGAAAGCAACACTGTTTAATGTTATGACGATCACCAATGTCACAATCAGAGCAGTGATTACACTGTGACGACTGTGCAACACATATCTAAGAGAACATCGGATACATCTTTTATAGAATCCTTGCCGATGACTGCAGCCCATATTTGTCAGCAAAATCTTTAACAATGCATCTCAAACTGCTACTATATATAATCAGCGGTTAAGAATGTGTAAAGTATGAATTGCAAATTCGTTTTAAAGGGAATCAATTTATTGTGTGTCTCTTTAAATAAAAATTTCGAAATTAGTTTGACACATGTGTTTTATATTCATAGTCAGTTCTTGGTTCATGATATGAAGATTTCATCCTTTTTGATTTATCATCATTTGATATAATGTTGACAAAAAAGGGCATGCATTGAAAACATCACAGGCAATTTAACACTGTTAAAACGATGGCTGTTTGTACATTTCTTGCGACGACGTCAATATTTTTTGGATATCGTGGGAACCTTGATGTATTGACATACACTTCAAGGTCAATATTTATCTATATATCCAATTTCCCTCATTTACCCATGTAGAGTTTTCAACTTATGAACGTAATATTTCGAAACGGCTTAAGGTTAAGGTGCGACTACAGGGAGATAACTCTATTTTCATATCACCTAATATTTGATTATATATACATGGGCGATAGATGGCATTAGCTCAGTCTGTTACATTATTTCAGAAAAAAAAATAATTCTCCTAGAAATGTTCATTGCTGAATGGATGTTTTTGGGAAAAGTGCATATTTTTCAATGAAAAATCGCCGACAATAGGAAAAAAGATTGTCATTTTCGCATGTGTTCTGCTCCTAAAGATTCAAACATCAGAATATATAATATTCATTATATACTCTTTAAAAGTGAGATAATTAGAAATTCGTACTCCGAGTTAAACTCTATGTTTTTGGGTCAAAATGTTGATTTTTTTCATAAATCACTGTGAAACATTCAATTTGCTCTAAAACTAATTCGGGTACATATTTTTTTGGCTGCTTTAGAATAAAGCAATGCCAAATCAAATTTTGATTTCTTTTTGTCTGAAAAGTTTTAGGAGATGTTCGTCTACATCTTCTACATCATTTCTATTAAAAGTCGCCATCCTGACCTTAACACAAGAATTCAGTTTGTATTGTAATTGAGATTTGATGAAAATAACATAAAAACCTAAGTTTTCTTATTCATGGCATATGCAATACGCTATCTCATTGGCAGACTTCGTCCGGATTGCGCACTTTTTACCTGTCCTCTCTGAATGTCAGTCGGACTCCTCGGGTGATTACATACATGAGCACGGACTGTAGAACGCATGCCCTCTTTTTATATTCATTAACATATCCATCTGTGTTGCTGGGGCCTCTACGTTTTGCGGTATTGTTTGTGTGAGGTCATCTGACAGTGAGGAGGTTGTTTTACACCACAATTGTACGTTCTTCGAGACCTTTGGGTATTGTTTGTGTGAGGTCATCTTACAGTGAGGAGGTTGTTTTACACCACAATTGTACGTTCTTCGAGACCTTTGGGTAATTGGAGAAGTGAGATGGTTTTGCGCACGTAATCCAGGATAACCACACAATTTGCTTCTCGCGTGGCAAATGGCCGTCCAAAATCGGCACCGGTTGCCAATTGGTCTCGTCGGTTTGTGTGTAGTCTTTTGTGTTTGATGTTAACATGTCGTATGTCTCTTTTTCGTCTCATACTATGCTTGTCTTTTGTGTTTTTGCATCGGGTGTATTGGTGTTTTGCTGTTGATGCTGCAACAGGGTCTTGTTGGAGATTCCCTCCCTTCTTTTAAATAGCGACAATACATAACGAAGGATGTGTTTAATAGATCTGATTGATCCGAAACACGTGTCTAGTACATGTACAATAAAATTGATACTATAGAACATATATTTCAATATTGACAATTTCAACCACTAGGCTGGTATCGCTGCTGGTGGACTACTGTAAGTCCCCGAGGATATCGCTCACCTAGTTTTAGTGATTACGCACTGCATTGAAATATTTTCTAGATTTCCTTTCATCAAATTAGACCTTAATTTCTAAAACTAAGGTATATCTCCTTCATTGCATACCTCTGTCCTCAGCTGGGGTTTCGGCATATTTTTTCGGTCATGTTTAGAATTGAGCTCCTTGCGCCTACCCTTCACTTAAATACGCTTCTGAATAAACCCTACACAAAATTTGGTACCGCTCATTTTGGCAAGAGGAAATTACAAGTCTATATTGTAGATTGCGCCAGGAAAATTCACTTTGTTCGCTTTATTTAAACTGTTTGACATGAATGAGTTAAAGAAGAAGTACTACTGAAGAGGATTCAATATCCGAAACACGTGTCTAGTACAATAAAATTGGTACTACAGAACATATATTTCAATATTGACAATTAGTATAGAGGTTACACTATTTGAATCTAAAACATTTTAGGCCTAATTTGCATAATCCTGATGCGTTGCGGTAACATAAATCTGCGACAATAAAATAATTGTATTCATACAACATATATTTCAATATTGACAATTAGTATAGAGGTAACACTATTTGTATTTAAATGATTTGCAGGCCTAATTGGCATAATCCTGATGCGTTGCGTTAACAAAAATCTGCGACAATAAAATCATTGTATTCACACCTGCAAATTATTTAAATACAAGTAATTGTATCCCTCCATGCCAAGTATAATCGGCATAAAAGAAGGGAGGGGATCTCAAACCAGACCTGGTGACCTTGTGTTTCGAGGTACGGACGGGACCTTTGATAAAATAAACATCAAAGAAGTACCTATCAGTTATTCAGTCTCAAAGTCGAGAAGGCAAGATTTATATTGGAATACGGTTCCAACTCTATACCTTCCGAAGAAAATTTCAAACCAATTTATTATACACCAGACAGGTGTTTCGGATATGATTTTAGACACAGCCAAAAAATATTTTAGTAGCGCCCTCTGGTTAAATTTTTTTATATCAAATTGATACAATTTGCAGAGAGCGTGCGGCTGCAATGGAACGGTTGAAACACAGAAGGTGATCTCAAACAAGACTCGGAAACATGCATGCGAAAACATAGAGTAGACATACACAACAAGAGACGTAAAAGGGACAAGGAACACCAAATACGACAAAACACTACATATTAGCCAATGAGGGCAATGCAGTCCCATCTTCACGATTGGTATAAGAAAGGTAGGCCTGAAGGTGTTCTCCAAAAAGACTCCAATATAACACACATAACACACACTAACTCTTGACAGTATATTTTCACCGTTGGGAAGGGATTCCTTTTGTTCCATTCTAATTATTGTTTGATCTATTTTCTATTCAATTTATCTTTTAATTTTATGTGCTTTATAAAAGCCAATGACTTTTTCCATATGTAATGTTAACGTCTTCAAATTCAATAGGATCATTTAAGAAGAGATATATTTGCAGCATGGACTAGACATGCACGTTTCGGATACTTAACCCTCGTCAGTGACTTAATACGTTTAACCTTACACCTTACACTACCTCCCACTTACAGAATTTAATTTTTCAATTAGAAATTTTGATGTTTCCCTGGGGGGGGGGACTTAACAATTGTCTTTGCAGAATTTATAGAAAGATTATGACTATATTAAAATTAAATATTCATTTTCATTTTCATGATATTGCGAATGAGATGGTCCCTTAACACTCGAATCAATGAGAGCATTTTCAATTTTCAGCGTAAGAAACGGACGTAGTCATAAATAAATTCACATCGCTAAAATTGAGGCATCATTAATTCACATTGCTAAAATTACTGCTATTTAGGAATGAAGAGTTCTATTCTAAAATTTCAGTGCACCATATGCGCATTTCAACAAGTTATATCTCATCAGTGATGCTCGAGACCGAAACAGATGAAACATAAATGATATGAAATTATGAAGAGCTAACGTCTAAACTTGACCTGAATCTGATAAGGATATAGCTATGCCATTAGGGAGATAACCCTTAATTTCAGAACATTTTCATTAAATTTTGCGGAGAGTTTACACAAATATGTTTCAAGTCAAGTGCCGAAACATTGTGAAACTAGGAGAACGAAATCCTCGGGGACTCAAACAATAAAAAAACCCCACGTCAATTCGTTTATAGATAAAGAAATATAAAAGAATGAATAAGAAAAAAAGGCAAAGCAATGAAATGATGTCATCTATTTAATTTTTTGTAGTCTTGCTCGAAATATTTTCAATATCATTACAACAAATTTGAACTTTACATGTAATTTTCATACCAAGTAAATAATACAATATTAGTTAGACATGTTGCATGCTTAAATTTGTTTCACGCGCTAAAAACGTAGAAAAAGGCCGTAGATAGTCTTCAAGTAAAAAATATAACCTTAGTTCAAGCTGCGTTGACAAAAATAAAAGTTGAGGAACCAAACAGTAACAGTCTAAAATGAAAATAAAATAAAATATTTTTTTCTGAAGAAAGCGTTGTCATTTGGACCGTTTAAAAATGGAAATAGATAAATAGGCAGGTTACATCATTGCTTACATTAGCATGAAGTAAAAAGAATAAAATTGCCTGAAACATTCTGAATGCTCTAGCAGTATGGTCCATCATTGCTCATCATTGCTCGCACTTGTATAAATAAACGTCTATTTTCGTCCAGATAAATCAGTGTCCGACATCTTACAAAGCCTCATGATCTACCTCAACGGGTTTCAATAGATTGAATCTAAGGGTACAGCGACGGGGTGGTTCCATTGTCAAAAGAAACGTGTTTTGATTAAAGAGGGGATATGATGTCCGGTAAAAGGAAGCGATTTTATCAGTATTGACCGTCATTATCTATCATCAGTCTTATTTTTAGTATTTGAGGAGAATTGAAAAGTTGTCAACGTATATACAGGTAATAAATCGTTACAATACACACAGTGATGGCATGATGTGATATTTTTACAATGATAAAACCCCATAAGGGAAAGTTATTTTCTCAAGATGAAGTGGACTATTTTGTGAAAACATCAATTTTCTTGTAATTTCGGTCATAGTTATCACTTTAGGTCCCCATACCTTACATTATGTGACAGAAAGAGGATGGAACATTAGCACTTAAATATTTAATGCGTTATTCACTTCGATACTTTATATTCCATCTTCATTGGATTTATTATCCTGGAAGTATAATATAATTAGATTAAGTACCGAAACCTAAAGATAAGGCGTTGAAATAAAAGTCATAAAGAATGTAGAGAAAGAGTTAAAGCGTGAATCTACGTTCGAGGATTACTTGCTCTATTTAGTTCTCCTTTTTTGAAAGGACATCTTTTACTAACACGAGTTTGTTTATCATACATACGAATGATAGCTTGGTCAAACATCTCTCCACGAATATTCAGAATTATTTGGATGGATAAGTGAGGCAAAGAGATGGCTAAAACAGGAAAACTTATGTACCGACTTCTTTTCTGTCGCATTTCTGTTAGTCGTCTGCAAAGGCAATAGCGCCAACACGACAGATAACAACACGGATTGGCACGACGACTATGATTACTACGATTACTATGATTACGACTACACATACAGGGAACCTAATTATTTTGATTTAGAAGGAGATGGACTGTGTAAATATCTACTCATGCAATTCAACCATTCAAACCCGTATGTGTCAGTGTGACGTCATTTGTGAGCTGTACGGAGACTGCTGTAATGACGTAAATTTCTCGAATACATCTATTCAAGTGACCGATAGACAGAAAGACTTGGTAAACTATCTAGGATGCAGGTTGTTGAAGGATGTGTACAGGTTTTGGTATATCTATGTGATTGATTCATGCCCTCTGGATACTGTTAATCACTTACACAACCTGTGTACTAATATTGATGATGATGACATTACCAGCACTACTCCAGCGACGGGCAGAGAAAGTGGTTTGATATACAGAAACATGTTCTGTGCAATATGTCATGGAGAAGACTTTACACTTTGGCTGCCGCAGATCGACTGTAGATGGGGGAAAGCCATATTCAGGAAATTACACTGTCGAGGAACTTTGAAGATGGACGAATGTGAACTAGATTTAAGACGAATGATAGCTTAGTGCAGATTCGAGATTGTAATCCTGCTTTGTCAACTTGTTCTGATAATTCAACTAATGGTCGAAATGTTACCGACAGCAAATGCGTGTCTACACCAAATAAGTTTGTGTATACAGAGGAAAAAGTGTACAAAAATAAATACTGTTATGAATGTGACGTTGATAGAGCAAACAACGTTTCATGTGCACGTAGTTATCACAATCTTTCGTTGTCATCAGTCAGTCGAGGATTAGGAATTTATACTTTCAAAATACTCTTTAATTTACAAGAAGGTAGAGCCAGCAGTTTGAAAAATGATAGATTTTCACCAAAGGAGGAGGGAGAATACGCATTGAATAGCAATTGTAAAACTGGACAAGTGTATGACCCTTTTGCACAAATATGCAGAACTATTCTATGCCCAGAATACGAAACTTTCACAAATGGACACTGTGTACAACGTCAAAGGAACTCATCAGAATATGCGAACTCTACTTCTTGTTACATTATCCAATTTAACGATACAGAATTTGTGCGATATAATGACACAACAATAACACTCCATCTTTCGAATAAAACGTACCATAATGTTCGTATAGAAAACAACACAGCTTTTGTTTGTATACAAACAGGAAGACCACTCAGAAAAACGAACTCGATGTTTGATTTAGAAGGTATTCTTTCGTTGGCATGTGGATCAATATCTGTATTTTTCTTACTGCTAACAATTTTGTTTACATCGTCTCGAAAGATGCGAAATATGGCGGGGAAAATACTACTTTGCTTATCGACGTCACTCTGTATGGCACAACTACTTATTCCTTGTAGCTTCTTCCGCTGAAAACAGCCAGTGGTTGTGCACAATTATAGCCATGTTCCACACACTATTTTTACTTGGCTTCCTTTACATGGATGAACATTATGAGTTTTGACGTCCATAATACGTTTTCAGTTAGTTTCTACAACGCTAAAGACAACATGAAACGATTCATATTTTACTCTTTGTACGCATGGATTCTTCCTCTTGTAATCGTTTGTTCTGGATTGATTATAGATCAATTAACAACTACTTCATGGCAATCGGCTTATGGACAAATTCTCTGTTGGATATCGAATCCGGACGGCTTGATCGCTTTCTTTCTTATCCCGGTTGCGGCTCTCGTTTTCTCAAATGTTTGTCTTTACATTCGAACAAGTTGGAACATTTTCAAGACGAAACGAAAATCAGCGAAAAAATTCAATAAACGAGACAAGTGTGAGATTCTTATCTATGTCAAGCTATCCACTGTCATGGGTCTCACTTGGGTGTTCGCTTATGTTGCAATTATTTTCAATGAAGATGTACTGTGGTATTTGTTCATCATACTTAACGGTTCACAGGGACTTTTGATATTTTGTTCATTCGTACTAAACAAAAAAGTGTTAAAGATCATCTGCGATACCATCAGTACAAGGAAAAAGACGACTAAAAATAAGAGCAACTTCACTTCTACCACCATATGATGTTGCATGATTGGTGAAACACCGACAAGATTGATTGGAGACATATATTTAGATACATCATATACATATGACTATGTAATTTAGACATTCAACTACCAATTCTATATGGGACATTTATCAAAAACTTTCAAAATCATCATACATATGGTATGTAATGGCTTTTACAAATAAATCTTTCTTCCAAAACACGATATTCGTTTAGAGTTTGGTTAAGTTTTTATCCTTTTACTGAGTTTCTAATGCATGGGTAAAATTATTTGATCTAGCTACCAAAATTCCAGCAATTATATTTGCTATGAAGCATATAAGTGTTTCAATTGTCTGATGACATAAACCAGAACATTGGTTTCACTACATAGTATCCGCAGTGTCGCATTTGGAATTTGGCTAGGAATGATTTTTTTACATAGGGGACAGATGAGGTCCAGCTTCATTATGTGAGCGTTATAATTGAAATAACTTTGATTTTTGATATTTGGAAGAAATAATTAGCTTGTCGTCTTGAGAAAAAAGCCCATTATTTCCATTGTATACCTGATAAGTATAGTATGACCGGATGTGAAAGTAAGAGGTCATGTGACTAGCCATGGGCAAAGAAAAGAGTGCTTAGGTAAGAGTATTTA
Organism: Pinctada imbricata; assembly: GCA_033119305.1. Taxonomy (NCBI): domain Eukaryota; kingdom Metazoa; phylum Mollusca; class Bivalvia; order Pterioida; family Pteriidae; genus Pinctada; species Pinctada imbricata. Next base: position 74,020,692 of record VSWD01000005.1, read on the forward strand.
GGTAAGAAAACTTTGATGTCATATTTCTCGAATTGCATCAGGAAAAAACTCAAATAAATTGCACATATTATAGAATAAGAAATACTCAACAAATAGACATGAGAAAATCATTTGAGAAGGATGGCAAATTTGAGTCACTTTGAGGGGTCATGCCCCATTTCCATGTCATCTTCTAATGTACTGCTATAATTTTGAGCAGCATGTCTGACTGGCAGGATTTGTCCAGATGAAATCAAGAATTATAGAAGTAATCAGCCTTTAGAGTACTTTTTATTGATATGTAGATTTATATCGTATGAGTAATATAAAATTATTAATATGATGTAAACTATTGTATGCCTTTCATTGAAACCGCTCAATTTTCAATGACCAATACTGTGTAGTGCAACGATTGCCCATATTCCTCGCGATCGATCGTCGTGTTGTAGATAAGATATATAATCTAATATAACTTAGCTAAGTAGAGAAAACGCACTCTATTTAAACGTGAACGATCAGTATTATACAATTATTTATTTTTACCGAGGTAAAAGCAATCATGATTTAGCTCCCCTCGAAAACAATGTTCACCTCGCTTTTCGTGCTGGGTGAATAATGTTTTCTAGGAGAGCTAAACCATTCTTTTTACCTCGATAAAAGAAAAATAATTATCTTATTACATGAAATTTTTAAAATCATCTGTAAACATCATTCAAACATTACTTTCAGACTACAGTATAAGAGCCTCTCTGATCAATTTCTAGCACATGGAGAGCTGAGCTGATGGAATCTTAATCACGTAATTCAGGATAACCACACCATCTGTTACTAACGTGGCTGATGGCCGTCCTAAGTCGGCACCGATTGCCCATGGGTCTCGTTGGTTTATGAGTTGTCTTTTATGTTCGATATTTGATGTCTCGTTTGCTGTTCCTTGTCTCTTGCTGTATGTGTCTTCTCTGTGTTTTCACTTGGGGTGTTTGGTGTATTACTGTTGGTGCTGCAACCGAGTTTTGTTGGAGATCCCCTCCTTTCTTATATATAGACGGAATGTCGTCATCCTAAGTAGATATAACGTTTCAGCGTTTCACCGAGCGGCTGTTTTAGTCAATCGGAAAAGGGGGAAATTCCCAGTTATCTAATAATATTATTCATTACTTTTTAGCTTGTGTTTCACTAACATTATTTCATTGATATTGAACTTGTATGCTTTAAAAGAGTACACAGGCATCAATTTGTACTTCAAAAATGATAATGTGATATCTTACTTATATACAACGCTATGGAACACGAGAAGATGTAAACAAAGGAGTGATAACAACAACACCTTATTCCTAACCTCTACAAACATCAGACTATATTCCTTAGAAATGTCATGAACTGTCTTTAAAAAGCGAAATATTACCAAGTAAAAAGGATCAAAGATAGACAAAATATCAAAAATGCGTCAGGATCATCAATATCCTTTAGTACCGTGGATATGATCTTGCTGTCACCAAACGGACACTCTACATAGTACTTCTTTAAGCTACATTCTGACTGACTGTGACGACGGGACTCCATGACGAGCCCTGTCCGAACCTCGTTTGAAAAGACATAGCATCGATCACATTTCCTCTCTGAATATCAGTCGGACACCTCTGATGATAACATGCATGAGTTCGCTCCAGCAGCCAGAGCAAGGATTGTTTTACTTATGTCATGTGTTTTTATATCCATTACATATTCATCTGTGTGTTACTTGGACTCCTTAGTTTTGCTGCCTAGTCTGCTTAGTCATCTTACAGCGAGGAAGTTATTATTCTCAACAAAAGGCGTACTTCAAAACCTTTTGGTAACCGGAAAAGTTGGAGGATTGTCCGCACGTAATCCGGATAACTACACAATTTGCTACTAACGTAAGAGATGGCCTTCCCAAGTCGACACATATTGGTCTCTTTGGCTTATGTGTTGTCGTTTGGAAGTCGTATTTGATCCTTCCATTTTTCCTTTTCGTCTCTTTATGTGTATATCTATTCTGCATTTTCGCTTCGGGCGTTTCGGTGTTTTGCTGCAGGTGCTGCGATCGAGTCTTGTTGAAGATTCCATCTATCCTCTTACTTACATGAAATTCCGTTGCTTTGCTTATAACTGTGTACAATTACGTGTAGCATATGAAGAATTGTACAGGACCTTCGTGAAATTTTTAAAGACACATGTATCAAAATTGTCTTTAAAATGAATTGTTAGTATTTTACTATACAATTCATGGCATTTTCTTATTTTTGGTTTGATTATGACTTATTTGAGAGAAACTTTCATCGTCTAAACCAGCGTTTAGTTTTGACTTTCAAAACTTATGCGTTTATTAAGTGCGACGTACAATGAATTCCATGTGAAAGATCGAATACTTTTAAATGCATCAATCATTAGACTCCCTGACATTTCTATTTCTAAAACGTGGGTCCTTTAGCATTATATCCCACCCCTTCTGCTACGTCTTTTGGTACATTTTTGGACATTAATTTCATACTTTTTGGCCATATTACATTGTTTAGACTTAGGATCACTGACGAGGGTTTAGTACCCGAAACGTGCATGTCTGGTCCATGCTGTAAATTTATCAGGTCTTAAATGATGCTATTGAATTTGAAGACGTTTAACATTTGATTTCAAAATGTAGTCTAATGATTGTTTAGACTCGTTACATGTACATATATCTTCGGATCATTGCCATGGGAAAAGTAAATGATAAAAAAATATTTAGATTATCTCCACAATGAAACATTTTTGTCGTTTATAAGCTACAATGTATTTGGATTTTGTATATTGCGGTGATTCCTGAAAAGAATAATTGTAAAATTTTAAGGTAGAGTATCCCACGGGTCAGAATCGCTGGAAATTTTTTCCCTGGACATGGGCGGATCCAGGAATTTTTTTCAGGGGGGGTCTTAAAGTTCAAATTTTTTGAAGAGCAAAAAAAAAAAATAAGTTATTGATTGATGATTGTCAGTTCTGTCTCTAATTATTAAAAAAAAACAAACAAACAAAAAAAAAAAACAAAAAAAAAAAAAAACAGGTGACTGGAGAGCAGTAGCGAGCAAACAGCTTAATATTTGAATTTTCACATCATAGTACTTAATTGATTTAAAAATTGATTGTAAGTTCTTATATGCAAATACAACAAATGGCAGCGATAGCGCGCCAGCGAAATCTTTTTCCAAGAATTAGAATAAAATCCACTATTCGTGTCTTTTTCAGTTTCTTTTCGTTTCCTTAGTGCCCTTGTTTATTGGCTTAGAAGTAATGTATATGTGTTGTATACCGAATAGGAAAGCGCAGCATCATTCGAAAATATCGTACATGTATATACTAAATTCTGGCGAGTGGAAGCGAGCCAGAGAAAAATTTTAAAATACTGACGGCAAAATATTATCAAAATGAAAAGATTTCTAATACAAATTCATGATATATTTTTCAAATATTATGACAACAAAAGGGGAATTGGGACCTAATCTTATGAAATATGTATATTAATAACAAAAACTTAGCAATGTTTCGAAAATTCCAGGGGGGTCCGGACCCCCCCGACCCCCCTCTAGATCCGCGCTTGCTGGATACCCTTTTTTCTCTTCAGAATATTGTTCAGATTATCAAACTAATATGGTTTTGTGAAAAGAAACTTTTAAAGTTACATTCTATCATCTATAAAAACGGATTTTTCTTACTTTTCCCATAGGGTCCAATGTGAAAGTTCAAACGGCTTAAGTTCTCGATATAATCATGAAACCACGAATTATATTTTGTGTGTATACCAGGTTTAACATAAGCTTTGCATATATGGATATGGAAATATTGTAAACGTTGTTATTTAGGAAATATGAGCACCTGAGCCTTGAGGGATGCTCTACCTTAAAGAGATTTTTTTACGAGTAGCTCACCATATCAATCTTAAAATTGACTTATTTTCAATACGTGATCATGTTCAATTAATTTTATTCGAATCTGTAATATAATTCAGTTTGACAATTTGAAGTTTCAAATTTATGTTATTTTCAAAGAAGAAGCTCTATCACTTTCTTACATTATTTCATCCGTTATTACACAACGCCTGAAATCATCATTGATGAAATTCTTCGGTCGCTATGGGGATATAATAAAAGCATATCAGATCTCTCTTTCTAGAATGATCAGTGACATCCTGGATTGCGATTTAATGGCTTTCATCGTCACTAAACAAATAATATTTACCTAATATGTACATCAATATGTTAATGAAGCTTTTGCAATGGGTGTCGCATACAATCAGGAGACGCTGACTCTGCCCGGACACCTGAATTCACTTCGGAATTTTATTCATTCCAAGGTTCGCAACCGTTCCAATGGAAATTCTAGTGATTTTGCATTGCTTTCTAAACTTTGAGACTGAATAAATGATAGGTACTCCTTTGATGATTATTCCTACGTTTGAAAATCATTACGTTGATTGATATCTCTCTTAGGGACATTGAAAAGGTGAAATGTTGAAAGTTCGAAGATTAATAATGTAAGCTACGTCTATATAGGATCGTCGTTATAATGTACAAGCTATTGCTACACTCATCGTTTCAGTCCATATTAAAGTTCGTCAGTTGCTAGTTTTTCGTTGTCGCTATTTGCGATTATTTACATAAAGAAAAGTCCATTCAAATAATTGAACGATGCACATTTGAAACGCCGATCTGTTTTTATATATAAGGTCATAATGCAGTCGAATTGGACTATTTCTTGTTCAATAATATACATGTACGCTAAATGATGAACGTAAGAAAAATGTTTGTAGCGTTATACCAAATCGTTCTTTTCGGTATAAAGTATGGTTATACTACAAACGGCAACGACTCATTATGGAATAACACAGATAAACACAACGATTACGACAATTATTACGATTACGACAGCTATTACGATTACGACAATTATTACGATTACGACAATAATTACGATTACGATGTCGATTAACTAATAACAACGAAGAGAGGAACAATGGCTCTAAAGCAGATTCTGATCTATTACTAGTATTTGAGGGTTACAAAGAAAAGAATTATTATGACTTAGACGGACCCGACTGTGCAAGGTTTTACACGTGCAATTCCACTTTACTAGGTCGCACGTGTCATTGTGATGACGTATGTGAAGCGTACAAGGACTGCTGCTATGACGCAAAGCTAACGGCGGGAACAACTTATATGACTAAGAAACAAACAGAGTTGTTAAAATTTATGAGTTGTAAATACATACCTGGCATTTTCATAGAATGGTTTATTTTTGTAATTGATATTTGTCCCAAGCATTCAAATGGTGAAATGAGCAATTTATGTAGCAATGTTAACCATGATAATATTTATAGCAAAACTCCTGCGACTGGAATAGAAAGTGGAATGATGTACAGAAACATGTTCTGTGCAATGTGTCACGGAGAAGACTTCATACTTTGGCATCCACAAATTGACTGTGCATGGACGACTCCATACAGAGGAAATTATACAGTGGAAGATTTGATGAAATTGGAAGATTGTTATATTAATTACCAGAAAAATAACAGCTCAGAACAGATTCGACGTTGCTATCCTGCTGTTTCGGAATGCCTTCTTAAAAGTATCAGCAGTCCAAATAATCTGACGAATGATAATTGTGAAAGTTCCGAAGACAAATTTGTTTTCACATCAGAAAAAGTGTATTCGAACAAGTATTGCTACGAATGTGATGCAGACAGAGAAATAAATGTTTCATGTAAATCTTCCATATACAACTTAACCAAATCAACACACATTCGTGGCAAAGTATTCTATAGTTACAAAATGTTGTTTCGTTTACAAGATAGAAGCGCAAAAAGTACTCATAAAAGTTTCTTTTCTAGAAAAGTTGAAGAAGAACACAAGATAAAAAGTAATTGCACGAGTAATGCACTATATGATCCTATTGCAAAAGTGTGTCGAACTATTCGTTGTTCCTTGGACAGAATGTTCAAAGATGGAAATTGCGTGTTGGGAACCTCCAATGTATCAAACAGTATGAATGTTTCACAGAGTTCACCGGAACCTTGCGATATTGTTCAATTTAAGGATACCCAGTATGAACGTCATAATGACACGTCCATCACACTTCGTAACTCGAACGAAACTTACAATAACGTGCGTATAGAGAACAAAACCGCGTTTGTTTGCGTTAATATTAAGAAGACCTCGAGAAAGAGAATTGAAAATTTTGAGCCGGAGGAAATTCTGTCATTAACATGTGGTATCACATCCATATTGTCTTTGGTATTTACAATTTTGATTTATTCGTCCCGCCGGATGCTGAACATGGCGGGTAAGATACTAGTATGTTTGTCACTTTCACTTGGCACGGCACAACTTTTATTCATTTTTGCCTCCTTAGCTGAAAATTTCCCTACTTTGTGTACATTTCTTGCCGTCTGTATTCATTATTTTTACCTGTCCTCATTCACCTGGATGAATGTGATGAGCTTCGATCTACACATCACATTTACCGAGGTAATCTCCAATCGAAAAGAGTCGACAAAAAGATTTAATCTCTACTCCTTTTACGCATGGTTGCTGCCAATAACCATTGTCTCCTCTGGGTACATAACAGACCGGATGACGTCATCATCATGGAGACCGGCATATGGATCTGTCGTCTGTTGGATTTCGAATTCTCGTGGATTGATAGCTTTCTTTCTTATTCCTGTTGCATTTGTTGTATTTTCCAATCTTTTGCTTTATTTCCGAACAAGCTGGAAAATATGCAGAACTAAACGAAAGTCGGCAAAAATGTTTCATAAGAGGGATAAATGTGAAATACTGATTTATGTCAAGCTTTCGATCATTATGGGCCTTACTTGGATGTTTGCTTATATTGCGGTCATTTTTAATGAATCTGTACTTTGGTATTTATTCATTATCTTTAATGGATCGCAAGGGCTTTTTATCTTTTGCTCCTTTGCATTGCATAAGGCGAATAAAAAGAATGGAAGAAACAATCGAGATAAAGACGGAGTGAAATGAGAGGAACGAAAAATGTAAAAATTTAATAAAAATTATAAAAATTGACAAGAATAAATCAATAAAAAAAAACCACTCCCTGAAATGTAGATATACATCTATGTGATTTATTTTCTTTGATATTTGCTCAATTTTCAATGAAATGCTTAAGAGTAAAAAATAAGAATCAAACTGTGTATGTAATTTACGTTATAACCATAAATTTTTGTATCAAAACTGTTAGTTTTGTTTCTTCTTAACTTTTAAAAGGATCAGTTTAAATTATTATAATGTAGAACGAGAAGTAACACAACAAAAACAATTATATCTGTGTTATCTATATCATCTGTAGAGAAAAAGGGTTGTTGCAACTGAGGAATAATTCATACGCAACACAAGAAAATTAATGATTGGTGTATTATTTGTATATTCCAATATGAAAAACGTATTTCTTCTTCAGTTTTGATCGTACCCTGTGAGACAGCCTATGTGACATTCTCCGAACAGAGTTGTCTCCTCCTTACAGTCAAACAAGAAGATTTATGTTGAAGAGTAGGGTAACGGAACGTAAACTTGAGCTGCCTGGAGTTTGCCTATGTGAGACACATAAGATGTCTCAAAGGCTACATCATCCAATCATTAAACGTCATATACCAACCAGCTGTTCCAAACGACCAATCAGAGATATCGTACTAAAGACGCGTGCGGCTTTCGAAAGTACTTCCGGTAAATGGCAATGACATGTTGAAGAAGCTTGAATTTGACGTCAGAGGGATATCGTGTGATTTTGCAGACGTGGGACAAATTATTGTGAAATTCTATTTATCAGTAAGAAAAGCACGATCGTTATCTATATTCTGTCATAGACCATTTGAACCATCCAACCAAAGATTGTACTCTATATCTTCTAAAATGGAAGTAACCGGATGTGACAGTTCTACCGAATGAAGCGACGGGTGTTGCATGCAAACAGGAGATGCTTACTCTTCCTGGGCACCTGGTCTCACTCTCATATCGGGAGTTCGCTTCTTTTCATATGGTGGAGGTTTTTGTTTGTTTGGATATCTGCATATCTATATAAACCAGCTGGACGTCTGCATATCTATATAAACCAGCTGCATATCTATATAACCAGCTGGACGTGTGCATATCTATCTGCATATTTGGACGTCTGCATATATATATAAACCAGCTGGTCATATTATTACAGGTGACTTTTCAATTATAAAAGACAGGCAGCTCCGTGGTCTTCTTAAGATTTTTTAAGGACCTACGTATAGAATCCCATCCAAGATAGATTTTATTAAATGTCGCGAAGTGCTAAAGGAAGCTTTAGATACCTATACCAAACGATGGTGTAATCGGAAGGAGTCGAATCGCATGCTCTGAATGACTGGAAAAACTTCATTTTGGATATTACCGAAATCCTCAACTTTTTGAAAATCCAATTTCTAAATCTGAAAGATATTTCAAATCCAAGTTACGTAATTTACATGAAAAATATGTCTTCGCACCTGCAGACAAAGCAGCCAACAACACCATAATTATTTGAAAACGCTACTACATATCAACATTAGTTTCGGAACTTTACTCTACTAAAACTTATATCGAAAGCAACGAAAGTGTTCCCAATATTTTGAACAAACATAACAGTGAAATTTCTTCTTTTAACATCCCTATTTCTAAATTAGATCTCCCTACAATATACTGTATACCAAAACTTCACAACTCTCCTTACAAGTTTCGATACATTGCTAATTCTAGCAACTGCTCAACAACAATTTTGTCTAGAAATCTGATGTCAGCACTCACGGCTATAAAGGAACACGTGGCAAAATACTGTGAACTGTCATGAACAGGAATGGCGTAAACTTCTTTTGGTCTATTAAAAATTCAGGGGATGTGATTGACAAAATGAAATCAAGAAATTTTGAAGCAAATACGATATCTTCATACGACTTTTCTAATATGTACACCACGCTTCCTCACGACAAAATAAATGATCGACTGTCCAAACTCATTAAATGGTGTTTTGATCGAGAGGGGAAAACTTAGATTTGTACTTCTGAATCGAAGGGTTTCTTTTCCGCCACAGATTACAAATCATGCAAATCATGGACATGTGGTGACCTGTGTATTGCCTTGTCCTTCCTTTTGGACAATATTTATGTAAGATTTGGTGAGAAACTCTACAAGCAGGTTGTAGGGATTCCAATGGGTACTAATTGTGCGCCTCTTGTTGCAGATTTATTTTTATACACGTATGAAAAGGAATTTATCCAAAATCTTCAAAAACAAAGAAAAAATGATGATGTGAAATGTTTCATTGGTACTTCTAGGTACCTGGATGATATTCTTGCTATCGACAATCCTGTTTTTGAGAAATATAAAAATGTTATTTATCCACAAGAATTGATTTTAAACAAGGCAAACGTATCAAACACAGAAACACCATTTTTGGACCTAAATATCAAAATTGTTAATGGAGAGATCCATAAAAGTGTGTATGACAAAAGAGATGATTTTGGAATTAACATAGTAAATTTCCCCTGGCTTGACGGTGATGTTCCTAGATTACCGTCCTATGGTATCTATATTTCACAGCTCATTCGATATGATAGAGCATGTACTGATGTTTTGGATTTTCATGGTAGAAATTTACAAATTACCAAGAAACTTTTAGGACAAGGTTTTCGCTTTCACAAACTAGTAAAGACTTTCTGGAAATTTTACAAAAATTATTGTCAACTTCTTCTGAAATTCGGACCAATACAGGCAACAGAGTAAATTACTTTGGGTATTTCACAACCTGCATTTTATGGTGACATTATTAACAAGATAAGAAGGATCAAAGATAGACAACATCATTATCGAAAATGCGTCAGAATCATCAAACGCCTTTTATACCGTGGGTATGATCCTAATGTCACCAGACGGACACTAGGCTTGGTACTTGACCAATCTACAGTCTTGTACAAGCGCATTCTTAAAACTTGCACTCTGACTGACTGTGACGACGGGACTCCATGACGGGCCCTGTCAAAACCTCTTTAGAGAAGACAGGGTCCCGACCACTTGTCCTCTCTGAATGTCAGTCGGACTCCTCGGGTGATAACATACATGAGCTCGCGGCGGCAGAGCACGGATTGTATTACGTAGGCCCTCTTTTTATATCCATTTACATATTCATCTGTGTTGCTTGGGCCCCTGCGTTTTGCGGTCTTGTTTGTGTGTGGTCATCTGACAGTTAGGAGGTTGTTTTACACCACAATTGTACGTTCTTCGAGCCCTCTGGGTAATCGGAAAAATGGGAGGGTTGTGCGCACATAATCCAGGATAACCATACCTTCTGCTATTTCCGTGGCAGATGGCCGTCCTAAGTCGGCACCGGTTGCCCATTGGTCTCGTTGGTTTATGTGTAGTCCTTTGTGTTTGATGTTTCTGTGTTGTGCGTAGACGTTCCTTGTCCCTTGCGCGTCTCTTTTTGTGCTTGTCTGCTTTGTGTTTTTGCATTGGGTGTTTGGGGTTTTGCTGTGGGTGCTACAACTTGGTGTTGTTGGAGATCCCCTCCTTTGTTTGCTTTGGTTCCTGTTTTATCCTGATTTTGTATGCCTTCGGTTTCTGATTTTCTGGGTTATCGATTTTGTGCTGTAAACAGGGATATGGTCATTATCCATATTTGTCATCTAGTCCACCACTGCCCTCTACCGGTTAGCATTTTGTCTCGACAATGTTGTAAGCGTTGTCAAGGAGTAGAGATGAAGAAGAAATAGATTCTTTCACTTTCTACTGAGACATAAAAATTTACACTCATGACGGAAATTTTTCATCTTTTCCCTCGTTCCGCTACGCTCCACTCGGGAAAAGATGAAATTTCCGTCACTCGTGGCGGCCGCCAGATAAATCATAATTCATACCTGTCACTTACGGGCTTCCATAAAAGTGATCCATTTTCCACGTTTAAGATGATTATTGGAACGGAATATTATACCTACATTCGAGATCAAAGTTTTATTTACAATCCTTAAAATAAAATATAAGTACGACCTCAAGTAGATAATTTCTTATTTTACTATCGTGAGAATTAAAAAAAAAAGACAGTGAACACGTGGCTACTAGAAGATTCGTAGTAATCCCACCATGTAAAGTTCATTCTAGCGATGGCTGATTGCAGTAGCGTGCTCACTCTGACCTGAATATAGGACGTTTTTCTACATACTGTTAATATATATGCAAATGGCGATTTCCGAAGTTCACCGAAGTTGTGTGTATCCGAAAATGAAAACGTCTGTAAAACTATAATTTGATAGATCAATTATGTGAGTAACATAAAGATGTTCAAATGGTAGTACATTTAACCTATTTACGGTAAAACTTCTTTACTGACCGATCAATCCCTGTAAAACCATATGTACCTTTCAGGTAGGAGTAGATCTTCAACATATCAAAAACGATAGGGAAGAGTAAAAAGGGTCAATGAGGCGAAGATAACGGGGAAAATCGTATTACACCATAACAAAATGAGGGACAACACTATATACCTATGAGGTGCCGTTTTACTATCTATTCCCTACTTTTTGATATCACAAATTTATTTTTTGATATTACAAATTAATTTATCAAAAATAATTTGTGATATCAAAAATTCATTTATTGATATCACAAAATCGATAATTTGATATCAACAAATCGAATTTTTTTTTGCAAAGACTTACCGCATAAAAATCAAATGGTTGCTCCCTAACAATGAAAAAAACTCAATACCGAATTGCTTTGATTTATTCGGTGTCTACAGATCTGATAAAAATTATGTAGTGACATGGTCGCGGTTCAAACACTGAAATAGTAAAAAAAAAAACCAAAAAAACCCCAAACAAACCAAAAACAAAAACGACCCCCCTTAAACCACATGAAAAAAAAATCCGAATTATGTGCGAATCATCCTCCCTTTACTCTTATCTGGATAAACATAGGTACGTATAACCATTGTGTAATCAAGCTTTCTGACTTTAATTAATAAAGTTTTTATAATTTTCATTTTTGTAAAATCAATACAGAGCGTGCATTGATTATTGTCACCCATACTAAATTATGTTCTTAGACAGGACTTAGTAGAGATCTAGGGAGAGGGCGTTTGTAATGTTGTTAAAACTTTTGCCCGATCCCATTTCTTTTTCGGAAATTAAATATGTTTAAACTAAGAGATCGTTCGTTCAGCATATTTTGAGGGCATCTTCAACAACACTCGGTTGTAGCACCCACAGCAAATCCCCAAAACACCCAATGCAAAAACACAAGGCAGGATACCCACAGAAAGAGACGCAAAAGTGACTAGGAATACCAACTCACACCACAGAAACATTAAACACAAAAGACTACACATAAATCGAGACCAATGGGCAACCGGTGCCAACTAAGGACGGTCATCTGCCACGCAGGTGGCAGACGGTTTGGTTATCGGGATTACGTACGCACAACCCTCCCACCTTTCCGATTACCCAGGTCTTGAATTGTGGTGTAGAATAACCTCCTCACTGTAAGATGAATATACAAACAGTCAACATGACACAGGGGCCCAAGAAACACACAGATGGATATGTAGATGGATATAAAAACAGGAACCATTGTAATATTTTGTTAATTGATCGAGGTAGCAAGACAAAATTAATTGAAGACTGCCTCAATGTTGTGTTAACACACCTAGCAGTATCATTCAAAAATTTTCTGATCATTTCATTTCAACGCTGTTAAACAAATTTGAGTTTTGGATATTACGTTATTAACGAAATTGCATGTGACACACACTTCCGGTTTCTCATTCCATCTTTTAACCGATGAAAATGACGTTTACACACTGAAATCTGAAATTTAATGCTCTTATTGTGCTGTGTTATGGTCATCGTTTGTGCGAAAATGCTTTCTGTTGTTTTAACTGTCATTGTCATATTTTACAAGGATTTGTTAGTTTAATATTTGTAATTTTTCATAATGAGTTTTGGTTTTCCGTTTGGCTGTCATTCACTTATTGACTTCATTTCTATGGATTTATCCCATAGGGCGTTTCTAAATCTTTTGTAAGAGGATTATTTTAACGTTGTTTCTTCCATTAACATGCACAACCATTGTAATTCCTTGAGATGAATTTGAAAGGAACGTGCTTGTATTTCGCATGAAAACGATCGTGACGTCACAATGCATAAGATCTAAAGAAACATGCCGCGACGGCTGTTCCAACCTGCAAACAGACCCGCGGTGACATGAACATTAGCGTCACCTTGTTACCTAGAAAAACGCGATTTCAGAAAACAAGAATGAAAAAGACAATTATGGTGCATATATATAGAATAAATGTCATAATTTGTGTTTTGTTACGGGTATGCAACACACAGCAAGTGCATTTATCGCATGAAATGTGCACTTGCTGTGTGTTGCATACCCGTAACAAAACACAAATTAAGACACTTATTCTCTATATATGTATGTGTTATCACATATGGGTTGTTTTATGTGTTTCTACGGAGGTTTTAATGGGGTCTTATAATTAAAGAAAGCATCGTTTTTCGTTTTTGTTTTATCAATTCCTATTCAATTATTGCAATTGCAATCAAAATCATAATTTGTCAGTCTTATTATCTGTAGATCATATATATTTAATCATGTTGCATAGTTATGCGATGAAATTGCCTTTCAAGTTATTGCTATCTGTGTCCAAGGACTGTCCATTTCATAAAATATGAGGCTAAGTAATCCATTATTGGTTTGATATTGCATTATTCACACTACAATCTTAATGATGATATCTTAACTGAAAATTTCTTTACGAAGCAAAATTACTGTACCTCTGAGGGACATTTAAGGAAATTAGATGCCAAACTTTGTATCTAAAGTGTCTCATTAAACGATTAACCTATCTTGAAAATCATCAATAGTTCCTTAATATTTATAGACATGCTTTATGTCGATTGTATCTAGTTTGAATTTCTGATATAAGTGAAGATATCAGAACAATTCTGTTGGAAAGCATAGAAAGCAAAAATAGAAGGATGGAACTTTTGAAAGACATAATTTATTCTCATATTGTGCTTTTCTTTATCTGCGAAGCACAATCCGCCAACAACAACAACAACACACTGAATAATAATACAGATGATTACGACTTCTACAATGATGATTACGACTTCTACAGTGATGATTACGACTTCTACAGTGATGATTACGACTTCTACAGTGATGACTACGATAACGACTACGATAACGACTACGGTCATGGTCCCTCAATTGATACGACAACAATCTATGCTGAGCTTGAAGAGGACTATTGTGCAGATTTCTACATGTGTAATTCAAGCTCTTTCATCCGTACATGTAACTGTGATGCTATGTGTGAAGCATATGGAGACTGCTGCTTTGAAGCAAATCTCAATAACGATTTACCCTCTATTACTGATAAAGAAAGAGAATTAACAAAATTCATGAGCTGTAAACTGTTACCGGATGTTTACGATTTTTGGTACATGTTTGTTATTGATTCTTGCCCTCCGAATTCTAATTATCAACACAACAAACTGTGTACCAATGTTGATGCAGATGATATATACAGTATAACACCTGCTACTGGGAAAGAAAGTGGAATGATTTACAGAAACATGTTCTGTGCAATGTGTCATAAAGAGGAATTCTCACTTTGGATACCAGAAATCTTTTGCAGTCGGAACACGCCATACACGGGGAATTATACCACAGAGGAGCTTCTAGAATTAGATGAATGTAGAAAAAATTTCCTGAAAAGTGATAGCTCTGTTAAAGTACGGATGTGTCATCCTTTTGTATCAACGTGTTTTTCTCAAAATAATGGTACCAGCTTTGTTAATTTGAGTACAGATGCTTGTGAATCTTTCGATAAAAAGGTTGTATTCACACCAGAAAAGGTTTATAAGAACAAATACTGTTATATGTGTGATGACAATAGAGCAGGCAAGGTTTCGTGCGATCCTCGTGTTCACAATCTAACTGTATCAGTGGTGATTCGAGGGGACCTGTATAGCTTAAGACTTCTTTTCAATTTGCAGGATAGAGTGATAAAACGAATAAAGGACAGTTTAATATACCCACGTGAAACGGAGGAAGTCAAGCTTAACAGTAATTGCAGCACTGGTCATGCATTTGACCCCTTTGCAAAAACATGCAGAACCATTTTCTGCGCGGACGAAGAAAAGATTGAAAATGGAAAATGCGTAAGAATGCCTACTAATGTATCACTGAATTCGCACTCAGAATTGTGTGATAGTATTCAATTCAAAGAGTCGGAATATGTACAACATAATGAGACGTCAATAACAGTTCTTCTTTCTAATAAGACCTACCATGGCGTGCACATAGAAAATAAAACTGCATTTGTTTGCAAAAATATCAGAAACACATACCAAAAACGTTACTCTATCAGTGATTCTGAGGGAATACTTTCTTTGATATGCAACACAATATCTATATTGTTCTTGATCATAACTATCTGTACATACTCTTTTCGACAAATGAGAAACATGGCTGGAAAGATCTTACTAGGTTTGTCTACTTCACTCTGCATGGCTCAGCTGTTCTTCGTGCTAGCTCCTCTAGCTGAAAAGATACCTGCTCTGTGCACGATTGTTGCAATTTGTATTCACTATTTCTACTTGTCCTCATTTTCATTGGATGAATGTGATGAGCTATGATGTTCACAACACATTTACAACATTACTTTATGATTCTAAAAATAACACAAAAAGATTCAAATTCTACTCATTATACGCACTTTTCCTTCCGCTTGTAATAGTTTGCCTCCGGATTTATTATTGACAAGATGACGTCAACAGCATGGCGTCCAGCCTATGGATCAAACTATATGTTGGATTTCAAATTCAAATGGGTTGGTTGCTTTCTTTCTAATTCCTGTGGCGACTCTCGTATTTTCTAATGTTCTATTCTTTATGCGAACAACATGGTACATTTTCAGGGCAAAAAGGAACTCTGCAAAAAAATTCGATAAGCGAGACAGGATGTGAGATTCTAATCTATTTCAAGCTTTCCGCTGTAATGGGCCTAACCTGGGTATTCGCTTATGTTGCAATAATTTTCAATGAAGACGTTTTCTGGTATATATCTATCATACTGAACGGTTCACAAGGGCTTCTAATATTCTGTTCCTTTGTTCTAAACAAAAATGTATGCGGAAAGTGCGCGAAAAAATAAAAAGCAAGAAGTTTGATAAAAGGAGTAATGTATATTCCTCAACTTTATAATCGTATAAATCAAATTGTATGACAAACAACATAATGTTTTTTTTCTTCGTATTTTTGATTAATTTTATAATTCATTGTGATGTTTTCCTCATCTCGGCACGTTTTCAAAGAATCTCATATACTTAGTTCATAAAATATTGAAAAATTGTAGTTTTGAAGTGCACTTGAACATATATGCTTCATTCCTTGAAATCAAAACAGAACGAGATCTCTGCTCGATGAAGATATACAATGACGGTTTTGATTTGCATCATCTGACAGTGAGGAGGTTGTTTTACACCACAATTGTACGTTCTTCGAGACCTCTGGGTAATCGGAATAGTGGGAGGGTTGTGCGCACGTAATCCAGGATAACCACACCGTCTGCTACTCACGAGGCAGATGGCCGTCCTAAGTCGGCACCGTTTGCTCATTGGTCTCGTTGGTTTATGTGTAGTCATTTGTGTTTTATGTTTTTCTGTGATTTGACGTTCATTGTACTACTGCGTCTCTTTCTGTGCGTGTCATTTTTGTGTTTTGCAGTGGGTGTTTTGGGAGGTTGCTGTTGATGCTGCAACTAGGTGTTGTTGGAGATCCCCTCCTTTCTATGACATATTAAAGCGGGCATGATAGATTCAATTTTAACATTTAGTTGAGGTAAACCATTGATCAGACTATACAGATGGTATTGATGAAGAAATCAATATCATTCTTGAGCGATTGGTTCTCCAAATCTTTTTATTTTGTTTACAGCATTGCACAGTGATCGGAAAATTCGTGATGGAAGGAGAATCTCTCCCCTGCTGACCATCTATAAAGAATGGAGACATTGAAAGTAATGATATTTGAAAATGGAGATTTAAAGAAAAAAGAAGTGTAACAATAAGGTCATTTGAAAGTCACAAGTTATATGAAAATGAACTCATTTCAATTATCGTAAAATGTAGCTGCATGCACTTAGGAGCAAATGAAATATTATTTTGTAGAAATAAATTAGATTCATCAAATAAGATGCGTATGACTTTGGATTATATTTTTTCTAGAAAGGAGCGGATCTCCTCCTTTGCTCCAACAACACTTGGTTGCAGCACACACCGAAAAACACCTTGTGCAAAAGGAAGTGAGGGGCTCTCCAACAACACTCGGTTGCAGCACCCACAACAAAACCCCAAAACACCCAATGCAAAAATACAGAGCAGACATCAATAAAAAGAGACGCAAATGGGACAAGGAATACAAATGAGATAAAGAAGATCGTGACGACAATCTCAATAGCACTCACAATGAAGCGTCAAACATCTAGAGGTGGGATCGGGTGCCCGGGAGGAGAAAGAAGATCCTGACGATAATCTCAACAATAATATTAAAGCCCCAATTTGAGCATCGACAGACTCCTAGCAAGCTAGAGGTGGGATCAGGTCCCCGGGAGGAGAAAGCATCCCCTGTTTGGCTAGCCGCACCCGCCGTCGATGTTCACTCTCGAAAATGAAAACAATACCCACACCACATGCACTGTCTAGGGTTAGTCTATATAGGAAGTGCTATGGCGACCATGTCGGGGAATAATATCTAAAACACTTACTGTTAAACCCTTCGCGGGGAACTTTTTTACGAACTCCACACGGCAAAGGACATAAGTGTGACACAATTGAGTCAAAGAAGATCCTGGCGATAGTCTCCACAGCACTCACAATAGAGCACAAAGTTGAGCATCGACGGACTCCTAGCAGAATAGGAGTGTGACCAGGTGCCCGGGAGGAGTAAGCATTCCTTGTTGGCTAGCCGCACCCGCCGTCGATGTTCATGCATGAAAATGAAAACAATATATGAATTGCATGCACTGTCTGGGGTTATGTCTATATAGAAAGAGTAATGGCGACCATGTCAGGGAAATATATTCAAAACACTGTCAACCCCCTCGCGAACACATTGAACATTAAACATAAAAGAGTAAACGTAAATCAAGGAGAACACAAGTAACACTAAATATATTGAAACATTAAACACAAAAGAGTAAACGTAAACCAAGGAGATCAACCGGCAATCGGTGCAGACTTCGGAAGGTCATCTGCCATGCCAGTATCAGAACCAGAATCATGTATTTCTCTTTTTCCATTGTGGCATAGAGAACAACATCTGAGGAAGGTTATATACCCGTAACGCGCATGTCTGGTCCATCCTGTAAATTTATCTGCTCTAAAATGATGCTAATGGATTTGAAGACGTTAAACATTTGTATCACTTGGTAAGTGTCACTGCTGGTGTACCATGAGTCCCCGAAGGCACATGTAGCCAAGTTCGATCAATTTCGGTTGGTCGTTTCATCAAACGCATTTGAAAATTTCAGTTTACAAAACTTTCTCAAATTTCTAAGACCTGGGTTCTGCAGTATTATATCCCAGCTATCTTGCTACGTATTTCGGTATCTTTAGGACATAATTTCACAGATTTTGGTCATAATACATTGTTCAGATTGAGGATCACCGGTCCATGCTGTAAATTTATCTGCTCTAAAATTATGCTAATGAATTTAAAGACGTTAAACATATATACAAAACATACAACAAACATCGTAGGTTTGCCAGTAGCAAATGGTGTTGTTATCCAGATTACATCCCTCTCACTTTTCCGAAGCACGCACAATTGTAGTGTAAATTGATATAAAAACAGAGGCGTCCGAAATGCAATCCGTGCCCTGCCAATGTAATATAGTAGTCTATTGAAAGAAAAATGATAAAAAAGATAAATCCAAACCAGTAATTGAAGGGGGGAAATCTGCTATGGGGGAAATACTTCTATATATCAGTTTTTTCCGTCATGTGGGAGATTCTATATAGCAGTTTTTTTTCCGGGGGAAAAGCTAATATGGGGGAAACAACTATATAACACCAGCTCTATAGAGTCCATGCATGTTATCATAAGAGGAGTCTCATCGACATTTAGAGAGGACATGTAGAACCATGTCTTATCTAAGGAGCATAACATGGAGTCCTGTAATCAAGGTTTATCAGAGTGCAACTGCTAAAATTGTGCTAGTACAAGGATATAGATTGGTCAAGTACCAGGTCAAGTGTCCGTTTGGTGACAGCAGGATCATATCCATGATATAAAAAGCGTTTGATGATTCTGACGCATTTACGATGGCAATTCTGTCTACCACTAATCGTTCTTGTTTTGTTTATTATGTCACCATATTGTGAAATACCAAAAAAATGTATACTCTATTGTTTGTATTGGTCCAAATTTCAAAAGAAGTTGACGGTTAGTTTTGAAGAAGATTAGAAGTTGTTTAGTATGTTTTTGACAGGATTATATATCTTACAAGTATGAATTGAGAAGATGTTTGAAATGATTATATACGTATGAAGAAATGATGTCTGGTCCATGCTGCCAATTTATCTGTTCTTAAATTATGTTAGTCAGTTTGAAGACGTTTAACATCCAACAAGACTACATCAACCACAGCACAACACCGAAACACTCAAATGCAAAAACACAGAGTAAACAAGCACAACAAGAGACAATAAAGGGACAAGGCATACCAAACACAGAGTTGACAAGCACAACGAGAGACACCAAAGGGACAAGGAATACCAAACACAGAGTTGACAAGCACAACGAGAGACACCAAAGGGACAAGGAATATCAAACACAGAGTAGACAAGCACAACGAGAGACATTAAAGGGACAAGGAAGCCAAACACAGAGTAGACAAGCACAACAAGAGAAATTAAAGGGACAAGGAAGCCAAACACAGAGTAGACAAGCACAACCAGAGACAATAAAGGGACAAGGCATACCAAACACAGAGTTGACAAGCACAACAAGAGACACCAAAGGGACAAGGAATATCAAACACAGAGTAGACAAGCACAACAAGAGACATTAAAGGGACAAGGAAGCCAAACACAGAGTAGACAAGCACAACAAGAGACATTAAAGGGACAAGGAAGCCAAACACAGAGTAGGTAATGAATTAAAGAAGATCATGACGATAATCTCAACAGCACTCACAATAGAATACAAAATTAAGCATCGACGGACCCCTAGCAAGCTAGAGGTGGGACCAGGTGCCCGGGAGGAGTAAGCATCCCCTGTTGGCTAGCCGCACCCGCCGTCGATGTTCAAGCACGAAAATGAAAACAATATATAAACTTCATGCACTGTATGCGTTATGTCTATATAGAAAGTGCCATGGCGACAATGTCAGGGAAATATATTCAAAACACTTACTGTCAAAATCCTCGCGGGGAACTTTTTTACGAGCTCCACACGGCAAAGGGCATTAGTGTGACAAAAATGAGTTAAAGAAGATCCTGACGATAATCTCAACAGCACTCACAATAGAGTACAAAATTAAGCATCGACGGACCCCTAGAAAGCTAGAGGTGGGACCAGGTGCCTGGGAGGAGTAAGCATCCCATGTTGGCTAGCCGCACCCGCCGTCGATGTTCAAGCACGAAAATGAAATCAATATATAAACTTCATGCACTGTCTGACGTTATGTCTATATAGAAAGTGCCATGGCGACAATGTCAGGGAAATATAGTCAAAACACTTACTGTCAAACCCCTCGCGGGGAACTTTTTTACGAGCTCCACACGGCAAAGAGCATGAGTGTGACAAAAATGAGTTAAAGAAGATCCTGACGATAATCTCAACAGCAGCTCACAATAGAGTACAAAATTAAGCATCGACGGACCCCTAGCAAGCTAGAGGTGGGACCAGGTGCCCGGGAGGAGTAAGCTATCCCCTGTTGGCTAGCCGCACCCGCTAAGTACAAGAGGAATCAAAGGGATAAGGCAGACCAAACACAGAGTAAACAAGTACAACCTAAGATATTAAAGGGGCAAGGAAGCCAAACACAGAGCAGACAAGCACAACCAGACACAATAAAGAGACAAGGAATACCAAACACAGAGTTGACAAGCACAACAAGAGACACCAAAGGGACAAGAAATATCAAACACAGAGTAGACAAGCACAAAAAGAGACATTAAAGGGACAAGGAAGCCAAACACAGATTAGACAAGCACAACAAGAGTCATTAAAGGGACAAGGAAGGCAAACAAAAGACGTCAACATAACATAAAACACCAAATCATAGAGTAGAAAAGCACAACAAGAGACATTAAAGGGACAAGGAAAACTAGTAAATTAGACACCCAGTAAACACAATTATGTTTTTAAAACATGTCAAAAATATTGCAGTAAATGTTATAGAAAGGTGATTTTGTATGGTCCAAGATATATCTATAAAACATTTTTGGGAAATATTTTGATTTGTTCAGCGCTCTTAAATGTTGTTAAAACGTTCTAAAAACATTCTATACAACTGCACAGTGTTTAAAAAATGTTCTCGAAGGGTTTTGTCAGAAATGTTTCAACAGAACCTGTTCGAAAATGTTTTGTGTGACCTGGGCAAGCACAACAAGAGACATTAACGGGACAAGGAACCAAAACGCAGAGAAAAAAACACAGCAAGAGACTTTAAAGTGACAAGGAAGCCAAAGACAGAGTAGACAAGCACAACAAGAGACATTTAAGGGACAAGGAAGCCAAACACAGAGTAGACAAGCACAACAAGAGACATTAAAGGGACAAGGAAGCAAAACACACTTAGTAGACAAGCACAATGAGAGACATTAAAAGGACAAGGAAGCCAAACACAGAGTAGACAAGCACAACCAGAGACAATAAAGGGACAAGGCATACCAAACACAGAGTTGACAAGCACAACAAGAGACACCAAAGGGACAAGGAATATCAAACACAGAGTAGACAAGCACAACAAGAGACATTAAAGGGACAAGGAAGCCAAACACAGAGTAAACAAGCACAACGAGAGACATTAAAGGGACAAGGAAGCCAAACATAGAGTATACAAGCACAACGAGAGACATTAAAGGGACAAGGAAGCCAAACACAGAGTAAACAAGCACAACGAGAGACATTAAAGGGACAAGGAAGCAAAACACAAGACGAAATCAAAACTCTAAACACAAAAGACAGCATATAAACCAACGAAACAAAAGGCAACCGATGCCAACCCTTCTACTTGTC
The DNA here is from genome assembly GCA_033119305.1 of Pinctada imbricata. Lineage (NCBI taxonomy): Eukaryota > Metazoa > Mollusca > Bivalvia > Pterioida > Pteriidae > Pinctada > Pinctada imbricata. Next base: position 74,042,995 of record VSWD01000005.1, read on the forward strand.
AAGCTACCTAGAGTCTCTTGAATTGTGTTCGAGTCTTTCGCCCATGAATTCTTAAATGAGGGATCTGTCAAACAGAAATCCCCAAAATCATAATTCAAAAATCAATAAACATAAACTAAAGGAGACAGGAAAAGAAAATTCAAAACCAATTCGTGTTTTGCAGAAGTAGTTTACTGCACACACGCTTTTGATTGTTCGAATAACCAATCGATACTGCTTTGAGATAAAAATAAAAAAGTCATTAACATTATAAATACATTCAAACACGATGGTACGTCTTCGGCCTTTTTATAAAAGACAACAAGACAAATTATCGAACTGAATGATTTTTTCACTCCAAAAAAGGAAGGAGTACAATTTGTCGAGACAAAAATTAATTGATTAGCTTCCTTTTTTTTCTCGGGTCTGAATTTGAATTTATGAATCTACCTTTATTTAACCATGCTTTCTTTAAAATGCAAATAAGTATCGTCCCATTCACAATGATGTCAGATATATTGTTTTATTATGTAGACAATTCAAATTATCTGCTTTATAAAAGTTTTCTTTGTTAATTCTGTTATCAAAATTGATTTTGTATTCTTCATATCTTATCTCTCATAATTCGTTTAAATTCTCAATACTGTTTGATAATTTCTAGTGCTGCATGGTAACTACGATGAACGTGAATAATTAATTAATGTATCAAGGGACTATTCCTTGAATCTAATGAAAACGTGGGGGATTCCTTAATTGATAAATTATAGTTATATCCATACGATAAAGTTTCCTCGGTGTAAAAGTCAAAATCAATGTACTTTATAAGGACATTCAAGGCAATCAAATTGAGATATAAGTTACTTAAATAATAAAGGTCATTGGCTCTCTAGGGTATATCTTAAATAAACCCACGATGATATAAGAGCAGGATATGACCTGAAAGCGACAGATGATCAATCTGAACGAACAACTCTTTCAAAATCGTGTTGTCATCACACCACATATCTACTGGGCTTTTTCGTGAAAGTTATGATTTCCTTTGCAACCGTAATGCTTTTAGATATTTTGCTTCTAATAAAGCATTTTGTTTCCACCTCTACGGCAAACAGCGAATTTCCAATGTATAATGCTACAATTGGGTACGATCACGACTATCCAATGTATAATGCTACAATTGGGTACGACTATCCAATGTTTAATGTTACAGAGGGATACGGCTATCCAATGTATAATGCTACAGATGGATACGATCGCGACCTATCCAATGCATAATGCTACCAGTGGGATACGACTATCCAAGGCATAATGCTACAGATTTATACGATCACGAATATCCAATGTATAATGCTACCGTGGGATACGACTATCCAATGCAAAATGCTACAGATGGATACGATCACGACAATCCAATGCATAATGCTACAGTGGGATACGACTATCTAATGCATAATGCTACAGAGGGATACGATTAAGACTATCCAATGTATAATGCTACAGATGGGTCTGACTATGATAACAACAATGACTACACATATGACTATAAGGATGACTACTTCGAAAACTTTATGGAAGAGTACTTTGAAAACAACAGAGGCGTCAGTAAAAAGAATTACTTTGACGTAGACGGAGATGATTGTGCTAGTTTCTATACGTGTAACTCCAGCTCCTCCTATCGTACATGTTACTGTGATAAAATGTGCGAGGCTTACAACGATTGTTGTTTTGATGCAGGATACTCTGTTGGATCGAGTACCCCGACTGATAAACAAAAAGAGTTGATAGGTTATATGAGTTGCAAAGCTTTACCGGATATTTACACAGATTGGTATATGTTCATAATTGATTCTTGTCCTTCTGAATCAAATGCTTATATCAAGCATCTATGCTCAAATGTTGATGTCGATGACATTTACAGTAGAACTCCTGCGAGCGGAAAAGAAAGTGGGATGATTTACAAAAACATGTTCTGTGCTATATGTCATGGAGAAGACTTTTTACTTTGGCTTCCAGAGATTTACTGCGAGTGGGGGATGTCATATACGGGAAACTATACTACAGAAACGCTGCTGAATTTGGAGGAATGCCGATTGAGTTTTGTTCCAAATGATAGCTCGGTGGAGATTCGAATCTGCTATCCTATGGTTTCGGGGTGCTCCCCCGAAAGTGATTATAGGACGTTATCTAATGTTACTAATAAATGTGAATCTGCCCAGAACAAGATTGTTTTTACACTCGATAAAGTGTATAAGAATAAGTACTGTTATGAATGTGACATTCAAAAAGCAAGCAATGCTTCGTGCTCCCGTTCCGATTACAATGTAACATTTCCTGGGGGGTCACGTGGACTATTCATGTACAGCTACCGAATTTTATTCAATCTTGAAGATAGAAAAGCAAAGAGTACCAAAGACCATTTGTTCTTCCCTTCAGAAGAGGAGGAATATAACCTTGAAAGTAACTGCACAATCGATCAAGTGTTCGATCCTCTTGCAAAATCATGTAAAACGATTCTCTGTGCGATCAACAAAATAATCAGAAATGGAAAATGTGTAACGAGACAAATGAATAGATCCATGAATTCTCGAAACCAGTTTTGTCGGTCTATTTCATTTAATGAGACGGATTACATAAAACACAATGAAACATCGATTACGCTGCTTCACTCTAACGAGACCTACCATAATGTACGCATAGAAAACAGTACAGCATTCGTTTGTTTAAAAATAAGAACGTCAGTGCAGAAGATTAAAACGTTAGGCAATTTCCTAGAGGGTATATTATCTTTGACATGTAGCTCAACATCAATTCTGTTCTTGATTATAACTATATTTATCTATTCATTTCGTCGGATGCTTAACATGGCAGGAAAAATATTAATATGTTTGTCATTTTCGCTGTGCATGGCTCAATTCTTATTTATTTTTGCTTCTTTAGCAGAGCATATCCCTACTTTGTGCATGGTTATTGCTGTCTGTATTCATTATTTCTATTTGTCCTCATTTACATGGATGAATGTGATGAGCTTCGATGTCCATAACACGTTTACAACATTATTGAAAATCTCTAAAGATAATGCAAAAAGATTCAAGTTTTACTCATTGTACGCATGGATGATTCCACTTGTAATAGTTTGCTCTGGGTTCATCATAGACCAGGTAACGTCAACAGCATGGCGTCCAGCCTATGGATCAACTGTCTGTTGGATCTCAAATCCAAATGGGTTGATCGCTTTCTTTCTCATACCTGTTGCAACACTAGTATTTTCCAATATTGTTATGTACATTCGAACGAGCTGGATCATTTTCAGTGGTAAAAGGAGTTCCATGAAAATATTCAATAAGAGAGACAAATGTGAAATTCTTATCTACATCAAGCTCTCCACAGTCATGGGGCTGACTTGGGTATTTGCTTATGTTGCATTAATTTTCAACGAAGATGTGTTGTGGTATGTGTTTATCATATTGAATGGTTCCCAGGGACTTATGATATTTTCGTCCTTCGTTTTAAAGAAAAAAGTGCTTTTGATGTTGTGTGAAAAATTTAATAGCAAGAAGAAGATTCAGAACAGCAGTAATATATACTGTTCAAGGTTGTAATGTAACTGATGACAAACTAGTACCATGTGTCATTCTTTAGAAAGATTGTCTTTTTGTTGCGTTATTTTCGCGTTGTCTTTGTATATCGTTTGCGTTAAACATCTTCAAATTCAATAGCATCATTTAAGAAGAGATATATTTGCAACATGGAACAGACATGCATCTTTTGTGTACTTTGCGTGTTTATTTCACTCGGTGACTTGTTGTTTGATGTACTCTTGGTACTAAGTCTTTTGCTGTATTAATATAATTTCCAGTGGTGTGTTTGAAGTGTTTTTCTTCTTTTTACAGATAAGATTGTTTTCATGATTTTTATTTTTCTAGTTTCCTTCATTCTTGTCTGTAAGTACGTGTTTCAGATGAACAAATTATTTGATGTTTAAATTCAACGGATATTTTGGTATGAATAAACAAAACAAGATTGTTTATTGAAAATTCTGATGCTTTTGCCTTACCTTCTCCACTTTGAAACTGAGTAACTGATTGGTTGCAGTACCCACAGCAAGAAATCAAACCAGCATGATGCAAAAACAACCAAACAAATGGAACGAGGACAACAAACAGGCAATGGAGGTTTGAAAACACTTAATTTTAAAGGCGACATCCAAACACTTAACACACACACACACAAAAAGAAACACACACACAAAACAAGAAGTCCATTTGGCAACCGATTGCAACTTTGGGTAGTAATTTTTTTTTTGATTATCCAAATGGCGTGTGCAAAATCCTTCCATTTGTCTGGTTACCAAGCGAACTCGTAGAAAGAACAATAGTATGATATAACAGTCTCCTCACTTTAAAATGTCACAAAACGAGACAGGAAAACAAAGGGACACCAATGATAAACAGATGAATATGTGAATTTATATCAAAATAATAAGGGACATACGAAGAACACTCCATGCTCTTGCGGCTGGAGTCAACTAATACATGTATGCATTCACCCGAGGAGTCAGATCAACTTTCAGAGAAGTTAGGTTGTCAGAGTCCTCTTTCATCATATGACTTGTCATGCCGTATTGTTTTCGCAGTTAAGGCCATTTCTTGTTTTTATTCTGTTTTGCGTCCTTTTGAAATTGAGAAACCAACCAGCCAGCCAGGAAGAAAAACAAACAAGCATATAAAACAAAGTTGCAATTTCATATTATGTGACTGTGTGAAATCTGACAGAAACTTGTTTCATTAGATCATCTTGACATATTTTAGTCAACAAAAGAACGATAGACAATGTGTCATTGCAGTACTTTTTTCATTTTTACATGAAATATAAAAATTTATACAATTTTTCTTAAATATTTGTAGAAAACACATTTAATTTGCTAAAGATCTTTTATCTTAATTTTGTTTTGTTTTATGACTATGGGCTCAAAACCTACCAGCACGAGGACGCAAAACAGAAAATAACAAAGAAATGGCCTAACCAGTGGGTACCTCTAAGGAATGCGCTGGTATATAGGGCTGTCAATTTATTGACGGAAATTGCAAATATGCATTTTTCTCGTAAATTAAGGAGCCTGTTACATGAATTCTCACGATTTTGCTTTGCCTTCTCGACTTTGAGACTGAATAACGGTTAGGTACTTCTTTGATGTTTATAAGTGTATTGGACCCGTCTAAACTAACACTAAGTAACTGTCCTCATATGACAAAAATTCATCCCATAGTGAACACCTATATACCAATACGGTCTTGTCCATGTTTGACCTATTTAGATGAATGTTGCAACAAAACATGAATATTAAAACATAAGACACTAAATGGATTAGAATCCATCAAGCAAACTGAAATGACCAAGGAATGTCATATTTCAAACATAACCTTGTCGTTTTTTGCATATGATTTTTTCATGGCAATAACACCTTAGATAATCAGTTTCTGTTGAACGTTATTGATATCCATTCAAACTGATTTAATTATTGATTGGATACGGTGTTTCCCATCAAGTAGACTGTGACTCTCACCTCGAATATATAACCATATTTGGGTCCAAGGTAACAAACCTCGAAATATTACCGAAATCCGTAGAAAGGGATGGTGAAACGGCCCTGGAAAAAATGTTCCTATCAAGAGCACTGTTACCTTTATCTTTGAGACACTAGTACGATATTGACATAAAAGCTTATTATTCCCAAGTTACAGTTATTTTATCTTATCATGTATAAATCTTATTTGGTAAAACATATAGAACCTAATATATAATTGTATGACATATATGGATAATGACCATATCCTTGTCCACAGTACAAAATCGATAATTCAGAAAATCAGAAACCGAAGGCATACAAAATCAGGATAAAACAGGAACCAAAGCAAACAAAAACAAAAACCTCCACCATATGAAAAGAAGCGAACTCCCGATATACTGGTTTTGTGGTCGATAAATTGTAATTTATTTTAAGTTTTGTGTTTGACATTCACTCACTCGATCGTGAATTTTATGTTTGCCAATTGATTATGATTTTTGAAATCTGTTTTTGGGTTTTGTGTTTTGATATATTCACTCATGTATTTTCTTGGATTCATACATGTATACCCATTGATTGTGCTTTTTGGGGCTCTGATTTGGATTTTGTGTTTGACATTCACTAACTCGTGCATTATGTGTTTGCGTTTTGATTGTTATTTTGTTTATTTCTGATTTTTGGTTTCGGGTTTTGATATTCACTCACTCACGTATATTCTTGGATTCATGGGAAGGATCTCCAGCATGATCATGGGATTCATACGTGTATATCCATTGATTGTGCTTTTTGAATTCTGATTTGGATATTGGTTTGCCATTCACTAACTCATGCATTTCCTGGATTTGTATGCACAAGAGTGTGGTTTTTTAATTCTGAATTTTGATTATTTTTTTTGGACATTCACTAACTTCCTGGTTTTTGTGATTTTCCCATTCTGATTGGTTTGTATTTGACATTCGCTCACTCATGTCTCTGATAATGATTCCATATATATTATACTTCAAGCTAAAATGAAACAGAAAAGCCAAAGATATTGAAACTTAGAAATATCATATTAATTTTATAAATGTGGCCTTTATTAAAGCTTACTTTGATGATTTCTATGATCTAAATTGCTTTTACGGGTATATTATAACCATATGTTTCTCATCATTTCACATAGTTTATGAATACAGCACATAAAATATTAACACCTTCTGATGCATGCTACCGTATATATGATGATTAATTTCGGTATCACTGGATTGTATATACACTTTTAACATCACTGAAAGATTGATTTACCTCAATTTCGTTACGTTATGGGATATCTATATGACCTCGGAAGCCCAAATTATTGTGTCCTTGAGGGACATTCAAAGCAATAAGATTAAAAGTAAAGTGATTGACTTTCGATCAAGACTATATAAAGTGAAACCTACAATTTTCATAATAGAATCCGGATCGAATCCGAAGCAAAACTGAAAAGGGAACGAACTGTGTTTGCTTTTCATTCAAGACATTATCATTTATCACGAACATTTCTCTACCTTATGATTATTGCCAAAATTATGATTTTAGAATTATTGCTCCTCATACAATATGCTGCTTCTACGAAATGCAGCAACTATCCGATGGATTATGATTCAAATGGAAACTATTATGACTATTCCATGTATAATGATACAAATGGAAACGATATGACTATCAGATGTATAATGATACAAATGGAAACGATTATGACTATCAGGTGTATAATGATGCAGACGGAAGCGATTATGACTATCAAATAAATAATGATACAGATGGAAACGATTATGACTATCAAATATATAATGATACAGATGGAAACGATTATGACTATCAAATATATAATGATACAGATGGAAAGGATGATGACAATCAAATATATAATGATACAGATGGAAAGGATGATGACAATCAAATGTATAATAATACAGATGGAAGCGATTATGACTATCAAATATATAATGATACAGATGAAAACGATTATGACTATTCTATGCATAATGATACAGATGGAAGCGATTATTACTATTCTATGCATAATGATACAGATGGAAACGATTATGACTATCAGATGTATAATGATACAGATGGAAATGATTATGACTATTCTATGCATAATGATACAGATGGAAGCGATTATGACTATAAAATGAATAATGATACAGATGGAAACGATTATGACTATCAGATGTATAATGATACAGATGGAAACGATTATGACTATCAGATGTATAATGATACAGATGGAAACGATTATGACTATTTTATGCATAATCGCACAGATGGAAACGATTATGACTATTCTATGTATAATGATACAGATGGAAACGATTATGGCTATCAGATGAATAATGATACAGATGGAAACGATTATGACTATTCTATGTATAATGATACAGAGGAAATCGATTATGACTATTCTATGTATAATGATACAAATGGAAAAGATTATGACTATCAGATGAATAATGATACAGTCGGAAAGTATGATGACAATCAAATATATAATGATACAGATGAAAACATAAGGAAATCGGAGGGAAAAAGAAATATAAACTTTGACTTTAAAGGAACATTATCTGTGACATGCAGCGCTATATCTGTAATGTTTTTAATACTAACTTTATTTGTATATTCATATCGACGAATGAGAAATATGACTGGAAGAATATTGGTATATTTGTCAGTATCTCTCTGTTTGGCTCAACTGTTATTCACATTTGCCTCCCTGCCTGAAAACAACCCTACATTGTGCACTCTAGTTGCAATTTGTATTCACTATTTCTACTTGTCCTCCTTTACTTGGATGAATGTGATGAGCTTTGATCTTTGTAGCACCTTTACAACATTACTGTATAAATCTAAAGATAAAGATAACACAAAAAGATTCAAGTTTTACTCATTGTACGCATGGATGTTTCCATTTGCAATAGTTTGCTCTGGACTTATTTTGGACCAGATGACGTCGACATCATGGCGACCAGTCTATGGAACAAATGTCTGTTGGTTCTCAAATTCAAATGGTGGTTTTATCGCTTTCTTTCTCATCCCTGTTACCGTTCTGGTATTTTCCAATATTCTTATGTACTTTCGAACAGGCTTGGTCATTTTCAGGGGAAAAAGAAATCTCCATAAAGAAATCAGCAAAAGAGACAAATGTATCGAGTTTTTCATCTATGTCAAGCTTTCCATTGTCATGGGTCTCACCTGGGTATTTGCTTATTTTGCAATCATTTTTAATGAAGATGTGTTTTGGTATTTATTCATCATACTGAACGGTTCACAGGGACTTTTGATATTTTGTTCTTTTGTTTTAAACAAAAAGGTATTGGGGATGGTTTGTGAAAAAATACAGAGGAAGAGGGTTAACGAAAGGACCAATGTATATACCACAAACGTATAATATAATTGCTAGGAAACATCTACATATAGCACTTAGTCGTACTCCATCTGAAGTTTTCTGTAAACTGTATATTTTCTTTTCCATATTGTTTGATTGTTCGTGCTATTTTGTTCTTGTATGTCCCCTTTACGATTTCAGTAATTACAACTGCAGGGATATTCATTATACGAGTAAGCGTCAAGTATATTTCAATAATTGAAAAATTCATTGAATCAAATGTACACAAATGCTTAAAACAAATTTCACATATTTGAAATAAAGCAATGCGGTATTCATAACAATTTCATTATAGTTCTTCTTATTCTGAAAATGAGAGAGAGAGAGAGAGAGAGAGAGAGAGAGAGAGAGAGAGAGAGAGAGAGAGAGAGAGCAGATTGTAATGAAGATGTCCCAAAAGCACTGGCCATGTCAGACACACTGAAACTCAATTATATAGTGATGGTTCAGGTGTTCTCTTACTTCTCTACCTTCTTGGAGAAAATTTCAAATCAATTTTAATGCACCAGACACGTGTTTCGGATCAGTGGTACTGTATTAATTCACACTCAGTCAAGTGTATTTCAACGGCGCCCTCTAGTTTTATTTTTGGTATTTACTTTGCGAAGAGTGCGCTGCGTCAAAGGGGTAGGGGCAAAATCTGCCGTTTTTGGCCCCATTTTTAGCTATTTTCAAAAATCGTTTTCATACTATTTTTTATCTTTCAAATAAGAAAAGATATATTGTTGTTTGTTGAAACTGAATCGAAAATATATATAATCAACTAATACGAGTGTTATTTTCCGCCAAAATTCCCCACTACTATAGAAATTAGTAGTAAAATTATAACAACCAGATTTTAACATAATAGTTTATAGTATATATAGAGCAAGCGCATGTAACAAACTTATATTTTCCATGTACATTCAGAATATAAAAAGGAATGTCCCATATGAGTATGAACCTGTTACACGCCCTTGCTCTAGGACTTACAACTGTAGGTATGTGTGTCCCTTGCCAAAAATCAGAATTTCTAATGTGAAGACATAGTGCTAAACTTTCAATCATTTTGCCCTGAAAGGCACGGTTTTTAAAAAATCACACAAAATTTGTCATTTTTTGTTTAGAAGAAGCATAATGAATAAGAAAATATAACTTTTTAAAAAATACTGATTGGGGCCAAAAATGGTCACTTTTGCCCCTACCCCTTTCCTCTACTGCCGTAGGGTCGATTCGATTCAGTAGCATAAAAGCCAAATAAAATCTATGACCAAAATAGATTATACAAACTATCTTTGGCGTCACAGTTTATAGATTTTTTAAGATATTACTTGGAGGGTTTGAACACCAAGTTGGCGGCAACATTATTTGTTTTCTCGCTTTCTATGAAAAGTTCAGTCTTAACTTTTTTCAAAACAATTGATACGCTGATGATATACACATTTGAGTATCCTGATGAAGTTTGAATAATTTCCGGCGTCATTTGAAGAAAGTATTGCGATTTTCGAAATTGTGGACTTTGGGAGTTTAAGCCATGAGCAAACCACAACGTCATTCCGACGTTGTCGGGAAAAATGACGTCAAAAACCTTTGCATTCAAAATGCAATAAAATCATCAATACCAAACGTATCGCATTGAAACTGTGCATGTGTAAAATAGAAGGTTCAGTCTTCGTTACGGTGAATTCGTTGACAAAATATTACAGGAAAACGGATGTCACTTCATTGAAAATAAACAATTTTGGAAGGAAAAATAGGAAAATATAAAGCTCTGTAATATTTTAATCCTAAATTAATTTTTTCTCATTTAATCATGAAATCATCTCTAGACATTGTTGACCAATTTGTTAGTTTTTTTTAACAAAGATTCATCCACAGGATTACTAATAATTAGCTATCAACTACATTCAATTGGCTTGGAATTGCAATTTTTTGAGCGATAGTACTAAAGCATCATATTTTATTCCAGTATCATTCCTTTGTTTAAAACACAATTCATCTCATCTTTTCCATATGTAAGTGCAATACATTTATGAAGATTTTGGAAGTTAAAAAATAATTTCCAATAGCTTTAGGAGAACTGGAATGATATTTTTAATATCATGACGTCATAAAGAAATTCAAAGAAATGTGGAAATGCATATTTCAAAGTCTCATAGAAAATTTTCCTGTGGATAGAATCAAATGTTAGTTTGTATAATCAAGAACAGACAAGTGATATATAATTGAAGAAATTTTGAGAAAAATTGAATTTGGCGTCCAAGTGTTCAATACCTCCTTAAAATCAGACAACAATGCTAGTATAGTACATAATCAAATGTTAACATTAAAAATAGAAACACGGAAATTTATAAAGAGATCCCAGAATTAGAAACGAACGTATGTGGAAATTTTTATGCAATAATTTTGATACATATATATATACACCAGCGGAGATACCAACCTAGTGGCTGATTGTCAATATTGAAATTTATGTTCTGTATTTCCCTGGATTTTGACTCCTGTACTACAATTGGTGAGCTGCGTCTTGTATACTATTATAAGATTTTAGTGCGCCATATGTGCATTTCATCAAGTCATGTTTCATCAGTGATATTCGAGGCCAAAAATGAGGAAATCCAAATAATATGAAACGAGAGGAAACTAAGAGTCCCCTTCGGCGTTGCCGGTAGGGGACTAATTATGAAGCAAAATGAAAAAAAGGTAAATATTACCCCAACTTTTACATGAAAATGGCATAACTTAATCCTTTCAGATAGCATACAGCGAGATTTTGAATAACCTTTTCCTTTTGCATACACTAAAAGGCTTTCCAAGCTAATAATATATATCAAAATAAAAAATTTCTCCAGAAATCCATTCAATACAAAGTACCGGTATGAGGCAGTTTGAAGAAAATGACGTTTCACGGAAATTTGGCCTCATAAACTAGTATTGAAGCCAACATTCAAGAAAATTATGAGAGGAAGTGAAAGATTTTGTAGCATTTCATAAGTAGCCTACATTTTGGAATAAAAGTATAAAGTAATTAGTTATCTCTTGAAACTTTAAAACTTAACAAGAAAATTACATAGCAAGGGTTCCACTTAACTATGCAGACCTTACGCATGTACACGCCTTCTTTTGATACTAAATTTAATTTATTCTGAAACTAAGAAGTACCTCCCTCTTGGAATAACTATGTCCTTTAAATTGGCTCTTTGGTGTATATTTTATGTCACTTTAGAATTTCGCTCTTCTCATACTAGTATTCCGTTCTTTCGGCCTAGTCATTTTAAATATATATCATGTGTTTTACCATCTCATACAAATAATGTACTTATATTATGTAAGTTTTGCAGACAAAGTTACATACTTTTAAATAGGTTTTCGGCCAACTTGTTGTACGTTTGATTGAACTCTTTTGTTTTCATGTCTGCCTCATCTTGTAGCTCCCTAGCTCTACCAGGACTTGCGAAATAACAATATAAATGATATTTAATTTGTTGACCTAAGGAGGATAATAAATATATTTCATCCTCAACATTAGAAAGAGTGTGTGATTTTTATTTCTTTATTGCATGGAGGGCGAGGGCGAGGGCATCACGTAACACTGTCCATGTAAAAATGATATTTATTTCATATTTCAGTTTCCATTGAACAAATTTGCAATTCCTTTCGATAGGAACTGCAATATGACGTAATGGATAGTTTATTCATCGAAAGCATTATACCTCTTACAGGTAAAATATATTACAAACTAGAAAGGTTTCTTGTTGCGTTTGCAACAAGAGTGTCTTCCTCCTATACAATTTTTGGTTTGGAAATATGAAGGACGTCACATTACATGTATTTATATTATATATTTAAGTTTTCAAATAGCAGTAACATTAAATTTTCAAACCGATAATTGTTGGTGAGCAACCATTTGATTTGTGGGGGGGGGGGGGGGGGGGGGGGGGCAGGAATTCTATTGCCAGCCGGTAAAATTTTTTCAGCAATTTTCTGAGCAGGCCATTTTATTTTGAATTTCCATCATGGCGACATCGTTCAATATAAACAGAACTGTTTTCGAAAAACGAGGGGAGGGAAGAATGTTGGAGAAATTGTTCATCAATTTGTAAATAAACCAACCGAAAATTATGTTCGAACGTTTGCTAGAATTAGAAATTAAACTTGATGTTCAAAATATAGTTATTGAAGTTTAGAAACAGGTTTGTAGGTTAGAAATCGGAATCAAACTACCACTTTTTGTGTGTAAATTCTGGTTTGTAGCTGATCTCTTCTAAATTTATCAACTGTTTTAAAATCAAATTGTGTATATCGAAATGTATTTATGAAATGCATATTCATCATTGCCGTGAAATCGGAATTTGAAAATCTCAACACTGCTTTTCTCGAGTCGGACTCGGACTACCAATTTTAGTTTGCGCCCGATCTGTTGGCGTGAAGGTGTATCGAAATACCCAACTCAAAATTTCAATGCTCATATCTTTTCAACAGTAAGAGATAGGAAAAATCAGAAAGACTAAATAAGACAGATATATGGATAAAAATAATAATATTGAAATTTTTAGGAAACTTCATAAGCTTAATTTTTGTTTACTATTATAAGCAAAAAAGTGTCTTCCTCCTATGAACTTCTGAATTTGGAAATATGAAGGACGGTGAAGGACGTCATCGTAATAAATCGTTACAGTGTGCATCTAGCATTTCATATCTTGCATGGCTGTCGACTTTCAAAAAGAATGGAAATTGTAGATAGCAAAATACGAGATATTTAAGCTTACAAATAGCAAAACATGAAATTTTCGGTCCTTTTGAGTAATTCGACGCTCCCGTCAAATATTTGAATCTACTAAAAAACATGATAAAAAAATAACAGAGACCAAAAATAAACTAGAAAGGTTTCTTGTTGCGGTTGCAACAAGAGTGTCTTCCTCCAATACAATTTTTGGTTTGGAAATATGAAGGACGTCACATTACATGTATTTATATTATATATTTAAGTTTTCAAATAGCAGTAACATTAAATTTTCAAACCGATAATTGTTGGTGAGCAACCATTTGATTTTTTGGGGGGGGGGGGGGGGGGCAGGAATTCTATTGCCAGCCGGTAAAATTTTTCAGCAATTTTCTGAGCAGGCCATTTTTTCAGCCATTACCAGAGTCGGAGAAAAATTTTCGCCGGTTCTTCGGGCCGGATTTAAACAAATTGTCAAATGTTGTGAATGTCTGTGTAAGTTAAACTCCCCGCTGTTACAGAGTATGAGTTAATAACCGTTCCTTCAGATGTCTCTTTGCAATTAGCGAATTTCAGACAGATTGTATGATGTTTAAATAGAACCTTTTCTAGATTTTTGTGCCTATGCGTATTAGGTCTCTGGTAGATACAGCTATGTGAACAGTTTGTATTTATATTAATTAATTTTTTGACTTTAAATTGTCTGGCACAAAGGGCCTGCAAAAATTTCCATATCATGCAATGTATCCTTACTTTTGCATGGTCCGGGAAAAAAATGCCGGCCCTTTGGGCCGGAATATTTTTTTCAGCATTTTTCAGAGCCGGGATTTTTTTTTTGCAAATTCTTCCTGCCCCCTTCCCCCATAAAAAAGGCGAGCTCGTAGCTGTAGAACCAATTTTCTTGAGAAGAGAAATGGTAATAACAAGTTACGTTCAATATATATATATAAATACCATGAGGCTCTCGCTGTGCAGGTTCAAATTTGGACCCCCCCACCCCTTCCCTTTTTTCAAAGTTTATTTTGAATTTCCATCATGGCGACATCGTTCAATATAAACAGAACTGTTTTCGAAAAACGAGGGGAGGGAAGAATGTTGGAGAAATTGTTCATCAATTTGTAAATAAACCAACCGAAAATTATGTTCGAACGTTTGCTAGAATTAGAAATTAAACTTGATGTTCAAAATATAGTTATTGAAGTTTAGAAACAGGTTTGTAGGTTAGAAATCGGAATCAAACTACCACTTTTTGTGTGTAAATTCTGGTTTGTAGCTGATCTCTTCTAAATTAATCAACTGTTTTAAAATCAAATTGTGTATATCGAAATGTATTTATGAAATGCATATTCATCATTGCCGTGAAATCGGAATTTGAAAATCTCAACACTGCTTTTCTTGAGTCGGACTCGGACTACCAATTTTAGTGTGCGCCCGATCTGTTGGCGTGAAGGTGTATCGAAATACCCAACTCAAAATTTCGATGCTCATATCTTTTCAACAATAAGAGATAGGAAAAATCAGAAAGACTAAATAAGACAGATATATGGATAAAAAATAATAATATTGAAATTTTTAGGAAACTTCATAAGCTTAATTTTTGTTTACTATTATAAGCAAAAAAGTGTCTTCCTCCTATGAACTTCTGAATTTGGAAATATGAAGGACGGTGAAGGACGTCATCGTAATAAATCGTTACAGTGTGCATCTAGCATTTCATATCTTGCATGGCTGTCGACTTTCAAAAAGAATGGAAATTGTAGATAGCAAAATACGAGATATTTAAGCTTACAAATAGCAAAACATGAAATTTTCGGTCCTTTTGAGTAATTCGACGCTCCCGTCAAATATTTGAATCTACTAAAAAACATGATAAAAAAAATAAGAGACCAAAAATAAAAAAGACCAATCTAGCTTTTACTCCAAACGAAACGTTGGAGAACTTTCATTGTCCTAGCTTACAGGGTTCTTGAGAAATCGCTGATCCAATTTTCCACGGTTACGAAAACAATAGGTCTTCCGACGGAAGTCGGAAGACCTAAAAAGACCAATCTAGCTTTTACTCCAAACGTAACGTTGGAGAACTTTCATTGTCCTAGCTTACAGGGTTCTTGAGAAATCGCTGATCCAATTTTCCACGGTTACGAAAACAATAGGTCTTCCGACGGAAGTCGGAAGACCTAATAAACATGATAACCCCGGTATATTATAATAGCAAGGTCAACTATCTGATCATACAATGATGTTACAATAATCAGGTAATTCTACAAATCTTATACATGTTAAACGTCTTCAAATTCATTAGCATCATTTAAGAACAGATAAATTTACAGCATGGACCAGACATGTACGTTTCGGGTACTTAACCCTCGTCAGTGATCCTCAATCTAAACAATATAATACGGTCAAAGAATATGAAATTTATGTCCAAAAATGAACCGAAGGACGTAGCAGAATTGGTGATATATGATGCTACAGGACCCATGATTTAGAAATTTCAAGAAATTCTGATAATAGAAATTTTCGCTTGCGTTGACGAAACGATCAACCGAAGTTGATCGAACTTGGCTAAATGTGCCCTCGGGGACAGACCTGGTCCACCAGCAGTGACACTCACCAAGTGGTTTAAATGTTATTTAGAATCCAATAATCACAATCAATATCTAGGCATACAAATTCTTGAAAAAAAAAATCCAAAAACAAACAAACAAATAAGAAAACAAAAACAAAGATAGGTAGGAGTTTCGAGCCCATGTATAAAAGTAAACTTTATCATAGGTGGCGCCACACTTTGCACGAAGAGGAACATCGCGTCTTCGCTATATAGTCGCGGGGATCGATCCACTTGTCTTCTCAGTATTTTCAAGAGGAAAAAATAATTACATACTGTCTGCGTCGAATTGATCCATTCTCAATTTCTTTCATTTTCAATATTACCTTTGCTTGATTTATGTGTTTGTCCAATCCGACTAAGGTTATTTGATGGTGTCATTACTTGGTTTGTTTCCGTTGTTTGTTCCGATAATATACTCGGTATGGTTGAAGATTGTTTGTTATTTTTACTATTTCGTTTAATTTGGTTCTGTTTTTTGTTCATGTGACTATTTAGTATCGTACTTCAGGGATTTTTTTGGAGGGGGGGTCTATTTGGCCAGGGTAATTTGTATCTGAAGACCTGTACTCGCATGAACAAACGTCTGAGGTTTTTTTTTTCAATTTTGTCACATATGACAATGTCCCCCTTTGATCAGAGTCCACGCGCCGGCCGCCGCGTGGTCTGTGGTCTTGTATAGAAATTTCCTGAAATAGCTCAATTTTATCACAGAAAGTATGAGAATTGTCTTGAAAAATTTCTATAAAACTTTTTTTCTTCATTTCAACATTTCTTATTAGAAACTTTGTTAGTCAGTTCTCTTGCAGCAGTACCAAGGAGTCTCTGTTTAAAGTTGAGTCTTTTCAATGCACTTTTTTCTTTTTATTTTCAAAAAAATTCTACATTTATTTTCTCACTCTTTTTAAGAGATCTTTTTTTTTTCTAAATTCAATGCCCCACACAACAGACACAGAATTATGGATTAATTTACCGTGTTGGAAAACGAACAAGACTCCGGTCGAACCATTCGTTATTCGTCGGACAAACGTTTTTCGACGAATTAGAATAGAGTTCAGTTGTCTTCTAGAAGATGGATAGAAAAGGACTAACTTTTGGCTTTACAAAGAAAGTTGAGACCAAAAAACTAAATAAATCAAGTCTGAATGAAGTAAAAGAAGAAGAAGATACACATGATGTCGTGACAAGTGTTGAGGATAAGAAAGTCAAAGGGTAAATATCGATGGTCAGAGGAAATTCGGTAGAATGGCATGACTTTTCCTAATGATCCTCTTTCGGAATTAAATTTAATTATTATTTCTGATGATTTAGACCGAATTCATGTCAAAATTTTATTCTTGAATTGGTACCAACTCAAAAATAAAAGTTTGGCCTGTTCTCGGTCTACTGATGAATATGATGATCTTCATGTAGTTCCACATATATCAAAAATTATATATGACGGCCGTCAAGCGAAAACCACCCTTAAGTGAAAAATATGGCAATTTTATTTTTCAACGAATTACAATAGTACATTTCATTCTGAACAAAATGGTATATGATATGTATGTATATGATACGGATAAATGCAGTAAATCTTCTTTGAAAACTTTGGCATGAGGTTACGCGACATTTTAGATAACAAAGAATCTGACGACGTCAAAGTTTATGGCACGACGACCTCATACTTCAGTGTGTATATCAGGTACAGATATATATCTATATATATCAAGATGAACAATATTCAGTACTATAACATCTATTTCTGTTGATGATTTATTGACCTTCTATGTAATACTAGAAATTGAATACTTTGATGTAGATACATTGTACTTGGATCTCGCATCATAACGTCTTGCTATAATACGTTGGTTCATTCACAGTTTTTGATACCCGTACTTCGGCAATGTACTTCGGCAATATAATCAAGATTAGAAAATGTTATTTCGCATAAGAAGTGTTGAACAACACAAAGAATACCGGATCTACATGTAAATGCTGCTTTTTAGCTTCAACAGTGAGGATTCGCTGGAATCCTGTATCTAAGTAACTGTTATAAAATTTTCGGGAAAAAAATGATTATTCTCACCTTTATCTTTTCATATATTCTATCTAAATAATACTTTAAAATAGTTGTATTCTCACAACAGCTATATTTTGTCTATATCTATATATTTTTTTCTATCAATTTCAATTTGTTTTAAAACGAAACTTTCGAATAAATAAAATTATGATCGCTGAGCGATATTAGTCCGCTACCGGCATAAATTTATGTCCTGCAACTCTGCCTAGAACTCTTCAATTTAACATGAATTTAAACTTACTATCCATGCAGCTCACTTCAGAAATAAGAAAACTGCAGAGGTTTTATCAAGGGGCATAACTCCTCGGAAAATAGGTTAAGCGTGATGAAAGTCAAAATTGCTCTGCAAGTATCCATTACTAAGCTGTGTATCAAATTTCATCTAAATATCTCTATTTGTTTCCGGAAAAAGTCAGGAAAACTGACAAAAACTGAATTTCGCAAGTCATCAAGGGGTATAACTCCTCGGAAAAAAGGTCAAGCATGACGAAAGTCCAACTTGTGCTGTAACTATCGAAGACTAAGCTATGTATCAAATTTCACCTGAATATTTCAATATGTTGCAGAAAAAAGTCCGGAAAACTGACGACAACTGAATTTTGCATGTCATCTAGTCGCATAATTCATTGAAAAATAGTTCAAGCGTGATGAATGTCAAGCTTGCTCTGTAACTATCTAAGACTAAGCTGTGTATCAAATTTCACCTGAATATCTCTATTTGTTGCAGAAAAAAGTCTGGAAACTGAAAATTGGACAGATGAACTGACGGACGGACAGACTGAGAGGAAGCTAAGAGTCCCCTTCGGCGTTGCCGGTAGGGGACTAAATATAACTGTAACGGGCCTGAACGGCTGTCAAGGTCAAGGTCAGCAGTTGCTTTTGACGGGAGTAACCCGTGTGACGAGGCACAGCTATCTCAGGTGGGAATAACCCGCCTGTTAGCGTAATTTAACGGGAATAACCCGTAATATACTGCAGATAACGGGAATAACCCGTATGCATTATGGACTCTGACTCAATAAAAGGACAATACGGATTTTCAAGTTCAATATATATTTATTCTGATAACAATAACTGTTTCTTTGGTAGCGTGAAAATTAAACAACAAAATAACACACTGTGTGTTAACAATTACTATATTAAATAAATATGACACCAGCAATCGAGAATCACCCGATTATAAGCCAGAGTTTATGTCAAGCACAACCTTCTCTGATAATTATTAGAAGTAAGGAAAAGGGGGGGGGGGGGTTGAATTAACAGGAATAACCCGGGAATTCACGTAGATATCCTGGAATTACCTGGATATCTACCCTAGGCTGAACTACTTTACTTCAAAACTTTACAAGTAATTTACGATTCAAAATTGACAGATAATATTCCAAGAAAAATGTGAAAATACGATATTTATTCAATTAATAGAAATTCTAAATTCTTTAGCAAAGAAAAAGCACTTTACTTAATCCCTAAATTTCCGAAATAAGTCTAAACTCAACGAGAATCAAGAGAATCACCCTCGATCCATCGCCGAAAACTAAAGTGAATCTGGCCGAGAATAACCCGACTAAATTCCTAGATAAAATATAATAACTAGCAAAATAATCCGGGAATAACCCTGATTAATCGCTTCTAAAACTCTCCTATAAAAATAATTTACTTAGAACTTCACGAAATCAAATAATCTTTCGACAAAGAGTACCAACCTATCAGTATAAGAAATCTAGCCAGAGTCACCGGCAGAAAGCCCTGAGTTCCTTATATAACCAAGTCTGGTTACCAAGGCCTGCACGTGCGCTCTTAGAAACCTCCGGCAGAATCCGCCGGTGGTGCCAATACACCACAATGGTACCGGCAGTGCAAAAGACACTTTACATTACTTATAACTATTGAATACACTCAAATTGCTCAAAAATATTAAATGAACAGTCTTTCAAAAATAAAATACAATCTATATTCGAAGTTTGACATCAAGTCACGTATTACTTTAGCAGAACAAGAATTACAGAAAATAATGTTTGAATTTTGCGGGCTCGCAAGTCACGTGATACAAAAATACAATGGCGGCGCCCAGAAAGTCGGAACTGTTCTGAAGATTTATCAACAAAAATGTACTTAAATGGCAGTGTGCATGTAAAAATAGGGTGACATTAACAACAATATGATGCTAGTGATTGAACCTTAAGGTAATAATTGCAACTTCCACACAGTTATACAAATAAATGTGATTTCAGTCATTCGAAAGGGGGACATCTCAAAATAATAACATCGAACGTCGATCAGCTGATCAACAAGTGCGAGCATAAAGTAATAACTTGAGGATATTTAAATGGAATAAAATGCATTAGACGAATATGCAGATGAATATTACGATCAATTGATGGAAAATTAAGTAATGAATAGTGATATTTCATCCAAAAATACAGAAATGACATAAACATGAAAATTCATTCTGAGATCATGTGGAAATTCAGACATGTAAAAATGTATCATGAGCAAATCTTCACATTTTCCCCCACTAAAATAGCTTGGTGTCCTCACCAAACTCTCCATAATTCAGAAAAAATTGTCAATACATAAAATGATAAATATTAAAACAATTTGAACTCATATTTCAATACACAATATCATAGTTTGTGCACCCACAATAACACTTCTGCACAATAAATATCAACAATATAATATGGCAAGTTTGCAAAAACTCAAGTAACAATACTTATGGTCAATTTCATTTTCCACAACACTATAATACAAATACCATAACTTGGTACCATACGTGCATGCTGCCAGTCTGAGGCTCATAGTAATAATGATAGAAAATGTACCATACATGCATGCGAGAACACTATATCTTTACAAGAAGGAGTAAGCATCTTCTACTCAACCTAAGCCACAAATACATAGTACACATGTACATGACAATATAATTTCCCATTTATCATGTTTATACATTTTCATACTTTAGAGTTAGAATATAATACAAAAAAATCAACCTAGCTATTGAAAGCTTTACTAGAATTATGGAAAAATATCGAGAGAGCAGTGAAGTATACCAGCCAAAATGTTGTCATAGGTATCAAATATGTGTAACATTAAACATCATTATCGATAAAAAGGAAAAAAAACAAAGGTTCTAAGAATTTACCAAAAAGAATATCAAACTTTATCAAAATTAACCTACTTCCTTACTATACCTATTACTAATTCTAATCCTCCTTACGTCTCACTACCGACTTCAGTGTTCCCCTTCTCTTGGCCGGCTGAACTTCTCTCTCCAGTCTGCTCCTCTCGGTCCTCCATCTGGCTCTCTCCTCCGCCCACCTTCTCCGTTCATCTGCCCATCTCCTCAAACTGTCTCTTTCGTTGTTTCTCCCCTGTCTTACCAGGTCCTCTAGCACCATCGTGTTTTTCCTGATCCCGGTGTTTAAACACGTCAGGAGCTGGCCATTCTGTCTCGTTGCCTCTAGGATCGCCTGCATTGTTTCCAATGTCCTCTTGGCCACATCCAGCTTTTCCTCCTCCCTACTATCATCCTGGAATCTTTTTGCCTCTTTATCGGAGCCCCCAAGAATCTCTTCCAGTAGATCATACTCCATTGGCTCTTGTTCCGGCAGATCAATCTCTGGAAGAGTTGGCATTTCCACTGTTGGCTCCTTTTCTTTCAGGGGTTCTGGGACTTCCTTAAGAGGATCTGATGCAGTAGGGTCACTTGTTGATTGAACCTTCTGCCTGGCCGTCCAGACCTTTCTGCTTTCTTCCAAACTAAGCATTAGAAGGTGTCCTTCACCGAGCTGCAGGGGGTTGTCATTCTTGTGAATGTATTGTGCCGTCTCTGCAGGCTGTCTCCCCTCCTTGACCATGTTTTCCACTGCAGTTTTGTGGGGTTTGTATCCTTTGACGTGTTTCTCCAACTCTCGTAAAGTTTTCCCCATGAAGTGGCACAGACTGCAGTAAAATGGGACTGAGTCCAGTGCTGCATGGTATTTGTAGTAGTGCGCCTCTACATATCGTTTCTCCCCTTCATACTTATTGCATCCAAGACAGCGGTATGCGTGGCCCCTCTTCTCTATCTTATCCCTGGTTGCCATCATCACAGCTCGTCTGAAACTATATAAATTAACAATTGGTTAGCCTGGGTTTTCAGCTATGCTTTATGAAGCTGCAAGGAAGACATACTACTTCATGCGTAATCCAGCCTAGGTGCCAATATTCTTTTATTTTCTTAGTGCCAAATGAGGAGGGTGGGTGGGGGTGAACAGAGAAGGTAATGCTTCACAGCTACATACTACAGTACAGTTCCAAATTCTTACAGCTAACTTATTTAACATCTTATATATTCTAATTCTATGTTTCACAGTTGTGTTTAAGTGGCTAGATCCTCTGTTTGTGTGGCTTTAATTTGTCATGATGGACTACTTTCTGTTTCCTATCCTTTCCTTCTCCTATCCTTATCTGGTAAGTCAGGTCTGACAATTTCTTTGTAATTGTGTATGGTCCAGTGTAGCAGCAGGCAAACTTTCCATCCGTCCTCTCTTGCAAGTACCACACCTTGTCCCCTACTTTAAAATTTATGTGGTTCCCATTGAAATCATATTGTTCTTTCTGGCGCATGGCAACTGAGTTTGTGTGCGATCTTGCAAGGTCATATGCTCTCTTCAGTTTATCTCTCAGATTTAGGACAAATTCGCCACTGTTAGTCTGGTTACCATTTTCAGTTCCCAACACCAAGTCAATGGGCATTCTCAGCTCCCTACCCAACATCATCAGGTTTGGTGACAGACCTGTTGTGTCATGGACACTAGCTCTGTAAGCTGCAGTGATACTGGCCAGGTGTTGGTCCCAATCATCATGGTCATCCTTGATAAAGCATTTTATCATGGCTATCAAGGTTCTATTAAATCGCTCTGATTTCCCATTGCCCTGTGGATGTCTTGGACTTGACCTGGTTTTCTTTACATGTAGCAGTTCACACATCTCTCTGAATAGCTCGCTTTCATAATTTGTTCCTTGATCGGAATGTAGGGTGGCTGGACATCCATATCGACTTAAGAACTCATCGTATATCTTTTTGGCTACTGTAGCTGCTCGCTGATCTTTAAGAGGATATGCCTCAGACCAGTTGGTAAAGTGGTCCGTCACGGTTAGTATGTATTTCATCCCTTCGGCAGTTGTAGGCAATGGTCCAAGAATGTCTGTAGATATTCTGTCCAATGGGGCTCCCACCAACATATTTCCTAACTCTCCCTTTGGATTTTTCTGCATTTTCTTGTTTCTCTGACATTCTGTACAACTTGAGACATATGCGCTGACATCCTCCCCCATACCATACCAATAAAAATTTCTTGCCACTTTTTCTTTTGTTTTCTTTCTGCCCAAATGTCCTCCCATTGGTGCGTCATGTGCATGAACCATAGCCTCTCTCTGAAACTTCTTAGGAGCAATAATCTGTGAAAAGGTCTGTATTGACTTGCATCTGTAAGCCCTCTTGACAAGAATACCATTAGATATCTCTAGTAATCGAAATATGTGCCAGTAATGCCTAACTGCTTGAGACTGCAAGGTTATTTCGCTAATATTTGGCCTTTCTCCATCCTTCACCCAATCATAAACTATACCAATGTCCTTGTCCTTTAGTTGTTCAGCCTTTATGCTGTCATTTGTATAGTGCAACTGTTCAGTTCTTAGTGGAGGGTCAGTTTTGTCCTTTTCTTCCATCCCTCTAGTTTTTACTGCTCTGGTGAGGTTAACATTCATTCCTTGCATTCTTTTTAGACATTTTCTGCAGGGGCCGCACTTAAGGTTCTCCATATTGTCATACTCCATGCACTCACAGTTGGCTATGTCTTTACATCTACTCATACCATCAGCATTTCCATGTTTTTCCCCAGGCCTGTGTTGAACCTCAAAATTATAGGCGGACAAGATTTCCAGCCATCGTGCAGTGCGGTCCTTGGGTTCTTTTAATTTGAACAGCCACACCAATGCTTGGTGGTCCGTCCTGACTAGAAACTTCCTTCCCATCAGATATTGTTTGTAGTATTCTATGAAATGCCTAACAGCTAGTAACTCTTTATCTGTGATGCAGTAATTCTTTTCAGCTTTTGACAGTGCGCGGCTTCCATAACTTATGACCCTTTCTTTTCCTTCAATAATTTGGCTCAGGACAGCTCCTATTGACTTGCCACTTGCATCACAGTCCAATATGAATTCTTTGTCCTCTCTAGGGTAAGCCATAATTTCTGGACTAGCTAAGATCCTTTTGAGCTTCTCAAATGACTCCTGACAGGCTTGGTCCCACACATATTCTGTATCCCTTTTTGTAAGGTTTATTAGCGGCCTGGCAATGATGGCATAGTCCTTTATAAACCGGCGATAGTAGCTGGTCATTCCTAAGAATTGCCTTATTTCAGTTACTGATTTAGGACTGGTCCATTTAAGTATTTTGGCTACATTCTCATTGGAAGGCAAAATTCCATCCTTCGATACCACGTGTCCAAGAAAGTTCACTCTGTCTTGCAGGAGACTGCATTTTTCGGGCTTCAGCTTTAATCCAGACTCCCCAATACTTGCAAGAACTTGGTCCACTCTTACCATGTGCTCTTCAAAAGTGGTTGCAAAACATACTATGTCGTCTAGGTAAATGATGCAAGTAGTCCAATTTAGCCCCTGGAGTACCAGTTCCATCAATCTCTGAAATGTAGCGCTCGTTGTACTGAGTCCCATAGGCATGGTCTTAAATTCGTACAATCCATACTTCGTAACGAAGGCAGTTTTTGGGACATCTTCTTTCTTCACAGGCACTTGATGATAACCAGAAGTTATGTCAAAAGTAGAGAAATAGACAGAACCTCTCACTGTGTCTAGACAGTCTTGGACTCTAGGTAGTGGGAATGCATCAGGTGTGGTCACTGCGTTTAATCTCCTTTAGTCAATGCATGGTCTTACTTTTCCGTTTTTCTTCTTAACCAACACGATAGGACTGGCCCATGGTGAAGTTGACTTTTGAATGATGCCCTGTTTCATCATAGTGTCTATGGCCTTTTTCTCTTCTCCTTCAAAAGCAAGTGGTACTTTTCGAGGTGGTTGCCTTAGTGGCCTACTGTTCCCAGTGTTTATACTATGTTCCACTACATTGGTCCTCCCTAGGTCTAACTCATTTTCTGAGAAAACATCTGCATGTTTCTCTAGTAGTTTTGCCAAGGCAGCCTTCATTTTACGATTTTTGCCCTCTGTCGCTCTGTCATATAGGTCCTTAAGGTGGGGAGGCACCTTAATAGAGCATTCTGCTGACTCAGATTTCTGCCATTGTAGACTGTCATCCCCAACATTTTGCTCTTTTCCTCCTAGCTGTACACTTCGTATGTTAAAGAAATTGTGATCCTCTCCGTTTTCTTGTACTCTTAGTAATCTGATCTGGTCCAGTCCACATTTTTCAGCATGCCCCACTGAATCGTCTAGGCTTACTTTTGTTGTTACGTCACTCAAATTCAAGATCCTTACAGGTACCGATACAGACTGTCGACTGTCTACCAATGTTGACGCCACTGACACACCATACTTTTTCTTGAAATCAGGATTGGCCTCTATTATGTAGGTTTGTTGAGCTGGGATCATGTCCTTTTCTGATTGGTCTATCATAGCTTTGACAATTATTTCGCTTTTAGCTGGTATTACATAGTCGTCCATTAGAGTTACTTGTCTTATTTCACTTCTCTGTCTCTCAAGGCTACAGGGAATTTCTATGCCGTTTAATTTTATGATGTTTTCTCCTAAGTTTATAACTGTTGGCTCAAATTGGCTGTCACACAAAATGTCTAGCCCAAGCAGACACTCATCGTCTATCTCCGCTACTATAAGCTCATGTTGAAATTTCAGTTTTCCCATCTGTACGAGAAAGTTCGATTTTCCCCATATTCTCAGTGGATCGCCGTTTACAGATGTCAGGTTGGGAGAATCAAATAATACAGGCTGTTTACTCGCAGGAATTTTCTGATACACCTTCTCAGACAAAATAGTTCTTACAGCACCCGTATCTGCTACGAACTCTACTGGAATCCCCTGGATCCTACCCTGGACGTAAACACCGTCAGCTCCTATAAGCTGTCTCCTGACGTACTCTTCCTTAGTACTCAGATCCTGGTCCCTCGCCTGGACACATAGATTCATATCCTCTCTATGGACATTCAAAATTTCTTCTCCATCTCCCTGTACATCGCCATTACAGTCATCTTTATCCACTGAAAAGGTATCAGTTTTTACGTTTGACAAGTCCAATAGGCCTCTATTATTTCCCTGGGTCAACCTTTGGCCTTCCGAGCTGACCCCCTCCTAGTTTGACGACATGTTATCCCAATCTAATGTATCTGTTGCTGCATCCCGACTTCTACGTGGTACGAATTCACTTGCTGCTGGTGATAATTGTGAGCTAGAACGCTCGTTTTGGCGACCCTGTGCTTCCCTTGGTGCATTCCTGTCTCTATCTTGATTTTGATTTCTTGATCCACCATTTTGGTCTCTCTGTGCACCTGAATCTTTCTCTCGTTTTCGGTCTCGCTTGTTTTCTTGATTTCCGCTTCGACATTCGCGAGCGAAGTGGCCCTTCTTTCCACATTTATAGCACTCTATCTCTCTCTTATAGTCTTGATATTGCTTGCTCTGTGAGTTATCTCCCTTGTTGAATTTTGCTTGTTTAACCCCGTGTCTGCCATCTGATTCAGTTATCACAGACGTGAATGTCACAGCGTGCTGTACTGTATCCTCGATCGTTTTGGGGTCCCTGTTTAACTCTATGTGTTGTTTAGCCTTCACGTCCCAAAGTCCTTGTAGGAATTTATCAATCAAATCTTCCTGCCTTGTTTTAGCATCTCTGTCAGGGTGGGCTAAATCGTACAAGCGCTTCAATTCAGACGCATATTCTTCTATACTTTCCCCTCTGGCTTGTCTCTTGTTATTAAATTTTGTTTTGTAGGCCCTCGTAGTCTCGATAACGTCAAATCTGCCCTTAATCTCTCTTATTAAGTCATTGTAGTTCTCCAATACTGACGACTTCAGTTGCCCAAACACGAATTCTGCGGCCGCCCCCTGTATTCTAGGCGTTAGCTGTCTGAGTTTTTCATCATCGTCCCAGTCGTACAGTTTGGCTACCGACTCGAATCTATTTATCCAAACTTTCCATTTCTCGGAACCGGTAAAAGCAGGTAGTTTGGATGAATTAGCTCCCCCTCTTTTCTTAAAAAGTTTAGAGGTGTCCCTACTGGAAGATCGATCGCTCTCATTTGCGTCCGACCCATCTGAACTATGTATTTGTCGCCGTGATACGGTCCATGTTGCCGATTTAGGTCCGTGTTTAGGACGGAGATCTGTCTCGGGCCCATCGTTTGTCTCCCCTGATCTTTGTCTATCATCTTCTTTAGGTGAGGAATGTGTGGGCTCCGGCTCGACTGCAACATTGTTTGTCTCCCCTGCTCCTAATTTATCTCCCTCATTAGGTGATGATTGTACAGTAACGTTACTCAGTACATTCTGCATAGCTCTCATGGTTGTAGTAACTGTGTCCATGAAGTTTTTCAAGACATTCAAAATGCCACTATGATCTACGTTTGCCTGGTCACCCTCGGCGCGTTGCGTGGGAGTAATCGCCTCGTCTGGTGTCTGTAATGATATCTGCTTTCTACAACGTCTATTACTTTGTCTGCGTGGTCTACGTGGAGTCGTGTCCCTCCGTATCATCGTGACGTCGTCCGTATCTGTGGCCGTTGAGTTCAGGCTTGATATCTCATACAGCCCTCCATCTGATAATAATGAACGTGCATCTAACTCTACATTTGATGCTGGATTCGCCAAATTTGTGTTTAATGCGTCCTGGTATTCTGCTTCACTCTCACTGGCGTTTGCAGATGATTCACGCCTCGCTCTGCCCCTCGTATACATTCTGACTCTGTATGATAACTGCTAGTCACTGCTTTGAGGAATGGATTTGCACCTCTGGATCCGCCCCTTGGAATAAAGCGGATCCCACCGCTGCCACCACGAAATGTAACGGGCCTGAACGGCTCACAAGGTCAAGGTCAAGGTCAGCAGTTGCTTTTGACGGGAGTAACCCGTGTGACGAGGCACAGCTATCTCAGGTGGGAATAACCCGCCTGTTAGCGTAATTTAACGGGAATAACCCGTAATATACTGCAGATAACGGGAATAACCCGTATGCATTATGGACTCTGACTCAATAAAAGGACTAACGGATTTTCAAGTTCAATATATATTTATTCTGATAACAATAACTGTTTCTTTGGTAGCGTGAAAATTAAACAACAAAATAACACACTGTGTGTTAACAATTACTATATTAAATAAATATGACACCAGCAATCGAGAATCACCCGATTATAAGCCAGAGTTTACGTCAAGCACAACCTTCTCTGATAATTATTAGAAGTAAGGAAAAGGGGGGGGTGAATTAACAGGAATAACCCGGTAATTCACGTAGATATCCAGATATCCTGGAATTACCTGGATATCTACCCTAGGCTGAACTACTTTACTTCAAAACTTTACAAGTAATTTACGATTCAAAATTGACAGATAATATTCCAAGAAAAATGTGAAAATATGATATTTATTCAATTAATAGAAATTCTAAATTCTTTAGCAAAGAAAAAGCACTTTACTTAATCCCTAAATTTCCGAAATAAGTCTAAACTCAACGAGAATCAAGAGAATCACCCTCGATCCATCGCCGAAAACTAAAGTGAATCTGGCCGAGAATAACCCGACTAAATTCCTAGATAAAATATAATAACTAGCAAAATAATCCGGGAATAACCCTGATTAATCGCTTCTAAAACTCTCCTATAAAAATAATTTACTTAGAACTTCACGAAATCAAATAATCTTTCGACAAAGAGTACCAACCTATCAGTATAAGAAATCTAGCCATAGTCACCGGCAGAAAGCCCTGAGTTCCTTATATAACCAAGTCTGGTTACCAAGGCCTGCACGTGCGCTCTTAGAAACCTCCGGCAGAATCCGCTGGTGGTGCCAATACACCACAATGGTACCGGCAGTGCAAAAGACACTTTACATTACTTATAACTATTGAATACACTCAAATTGCTCAAAAATATTAAATGAACAGTCTTTCAAAAATAAAATACAATCTATATTCGAAGTTTGACATCAAGTCACGTATTACTTTAGCAGAACAAGAATTACAGAAAATAATGTTTGAATTTTGCGGGCTCGCAAGTCACGTGATACAAAAATACAATGGCAGCGCCCAGAAAGTCGGAACTGTTCTGAAGATTTATCAACAAAAATGTACTTAAATGGCAGTGTGCATGTAAAAATAGGGTGACATTAACAACAATATGATGCTAGTGATTGAACCTTAAGGTAATAATTGCAACTTCCACACAGTTATACAAATAAATGTGATTTCAGTCATTCGAAAGGGGGACATCTCAAAATAATAACATCGAACGTCGATCAGCTGATCAACAAGTGCGAGCATAAAGTAATAACTTGAGGATATTTAAATGGAATAAAATGCATTAGACGAATATGCAGATGAATATTACGATCAATTGATGGAAAATTAAGTAATGAATAGTGATATTTCATCCAAAAATACAGAAATGACATAAACATGAAAATTCATTCTGAGATCATGTGGAAATTCAGACATGTAAAAATGTATCATAAGCAAATCTTCACATAACTTTAAAAACAATATCGAACATTCATCATACGTTACTTCTTTTTATAAATACATAAGATTTGCATATTTGCTTGTCATGATAGTTTTGATATTTTTGCATTGTTGTTCATTTCAACAGAAAACGACACTAGGATCTAGAATTTTTCCCAGGGGTGGGAGGGGGGTCCATCAGGGGAGCAGCGTATGATTTTGAGAAAAAAATAATTTCAAATTGATAGAAATAAGATAACCAGGTTTGCTAATTCCAGGGTAGCATGACCTCTTTATCCCCCCCTTCCCCCGTACCTTCTCTAGATCCGCGCTGGAATTTTTATTTCCTTCTCCTTTCTTTTAATTTATTACTTTCTTAATTATCACATGTATCCACTGCACACAGATTCAAGTGAGGTCGCCGTTGAGATGCATGACCCTCGGTGTTTTGTTTATATCTGTCCTGAGTCACTTTTTTCTCAAAACATTTTCTCATTCCTTCCATATACGAAAAGTTTCTCCATAACCTAATACAATGTATTTCAAGATTATTCTTCTCCATTTATCAATAATTGCATTTTTTCCTCATATTTTTATGCTTCAAAACTTATTAAATTCATAGTTTTATTTTGTACATGTAAGTAAGGAATGGATAAAATAATTTTGTGGGGAGCATTTCTTTGCTTTATTTCATTTAATTGTTACACTTTAAGTTGATATTTTTTAAGTCATCAATTTTTATTTTAGGGAGGGGGTATGCGGATTTGCATGTTTTATCATTTTCCGTGGTGAAGTGCACAAAGTCGGAGGAAATCCAAATCATATAATTATTGTCATTTTTCATATCTCAATTTTATGTCAATTATTAATATACCCCCCCTTAAAAAAATATACATAGAAAGGAAGAAAAACACCGCAGCTACAAAAATCTCCGCGAGAATCCATTCCGTTAATCGTTGGCGACAATTGAATACCCATATGCATAGTCCGTATTATAGAGGTCGCCACTTGATGTAGCCTCATTTTTCACGCACATTAGAAAAATGAGACTTGTTTTAAAGTAATATAGATATACAATAAATTAACTCAATCTCAATATCTCTCTCTCTCTCATCCACCTTCTTCATGTATAATGAAAACAAATACTATTAGAGCTAATTCATGGGCATATATTTTATTTCGGTCTCCAACCCGTCAAAAGGGGATGGGGGTTCAGTCTACAAACACCTATATGTATCTGTGCAATAACAGAAAAAAAATATTTTTTTTCATTGCAAATACCTGACCTCCTTAAGCATGTTAAATCCCCCCTCCGAGATTCGCGCCTATAATGTAAAGTATACTATAAATCTAATTTTTTATTTTGATCCCTCCATTTGTTTATTATTTCAACCGCTTAATGTAGTCATTTGTAGAAGATGATGCCTCTATCCATTCTGAAGACATGATACGGATTTTAAGTTTAGAACTCAATTTCTTACTGCTATATATATAGTATGCGTTCATTTTCTCGTTAGTATCTTGCTAACTCTCTATTTTAATCAAAACGCTTTGTTTTTTTTTTCTTCTGTGAATGAAAGATAAAATTTGTTAAGATCGATCTTTAGGAGGATATTTATGAGACTGATAACGGCTCTGCCATATTTCTTTGAAAACTTAGCGCTTTAATTAAAATGAAGTACTCATCAAGATAAATCGCGGATCAACTATATCCAAGGCCGTTTTGAATCCGCCATTTATAATTGATGTTCAGTACGTACTAGAAGATGAAAAAAATAAGAAGAAGAAGAAATGTGAAAACATACGTCTCTGTCTTTCTCTCTAAAAGTTTAATTGAAAATTTTTTTCCCTAAGCACTTACAGGTCCAGTTTGTTGCATGGTCACGCTGATTGAAAAAAAAATTGAGAAAAGGAATCCTTGTTTTATAACTTAATTTTTAGAAAAGGATTTCATAACATACTTTAAAAGTCAAAATAGTAACATACTATATATAACATTCTGTGGCATAATAGATCTTATTGATGACGTTGACGACCGCGTGATTGAAAAGTTATCGCAACACGTAACGCGAAAAATACGCGAAATGTTGACGTCGTCTTTACAGTCCGATTTCTCGTTTTGACGTCATAGACAGATAAGGGTGGTTTTCGCTTGACGGCCGTCATATTATAGTTGATATTTGTTTACCAGAATCTGAGACAAGGGGGTGGGGGCCTGGAGGTTGTGAAGTTGCCCTACACCAGGTAGGACACCACCCCTGATTTGCGAGATCGTTTCTATAATGCATGAGAGATGGTGTTGCATTACTTAGCGAGACAAAAATATCCCTCTTAATTGAGATTTTTGGTTCAGTTTTTATTTCATTGGGTGAAATATGACAAAGTACCCAATCAGAGTCTGTGTATCATACAAAATTGATAAACTACTGATTACCAGATATAAAAAAAAAAAAATAAAGAACCGAACCGAAATCTGTAAAGTACAAAAATGTATGATCTGAATCGAACCAACCAAGCTTGAACCGCGGTTAACCATGAAAGCCCTGGGAAGGGACTTTTCCATTAATACCAAAATTTTTGACCTTGTGACCTTGACCTTTGACCTACATTTGTACTTTACAAAAACTTTAACATTGGGCATAACTTTTGAATGGTAAGTGATAGGGCTTTGATATTTCACGTGTGTATTCCTTGTCACAAGATTTTCCCATTGAATGATTGATACCAACTTTCTTTAAACAGTGACCCTGACCTTTACCTTTCACTTGCTTTAAAACAGAAAATTGTGTTTATACTAACAAAGTTGCCACCGGGGGCATTGGTGTTTCACAAACAAAGGCTTTATTTTATTCAAAATTTGAATAGATATGTTCGCTATGCACATGGACCCAAGGGTTGTGGGTTCAAGTCTGGAACTGGGAATCCCCCTCCCAAAAAAAATTTTTCTTCCTTTTTAGCTCACCTCGACGAAGTTGAGTGAGCTTATGCTATAACCCCACGCGTCCGCGTCCGTGTCCGTGTCCGCGTCCGCGTCCGGTTAAGAAGTTTGGGGTAGCTCAGTATCTGACAAAGTACTAATGCTACAGTAACCAAACTTGCACAAGTGATTCATCTTTGGATGCTGAGGTGAACCCATGCATTGGATGCAGCATCTGACCTACATTTTCCGCTTGAGTGACTTGGTTAAGAAGTTTGGGGTAGCTCAGTATCTGACAAAGTACTAATGCTACAGTAACCAAACTTGCACAAGTGATTCATCTTTGGATGCTGAGGTGAACCCATGCATCGTATGCAGCATCTGACCTACATTTTCGGCTTGAGTGACTTGGTTAAGAAGTTTGGGGTAGCTCAGTATCTGACAAAGTACTGATGCTACAGTAACCAAACTTGCACAAGTGATTCATCTTTGGATGCTGAGGTGAACCCATGCATAGGATGCAGCATCTGACCCACATTTTCCGCTTGAGTGACTTGGTTAAGAAGTTTGGGGTAGCTCAGTATCTGACAAAGTACTGATGCTACAGTAACCAAACTTGCACAAGTGATTCATCTTTGGATGCTGAGGTGAACCCATGCATCAGATGCAGCATCTGACCTACATTTTCCGCTTGAGTGATTTGGATAAGAAGTTTGGGGTAGCTCAGTATCTGACAAAGTACTAATGCTACAGTAACCAAACTTGCACAAGTGATTCATCTTTGGATGCCGAGATGGACCCATGCATCGGATGCAGCATCTGACCTACTTTTTCCACTTGAGTGATTTTGCCTTTAAAAGCCAATATTGAGCAAAGTATAAGTGCTAGATGTTCCAAACTTGCATATTGGATGTATCTTTGATCAAACTTTCATAAAATGACCTCGACCTACTTTTTCCGCTTGAGTGATTTTGCCTTTAAAAGCCAATATTGATCAAAGTATAAGTGATACATGTACCAAACTTGCATATTGGATGTATCTTTGATCAATCTTTCATAAAATGACCTTGACCTACTTTTTTCCGCTTGAGTGATTTTGCTCTATAAAGCCAATATTGATCAAAGTATAACTGCTACATGTACCAAACTTGCATATTGGATGTATCTTTGATCAAACTTTCATAAAATGACCTTGACCTACTTTTTCTGCTTGAGTGGTTTTGCCTTTAAAAGCCAATATACAGATATATAAGAAATATGTTTGAATTGAATTTTGCTGTCACGAGATATTGAGCTTCGTAATCTGTGATTACCTATGTTTTCCTGTTTTGTTAGCTTTTTATGCATTTTAAAACGATATCATCGTAATAACTTTGATAATGTAAAATGTACAAGATGATATTATTCTTGCTAGGACAAAACCTGAGAAGAAGGTTCAAGAGTATGTGATCCCTCTAATACGTCAGAACAGATGGCAGCAGTCAGGGAAAGATGGAGGGGATGTTGAAAATCAAGCAGTTCAGGAGCTCCTTGATGGTATGTTAAAATTTTGTTTCTGTTAAAACCACAGGCTTGCACAGCACATACAGGGACATTTTTGGTACAGTGTATACAATTTACATGTACATGTATAATACTTAACATTGGCATGTTGTACTGTTTCTCTAATGTTTCCGGTATGCATAACATGTAAGTATGTATATGACAGAGGGATTCTCTGGTACTTGCCAGGTTTGAACCAGTAACCTTCAGGTAACCAGCCATACAACATATTAAAAGACCATGGCACTTATATAAATGCATATGTATACACCCGAACAAAACTTTATTAAAGCTATGCACAATTTGTAGATCAATAGATGATTACACTTGTTTGTAACATTGCACAAATTGAATCATGTTTAAGTGCCTCATTTTAGTTCTTTTCTAAAAGACTAAAGAGTAACATTATTTTGAATTACTGAAAAGAGACCAGCATTATATGTTTGCATCTGATCTTCAGATTTTCTGCTTCAATCATGATTTAATTCATAATGATTTTACATTTTGTAAATTATGTAATAATTATAAGTCAAAGAGATATATTGTATTGTACAGATGCAGCCAAACAGAATGGCGAGTGGCAGGAGAGAGGAACAGTTAGGTCTGACTTATCTATTCCACTGTTAATGCAGAACCAAGTACCTGAGGGTTATGAAACAGATGATAGGTTGGATGTCTCTCTTAGGCCTAATGAGGTAAAATTCTGTTGTTTATTAACATTTATAGTTATAGTAAAGTATACATTTTCTGCAAAAAGGAATAAATTCTATGAAAACTTAAACACTTAGTTGTACAGTAGCATCAATTTCTTTTATCTCATGACTTTCATGGATTCAGTATCAAGAACAAATAACAACAGTTGACACTGTTTTCACATGTTGTAAAGGCAAATTAAGGGCCAAAAGATGTGTAAATCTGCAAGTCTTGCACTTACAAAAACATAGCCACATTGTATGCATGTGAAAATATCCATTCTGTAGCATAAATACAGGTATTTTAAAATTCTAAAAATTTTAACCCTGTTTCGCAGTAAGTGCATTCATTTCAATTTTTAATTAGCTTATTTGGTGAAGATACATGTACATGTATGAATTGTGACATGTTGTAATCTTCAAGTTCAATGTGAATTTTCTTCAGCCAGAGGAAGCAGACTATGATGAAGTGCCTATAGAACAGTATGGAATGGCTCTGCTGAAAGGAATGGGATGGAAAGAAGGTGATGGTATTGGCAAAAATAACAAGTAGGTTTATTGCAGACAATTTTAAAATTCACCAGAGAAAATGATCAGTTAATAGGAATTGTCAAAGGCCTGTTGTGTCCAAATGTTAATGTCCTCCTCACAGCTTGTTGTAAACAGTTCACTCCATTTCTTTTCAAAAGGATGGCATGAACCTTATCGCCTAGAAGTCAAATGTTAGCTTAGAATACATGCACCTATGCAGATTTGTAAAGATTTCGATCGCAGTAGATGTCAAAAGTTTCATTCTACTCAAGGCCCTGTATGCTCAAAACCTGTATGTTCTGTATATCAGAAATTAAAGAAAAAGATAAAAGCGAAAAATCAGAACTAGTAGTTACATGTAGTTGTCAATTTCTTTCAGAGCTGTTGCACCAGTAGTGGCTACACTAAGGCCAAAGGGTATGGGACTTGGTGCAGATAGGTCACAGATTAAACAGTTAAATCACACGTCTAACAAGAAAGATGACAACGAAGACGAGTTAGTGTTGAAAAAAGGGAGTCATTGTGTGATAGTTAAAGGAAGCAACAGGGATTTGTATGGTGTGGTAAGTCTTTTGAAATAAAGTTCAAAGCAGTTGAATTTTATACGGTAGTGTATTGTAGTGTGCAACCCCTCACTCAAATTTATTCAGTATAATAAATTTGAAGCTTTGGATGTGTATGTATTCAATCTGTACATTTGCATATGAAAAATACCGAAACAAGAAGGAGGTGTTGTGGCAGAAATCTCCAAACGTTATTCTTATAAAAGTATCGATTATTATAGACTGGTGCTGTAGTATGAATTATTATACATGTACCTTTATGATTTTTCCTCTTTGTAAATTTAATACGATTAAATTGAAGCTTTTCCTTCCTTGAATTTCTATAGCAGGGAAAACAGGTCGTATTTCGAACTATAATTGTCCCCTGCTTTCGCGAAAGCGCAGGGACATTAAAACCGGTTCGTCCGTCGGTCTGTCCGTCAGTCACAAAAACTTTAACCTTGTGCGTAACTTTTAAATGGTAAGTGATAGGGCTTTGATATTACACATGTGTATTCCTTGTGACAAGACCTTTCCATGGGTAACAAAATTTTTGACCTTGTGACCTTGGACTTTGACCTACTTATTAAAAACTTTAACCTTGACCATAACTTTTGAATGGAAAGTGATAGGGCTTTCATATTGCACATGTGTATTCCTTGTGACAAGACCTTTCCATGGATACCAAAATTTTTGACCTTGTGACCTTGATCTTGGTTTTTGACCTTCTTATCAAAAACTTTAACCTTGACCATAACTTTTGAATGAAAAGTGGTGGGACTTTCATGTTACATATGTGTATTCCTTGTGACAAGACCTTTCCATGGATACCAAAATTTTTGACCTTGTGACCTTGACCTTTGAGTTCGACCTACTTTTCAAAAAACTTTAACCTTGTCCATAACTTTTTAATGGAAAGTGAAAGGGCTTTGATATTTCACATGTGTATTCCTTGTGACAAGACCTTTTCATGGATACCAAAATTTTTGACCTTGTGACCTTGACCTTAGAGTTTGACATACTTATCAAAAACTTGAACCTTGACCACAACTTTTGAACGGAAAGTGATAGGGCTTTCACATTTCACATGTATATTCCTTGTGACAAGATCTTTCCATGGATACCAAAATTTTTGACCGTTTGACCTTGACCTTGGAGTTTGACATACTTATCAAAAACTTGAACCTTGACCACAACTTTTTAATGGAAAGTGATGGGGCTTTCACATTTCACATGTGTATTCCTTATGACAAGATCTTTCTGTTGCTTACAACATTCTGACCTTGTGACCTCGTCCTTGGAGGTTGACCTACATTTAAAAACTTCAACCTCGACCATAAGTCATGAAAAGTGATGACATTATTGTGACGCTATGAATGATGATGGCCTTGTGAAATAGCTCACTTGTCCATCGAGACCAGTCTATAGATGTATATCATTATACATGTAGTATGCCAAATTATTTTAATTAGAAATTTATGCATGACCATGTAGATTGTTTTGAATATTGATCAAATGATACATGTATGTATACCATAAAATAAGTTCCATCTCACTTTTAGATTGTCTTACTTTATCTCCTTCTGTCTCTTGATGAAATGAAGAAAGTCCTCATCTCAGGGACTAAGCCCGAGTTTCTTAATGTAGGTTTGGTCAATGCTATATCAAATTATATACCATACTTTTTCAGATAGAAGGACTTGATGAAGATAATTGTAGGGTGATGGTCAAGCTGGCACTTAGTGGTAAAATAATATCACAGAGTCAATACGGCATTAAACTGGTCACTGCAAAGGAATATAAGAAATACTCCAAGTATCTCAGTAAGTTCATGTATATATTGCAAATATATGTTAAAGCCAGGGCTGAGTAATAAAATAATATCAAAATCAAACTGGTCATTGCAAAGGAATATAAGAAATACTTCAATGAGTATCAGCTTATTGTACATGAGCATTTGCATATACATGTACATGTATATTGTGCAGCTAGAAAAATATGACATCATACCGATTAAGGGATTCTTAAAGAGTCTTAGTAAGTGAGTAAGTATCTGTTTTGCAGACTCAAACTCATCATGAGACCATGTTAATTCATGCATTACACAATAAATTCTGGGAATTTCATTGCATGCATTGACTATGAGACAAACATGTAAGTGAATCACGTGAGAAATTCTTTAAATTTTCATTACATAAGCAGATGAAAACTATGGGAGGATAGTGCGTGGAAAGCCGAGTGCTAAATTAAATGTACATGTACATAAGATACGATGTTCTTGATTTCATGTTTTATACACAATTTTGTAGTCAGCAATATTTCATGTTTTTCGTTTCTAAACTCTAGGTTTGAACAATTCTAAGGTAACTTTTCTTTTTGCCGTCTGCATTTTTTTAAAAGATTAATTGAAGTTACATGTATTATATTGATTAATAGATATATTGACTTGTTACTGTAGACAAAGGGAAAGCAGATGAGTATAAAGAAAAGGAAGAGAAAAGATCTGGAGACAAAGAAAGATCTCACCACAAGAAATCAAAACATCATAGAGACAGGTCCAAGGAGAGGGAGAGAAGTCACTCAAAAGATAGAGATGATAGAGAGGAAAGAGGGAGTAGATCGGCTGGACCGATGGACAGAGATTCCTCAGAAAGAACTAGAGGGGAGGAGAGACTGAGAGGGGAGGGAAGCAGAGATACTGACAGCTCATCACACAGAAAGCGTAAATATGATGAGAGGTTTGTTAGATTTTTTTTTTTTCATAAAAAAGATTCTACTTGTAAGTAGCTATTTAAATGAGTATGTCTTACAAATTTTGTCACTGTTATGAGTCTCATCATCCTTGACCGTACCCGCTAGTTTGATGAATATATATAATTATATATAGTGTATATCAACTGCATATCAATCAAGTCATAGCTGTTGTGACAGCTTGAAAAACAGACAGATGCTAGACTTAGTGCTCCCAAAATGTCGCTCTTGTGTCGCAGACAACATAAATTACTTTATTTCTATCATATAAACCTATTTCTGTGATATAAACCTTTATATAGTTATTGTATTTTACAGACACAGCAATGGTCATAGCTCTAATGCTGCACCTTGGGTCCGTCCACATATCAAAGTTAGACTTGTAGACAAAAATTACAAAAAAGGCAGATATTATAAAGAAAAGGTAGGAACTTAAATACATGTATAATACATGATTTGATATCTAGAAGTGAGCTTTTTATGACAAATACTATTTCTATTTTAACCTAAATTGTGCTATTGAAAAAATTAACCTTGACCTTTTGAAATATGTTGAATAATGTCATGAAGTAGGAATAGCAATTCTATGAAAGTGATTCATCCTCTCGAGACATTTCTTTTGATGAGCTTTGTTGTCTTCTGAATAGTCTACTTACATCTCTGTTTATGGTGAAAATTCCTTGTTAATTTTGACCTTCATTAAAAATTAAACTGGTTTGTTTTCTAGTATCAACTTGATTTTGACACAATGAAGAATCTTTTTTCATTTACAGGTGACAATATTAGATATGGCTGGGTTGGATAATTGTGTATGTAAAACTGATGATGGCAAAGTGTTAGATGGTAAGTCACTTAAATATACTATATTGCCACTTCATGTAGGTACAGTTTGATTGAAACCAGCCCCCTTTCTCCTACAATGTCAGGGTCTGGAGAACACTCATTTAATCTTGTGGTCTGTGAAGTTATGAATATTCATAAGATTATAAAATGTATTGATAAATCTGAATGCCCCCGTCAGTAAAGTAAAAACAACTTTTCTTTTCAGATATGAAATCAAGTTATTATGTAATTATTTATACCTCGTAGGTCATGTCCAACTGTATAATAAAGGAAAGTCCACATAGAGCACAAATACAAGTACATGTACATGTACTGTCCTCAAATTACTGGCACGTTCTATGTGGCATTGTGTGCTACCATTGGTCAAATCATTTAATTAACCTCCAAGTTTGATTATAAAAAGTCTTCATAATTAGACTTCATTGAACTAGTATAAAGTGTAATTCTATTGGCCCAAGAAAAAATACAAGGAAAATGAGATGAAAACTAGTGTGCTTCAGACCCTTACGACATAGGAGAA
Organism: Pinctada imbricata; assembly: GCA_033119305.1. Classification (NCBI taxonomy): domain Eukaryota; kingdom Metazoa; phylum Mollusca; class Bivalvia; order Pterioida; family Pteriidae; genus Pinctada; species Pinctada imbricata. Next base: position 74,083,339 of record VSWD01000005.1, read on the forward strand.
AGGGGGATGGTTTTAATCAGACTGACATAGATATTTTAAAATGGTTCCATTGCACATACTAAGATGCTGATTTGATCATCATCTACAATAGCCTTTTGTAAATGCCTCTTGTAATCAATAAAGATTTGCTGCAAAAGTTGTATCAGAATGTGAATTTTTCTCAGCGAGTTCTCCTACATCCTTCACTTATACATAGCAAGATGGAGAAAATATTTTGTATTGGTCGGTTCAAGAGTCCGGAAAGCAAGTACTATTCCAATAGTTCTGTTGTTATCCATAGACAAAACTTTGACTTTGTCTTTTGAACTGTGATGGATAGGGCTTTGATGTTTCATGCATAGATTCCTCGCAAGACCTTTCATTTAGGACCATGACTTTTTACCTGGTGACCTTCATTTGACTTTTGATATTTCACGATGTATTATATGTAGATTCCTAATGACCGTACCTTTGTTTAGGACCTTTAAATATTGAAATATGCATGTTTGTTCTATTGAATTAATTTCACAACTTTTTACCTTCTTTTCAAAAACATTAGCAGGAGCTAAACAAATACATGTACAGTATAATCTGTGTAAACCGGCTTTCATTGGTTCCCGTTGAATCGGCCGGTTTAGGCAAGATCCGGTGTACAGAAAATCGATGTATTTGACCCAAATAATATACATAAGAATGTTCACAGCCATACCTTTACTTATAAATAGAATTTATCTACATATCAATATAAAATACAAACTGATTTCATCATATATACACAGAGATCAAACAGATTGTCTACGTTTTGCGGAAAAATCCGTCAAGGGTAGTCTAAGTTTTTAATGATTTGCATTTAACAATTTCATTCTCTGTTATATTACGTAAAGTCTGCAAATAAGGCAACATTTGGTCATTCTTATTCAGGGCAAACTGTTCTATTTTAACAATACTTTGGAGTACTTCCTCGTACGAAACGCATGACTGGATTTGCACCTGTTCTGGTTCGTCGTCGCTGCTACTGTCATTTAATGGGTCATTGCGCATTTGATGCTCGTTTATTATGTCATTTTCCCATTCTTTGTCATAACATTCCTCAACTGGAATTTGATTTTCAGAAGATTCAAATTCACGTCTTTGTTCCTCACTGAAACTCAGAGCGTTACGCTGTAATAGCGCAAGAGGTATGTCATCTTCCTCGTCAGAATCGTTGTCGTCGTCGTCGTCATCGTTTGCGGAGATTGTCATATCACGAGAAAAAACCGGCATGCAAGAAACATGAGGTAATTGTGGATTGTTTAATGTTATTCCACGCCATATTTATCCAATGTACGCAGTCTAGTACTGATACGTTCCTTACTAATTCTGTCACAGAATTACAGCTGTCTATGCCTGCAAGTAACCGGCGCATGAGAAGTTTTCTGTAATGTGCTTTGGTAGCTCGAATTATTCCTAAGTCTAGAGGTTGCAGTTTTGATGTCGTATTTGAGGGCAGAAACTCTAATTTGACATGACTTAGTTTCAGGTCACGGTGCGACGTTGCATTATCCAGAAACATGATTATTTTTTCGCTTCTTCCTACACATTTGATCATGAACGTCACAAATCCATTTTTGAAAAATATCGGACGTCATCCAAGATTTACGGTTGTGTTCCCAAGTTACAGGAAGGTTGCTAGTGTTAACATTTTTAAAACACCGAGGTCGGGCCGCTTTTCCTATCACAAGGGGTTTTAATTTTTCTCCGGTGAGGCTACATGCAAACATAACAGTTACCCTTTCCTTAGCATGTTTACCGCCCCTGCATTCCTGTCTGCGTTTGGAGTAGGTTTTGTCCGGTAACGCACGAAAGAACAAGCCAGTTTCATCACAATTGAATATATCACAATCTTCATATCCAGCAATTTTATCGATCAAATTCTCTCGAAACTTCACAACCTTTTCTTGGTCTACATCGGCACTTTCACCGCAAATTTTAAAATGAGCGATGCCAAATCGGCCTTTCCAACTTTCAAGCCAACCTGTCGAGGCCTTAAAGTCTGCATATCTGAGTTTAGAAGCAATTTCTAGTGCCTTTTCTTGAATAATCGGCCCACTTATTGGAATGTTTTTAGCACGTGCTTGTTCAAACCACTTAAATACAGTTTCGTTGAGGTCTCCAAACTTTGAACCGCTAACAAAGCGCTGACGTTTAGTTGAAATCGAATTTTTACATTGTTCACCGTAAAAATCCTTCCTTTTTATTATGTCACTAACAGTAGTTGCTCCGATGCCGTACTTCTTACTTAACTCTTTTTGTGTGACTTTTGGTACTTTTTCCGAATCATCAATCAAAGATATTTTTTCTTCCAATATAACTCTTTTCTTTGTCTTTTTGGAGATGGATATGCATTATCAACATTATTTCTTTTTCTCGGCGTACTCGCCATGAAAAACGTTTGTACACTGAATAGATTTAAATTCTTAGTTATGAAAGGTATAATTACTGTTGACCAAATCACACCTGAGTAGATGTTTATACAACGTAACAAGGCCGGTATACAGGTGATCAATTAACCCTAATTAGTGTGATCGGTACCTTAATTGATGGCCGGAGTACGGAATAGACAAGATACGGAATACACAAAAGATTTTACTATTAAACGTTACGGAGAATTGCTCGGGACCGTAAGAAAGAACCGATGTAGACAAGATACCGGAGTACAGAAGATCCGGTTTTCACAAATTATACTGTATGTATATCTTTTGAACTGAGAAATATATTGTAATATGTAGATTCTTCATGACAATAACTTTCATTGGACTTTTAATTTGGTGACCTTGACCTTTGACTTACTTTTCCATTAATCTTAAAGATTCCTCAGGACCTGAGATTTGAGTAAAATCTGAAGTATGTTGGTTTCTGCATGCTATGTTGTTGATTAATTTATCAATCCTGAAGCATGAGAGACCTCAAAGCCTATAGATGGAAGGACTGATGATGTAGAGACAGCAAGCTCATTGTATTTCTCCATATGGTGACTTATAGTTTAATCAGTTACACAACCTCCAAGAGATTATAAACGTGATTGGCAATAATATATTATGTAATTTACACGAAGGTGTTAAGGATTTGTAGTGTGAAAATTTTGTTTTAGTTTAAAAGTGTCAATAATAAAGTTGCAGCAGGGTTTTTTTTATTTTGGGGAAGATGCCTGTGCCTGTCTCATTTGTTAAAATTGGGAAAATTTTCAAATAAATTTTCAACAAAGTATAACCCTAAAGTATCATTTATTAACACTGGTAATCTATTGATTTGCTTGAACTGAACATGCTGAACAAGGGATGAATAAAAACTTTTAAAAATGCACTTCGAAATAGGACCTTTTGTGTTGATTTCCAGGTTTTGAGTCTTATTTTCTCAGGTGATTTTTTCACAATTCCTCTTTGGGAATTTCAGGGTGATTTTTTGGGAAAAATAGAGGAAATTTGGCATTGGGAAGGGGCCGAAATTCGGCCCCAAAACAAGGAAAAGAAAAACCCTGTTGCATTATATTTTTTGTAATTAAATCTACCCAATAAACTAAAATTAGACATTCAGTTTGAAGTATGGCAACAATACTGAAGTTATATGTTAGTTGATGGCATTTTCTATTTCAAATATCTCCTTTTTCAGATATACCTGTTTCATCCCTGGAGACTGTGATACCAAAATCTGATACAGGGCATGTTCTTATTGTGAATGGAAAGCATAAAGGACAGGTCAGTTTTCATTCTTACATGTATTATTTGCAGTTTTACTGTAAGCAGTAATACTATTCAGATTGTCAGTTCGCTCTTATACCAGTGGATTCGGGGAGAATTGAAGGTGCTTAGGAGTTGTATCTCATTCAAATGTACAATGAAAAATTATTCAGAACATGAGGAAAATTTTTGCCTCAACATATTTGAAGTAAAAGTGATTTCAGAGAGAAGAAAAAATGAAAAATAGGTTCCAAATGGACATTAATTTCACTTTTCAGTAGATTTTTTTTCATATTTAATGAATTTGTTGTTGAGTGAAAGAATTGTATGATAGAAACTGTGCTAGTGGCTTTAAAACTTTGCTTTGTCTATATTACAGAAATATGTAATATAGGGTGGCAACATTACTGTTTTCAATAATATCAGGGATTATTGTTAACAGAAATATTACAGTTTTAAGTAATATTACTATTTTTAGTATTCTCCTGGACTGTTCTGCCCATGCGCAGGCAAATTTTGTCAGTGAACATTACCGATTCCAACATGCACATGAACATGTGTAAAGGAAAGAAAGTATTTTTATTGATTCAGAGGTTAAGATGGCAAAATAAGGACGATCTATAGTCACATTACACAAGACTTTACATTGATGATCATATAGAGCTCAATTTTCAAAGACAAAAGTCGTTAATAAGCTTTTCACGTCTGCGCAGGATTTGACCTGATTTATCTCAACATAGCACATGTGGTCACTCGGCGGAGATCAGACTTATTTGCCTGAAGTATAATTAAGCAGGCATCGTAGTGCATACAGCTATGTAGACGTATGTTTTAATGCTGAGTATCTTTATGTAATATGTTTATTTTACCTCAGATGACTTGTGTATTTTTTTTTAATAACAATTAGAAGGTATTAATAGGCTTTTTGCAAGAAAATAATTTTCAGCCGCTGACAGCTAATATTGTTTTAAGCTCACCTAATGCAAATGCCAAGCTCTCAAGAGCTTAGCTTTGCCCCTCTTATATCAGTGCATATCAATCCTTCATTGTTGGTGCAATCTTTTCACTGAGTGAAGCTCAACTGAATTACATGTATTGTCATAGTGCTTCATCGTAAGTCTTTAAACATTTAACAATTTTGACATCTCTTCTGCACAGGATTTCATGTAAGTTTACATGAAGCAAGTACAAATGTACTCAAGGTCCTCTACCAAGTTTGTGTTTTTTGCGCCAATGGGTCATAAAATATGGCTCCAAGGGCTCTGATTGGCCAACACATTAATATCTCCTCTGCTGTTACAGCAAAGAATTTCATGAAACCTTACAAGAACAAGTACTCAAAGTTTTCTAATAAAAATAGGAGAAGTCTGAAAAGATTAAGGTCCATAATATACAATTATTGACTGGGAATGAGGGCAATATATGAATCATTGGACCTGAAGATAAAATATTGCCCGAGGCCAAAGGCTATATTTTGTCTGAAGGTCCAACAAATTATACATGTATATTGCCCTCATTCCCAGTCAATAATTGTTTTGTTATACCTTACTTCAATACTGCAGCAACGAACCGATTAGCCTGACATGTTTACGTTCATAAGAGACAGAGCATGGAAAAATAGGTTGTCACAAACGATGTGACGTTTAGTGGTCAATAGTTTTTGAACTTTTGCCCTAGGGCTAATGTAATATTTGAATTTATAGGCATTTTTTCTATGGGTATTTCATATAGAAATACAGATATGGATACAACAAAAAATCTTATTGCACCCTCTCCTTGCATTTTATTAAACTGTAAATTTTATAATTGCAGGTAGCACAAATTATGAAGAAGGACAAGAAATCCTGTCAAGCAGCTGTTCAGCTTTTATCTGAGAGGGACATTATTCTCAAGTTGTCATATGATGATATATGTGAATACACAGGAGACATCAATGATCTCTTTGAATATTAAGGAATATAGTTTCTATATACATGTACAACAAATTTCCGCAGTAACTTTTATTAAACATTTTTAACATGTTTTGGAGGAATTTAATAAGCTTATATTACACTTTGGTGCTTTATGTTGCCTGATGAGACTGTTAAAGCAGAGAATGGAGCATACATGTAGATAAGACATTTTCATGCTGCAGATAAGTTGTATTCAAGGCTTTTCTGCACATTGGTCTTGGGTAAATTCATAACCATGGCAATTCTGTATAATCTCAGGGACTGTTCTTCTGCAGTACATTATTGAAATCTCTAGACGATAAATCAAGTCAGACAATTTTATACACATTTCAACATTTTAATAATAAGAATAAAGGAACAATTATTATAAAGAAAGAACTTTTTTTATGAAATGCCAGGAATAAAGAAATTGAGTGTTCAAACAACATCTATGTTCATGTGTCTTCATATTTCATGTATTTATTTATGACCTTATAATTTGAATTTTGAAAAAGACGGAGTTTCTAGTATTAGGAACATTTTAAACTCAATGTTCTAGATTTTGTAAAATCCTGGAATGTTTGGCTCTTTAATTGTCATATATGAAGGAAAACAAACTATACAACTTAGGAGGTATATCACTTGAAACAAGATATGATATAAAGTCAAATTATTGTAGGTTATTCTAAAAATGATTATAATTGATTGACTGTTGAGACAAATCAAAGTATATTTATGTCCTCTCGTGCTTGGTTCACTGTCAAATTAATATAGGTAGTATCGATTCCAGTGTCTTATGGAAAGTTCCATTGCAGCCCAGTCTTTCCTGGTTTTCTCGTGAAGATACTTCTGTCCATCACTGCCATCTGTTGCTTCTAGGGGCCTTTTGTATGGTCTGGTTTATCTCTAAGTACTCATCATGGTATTGTTTGTACTTCTTTTCTTCTCTGCAAGACACCTGGAAAATTTGTTTAAATATTTTAGATTCATGCTGGGCAATGCTGCTGTCATTCATCCATGCATATTTTGTGTTCATCACTTTAAAGATGACAATAAAACACCGCTAAAGACGGTATGGCCGGATTGCAAAGTAAGTTTTTGTCAACAACTGGGTCAAGGTCAATAGGTCAAATATTACAGCATACATTAAGAAGTCTTGTCATAGGCAACCTACATGTACATGTATAATATAAAGTTTCTACTGCATACAGTTCCTTAGATTTTGCTCAAACCAGAAACTCTAACCAAAATCTTTAACTAGGTCAAAGTCCAAGGTCAAGGTCACTAGGTCAAATGTTACAGCATATATTGAAAGGTCTTGTGATGGGCAAGCTTCATGCATAATATTAAGTTTCTACTGCATATAGTTCCTTAGATTTTGCCCCAACCAGGAACTTTAACCAAAATCTTTAATTAGGTCAAAGTCCAAGGTCAAGAGGTCAAATGTTACAGCATAAATTGAAAGGTCTCGTCATGGGCAACCTAAATGTCTAATATAAGGTTTCTATTGCAAACCGTTCCATAGATTTTGCTTCAACCAGAAACTTTAACCAAAATCTTTAAGTAGGTCAAAGTCCAAGGTCAAGGTCACTAGGTCAAATGTTACAGCATAAATTGAAAGGTCTTGTGATGGGCAAGCTTCATGCATAATATAAAGTTTCTATGGCATATAGTTCCTTAGATTTTGCCTCAAACTTAACCAAAATCTTTAACTAGGTCAAAGTCCAAGGTCAAGGTCACTAGGTCAAATGTTACTAAATAAATTGATAGGTCTTGTGATGGGCAAGCTTCATGTATAGTATAAAGTTTCTACTGCATATAGTTCCTTAGATTTTGCCTCAACCAGAAACCTTAACCAAAATGTTGATGGCAGACGGATGGACGGACGGACGGACATCGTCAATCTATAGACCTGAATTGCTTTGCAATCCGGCCAAAAATGCAAACTTTCCAAGGTCTCCATCATAATGTAACACTACGTACAGTTTCAAACTCGTGAACAATACAAGTAAATTGCACATAGACTAAAATGCCCAAGTTTGCCCAATGTTCTCAACAGATACAATGTCATTGGATATAGCAAATATATAACTTCGTTTCAAGGTTTGTCCACCTTTGGCTTGGTTGACTGATTGGGTTGTAAACAACAATTCTATGTATGGGTTGCAGCAGAGAAAAAGCTAGACAGTGCAAGATGACAGTAGCTCACTTAAGCTTTGTTATCTAAAAGAGTTACAATAAGCTCCAAAGAGGGCACCATCCTAGGTTGAAACTCACATTATCGGTGATAAAAGGTGACTGCGCTAGCAACATTCACTCGACAAGAAAGAGAAAATGAAAAAAATTATGAGGGTCAATGTGCTTAATTCAAAGGGGTGAGTGCGGTAACCTGCTATTTTGGCCCTATTTTCAAATTTGATCATATATCCATAATATTGTAGTTTATAAAAGGTGAAATGTATGATAAATCCAAATCAGGAAAGCCTGTTTTGATTTCACAGTCCTATACTGAATAATGCGTCGCCCAAAACTTCTAAAAACATTGAAATCATTGAAAATATCAATAAATGAGCGAAATTGCGATAGAAATGAATAAAGTCAAGTAGTGCTCCTGGCCTTGCTCGTGAATTTTTTTGTATTTATCGATGGATTTCTGATCAGCCTTTTAATTTGCATAATAAATTCCGTGGGCGAGGCCTGGATAATCAATGAATTTTGAAGATTTGTGTGTAAAAAACTATGATTTTTCTTTGTTTTGCGTCATTCAGGGCAAATGAGGTCAGAACATGATGTCATACATCAAGCGCGAGATGTTACGAGGGCTCAAAATTATGACGTTGTATTTTCTCAAACATTCAACATTGCAGAAAGTGATAATTCATAATTCGTTTATCAAAAACATTTTTCGTCGAAATTATAGGGCCTATATGAGGGGTTAGGTGCACCTAGTCCTTTGCAAAATAAATACATGTATCTTTCCAATCTGAAGTGAAAAAGAGGACTGCACATGAACATGATGAAGACGGTCAGATGATGGATTCCTTGGCTGTGACTTTGCTAAGGTATTCAAAGAACAACACACAATCTTGATTAAAGAGAACAGAATCCATATATTTTGTATACAGTACAAATCTGATGTAAATGCATTATGACAATGAAATTCCAATATTTGAATCATGTTTTCCCTGAACTGCCTGGTTTCCACTGAAATTTGATATGTCACAATTAGGTAACGCCAAATCAGAAGTATTTCTGTATATCATAAGACGGAACACATGCCAATGAACTGTTGTACATGAATGCTCCTTCATGTATTCTTATCGTCAACTTGGAATGGTCATACACATTTTTCAGGATCAAACTCTGAAAATCAAGATTTTTGAAATACAGAAGTTGGTCTTACTTTCTGTCTCTTTTTGTGCTTCAATGTTGGAGATGCTATATCTAAGATTTCAGGACTGCTAAATACATCATTGTTGATATGAGGTACTCGGCCAGAGAAGTGAGATCCTTCAAAAGATTGGGAAATTATCTGTAAGTTAACAATACTTTAAGAGACACGATTTCTTTGGACTAACATATAATTTTAATAATATCATTATTTGTACATCGTAAACTTTGTTGAAATTTTGTTGAAGTTGCTTGCATGAAGCTAAAATTTTTGAAATCATATTCAAGATGTAATATTTAAATTCATAGGTCAATTACATGTCTTACAATTTTTAAAGTTTTAAGATGAGATAGTGTGTTGACTAATATAATCAAAGGAAAAGGAAGTACTTACCAGCTTGGTATGTCTTGTATTTGCCAAACAGTGAGTTGACTGGAGAAAGTGGTGTTCTGTTGCGTTGCTTACGCTTGATGAAGATTTTGGTGACAGACAAAGAAGGGGAGGAATCACGGCTCTGTGGCTGTAGCAGAAAATTGGGTATGTAAATTTGTTTTTAAGTATTTTAAGCTGATGTTAGTAAAATGACATCATTGCAATCTAAATAACATGTTTATTATTACCATGATTACTATTAAAAAGATTGATGGAATTTTTAAGTCGCTGGTAACTTACACTATCTTGATCTTCCTTGCCATTAACTGCAGTACTGAAAAAAGGATGAAAGAGTAAGTAGAAGTTGAGCTATCTGGACATCGAGAAATTCTTGGTAAAAACAATGAGTCAATGGTCTTTGATACAAGATCATAAAATCAGTGAAAATCTTTCGGCAGTAGTAATTATTAAGTGAAAATATACAGCAGAGTACCAGTAAAAAAACCTGCCCTTTATAGAGCACGTTTAATAAGAAATGTATCAAAAAGAAATTGTTTCACTATGAGCAGCCAAACAAAAATAAAAATCTCTAAACCTTTAGATATTGGCATACAAGAAAGCTTATTTGATGTCATGTGATAAAAAGTCTGTTATCATAGTATACTAGTATACTCAAATTTTATTGCAAATTAATCTTACCTTTGTGCCCTCTCTGGTTTGAAAAGGTCATATGGATAATTGCTCATACTGTTGCTCGGCCATGACAAGTTGGGCATCTTTGGAGAATTTTCATCTTTAAAATCATAAACTGAAGATTTCACTGCATTGTGAGATCTTTGCTCAAAGGTTCTGTGTTGTGGTTTCATGGCTTGACTAGACCTGAACATGTGGGCAGGTGACTGAGAGGGGAAATGTGTACTAGGCAGCACTCCAGTAGTTCGTCCCATGTTCATAATTTGACTCCTCTGTGATGATGCTTTAACAATGGGTTCCTCTCTCTGATTACTAGTCTGTCCAGTAGCTTTTCTCTTTCTCATAGATTGATAACTTAGCTCCACGTGTTCAACATTGTTTCTGTTTTCATACTGATGGTTATACTGAGTCTGCTGGCTATCATTGGAGAATTGTGAAAGACTATTATCCAGGTTTGGTACTTCTTGATTTGAGTTGTTTCTTGAATTTGCCAGTCTCTGCGATCTTCGCTGTGGGGCGGAGTGAGCTCTTTGCCTAGTACTCTCCCTCCTACTGTCACTTTGAGATATCTCGGTCTTCTGGGACTCACATCTCTGGGGTTGGGGTTTTACTGCTGCTACAGGAGAAGGGTTGGTTTTACCAAAAAGCAAATTTGAAGTCCACGCAGATTTATTACCATCCCTAAATCCTGGTGATTTGAAGTTAGAAGAAGCTTTATTGTCTTTTAAATTAGAGCTAAGTGATTTTGTAGTTCCATAATCCATTGTTAAGAAGTTATCTCCACTACAATCAACCACATTTTGAAATCTGCTGCCCCTGTCATTGCTCATACTCCTTTCTCTTTCAGCAATTTCTCTGGTTAATCTCTCCTTCTCTTCCATATGCTTCTTATGCATAGCAGTTAATTTGGCTTGAATTTCAGGAGGTACAACGTCACAAAAGACTAGCTTATCCCCTTCATCATTACTTCTGTTGTCCTTCTGTAATGCACTATCCATCTTTGGTTCAGACTGACTGATTCCAAAAAATGATGGTTCGCTTATAGCATAATCTTTATCCAATAATTGTCCGGTAAAATTCTTTGTACTGCATGATAGATTATTTGGGTTGCTATCCTGAAATGGCTTGTCATAATCAGAATATTGTTCTTTGAAGTAGCTCTTTAGATTGTCATGATGCAGCTGTAAAGAATGCTGTATTTGAGAAGTCTGTGCTCTGCTTATTTCCTCTACTTTATGCATTCCACGCATTGAGGACTTTTCAAGGCCTTGGCTAATGTGTCTTTCTACTTCTCTGCTCTGTTTCTGGTGCATTGCATGAAGTTCCATTTGATAAAACTGTATTATTTCTTCTTTCTGTTTGTCCAGTTCATCTCTAAGTTGAGAAAACTCTTTGTGTAATCTGTATAAAGAGGAACTGAATTATATCAAAAGCTCATGTACAGCTATCAATGCCTTGTCTTTTAAGTGAATATTTTTTCATATGGAAGGTACATCCATACATGAAACAAAAAATTCTATAGAGTAGAAAGTTTGACACAACATTTTGATTGACAGTGTAATTCCTTGAATGGGTACATGGCTAAATGCTCAATTGTCACACATGCTCTCCTTTTACACTAAACAAGTTAAGAAACTACATAAAATCTTAATGAATAGCAATTTCTGAATCTGACCTGTTATCCAAATTATTATTCATTTTGTCGTAACATCGTTTAACATCCTGGGCCATCTTATTACAGACTTGATTGCTGTCCTCTTGTACTTGAATCATGTGTGTGTTGGAGATGAGTTGATCCTTTGTCATGGTTAGTAATTGTTGTAATTTCTGCTCAGTGCTTGTTTGCCTGGTCTGGATCATTTCACTTATTCTATTTAGAAGCTCCTCTTGGAAAGCATCCCGCTCCCTTGCCAATCTTTTCTGCAGATCTGCTATTGTTGAATCTCTCTGCAAAATTGTTAGGATTAAAGTGCATCATACATGTAGATGTATTAATCAATGTACATATCAAAAGACCCATCTTTACAAAATTACAAGTATCTATTATCTGATGCAGTAAACATAATCAAAATTCACCACTGCAGTTGTATACATATCCAGTGAATAAAACAAGTTTATACTTAATGATACATTCTAATGAAAGCTATTATTCCTTAATTCTTACATCTTTGATTATTCCTTATTTTAACATCGTTAGTTACGGTCGAGTTTGACAAAATAGCCTACAATTTTGTTATTGCCCAAGCAGTAAGAAAGCTGTGCAAAAGAATAAGCATTTTAGCAAAAAAATCAAATTCCAATTATAAGACCACTGGGAGGTTACTATGATGGTGGGTTTGTACTAATATGATGTACATTCCATAAAAAAATAAATACTTGTACAAAATGTTGAAAATATCATATACCTCTCATTATCTAGTTACAAACCTTACTTATTTCTTCCTGCATATTTTGGTATCTCCTATTTTTATCTTCATTTTCCTTTATTACATCTTGCATCTTCTTGAACTTTTGTTCCATTATTTCTATAACTATATCAAAATGAAATAGAAATCATATCAGGGGGAATAATCAATGAACACAATGCAGATCTAAACTTTACTCAGAATATTAGTACATGTAAATTCTAAAGCACAATAAAAGACATATTTGTGAAACATGAATGCCCTATTTGGCTTCTTTGTCAGTAAACAACTGTAATGGAAACCATTATATGGCGGGGGTATAAAAAGTAGGTCATACACCAAGGTCAAGGTCACAAGGTGAAACATTTTGGTCACAGGGGCTCAATGCCAACAATCCACAATAATATCCACCTCTACTTTCCCTATATATATTGACTGGATGAGAATTGGAAGGAGCAGGTGTTATTATGATCGACTTTGATTTTGTGATAAATGTACCTCAACCAGATCACCATGTTGATTTGTTCGATAGAAAATAGCAGTGTTCAAGAACAGGTATCTCGCTTGCATGTTTGACCCTACTTACATGACCTTGACCTTTGAAAGTGACCTTGACCTACATTAGGCTCATCATGCTTTAAAATCCTTGCAAGTTTGAAATATGTCTGATGAATATCATGTATGTTATAACCAAATATGTAAAAGTGTGACTACCAGACAGACGGACAGACAGATGGACACCAGACAAAGTTATTCCTATATGACGCTCTTGCATTGCAGGCAACATAAAAACCAGAAAAGGACACATGAAAAAGGTGAAAACTCTTTAGTTGTTGGATGTGAAATTCAAATTCCATCTCAAAATAAAAATTAAATTATAATTTGAAAAGTTTCAACATTTCAATGCAGAGTTCTAATTGATTTAAATCATACCCACCAACATCCAAGTTGGGTTGGGAATTTTGGATTTTCCTGCTTACAGCTTCTCCAATATTTTCTTCAACTGCTTTCAAGGTACCTTTTAGCTTATAATGGGTAATAAATTAATTATTATAACTTTTTTTTCATAATTGAAAATACAAACAAGAGCCCAAAGGGGGCCACATCGCTTATCTGAGTTGCAGATGAAACAATCATATTGGCCAATTTAGTGGAGGCCCTCGAGTTCCTGCATTCTGTTAAGTTTCTTGGAAACTTGTGGATCATTTACATGTATGGAGGATATGTTGAAAATATGCCAGCCAATCAGAGCCCTCGGCAGCCATATTTGTTGACCGATCGGCTGGTAAAACTCAAACTTGGTAGAGGACCTTGAGTTATTGCTTTCTGTAGGGTTTGGTAAAATTTTGTGCAGCATTTGCAGAGATGTCAAAAATGCGTCAGCCAATCAGGGCCCACTGCGGCCACATTTGCTGACCAATCAACACAAAAACACAAACTTAGTAGATGATCTTGAGTACTTGCTTCCTGTAAGGCTTCGTGAAATTCTGTGCTGTGGTCTTAGAAGTGATGTCGAAAAAGCATCGGCCATGCTTCCTGTACAGTTTTATGAAATTCAGTGCTGCAGTTACAGAGATGTCCAAAATGTGTCAGCCAATTAGAGTCCTTGGTGGACATACATATATTTGTTGACTGATTGACACAAAAAATGCAAACTTGGTACAGGACCATCAGTACTTGCTTCCTGTAAGGTTTCGTGAAATTCTGTGCTGTGGTTGCAGAGGAGATGTTAAAAATGCATCAGCCAATCAGAACTACTGATCATCACCAAAAAAAACCACAATCTTGGTAGGGGACCTTGAGTACTTGCTTCCTATTAGGTTTTGTGAAATTCTGCGCAGTGGTTGCAGAGGAGATGTCTAATAGTAACAGCCAATCAGAGCCCTTTGCAGCCATATTTGTTGACAGATTGGCATGAAAAACACAAAATTGGTACAGGACCTTGAGTACTTGCATCCTGTAAAGGGTAGTGAAATTCTACGCAGGGGTGGCAGAGGAGATGTCAAAAATGTGTTAGTCAATCACAACCCTTGAAGGCCATATTTGTTGATGGATTGGCATTAAAAACACAACCTTCATAGAGGACCTTGAGTGATTAATTCCTGTTAAGTGTTGTAAAATTCTGTGTTGCAGTTGCAGAGAAGATGTTGAAAATGGGTCAGCTAATCAGAGCCCTTGGCAGCCATATTTGTTGACAGATCGGCACGAAAAACTAAAATTTGGTAGAGGACCTTAAGTACATGTACTAAGTCTTGCTTCCTGTAAGGTTTTGTGAAATTCTCTGCATCGGTTGCAGAAGATATAAGTTGAACATGTAAAAAGTTTATGCTGGACAGAATACGGACAGCACGCTATGACAATTATAGCTCTTTGAGCTTAGCTCAGCTCATCTGGTAAGCTAAAAACTACTTTCAATGTTGTTATTTACATTCCCTGCAATTCTGGTAAGTATTTATATGACAAATAATTATAAAGTAATTGTTATTACTGTATATCAGTTCACACTGACAGTATAGTATTGCATATTAGTGATTCATTAGAATAACTAATGTGTACAGTGCTGTATATGATTAACACACATACCTCATCTGAACAACTTGTCACTGTCTGGATGATTGAATTCATCACATCCCTGCAAATATGGTCATCATTCATTCCTTGCTTAATGCTTTAAAAAACTTTGAACAGCGAATACCAATGCCTATTCATATACATGTATATAATAAATATATATAGGCTAATATTACTATATTTGCCAATTGATCAGTTAATGAGATTTCTATACTTTATACATGTATGTACATGTATTATGAATTTATTTAATAATTCATAAAGAAAAGTTCTATCTTTTCCAAGAATGAGATTAGGTAACATGACCAAAAATGTATGGTACTAACAGAAAAGAAGATCTTGTCACAAGATACATGTACAGTCCTTCCGAAAACTTTTTTCAGCCACTATATATAGCCCGAAGATAAATTTCACTGGGTTTTTTGTATAGTTTCTTAAAGAATTTCTACTAGTCCACCAAGAATTTCCACTAGCCCAACAAAAAGTTTGGTAGCGTCGGGCTAGCGAGTTTTGGGAAAGACTGCATGTATATCCAAGCCACACTTGATAGGTCTCTATCTATGAAATAATTAGAAGAATGGCCCATGTAACGTTTTTCAATCTACTGATGGGTCAAAGAATCATAGTCAAAGGATGAAAACTGGCACAAGTATTGAAATGTACATCTTAAGATATACATGCTTAATATGAGAGTCCTACCTGTTGTGGTGAAGTAATCTATCAAGGTCAGTATTTTGTTGGTTGGAGAAATTAAGACGCTGTGATCATCTATTATAACATGAACCTAATTAGGCTATTCTAATTAAGTAACAAACTTCAATATAAGACTATTTTATATCTTAACATTAAAATTCCCACATGACCTTATCTATTTTCAATTTCACCTGTCCTCTTTTTCCTTTACTTTAACCTTATTCATTAGAATCTTCTGTTGAAAGGAAGACTGCCTCTGGGCCGAGAAGGTGGCTTGAGGTTGAAAGCAAGCAGGATCTGCCATTGATTTGCTGCTATGTATTGTTTTACTTGTCATGGAAATGTCAGGTTTTGGTGTGAAAGCTCCCCCGCTGTACTTGTCATACATCCTTCTTCCTTGAGACTGTTGAATATATAATATACATGTACAATTTTTGTTTAGCTGCGATGAACTTAACATAATGATATTGAACTGATTCAGGAGCACTCTAATTTTAAAATCTCTCAGATTTAGAATTCTACCTTGAACTCAATTTTAATTATGTATTTTTTTATCACTGTATGTAACTAGTGTTTAAACTAGGGCTATTACATGCAAGAAAATTATAATGAATCATGTACAAATTTTGCAACCAAATTTCAGGGAGAAATACAGTATCCTAATGCACTCAGTTTGTAACACGCATTCTGATTGGATGAGCGATTAAAAAAACTGCAAGGGGATTCACGTTTCACTGCAGTTTTTTCTATGACGTCATGCGTTGCTATAACGACGTCGTTAAAAGCAGGCATTTTCTAGTTTCTTACTGACCAAAACATTAGAATAGGGTTATCATACTGATGTTTTACAAAAACTGACAGGGTATCGGCGAATCCCCGTCAGAAATATTCGTTTTACCAATTTCTGACAGGGGCCAGCCGATTTCGCCAATATCCTCTCAGTTTTTGTAAGACACATGTATGGTACATTTTTGTAACCCCTAAATTAGTGTCATAAAGAAAGCCTTTTTAAAAAGGTCAAAGCATTTCTTACAGGAAAGATCACTGAACATCACCAAGCAGCAAGCACAGCCACAAAAGTCGAACTAGCCCTTACGTTATGATATTGTATTTAAGGTAAGTTTGTTTATTCAATACTGATATTTTTTAAGCCTAGATGATATGTAATATATTAGAAGATGTACATTGTATCTAAAAGTACTAATAATAAACATAAGGAAGGAGGGAATTGCTGCAAAGGATCACCATATAATCCGACAAATCATGACATTCCATAATAATCGTACCTGTGACTCACTACCTGATGACTGCTGGGTAAAGTCATATTGGGAATTCTGAAGCTGAGAGAAACTTTCATTGTCTGTAATTCTTTCACTGCAAATACAATTATAAAGATAATTTGCACTGCTTTATCTAGACCGAAACAGGCCAACTTGATTTTTTTTATTGGGTGTCAACACCAAGAAAAATAAACCATAAACCGCATAGGCCGATTGCGAAGTGTTTGTATTTATAGATGACGTATACATTCTGGCGCAGACAGAAAGGTCAAAGGTCATTAAAATACTATTGCACAATGAAAAAAAGCAATGGTTATAAGGAATCTAAATGTGAAATATCAAAGCCCTACCCCTTATAGTTCAAAAGTAGGTCAATGTCAACGTCATTTGATCAAAAGTCATGATATCAAATGAAAGGTCTGGTAATGAGGATTCTACAACTGAAATATCAAAATACTAACTCTAATAATTTAAAAGTAGGTCAAAGGTCAATGTCAAGGTCACTAGGTCAAAAGTCATGATATCAAATGAAAGTTCTGGTCATGAGGAATCCATTATGTGAAATATCAAAACCCTACCTCTTTTAGTTCAAATGTAGGTCAAAGGTCAATGTCAAGGTCACTAGGTCAAAAGTCATGATATCAAATGAAAGTTCTGGTCATGAGGAATCCATATGTGAAATATCAAAACCCTACCTCTTATAGTTCAAAAGTAGATCAAAGGTCAATGTCAAGGTCACTAGGTCAAAAGTCATGATATCAAATAAAATATCTGGTCATTAAGATTCTACATGTGAAATTTCAAAGCCATAGCCTCTATAGTTCATGAGATATAGCCTAGATTTATTATTTTCAAACGTAGGTCAATCTCCAAGGTCAAGGTCACAAGGTCAAAACTTTTGGTATCCATGGTAAGGTCTTGTGACAAGATATACATATGTGAAATATAAAAGCCCTATCATTTACCATTCAAAAGTTATGGCCAAGGTTAAAGTTTTTCAAAAGTACGTCAAACTCCAATGTCACTAGGTCAAATTTTGTTGCGGTGTTTGATTCGTCTCATCATGGTCTATCACACCATGTCAAGTTTCAAGTTGCTCCTCCAAACAGTTCTCTCTCAACGGACTTAAACGCAACACTTTAACCAAAATGTTGATGCACTGACTGACAGACAGACAGACGGACAGACGGACTTCGCCATTTCATAGACTGGATTTTGCTTCGCAATCCGGCCAAAAATCAAGTTGGCCTGTTTCGGTCTATGCTTTATCATAATCATTTGATAAGCACTGACACCCACAAAATCTCTTCCTGAAAAAGTAAATACTTTGAAACTTCAGTTAAGCTTTATGTATATATTAAATAACTAAAAACTTTTGTAGCTTGATAAACAACCAGTTAAGCTTTATGTATATATTAAATAACTAAAAACTTTTGTAGCTTGATAAACAACTAATAATTACTCTTACTTGTTATTGTGAAGAAATTCACGTCTTGAAATCTGGTTTGAAAACATCCTGTAAATTGAAGTATAATCAATTTGAAATTAAAAAAAAAAAAATAGCAATCCAAGGAATGCTTGTGTCGCCTGCGAAGCGGTTTGATTATTATTCTAGAAAGTGGATCAAAATTAATGGTATCAGTAAAAAAGTCTTTTCAAATGAAATTCATCTGAAATATCAGACCTCTTAATTACAAATTAAAAGATATATGGTATTCTCAAATTTTCAGAATAAAAGTGTCAATCATCTAGGTCAAGGTCACTACGTAAAAATTGGTAACAAAAAGGTCTCATCATAAGAAATATTAAAGACCTATCACCTACCAATTAAAAGATATATACAACCTTAGAAAAGAAGGTCAAATAGCTAGGTCAAGGTCAAAAGGTAAAAAATTATGGTATGCGTAGAATGGCAATGTTACAAGGAAAATACATGTGAATCATCAAAGCCCTATCACCTACCAATCAAAAGATATAGCCAATATAACTTTTCTTGAAAGTAGGTCAAATATCTAGGTCAAGGTCAAAAGGTCAAATATTATGGTCTGTGCAGAAAGGTCTTGTCACAAGGAATACACACGTGAAATACCAAAGCCCTATCACTTACCAATCAAAAGATATATCCATTCTTAATTTTTTTGAAAAATAGATCAAATATGTAGGTGAAGGTCAATAGGTCAAAAATAATTGTATGTGTAGGAAGGTCTTGTCACAAGGAATACACATATGAAATATCAAAGCCCTATCACTTACCAATCAAAAGATATAGCGAATCTCATCTTTTTTTCAAAAGTAGGTCAAATATATAGGACAAGGTCACAAGGTCAAAAATGATGGTATGTGTAGAAAGGTCTTGCCACAAGAATTGCACATGTGAAATATCAAAGTCCTAACACTTACTAATCAAAATATATATCCATTCTTTTTTTTTTTGGAAAAGTAGGTCAAATATGTAGGTCAAGGTCAATAGGTCAAAAATTATTTTATGTGTAGGAAGGTATTGTCACAAGGAATAAACATGTGAAATATCAAAGCCCTATCACTTACCAATCAAAAGATATAGCGAATCTTTATCTTTTTTTTCAAAAGTAGGTCAAATATCTAGGTCAAGGTCACAAGGTCAAAAATTATGGTATGTGTAGAAAGGTCTTGCCACATAGATTGCACATGTGAAATATCAAAGTCCTAACACTTACCAATCAAAAGATATACCCATTCTTAATTTTTTTGAAAAGTAGGTCAAATATGTAGGTCAAGGTCACTAGGTCAAAAATTATGGTATGTGTAGGAAGGTCTTGTCACAAGGAATACACATGTGAAATATCAAGCCCTATCACTTACCAATCAAAAGTTATGGGCTGTGACACCCAAAGTGTGACAGACAGACAGACGGACAGACGGACAACGGACAAAGTGATCCCTAAGTGTCGCTATGCTTCGCAGGCGACACAAAAACCAAAATAAATTAAAAATACTGATGGGTGCAAATCAAATTGCATTAGAAGAGGCAAAGTAATGACTAACCAGAAAAAAGAAAGGATCCAGAGCTTCAATTTTTGGCCTGTCCCACACATTGTTTCATTTTGGTTATTTTTGTGTTACACACAAAATTAACCAAAGAGAAGCAACTAAACTAGGGCTGTTCGATAAATTTGTAGACAAGTTTAATAAAATTTTTATGGTTATCATTAAACATTTTGATTATATACTAATTTATTCCTTAAGATTGCATATTCTTATTGTGCAAAATTCAAAGCAATTGATCCATAAGCAAAGAAATACTTTTTTTTTTTCTTTAGCTCAGTCACTTCGGAGAGCGGCGCAGTAACTGGCGTCCAAAACGACGCTATGCAAAGTACAGAGTAATTAGCAATTTTCTGCTTTTGCTCTCAGTCTTCAGATTTGAAATCATTTTGGGGGAAAAAGTTGTTTATTTTATTTCAATCGGTTAAAAAATAAACCATATATTTATCACTTTTTCCATCTTCGTTGCAAATTGTATGCATACTGACGTGTGCTCAAAACATTTTTCTTGTAGTCCATAGCCATGTATACCAACTACAAAATGTATAAGATCTTTTATGGAATTTGTATAAGCTTGAATAAAAGTTCAATGATTCCACGTCATTTAAAAATTGTAGGGAAAAGTCATTTTTACCACTCTTACGTCTTGATGGTGCTTCTTGTAATAGTGATATCTAAATACCAGTGTATCGTAACAAGCTCAAATTTCAGTATGATAGCTTTCAAATACTGTCAAACAATAAAGAATATATATATATACATTGACTTTTTCTGCGTCCTTATTTAGAAATAATAAAGGAATCATCTGCATGTTCACAATTTAAGATATCTCAATTTTCGTATTATGCCGCTCAACGTCACAACACATAATTAAATGATAGAATATTTCAATTACCTTGGTATTGTATACTAGATTGATTGCAATAAACCTCATGAATGTTTGGTAAGAAAATTGTACACTTGCTGTCAAGCATATCTGAAATATTGCGGTTGTCTACGAATTTTTCGAACAACCCTTGTAGTTCAGGTGTGAAAAAAAAAAAAATGATTGAATAATTTAAACTTAAATGTGACAAATATGTTGTAAATGGGTGCATAATAATATTATTCAAAGACATTTGAAGGTATTTTAAAAAATAAGCCTTTCACCTTTGACCTATTTTTCAAAACCTTTAACATTGGGCATAACTTTTGAATGGTAAGTGATAGGGCTTTGAAATTTCACATGTGTATTCCTTGTGACAAGACCTTTTTATTGATACCAAAATTTTTGACCTCGTGACCTTGACCTAATAGCTAATTTTCAAAAACTTAAACATTGGGCATAACTTTTAAATGGTAAGTGATAGGGCTTTCATATTTTACATGTGTATTTGTTATGACAAGACCTTTCTATTGATACCATTTTTTTTTTTACCTTGACCTTCATCTTTGACCTACTTTACAAAACTTTAACATTGGGCATAACCTTTGAAATTGTAACCTTGGTAAGTGATAGGGCTTTGATATTTCACACGTGTATTCCTTGTCACAAGGTTTTTCCATTGATACCAAACATTTTTAACCCTTGATACCAAACATTTTTAACCCATTGACCATGACCTTTCACATACTTAACAGAAAATGGTGTTTATACTTACAAAGATGCCACCTGGGGCATTTGTGTTTCACAAACACAGGCTTTATTGAATTTATTTTACATATATACGAGTGAATTTCAAATTCATAATAAACAAATATATGATCAGACAAATGGGTGCTTCAAAGTAAAATCTTAAGACCATATAAACTTTATCTTTGAAGTAAACTGTATGCTTTACGCCTTGTAGGCAATGTCCAGATTCACATAATTACAAGGCCAAAAGGTACAAGCGTTTTCTGCGTAACTACATTAATTATAAGTTAAAGGGTTATAAATTGAGTCAAGACAGTTTCTGAATCTGAATTGTGGGTTCTCATGATTTTGCTGACGGTGACAGCTAGTAGTTTGCCTTTTTTTAGTTTTCCTTTGGGTTGTTCAGGGTTAACATCACAGTTTTGTAATTGGACAGCAAAATGAACACGACAAATCGATGTGTTTCTGTGTGTGCCTCTCCCAGCAGTAGCAGACGATCGGATGTGACAAATTCAAGACAAGGTCAATTCGCCATATTCTCATTTCGCCCTTTCGTGTGATATCGGTATCGGTTTCGTCACGGTCCAAGGCTTTAAAAAGATAGAATTGCAGAATCTTACATGATATATGAATGGAGTGTTTAAAATTTGATTCGACCAAGTCCTTATGAACTGTAAGCTTTCGGGGCATCGCCTCTTGATTCGACGAATTTCGACCTACATTAGAACATACATGCGCCCCTGCTCTGAGAAAGTTCAAACCCATTCTTACATGTACATCAAATGCAAATGAAAAATGTAATTCGCCTGCTGAGTAGACGAGATTACCTCAGGTGACTTTTGGCATTTGATAAAATTGACAGAAAGGCACACGAAAGAGAGATAGAAAGAAAACGATTTAAATTAACGAAATAATTTGTTGCGAATAGAATATAATGCGAGTTGTCTCGTAGTCGCACCTGTCACTTCAAATAACGCCAATTTTCATTGGCTTGATAATGCTAGTAGCCACGGCCAACTGAATTTGTTTACACCGCCATTGAATTTGCAACTTGTCGTGCTTCTTAGATACTCGATTTATGGATCAATGATTAAACGACATTCGACACGATAGAAATAAGAATGGTTTCCAAATCCGATAAAATCTGAGACACGAAGAAGAATAAACATCAATGGCGGCGACCGAAATAATCGGCAGTTGGGTAGGTTTAGAGAAACTAACTGACTTAGTAAAATGCAGTAGATCTATCGAAATTTATTCTTATTTCGTCCACAGTCTGAAGTTCATTATTTAGATAGAAGCCATCCAAGAACGATCAGGCGTTTGTTCAGTTTAGGGGACCAGGTTGAGAAGAAGTTATCGCCGATTTTTAAAGCATTTTTCAAAACTTCTGCATGTAATTTGGACAGTACAAATTAGAACCCTATACTTACACTTCCATATACTTTCAATAAAATCTTATCACTGGTACTCATTCTATAAGCGATTGTTGAGGTCTTTGCGGAATACAGAGTTTTTCCCTTACAGACGGTATCTGACGTAAAACCATTGTGACTTCATGAAAATGGTATGGTAACTTCGATTTTATACCGTAATTTCCCAGACTTTTAGGACTGTTTCCCTAGAAAGTAGAATTTGATGACGTCATAATCAGTCTACCTCAGATACCGTCTGAAATGGGAAGTAACTCTGGTTTTCGAAAATAGCGAATACTATATATGATAGTATTTATATAAACACAAATAAATCTAAGATTATTATTTTCAACTCAAATGGAAAATCATTTCAAAATGAATTCACATTCAATGACGCCCATTTAGAAACTGTAAAACAATATAGCTTATAACCTAGGCATAACTTTTAAATATAATGGCAATTTCAATGCAGCCATAAAATCACTCTCAGAGAAGGCTAGAAAAGCCTTCTTTAAAATAAAACAAACCATTGGATTAAATAACCCATGTAAACTTCTAGAAAAATTATTTGACTCATTGGTTTCACCCATACTACTATACTGTTGTGAAATCTGGGGTCTCCATACAACTTTTAAGGACACAGAGCCGTACGAAAAACTACACACCAAATTTATTAAAGAAATCCTTGGTGTTCACTGCAAAGCATCGAATGATGCTTGCAGAGCAGAGCTTGCTAGAGTGCCACTTAAAAATATAATCTTACTGTCCAATATAAAATTCCTAGAACATATTATCTCATCACAAAATAGCCTAGTTAATGAAATTTATATTGCCACTAAAGAATCAAACACCTGGGTTGATAAAGTTTCCACACTATTAAATAAAATAGGACTTCAATTTATATCAAACAATCTCCAAACATTGAAAATAAACATTAACACAATCAAACAAAGAATATATGACATATGTCTTCAAGAACAAAACGCTAGAATTTTTAGTTCAACAAAACTCTCTTTTTTCAAAAAATTCTACACAATGAATAACAGACCTAAATATGTAGATATAAAAGGCGACAGAGCTGAAATCTGTAAATTAAGAATCAGTGCTCACGCTCTAGCAATTAAAAGAGACCGATATAAGAATATTTCTAGAGAAGAGAGATTCTGTAAACTATGCGATATTCAACTAATTGAAGATGAAGTGCACCTCTTATTACAATGTCCAAAATACTCTGAAATATACGAGAAAAGATGGTTGAGAAATATGAAATGCATTTTAAATACTATAGACAGTTTAATGATGAACTAAAACTTCAAGTGATTTTAAACAATAATGAATCATCCTTGTTGAAAAACACATCTTCATTTCTGACTGAATGCATTAAACTCAGATCCTCTCATATTGAAATAAAGTCCACTTAATAACCATTCCTCCATTACTTTGTATACAAACTTCTGAAACTTTGAATCATGATCTTGAGGTTATACCACTTTTGTTTGTCTATTCCAAATATTTGTAATTTAGTCATGTTTACATCATATCACTTCAAAACTATAATACCTAAAATGTATGTCTAATTACTGTTTGTTATGCTTTTTTTTTTTCTTCATTGTACATTTGTATTTTTTTTTTCCATTGGCTGTTTTTTGTTTTACTTGGGCCATAGCCATTTGTATAAATGTGTTATATGCCAATAAATAATTTGAATTTGAATTTTATAAAGGCCCTTTTTAAAGAGGAAATTCGGAGGAGCAATTATTGCCGCATCGTATAATTTTTCTCTAATGTCCTGACTGCCACCATATTTCAATAGAAATTATACCAACAGATTCATCTATTCGTTTTCTAGTCATTAATGATTTGAGATGAAAAGTATTGAAAAAAGTTTAAAATCACTTCCATGATTAAGAAAGAAGATGGCAAAAGATGCACCATTCTCAGTGATCTCGCCCCCAATGTGTCCAGAGAAAGACACCAATTTTAATGAAACTTAGATCAGGAATGGAAATTAGCGGTGGTCTGTTCGCCTGAAGCGACCAAATTGACCATCGGGTGAATTGTTATACATCCCAAGTCGACCCTTTTTTCAAGTAAATATGCTTATGTACAAACATTTGTCTGACCTAATCTCAATTAGGCCAAAGAAAAAAAATGTTTGTTTCCTATAATCGGAGTGACTGCAACAATCGTGTCGATTCCTCTTTTCTTTTGCCAAATGCTGCATACCGACATTCCTAAAATTTCATAAAGTTATACATCCCAGATTCGTCTTTGGGTCTTCCAGCGGCCTTTGAATTCCTTTCAGACGAGCCGTGATCACATGATCACATTACAAACAACTTGGATGTTTTTTTACTTTGTTGGATGCTACATGAACCAGGGTGAACTTTTATTGAAAAGCTCTGAATTCATTTACTATCAGATGAAATGTGCACAAAATCTCAAGATGCAGCTGTAGA
Source organism: Pinctada imbricata (assembly GCA_033119305.1). Lineage (NCBI taxonomy): Eukaryota > Metazoa > Mollusca > Bivalvia > Pterioida > Pteriidae > Pinctada > Pinctada imbricata. Next base: position 74,108,883 of record VSWD01000005.1, read on the forward strand.
ACTTTGGCTTACACGAAAATATAGTTTTCAATATCAAGTTACTTTCCAATTCCATAAAACTATTTTCAAGATTTGGAGTCAATAAATCCAATATAAATTAAATCACTGATAAAATCTAAAAATAGATGTATTTTTGAGATTTCTCTTAATGTGATGCATATTTCTACTTTTACAGTTTCCATCAGGATACCATGGTCATTTCAGAAGTAAAAGTAGATTGGATTTTGTGTGTGAATACCGACAACTTGCCAAACCTCAACCACCCAAAAGGTTCCTTAACAGGTCAAAGGTTTGTAGAAACTATTAATTTGAACATCAATGATTCATGATCATACACCACTCTTTATACATACCGGTATTTTGTACTTAAAGATCAATCAATTTCATGGCCACAATTATTAGTATACACTACCAGCTTGCCGGACTGGGACTTTTCCTTTATTATGCTGTTTGTTACAATATCTATAAGGGTTATATTTTTACTTTTACTGATGTGGAACAATATGTATTGTAAGGCAACCGACACTTCACATAAATACTTTCAAACGACACATGTGAAGTGTGATCTAAATCTTACTGCTCATCCCATAACTCCAGCTCAAAAGCAAAAGAAAATGCAATAGTCATGATAGTGTATTGAAATGTTACTCAAATGTTACTGAATACACTGTCTCTTGTCACGTACCTTAAACAGCTTAATGTTCGTTATAGTACATTGACATTAATATGTAGATTTCTTGCAAGGAATAATACCGCATACATCATGTACATATGTACATGTAATAACTTTGAATCATGACCTTTATCTACATCCCCTTAAAATATTAAGGATCCTGCACCCTAATAGAGTACTGCCGGTTAAAATATATGCACATTTTCATATTTTACCGACATATAACGATGATTTCATGATCTTGAATCTTCGGGGTGACTGAGTAAATCATTGTATGAGAAGTGTTATGTCTAAATTTAGGTAGAAAAGACTGTATAGCATTCTTTAGAAGAGAATGGAAAGTTTTATCTCTGGTATTTATTATTGAAAATGCATTAGGGGTTGAATACCTAAATAAATATTGCATGGGTATAGAAGAGTAATTCCTTCATGTCCTAAAATTTTGCCAGGTGAGTACCATATAAAGATGTACATGTACATATTATATACTAGTCAGGGATATTTCTGATTTCAGGGATTTATGGAGATGACTAATATTCATCATTTATATATCTGTGTCCTTGTAAATAGAAAATTAGCTAAGGATCAAGGATTTTCAAATGTTGCAAATGTTTGAAATCAATCTAAATATAACAATGACTGAAAGCCATAATACATGAGGTCTTGTCTATTTTATAGTCTTTAATACCAAATGTTTTAGGGATATCTGAGTCCAAGGATTTGTTAGTACTTCTTGTTCTGCATCAAATGAACTCATAAAATGAAAATGTGCCTGAAGGAGTTATGAGAAAATTCAATAGAAATACATGCTAAGAATTATGGAATCCAGTAATTTTGAGAAAAAAACAGCAAATAAAATTTTAATTTTAATATATTGATATCAATAAATTCGGGAAAAAGTCTTAAAATCAGTGATGCCCCTTTCTGTATACTATACTGGTAGTGTAACTGCATTTCACTCTGTATGAAAAAGGTAAACTTTAAACTGGAGCATTTTTTATTCTCTATTCTAATATGACTTGAATTTTTCTCCCTATATGTACCATAGAACTCGCCTGGTGTAAAATCTCCAACAAACTTACAGTGCGCTAAGCTCCGCCCATTCACATGCTATATTAGAATAGAAATAACAATTAGCTAGCTCGTCACATGAACCAATCAAATTATCACCTCGCCGCTTCGCGGCTCGATGATAATTTGATTGGTTCATGCGACTCGTGGAATTACTGGACAATAAACCACAGCTATAGCTAGTTGTTATTTCTTACGTATTATACATGTACCATAATGCAATGGAAATTTATACTTTATGGTATTCATATGTAGATTACTTATTATGAGAAACTTAGTATGTCAAGAAAAGTTTTCCTTGGGGAGGGAGTTTCATCAAATCCAGTCAAGGGGAGCCAATAATTATGTGAAAACTGTATGTAAAATTTGAAGAATTTTAGAATTTTCGAATGAGAAAGGAAGAGGGGATGTGTCCCCCTTCTTCTTGCACATGCACCCTTGGCATTATGTTTCATGTCTTGATGTTGATCATGTTGATCGCCTTATAATACCTTTAGTGGGCTTTGTTATGTACCAAGTAAGCACCATAGATTCATGCAAATATGTTCATATTTTCCACTGATGACCTAGGCCTACTAATTTTAAAAACAGTCGTGTAGAAGTGCTAGAAAAAAATGCATAAAATTTGCATTGTTTAAAAATAAGAGAAAAGGTAACATATACAAGCAAACATGGCACATGTAGCTACACTACTGACAGAAACAAAAAATTCCTTTTGTTTTAAAAGTTAGACAATTCTTATGCGAATGAGTACGGGTACTGTTTCTATGCCAAAGGTAGGTCCATGGCTATAAATAAGTGAACGTTCAATCTGTTCATGCAAAGTCAACCTTAATTTTATCTATTGAAAATCTCAAGATGTGCTGAAAGCATTAATGTGTAAATTCTTTTACCAACAAATCTAACATGATCGTTTTTTAAAACAAAATTACGAGAACAAGTAAAGAGGGGATTTATTGGACTGTCTAACGAAAGCGAAATTTCGCTGAGAGTAGTCAATAGATTTTCGATAAGGCGCATTAATAACACCAACATGTTTTGTATCAAAGTATGCATTAAGCTTCTATTCCGATAGAATGTTTAATTTGACAGATATCTATCTAGTGACCAAATACTTCGAGGTGAATATTTAAACTGGCAGTCTAGATACTGATCAAATATTTACAATGCCGCACTTTGTATAGATTTTTGAATACGTCAGAATCATTCAAAATGGATGAGGTTTTAGAAGACGGTTTATAAGACTTTAGCAATATAATACCAATTCCATATTGTTTTCAACGATTGGATTTTAAAATGTAGAATGTCAATGTTGATTGCTGGAACAAACATTTGTATTACATTTGATTTCAAAAGGCTTCAACTTCGCTCAATACAAGAATGAGCTCTTTACTTGTAGGTTTTCGGTCCTTAGCAAACATCTTTTGTATTTGTACAAACATGTACAGCCATATATAGTCATAGACAAACCGATAGATATACTATAATTTTGCAGATTGTATTTAGCTTTATTGATATATTGTTCGTCATGTATCTCGTACAAAACATTTCAGTTTTGTAAAGATTGCGGCAGTACTAGTATTCCATCTCCCCATTTCCTTCATAAACACATGTAATATCTTAAATCATGAGGCAAGAAATTCGTTTTTCGTGAATTTAAGATTTTAATGGCTTGGAAAAGATTTAAATTGGCTATGATACATGTATTAATAAAAATTTATTTATTTCGCTTTTTTCTTTGAGCATTTTTTTTTCTGAAAAAAAGGAAAATTAATGATTATGTTACATTATGTGAAATCTTTATTTCAGCAACCTACAGGTAGACATGTGTTCTCCAACCATGACAACAGAGAATCTTTCCTGAACGACGCCCTTTACTTTGAACAGGTAAGCAACCTGGAGACAAAGAAAGATAACTCTAAATTCTAATAAAGTATCTGAAGACAAAGAAAGGCAACTCCGCTGAAACTATATAGATATACTCAACTTAGTGATTACTATGTTGCAAAAATGTCTTGTAGATGTGATTGAGACCAAACAAAAAGAAAAAGGTGTGATAGCTAGCATAATTGTAGACTAAATATTCCAGTCCCTTGGCTGTCACAGTAGCCAAGGGACTGGATGATTAAGTCTAGCATAATTGACTCTTACCTGTACATAAATTGGAAACTAGTTTTGGTGAAGTATGCACTAAAAAGATACTAAGTAAACTTTGGGAAAAATCTAATTCTTTCATTACCAGTTGTTTAAGACTGTTCTTTACATGTATCTTGGAATTGATGTCAATTGTGAAATAGTATTGTTTTTATCTTGGAATTGATGAGAATTTTGAAATAATATGTATGAAGGAAAATCTTTTTTTCTCTCAAAGTATCACACGAAGTCCCAGTATTTGATTGTTTTTTTATATGCTTGAGCCTGAGCTCTACATAAAATGCTTCAATATCAAGATTTTTGTTCAGTTTTCAATTGATCTTATTACTTACCCCTACAATGCCATAATTCAGAGACTGACAGATGCCTTCAAGTAGAGAAGATTGAATTTATCATGATATATTATTGTTCTTGTATTTTTCAGGGACTAGGAAGGAAAAGAAATCCCAATAGAGCCTATAGTTTTAAGCAAGATTTCATTACATGGATGCCAGAGAGAGAGTATGTTAATAGCACACTGAGACCCTTGACCTCAACGTATAAAAACGACTTCAAAAAGAATGGTGTCCCCCAAATATATGTGACCAAACCTAAGACTTCATTTGATGGAGTTGACACTACAAGCTATAGATATGCTCATGGTAGCGAAACAGCTAATCCACATAGGACAGTTATTAACGCTATGAACAATGATGCATTGAATCTTAGCTTACTCAATCGCAAAAATCGGGCAATGTCAGCAAAAATGCCAGTCAGAGAAAGTGTGGCTTCATGTATGTTTTGGCATGATTCTGGTAAGAAGGATGGTCAGAGGCCCAAAACGGCTTATGTACAGAGTTCGGTCCCAAATAATTCCACATTTAACAGTCAGTCCTCAGGGTCGGTTAATGCTACCCATGAACCACATCCACCACCATCACAACCAATGGTGCAAAATGGTGTACCAACGTCAACACAAGGGAGCAACGGTTCCTCATCACCTGTTAGGCAAGTGGTACAACCACCATCACCAACCAAACCAGAGCCGAAAGTGGTATGGCAGGCACAACCTCAAACCATCACAGAACCAGCAGCAACCATGCCACCTCAACCAAAACCTACCCTGGCATGGTCAGCACCTCAACCGGTGCCAGCAGAGGTCACATGTGCATGATGATAAACAGTTGTGACAAATTAAATCATTACAAAGAATAGTAGTTACTTTATATGTAGAATGTATTATTTTGTATTTACTACAAAGCAGAAGGTGTCACTTCAAGACTATGACTGCAGTCTTTTATGTGCATTATTATGAGTCAAACTAGAAAGAATCATTTTAGAAACAAGTAGTATAATTTATAGCCTAGTTCATAAAGTCACCTTGGACACAGCTTGTTTAAATGGATATCTGGAAATCTGGTTGAAATCTCATGACTTAAGCTACAATGTAATATACATGAAGCAACGCTTTACAATTTTATAATGAAATAATCAGGGATTAATTCAAGTAATAGATGTGTATGTGACTTCACAGTAGTTGAGCTAATAGCCTAATATTGTATATACCGGTATTATTTACATCATTTTATACTCACTGAATATAGAAATCGATGCATTTTTTACTTGCACTATTGTCAGCCAATACATTAATGAACAAATCAATTTTAAGATTCAAGTAAATCACCACGATTCCATTTTATATGTGTATCTTTAACTGTTTAATCAGTTTTCTTTTCAGTAAATGTACTTAAATCATTAGTACTGAACTTCTTCGCAAATTCTCAACTTCAGTGTTTCTAGCTGCAAGATTAATCAAGTAAAATCATGCATACCTATTCTAATTTATTAATAAAAAATGAACAAACAGAAATGGAATTAACTTTTATGTAATTTTACTTTGTTGTTTCTCCACATATTTTGCTTTTGAAGAAGAATTTTATATACATTTTTGCTGTGAGTGCTGGTCATTTAGAGAACTGTGATAGATTATATGGCTTTTTTTTCTAACAATGTAACTAATCAATGTAGTCACGTTCAATGGTGCAAATTACGTTAGTCAAATTTGTTAACTACGTGAACAGGACTTTAAAAATAGAAAACAAAAAATTCCTAGTCGGATTTAGGAATGTGGATCAGATTTTTCGAAAGTCATAAGTTTTGATTTTCTTAACTTTATCTTTTATTCTATACATTTTACAAAGTAAAAAACTTTTTTTATCTGTGATATGTACAGTTTCTTTTTCATACATTGTTTGTTGACTTTTAATGTTATATGTTTTGAAAAAATTATGAAGTATACCTAGCCTTAGAAATAAATGATTCATACTAAGTTTCATCAAAAACAGAAATAAAAAGGACAGTATTAGTAAATTTGGTTTGAGGGTATTTTAGATTATATAGTTAATAATAGTAGAATCAGAAAAAAAAATTCCATATTTCAATCAAAGTATAATTTTTTTTATTTACCATTTTTTACGTTACATTTTGTTTATTTCTTTTTTATTTTGATTGTAACCTGAGTGCACAGTAAACAGTATTATCACTGAAATACATGTAAAAAGATTTTGTAATCAGATTTGTTTTATGTTAAAATTTTTAAAAGAGTATAGTATATTAATATAGGTATATATTTTAGAATAAGTATTTCAAAAGCATGACTTGCTTACTCTCTCTCTCTTTCGTTATATATGTATATTTATTGATGATGAAATGCCCCATGCTGCATTTGTTCAATGCCAATGGAGAACTTTTAATTGTAGGCGTCATAATTAAATAGACTCAAATTAACACCCTTTTGTGTGGGCTTGGCTAAACCCTCAATTCCTTCATCTAAAAACAAATGTTTACATCATGCATTTAATTTCAACCACTTTAATAATTAGACTTAAATTCATATGGATCACTTTCCCACGGTAATACATATTATACTCCATAGTGAGTCATTCAGTCAAATCTGATTAAGTATACATGTTAGTTTCTTGTTTATGAAAGTAAAAAAAAAAGGTAAACCTGGATAGATCCAGATACTTTTCAGGGGATCCAGATGGTGTTAAGTTGGCAATTTTAGTCTATTTTCTGCAAGGTACATGGAAAAGAGTTGAACAGATTAAAAAAAGGGGGGGGGGGTTGTGTGACAAAATCTTTCCTTATTTGATCTAGATCCACATAAGTATGTATGGAAAAAGAGGGAGGGAGAGTTAGTAAAATCTAGTATGTCTAGTAGAAACAAGTGAATAGTGCTTGTATATTTAATCAAATAGTACACTAAAAATACTGTGGGTCAAAAGAATTATATATAGGTTTCTCCATTTCATTGTAGCAATGTAAAATGTAGAATCCAAAGCTATTACTGTATTTTGTTTTATGTCGATACATGACATATCACACTAATGAAATGAGTAGGAAATATTTATCCTTTATTTATCTAGTATTTGTGATAGTCAGCTTTGCTCAATGTTGATGACTGTATTGTTGTAAAGAAGCGTTTAATTTTATTTGTTAATTATACCATGTATATAATGATATTTTTAAGTGTGCTTGATATAAATAGAAAACTAGTATACGTGTATTTAAATGGATTTTTGGTTAATTTTTGTATCAAAATTTGTGATAAAATTTCCGTTGTGCTTATGGAGAGAGTTAATTCTTGCAAGAAAGAATTCTCAAATTTTTGATTGAAATAATTGTATATCATATTATTTTGCAAGAGTTTTCAATCTGAACAAATAATCTTCAAAATGTTCCCCTTTGTTATTTCATGCATATATGCAACAGTATTTATGTACTAAATAAGTGAAACCGAAAACTTAAGTGGAAATGGAGTTGTAAGAGTGGATACATTTTTTTTAACTATGGACATTAGTGTATTTGCATTCAGTGGCGGATTTAGGGGGTGCGGAGGGGGCGTCCGCCCCCCCGGCTCTGACCCAAAATGTTTAAAAAAACCCTATATTTTGGCCCATTTTCAGTAAAAATCGGCAAAATTCGCCCCTTGACCCCCCGGCAAAGGGGGCGCTGCATCTGCCACTGTGCATTATTCAATTATTCTCTGAACTGAATCGGCAACACTTAAGTATTCTTCTTGACTTTGAAGCCAGAATAATTTTTCTATTTGTAAAAACTATAATGATGTTAATTGTCACAATTATTTTCATTTATGAAGAAAATTCCTGTGTTTTGATTTTCCATTAATTACAATAACACTGCCTGAACATTTCTCCATAGACAGCATTTATGATTGATGTTATGTCTGTTAAGGTATCAGAAAAAGAAAAAAATTGATTCCAAATTCACTGTCTTAATTTGAATTTGATTAGAATTCAAAGATATATATTTGCTCTTAAAGTGAAAACTACATTTTTGCTTTAACAAAGTTGTTTTGTATAAAAGATACTTTGAAAAAGTCTTCAGGTTTCATTATATTTCAAGACATATCAGCTTTGACTCTAAACATTCTGAGGCTCATATTTTGTACACATTATTTATTTTCAGTCATTTCTATTGATAGGCTATGATGAATACAAACTTTTAGTTCAATTCTGTGATGACCAATTTGATCATTTCTTTCACCTGTGTTGATTTATTACTTATTTTTGTAAAAGATGCGTAACATAATTGTCCATCCTTTTTTTTTTTTTTTGCTTGATTTAATCTTCTAGACAATGGGAAGCAAGTTTTATTTCTTATTCAGCTTTTCTTACATGTAAATCAGATGAAATGTTATGTAGAGTTTTTATGACATTGTTACTAACTGTTTGACCTTTATAGATTTACCATTAGAGGAATAAAGTCTTTTATTTTGAAGTATTTTGATTTTATTGATGTCTTTAAGCATTTCAATTCAGTCTTTGCGGAATACAGAGTTACTTCCCATTTGAGACGGTATCTGACGTAAAACCATTATGACATCACGAAAATGGTATGGTAACGTCGTTTTTTTACCGTCATTTCTAAGAGTTTTAGGACCGTTTCCATCGAATTTGATGACGTCACAATTAGTCTACGTGAGATAACGTCCCAAACGGGAAGTAACTCTGGTTTTCGCAAATACCGAATACCCTGTCAGTCTGTCCATCAGTGTGTCACTTTGTCTTTCTGCTATTCCCTTCAAAGATATATTGTCTGATTGAAATAATATCAATCAATTTTGATCAAATTTTACATGTACACACATCGTGATTCAGATTGCCGATATTCACTTCTCTTTGTAATGTCAGTAGCTACAAATAGATAAAAAATGTTTTAGGTGATTAATGACCTTGACCTTTTGTCTCGTAAGCTTGTCTTGATTGAAATCATTAATTTTGTTTTCTTAGCATCAACATAAGTCAGTCATGAAGGATCTTGATTTTATTCATATTTTATGAGAACTTTAATCAATTAGTATATACAATCTGTTGACCTTTTCACCTTTGACATACGTCATTTATCTTTCAAAGTTCTATCTTTGAATTCAGTTTTTGAATATGTTTTAAAGGCAGGACTTTGATGAATGGTATTTGTACAGCTAATCTGTCAATGAAAAAAACTTTGAACTTTTAGTCAGGGGCAGACGATGCAAACGATGTACCGTATCGTTCCGATATGTCCATGTAATTATGTAACTTTTTCGCCACACGTACACGTGTACGTCCACATACAGATAATGAATGTGACCGCCAATCTATGTGTGTAAATTCGAATGTATAAACCTGAAAAATGTATTCAACTCTGTGTTTTCCGGAGTATCTTAGGGCTATTTCTAAACGGTAGCTTGCATTTAAAACCATGTCATAATTGCCTCTTCTTTTGGTACTACCAAGGGAGGCACTTTTTCTTTTCTTTTTCTTTTTTCTTTCTTTCTTTCTTTTTTTTAGCTCACCTGAGCCATAGGCTCAAGTGAGCTATTGTCATAGTGTTGCGTCCGGCGTCCGGCGTCCGTCGTCGTCGTCGTCATCGTCGTCGTCGTCGTCCGTCGTCGTCCGTCGTCGTAAACTTTTCACATTTTAAACTTCTTCTCCAGAACGGCTGAAGGGATTTTGATGAAACTTGGTAGGTATGAAGTACTCATGGTCCCCTACAAGTGTTGTTGTTTTTCGTCCGGATCTGTCAACAGGTGGCGCCACCACAGCCAAAAGTAGGTCACGGGGGGTACCCTCCTTTGACAAACTTCTTCTTCAGAACCGAAGCATGTATCGACAAACCGAAAGCATCAGGATGATCTAGAGAGATGTCTTAAGAAGTGTTGTTATTTTTGGTTCCACTTCGAAGTCAAATTTTTGACGCGTTTTTGACGTCTTTTCGGACTTTGTCAGAAATGCACATTTTTGCACTATTTCTTTAAATAACTCAATAAGTGTATGATTTTACACACTCATTTACTACATATTTATCATATTTAACTTACTTAATGCTTTGATATGTATTTTATGCTTAAAATTTATTTTTTTTGATTTTTTATGAATTTTTTTCTTATGTAAAAAGGAAGGGGGGGGGGGTTGATTTTCATACATTTTCTGCTTCTTTTCTATAACCACTCTTCAGATTGTCATGACAATTTGTAGGTATGAGGTACTCATGCATGGTACCCTACAAGTGAAAGAATTTTGTCAAGATATCCACTTTTGGATTTTTAAGGAATATTTTTTAAGATTGTACATAGGTATAATGTATGTTTTCCATGCCAAATGGACCCATGGGGAGTAGCTTCAAACCCCGGCGGGACCCCAACAATTTTTTTTTCCCTTTTTCAGTTTTTTTTCTCTTTTTATTTTTATATTTATCGCTAGAAATGAAACTGTGAAAGAATTTTGTCAAAATATCAACTTTTAGATTTTTAATAATTTTTTAAATAAGACAAGCTATAGCTAGTTTGGCTTTGTGTACTTATTTTCATACTTCGAATTAACTTGGCCACATATGCTATCAAATATACTCTGAATTTATTTTTAAGATGTTGACTTTTTGTGTTGCCTGCGAAGCACAGCGACACTTAGGGATCACTTTGTCCGTTGTTCGTCTGTCCGTCTGTCCGTCTGTCTGTCACACTTGGGTGTCACACCCCATAACTTTTGATTGGTAAGTGATAGGGCTTTGATATTTCACATGTGTATTCCTTGTGACAAGACCTTTATACACATATCATAATTTTTGACCTTGTGACCTTGACCTAGATATTTGACCTACTTTTCTAAAAATCTAATATTGGCTATATCTCTTGATTGATTAGTGATAGGACTTTGATATTTCACATGTGTATTCCTTGTGATTAGACCTTTCTACACATATAATGTTTGACCTTGTGACCTTGACCTAGATATTTGACCTACTTTTAAAAAAAACCAAGATTGGCTATATCTATTGATTGGCAAGTGATAGGGCTTTGATATTTCTCTTGTGTATTCCTTTTGACAATACCTTTCTACACATACCATAATTTTGACCTCATGACCTTGACCTAGATATTTGACCTACTTTTCAAAAAAATTAAGATTTGCTATATCTTTTGATTGGTAAGTGATAGAGCTTTGATATTTCATATGTGTGTTCCTTCTTGTGACAAGGCCTTTCTACACATATCATAACTTTTGACCTCATGACCAAGACCTAGATATTTGACCTACTTTTCAAAAAAACTTAGATTGGCTATTTCTTTTGATTGCTGAGTGATAGGCTTTGATATTTCACATGTGCATTCCATGTGACAAGACCTTTCTTCACATACCATCATTTTTAGCTCACCTCGACGAAGTTGAGTGAGCTTATGCTATAACCCCACGCGTCCGCGTCCGTGTCCGCGTCCGGTTAAGAAGTTTGGGGTAGCTCAGTATCTGACAAAGTACTAATGCTACAGTAACCAAACTGGCACAAGTGATTCATCTTTGGATGCTGAGGTGAACCCATGCATCGTATGCAGCATCTGACTTACATTTTCCGCTTGAGTGACTTGGTTAAGAAGTTTGGGGTAGCTCAGTATCTGACAAAGTACTGATGCTACAGTAACCAAACTTGCACAAGTGATTCATTTTTGGATGCTGAGGTAAACCCATGCATCGGATGCAGCATCTGACCTACATTTTCTGCTTGAGTGACTTGGTTAAGAAGTTTGGGGTAGCTCAGTATCTGACAAAGTACTGATGCTACAGTAACCAAACTTGCACAAGTGATTCATCTTTGGATGCTGAGGTGAACCCATGCATCGGATGCAGCATCTGACCTACATTTTCCGCTTGAGTGATTTGGATAAGAAGTTTGGGGTAGCTCAGTATCTGACAAAGTACTAATGCTACAGTAACCAAACTTGCACAAGTGATTCATCTTTGGATGCCGAGATGGACCCATGCATCGGATGCAGCATCTGACCTACTTTTTCCACTTGAGTGATTTCGCTTTTAAAAGCCAATATTGAGCAAAGTATAAGTGCTACATGTACCAAACTTGCATATTGGATGTATCTTTGATCAAACTTTCATAAAATGACCTTGACCTACTTTTTCCGCTTGAGTGATTTTGCCTTTAAAAGCCAATATTGAGCAAAGTATAAGTGCTAGATGTTCCAAACTTGCATATTAGATGTATCTTTGATCAAACTTTCATAAAATGACCTTGACCTACTTTTTCCGCTTGAGTGATTTTGCCTTTAAAAGCCAATATTGAGCAAAGTATAAGTGATACATGTACCAAACTTGCATATTGGATGTATCTTTGATCAATCTTTCATAAAATGACCTTGACCTACTTTTTCCGCTTGAGTGATTTTGCTCTATAAAGCCAATATTGAGCAAAGTATAACTGCTACATGTACCAAACTTGCATATTGGATGTATCTTTGATCAAACTTTCATAAAATGACCTTTACCTACTTTTTCTGCTTGAGTGGTTTTGCCTTTAAAAGCCAATATACATGTACTAAGAAATATGTTTGAATTGAATTTTGCTGTCACGAGGTGAGCTTCGTAATCTGTGATTACCTATGTTTTACCTCGTGCACTTGCCCTATATATTTGACCTACTTTTCAACAAATCTATGATTTGCTATTTCTTTTGAGTGGTAAGTGATAGGGCTTTGATATTTCACATTTGTATTCCTTATGAAAAGACCTTTCTAAACATTCCATAATTTTTAACCTAGTGACCTTGCCCTTGATATTTGACCTAATTTCAATAAAAAAAAATCCGCTACGCAGGCGACACAAGCATTCCTTGAATTGCTTTTTTTTCATACATGCATATTTCAGAACAATTTCCCTATTTAATGATTATTTTATCTGTCTTATTTCTGTATCTATGGTAAACATAGTCGCCATATATCTTGTGTTACAGATTTGATTGGTTCAATACCTCCTTGCCCCTTTAGTAGGGGTAACTACAGGAAATAAAAAGGTGCACACTAAAAATTTTGCCTGAAATGAAATGCCCGGAAGTCTGTAAAATTGGTCTTTTTTGATTGCGAATCTTTGGCACGCATAAAAATGTAAAGAAAAAGGGGGGGGGGGGGTCATGCATGTCCTTTTTTCGCAAATTTCACTTTTTTTACAGGAACTCTGCGTCCTCATCGAAAATGTTCCGAATTTTGCATATTTTCAAACCTATCTGTAGATTGCATAAAAGACAAGATCAAGTTCGAAGTTAAATTTATCACGACTATTGATTCAATATGCTAAAAATACATTTCCAAGCGCCGCATTTCAGCATATTTACCGAAAATTATTTGTCCAAGTGGCTTCACTGGGTCATGAGGTTTGATACACCGTACACTGCTGTTTGGAAAATAAATTGGCTCAATTTCTGCACAACTCACTTGAATTAATATTGTCCGCTAACAACTTGTCTGTGTTAATTGGATTAACACGATTTTGACTGTACGTTACATGTATTAATATGAAATCAATACTATTCAAAAGCTCTCATTCATAGATTTCTGTATAATTTAATATGAATAAAGGCAAAACCGAAAAGTCTTTGTTTTTTATGCTTCCGGAATCAAAGATACGGGGGCATATAGTTTTTGGCCTGTCCGTCTGTCTGTTTGTCCGAAAAACTTTACATTGGGCATAACTTTTGAATGGAAGGTGATAGAGCTTTCATATTTCACATGTGTATTCCTTGTGACAATACCTTTCCATTGATACCAAAATTTTTGACCTCGTGACCTTGACCTTTGACCTACTTTTCAAAAACTTTAACATTGGGCATAACTTTTGAATGGTTAGTGATAGGGCTTTCATATTGTACATGTGTATTCTTTGTGACAAGATCTTTCCATTGATACCAACATTACTCTGACCCTGACCTCTCACATACTTAACAGAAAATGGTGTTTATACCAACAAAGATGCCACCGTGGGGCATTCGAGTTTCACAAACACAGGCTTTATTATTTTCTGGCATACTAGCTATTAATAATGAAAGGTTTGGTGTTCAATTTTAAATAAACTTAATTTATGAAATCATTTCATTGTTTTATTCTGTTTCTGTTGCACATTAATGTGGAATTTTACAAAATGATTTTATTTTTGATGTTGCATAATCAAACTATACAAGCTGGGCAATGATTATGACTTTGGATCACATAATCCATCTTTTCAAATCAGTAAAAAAGTTGTTGTTTTGAAATGTGACTATTTTCTCTTGTTTGTACTTTTAAAGGTTGTCTGAAAAAAAAACTTGTCTGCATCCGGCAAAAATCTTGTTAGGAAGGTTGTGGGCTAAAATCCTGGTACTGGCACTATCAGTATTCAATGTCAGTATGTCATTTAGAGCGTGCATGGGTATCAGGTGAGCGTTGTGCCCCCTGGGGCTCTTGTTTTCTTTCTTTCTTTTTTTTTTTTGGCGAAAACGATGTGGAAGTTTCTGCGTACAAACGCACGCCTGGCTACGCCCCTGATTTAAACCCTGAAATGTTCTTGGCTGTTCTTAAATTTTTATTGCTTAGTTCTTCTTCTTAATAAGCTAAATAACGAAGTTTTGTCTGAATTTCTTTATTTTTCTAAAGAAATGAAATTAAAAAATTAATTTAATCTCTTTGGCAATACTTTTAAAACAGGGCATGAGCATTTCTGGCAAATCCAGGCGAGAGGGGTATTATCGAAACCCCCCCCCCCCCCCCCACCTCCCTCATTTTCTAGATCTGCGCATATGTGAGAATATATCTTCCTCTGTCGTGCATGAGTTAATTAGGAGAATTCAGCTTTTCAACCCTGAAGTGTTTCTCCTTCCTGTTACACGTACCCTTCAGTAAAGTTATAAATACATCCCTGTTTTAAATTATAATGAGAGATTGTATAAAACTTCCTTTTACAGAAATCAGCGATATTTAACAGGCAAACTCCTAAAATTTGTGAAAGTTTCAAAACTTGACCGCTATTGACCCTATATAGTAGCATGCAGCGTTTCCAAGGTTATGTAAATAGTCAATACTTTATGCAAGGTAATGGGTCTTTCCGTATCGTTTTCGTTTACGTAAATAGCTCTATTTATTGATATATGGTTCGCGTATTTCAATGTCAGGTATTGCGAAAAAGATAAAAATACCTATGTTTCATCCAACATGACCATGAATAGTATGTAACTAATTATGCAAAATCAAATGTAGTGTCATGTATGCTATGACGGCAATTTTTATGAAGTATCACCTCTTTGCAGTAATTATTGATGGTATATGGACAATTATCTCTTCAAATAATTTTGGTTGGAAATGTCAACAAACTTAAGTTCATACACGCATCCATCGTCAGTCGGACTTGATGGTCAGGGTACATGTACAGAGATAACCGGCTAGTACATATGTATGCATTAGTGATCAATCTTGCCTTCTACCTATATGTGGATGTAAATATGCAGCGTTCACTTCTATATAGATACGGATGATAACTTAGATAACATATCCGGCATTGTGATTTGAATTAGGGATCGGGGAGTGATAACGGGAGTTTGGAGGGATATCAATTGATACACCCTCCCCTCCCCATTCTGGACATCTATAAAGATGGTGGTCACGGATGATAGCAGTAATGACAGCGGGTTAGATTTACGGGTGGATAAAAAACGTTTCGAGGGTAAAATAGAACATCCTACTCTCGAACGGACGGATAGCTCGACGGATTCGGAAGTTTCCGTCGAGTCGTCAGAGGTTTCCGTGGATTCACAAGAGTGCCAAACAGAGGAAGATATTTCCGAGGGTCTAAGGGAAAGTCCCGACCCTGCACGGACAGTGATACTTGTGACACGCTGTGAGGATCGTAATGGAAAAGTGTACCTCAAAAGTTTATTAGATACTTCTCGTACGAAACATGGAAAAGTGGAAAAAATACGGGTAATCAAAAGGTAAGACAGATTTAGTCAATTTCATTTGCTTGCTCATCTTCAATATACCACGTTCTCTTATCCTTTGAACTTTTTATTGGCTCGATAAGCCGAGCTGAATTAAATTATTTTCCAAGCGCTTTGAACGTCCGTCGTCCGTCTAGCATAAACTTTTCATATGTACTTTGACTTCGCCGCTTTCAATTGAGTTTTGACTTTTAAATTTTATTCACTTCTCCTCAAATGGACTCTAGATAGATAGAGGTGGTGCTAGATATCGAGCTATGCTCAAATTGAATTGGATCCACCCCTGAGAGGGAAACTTCAAAGTATTGTACTTGTCAACTGAAAGGGACATGGTCTGGAAGTTTCTGAAGTGGATGCTACTATTAAACTTTTGTTCCGTGGATATATAAAATAAAGTAATACATTTACTAAGCATCCCCTAGAAATATTACGGAAGCATATTATATTTACTTATTATAAGTCGAGGGTTTTTGCGAATTTGAGACGGAAGTTATGAAATTTTTCAGTCACGTTCGTTAACGATTTCTTACTTTAAAATTAATTGGACATAGTGTATATGTTAAAATCCTAGTCTAATTTGTTTCTGGGAATATATCTAGTTGATACCGTCTTTGCGAAAATGATCACTTCATTCGACTTTTGGGAATAGACGGATCACTTACACCTCCGCGGAAACGATCAAGTTCGAACTACGCTAGCAATTGAAACGACTGTCAAAATGGGACTTTCCAATGTCTATCTATTTTTAGCTAGCGTTGTCATTTTCTAGCTTTCTGATTGGTCAAATTATATAGTATCATCCAGCGACCTCGACCATATTTTATTGTTATCGAAAAGAGGGATGCGATATTGTTCTAAATTCTGACAAAACAGACACGATGCAGGATTCGGGTATAGAGTACGATATATCGAGTCTAACGGATGCTGATGGAATTCTTAGCGAGGAAAAATTTTATGAGTTGAAAAGCAAAGTTATCAGCGAAAGGTAAAATCCTGGTTCCGTATGACGTCATTACTTTTATTGACAAAAGTTGTACAACCTTGGATAAGATTTTATGTAATTTAACTTAAAACGATGTTTTATTACTTTAATGAATATGTTAATTAACTGATATCTGATTCAGATTTTGTCAGTATACTGTTGTCATCTTTTATTAAACGTTTTACACGTGTTTGTGAAATGCTGTGTACCAGCCACTGTTGTTGGGGGTGTTTTGTTTACATAGTGGACAAAGATAAAAATCTAGACTGATAACAGTTTATCAAATGTAACCACAAGCCCTTTTGATTCAATAAAGAGAGTTTTATTCATTGACATTTCAAATGAATTACTTAAAAAAACAACAACAACAAAAACACACAGATAAAAAGAGAAAGGGGGAAGGGTTGGGGGGGGGGGGTGTTACCACCTTCCTCTTCTTCCTTTAAAATGCTGAACTGCATAAGCGCATATTTGCTCTAGGTTTAAAAATTCTTGATTCCATACAGAGTTCAAATGTTCTGTGAAATGAGTTACCTATAGATCTAGGAATTATGGAGGAACAAATGATAGATACTAATGCGTGAAATTATGATAATTTTGTTTGTTATTTGAATTATTATTCTCTTTATACTCTATAAGACTACAGTGCATTGTAATATCTGTCACCCCCTCCCCCAATTCATAAAAATAATGAACGTCTGAAGTCAGTACTAGTGAAAATCTTCTTCATTAAAATTTTATTTTTTGTAATGGGTCACAAGTATACAATTATTGTAGCGGGTAGATTGATTTAAAGACGTTTAACATTTGCACCTACAGAACTATGCATAGACTGATTTCAATGTACATGTAGATGCATGTACATGTATGCATGATGACTTTGTTACTTACAGTACATGTAGAAATTATGAGAAAGAAAAAGATGAAGTACAGTATCATATACCAATACCCATTTATAGAACTCACTTAAGAGATTAATTGAACATATATCATAAAGATTCATATGCATTTCAGAGTAGAAAATAATCTATTATTGAATGTTGATACATGTGACATCTTTTTTTTAATTTTTAAATTATAGTTAATGAATTTCTTTTTAACACTTGGAAGTGCATAATTAATTTGCTCATGCACTGTGTTCATAAAGACTAAAAGAATTGTATACATGTACAAGAATGAAATCGGTGTTGAATATCCATTATGTAGCCCTTTGGCTGCCAGTGCCAGTCTTCATGAAAACTTTTTTCGCCCACTAGCCATTCGGGCTAGTTGAGTGCCAAAATCTACTAGCCAACCAAAATTTTCACTGGCCATTGAAGAAATATCAAAACGCTATAAAGACCCATCATCTTCTATAGATATGTCCATTAAGTAGGCCAAAATTCACGCATATTATACATAATTGATAAAAATCGAACGAAGTTAAACCACCAGGGACCCGATCCTTTAAAGCGGATGTCAGCGGTCGTGCTCAATGTAACAATGAATTCTTGGCACATACACTTTTTACATACAAAAATGTACAGAGAAATATAAATACAAGAACTTATTTGTTATCAGTCATACATCATGTACATGTTAAGAAGACGGCCGTTGATAAAATTGGTGGTACATGGTCAATATCTATAAAATTTTTGTTAGCATTTATTTCAATGTTCAGTCGAGATTTAATTGTTCTACTGAACGTGTTATACTTGCAGATTAATAGTCGTTGCCGTAAAATAACCTGTCATGCCGAGCAGAATTAACAACGCACAGTTTGGAAATATTTATCATGTACCTCGTGACAATTTTTAAATGAACAAATTTAAATAAACATTTCAGACAAATGTACTTAACCATGAGTGATAGAAATTGAGACATGACGGATATTTTTTTAAGGAAAGTAGGCAGCAATTTAAAGCCCCGGTCACACTGCACTCCACGTCCAGATCACGTTCAAAAATCTGCTGGACGTGGTCGTACGTGGTAATTTTTGCAATGACTGTGCTTTGTACGGGGTATGACCGCCGGCGGCTGTTCCACTGCTGAAACACTGCCTAAGCACGGCTAACAACGTCCAACCACGTCTAAAACTAAACGCGTTCGTGACAAGATTTTATACACATGCTTTTACCCTTGATACCAACGCGGAACACCCGTTCAATGGCCGTGCTCTGACCGTGATAGACCGCTTAAGCTTTCGCGTCTTACCGCGTCTTCTCCAAGTCTTAATCACTGCCGGAACACGGATTATCACGTGTGTTTCGCGTGCGTTGCACGTCTTTACCACGAACACTGTCCGTGGTTGTCCGCGGTATAAAATTTTGAGCAGTTCAAAACTTCTTTCCGCGTCCAACGCCGTTCAGAGTTTTTACCGCGTCCTAGCACGTCTACAAATCGTCTGTAGCGCGTCTTAAAAGCGCACAACAACGTCTGCTTCACGGGTGACCTTTTTTGAACGTGTTTTGACCGCCGTAAAGCGCAGTGTGACCGGGCCTTTACTCTTAAGTTTGAGGCGAGAAATCGCCGGCTGCCGACACTTAATAAGAACCCTGCATTTCAGTAAAAGTCACTAGCCAGTCGGGCTAGTTCAGCAGCAAATTTTGGTAGCCCGAGGAAATATTTGGTAGCCAGGGCGGTCGGGCTAGTGAGTTTTCACGAAGACTGCAGTGCTACAAATGTTTTTGTTTTATACCAAATGAACCAATACAAATGTATGTTAGCAGTGGTTAGACATTTTATTGATTTTTTTTATTGTACTGTTGTAAGGCAAAATCTATATGACTACTTTAATTTGTAAAAGTGTTCTGCGCATGGTACTGGTTTCATATGTTTGCCATATAGCAATGTATATGTAGGCTTAGGGTCTTCATTTAGTCATTCAGAGAGGTTACCCATGCTGGGACTTGTCACTATCCACTTTAGGAAAAATTCCTGCCTCCTTTCTGCACCATGTTCACAGACTAGCAAAACAATAAAACCACTAAATTTTGATTTTTCACCTCCACCTCTTTTCAGATCTCCCACCCAACCCTCTATTATGTACTTAAAAAAAAATTGGATACATTCATGATTGAAAACCTAGATCATGCAGATAATTGATTCAAGATTGTATATTATTTATGGTACACATGTATGTAAGAAATCCAGGGGAACAGGGTTGGAGGAGATGAAATTATTGAGATTAATATGCATGTACATGTATACTAAACACGTTTAGTGTCGTAGCTGCTCGTACCTTTTTTGTGCTATCTGTACATGTATACTAATGTATACATACATGTACTTGCCTTGCCTGTACACCATGTACATGGTGTATTTCCTCATATTTTACCTTTAATTACCCCCTTGTTGACAATGTAGGGAAGTTTAGCATATCAATCATTATCAATAAGAGCCATAGGTAATGAAGATAGGCAAAGTCAGTAATGTTATGTTGTTAGCTCGACTGCACTTTAGTGCAAAAGAGCTATTGCAATACCCCCGGCGTCGGCGTCGGCGTCGTCCGAACTAGATGATAAGGTAAATGTTAAGATTACACATTTACCTTTCCTATATTCATATTCTGTTGGTTTTTTTTTGTTGCAAATGTTTAATTATACATCATTTAATATATCCAGATGAGGATATAGCCCCTGGGGTTGGGATTTTTAAAATTATTTCAAATGATAAGGCAAATGTTGAGATGATAAGGTAAATGTTAAGATAGCAATAAAGTCTTTAAAAGCCAATATTGAGCAAAGTATAAGTGCTACATGTACCAAACTTACATATTTGATGTATCTTTGATCAAACTTTCAAAAAATGACCTTGACCTACTTTTTAGCTCACCTCGACGAAGTTGAGTGAGCTTATGCTATAACCCCACGCGTCCGCGTCCGCGTCCGTGTCCGCGTCCGTGTCCGCGTCCGCGTCCGGTTAAGAAGTTTGGGGTAGCTCAGTATCTGACAAAGTACTAATGCTACAGTAACCAAACTGGCACAAGTGATTCATCTTTGGATGCTGAGGTGAACCCATGCATCAGATGCAGCATCTGACCTACATTTTCCGCTTGAGTGACTTGGTTAAGAAGTTTGGGGTAGCTCAGTATCTGACAAAGTACTAATGCTACAGTAACCAAACTGGCACAAGTGATTCATCTTTGGATGCTGAGGTGAACCCATGCATCAGATGCAGCATCTGACCTACATTTTCCGCTTGAGTGACTTGGTTAAGAAGTTTGGGGTAGCTCAGTATCTGACAAAGTACTAATGCTACAGTAACCAAACTGGCACAAGTGATTCATCTTTGGATGCTGAGGTGAACCCATGCATCAGATGCAGCATCTGACCTACATTTTCCGCTTAAGTGACTTGGTTAAGAAGTTTGGGGTAGCTCAGTATCTGACAAAGTACTAATGCTACAGTAACCAAACTGGCACAAGTGATTCATCTTTGGATGCTGAGGTGAACCCATGCATCGTATGCAGCATCTGACCTACATTTTCCGCTTGAGTGACTTGGTTAAGAAGTTTGGGGTAGCTCATTATCTGAGCAAGTACTGATGCTACAGTAACCAAACTGGCACAAGTGATTCATCTTTGGATGCTGAGGTGAACCCATGCATCGGATGCAGCATCTGACCTACATTTTCCGCTTGAGTGACTTGGTTAAGAAGTTTGGGGTAGCTCAGTATCTGACAAAGTACTGATGCTACAGTAACCAAACTTACACAAGTGATTCATCTTTGGATGCTGAGGTGAACCCATGCATCGGATGCAGCATCTGACCTACATTTTCTGCTTGAGTGATTTGGATAAGAAGTTTGGGGTAGCTCAGTATCTGATAAAGTACTAATGCTACAGTAACCAAACTTGCACAAGTGATTCATCTTTGGATGCCGAGATGGACCCATGCATCGGATGCAGCATCTGACCTACTTTTTCCACTTGAGTGATTTCGCTTTTAAAAGCCAATATTGAGCAAAGTATAAGTGCTACATGTACCAAACTTGCATATTGGATGTATCTTTGATCAAACTTTCATAAAATGACCTTGACCTACTTTTTCCGCTTGAGTGATTTTGCCTTTAAAAGCCAGTATTGAGCAAAGTATAAGTGCTAGATGTTCCAAACTTGCATATTAGATGTATCTTTGATCAAACTTTCATAAAATGACCTCGACCTACTTTTTCCACTTGAGTGATTTTGCCTTTAAAAGCCAATATTGAGCAAAGTATAAGTGATACATGTACCAAACTTGCATATTGGATGTATCTTTGATCAAACTTTCATAAAATGACCTTGACCTACTTTTTCTGCTTGAGTGATTTTGCCTTTAAAAGCCAATATTGAGCAAAGTATAAGTGATACATGTACCAAACTTGCATATTGGATGTATCTTTGATCAATCTTTCATAAAATGACCTTGACCTACTTTTTCTGCTTGAGTTATTTTGCTCTATAAAGCCAATATTGAGCAAAGTATTACTGCTACATGTACCAAACTTACATATTGGATGTATCTTTGATCAAACTTTCATAAAATGACCTTGACCTACTTTTTCTGCTTGAGTGGTTTTGCCTTTAAAAGCCAATATACATGTACTAAGAAATATGTTTGAATTGAATTTTGCTGTCACGAGGTGAGCTTCGTAATCTGTGATTACCTATGTTTTCCGCTTGAATGATTTTGCCTTTAAAAGCCAATATTGAGCAAAGTATAAGTGCTACATGTACCAAACTTGCATATTGGATGTATCTTTGATCAAACTTTCATAAAATGACCTTGACCTACTTTTTTCCGCTTGAATGATTTTACCTTTAAAAGCCAAAATTGAGCAAAGTATAAGTGCTACATGTACCAAACTTGCATATTGGATGTATCTTTGATCAAACTTTCATAAAATGACTTTGACCTACTTTTTTCCGCTTGAATAATTTTGCCTTTAAAAGCCAATATTGAGCAAAGTATAAGTGCTACATGTACCAAACTTGCATATTGGATGTATCTTTGATCAAACTTTCATAAAATGACCTTGACCTACTTTTTTCCACTTGAATGATTTTGCCTTTAAAAGCCAATATTGAGCAAAGTATAAGTGCTACATGAACCAAACTTACATATTTGATGTATCTTTGATCAAACTTTCAAAAAATGACCTTGACCTACTTTTTTCCGCTTGAATGATTTTGCCTTTAAAAGCCAATATTGAGCAAAGTATAAGTGCTACATGTACCAAACTTGCATATTGGATGTATCTCTGATCAAACTTTCATAAAATGACCTTGACCTACTTTTTCCGCTTGAATTATTTTACCTTTAAAAGCCAATATTGAGAAAAGTATAAGTGCTACATGCACCAGACTTGCATATTGGATGCATCTTGGGTTAGACTATTGAAATATGACCTTTACCTACTTTTTCCGCTTCAGTGATTTTGCTTTAAATTGGCAATATTGAGCTAACTTTAAGTGCTACATGCACCAGACTTGCATATTGGATGCATCTTGGGTTTGACTATTGAAATCTGACCTTGACCTACTTTTTCTGCTTCAGTGATTTATGATGAGATATATGTTGTTGCCTGAGAAAGGGAGTTTAAATAAATTGGCTGTCATGAGAGATATTATGCTATGCAGTCGAGCATTAGGTGATTCTGGCAACTATTTTTTATTAAATGTTGCAGTCATGTTACAACTCGAACCTTAGGGATAGATATGATTGAGTTTAAAGTTAAGTGCATTTGTACCAGCCACTTTTTAGCACATCTTAATATATGGATCAATATGAAAATTTTAGCCCATGCATCTTCAAGTAGTACCTACTAAATCCTTTAGATCAAACATTATTTAAGTACATCACTGTTTGATATGTGGTCTCAAGCCGTATGTAATTTGTATAAATGTTATGGATATGTACATCATTTTCAAGGGGATATGAATTATGTATTTATATACAAAATTCATCATGTTAGATAGACTACTGACTAGTGACCTGAACAGCTGGTGGAATTGTTTGATGATAAATTGTTCTTTAATGTTCTTTAATGAGGTTGAGACATTCACCTATTTAAAAATGGTTTAGCAAATATTTCCATTTTGATTACATATGAAAAAAAAAAAGAAACCGAATGCCACTCATCTTATGCAAAATTTCAAATAACTTTTATGTAAGACATGAAAATTCCATAATATTGTTCTGGTAATCTATAATTAGGTTGACATTGAAATTGTATAATTAATTCTTTCGTGAAAGAAACATGATGATAAATATTATGCATTTATGAGTAAAACCTCTAATAAAACTGACTGATTTTGATGGAAGTTATTAAACCCATATTAGCACTTGCTTGACTGATGTTAAATTTAACCACATATTGTGTTAAGTTTATAGGGATTTAGTCTGCATCGTCATTTCCTAGCTTTCAGATAACTTCACAGAGTGAACTCAATACTTAGTCAACATGATGATATATGCTCTTCCTTCAAGTACCACCCAAACTTCCCCACTTCAAGTGAAATATTTCCGTCATATTGCCATAGTGAATAATTCAGTAACACTTGAACAAATTAACATGATTAGTAAGCGACTTTTGTAATTGCATGATGATGATGACCCTCTTCAATTTTTCACGAAATATGCATGAAAATAGGTTGTGATAATTAATGTAAATTTTGTGAATAACTTAAATTTTCCTCATTAATTTGTCATTGTTAAAATCAATTTACATGTACTTTAGTAAGCATACATACCTAAAAACCTTTCATAATAAAACACTTAAAATCATTATTATACATACAATATGGAAGATCGCAAATACTTCTAAACAAGACTATACGAATGTTCTCGCACACTCTTCGATTGTTCTCCATTGTTATGATGTCATCAATTTACTTTGGCAGAAAAGGTGCCCAAGTTTTGAACAATGGTTTAGGTAGGTGACTAAATGAAAAATCAGAACCGACACGCTGCACGCGCTGAATTTGCGATCTTGCGTATTTCTGTCATTGTATATCCTTACAATTTACATGTACTACTGTACCGGTATGTTTACTTATTGTAGTAGGATTCATATTATAGTAGAGTTACATTTGTAACGACTGCCCAAATTCAAAACTATGCAAAATTATTTAACTCTTTAAGATAACATCGGAAAATAAGTCAAGATGTCAATTTGCACATTTTTTCTGATAAATAAGTACACGTACAATATGTATATACCTCATCAAACAGTTACACATCACATTTTGATACTACTATTAAATGTGTTATACAAATGCCCTGGACCCCTCTCCCCCCATTTAGATCTGCCTTGTAAAGTGTTATCAAATTTTTATCAAAATCATTTCAAAATGTATATACATTGTATTTTTAAAAATGCCAACTTATAGCAACTGCTGATGAAGTCTTATGGTTATTGCATTTCAGTCCAAAAGTAGAAATCAAGAATGCCAGTTTTCCATTACGGACGACCTTGCGGCAGCAGCTCATGCGACAGCAGATGCAGGATGAAGATAAGAAGAAGGTCATCACACGGCAGCAGCTCTCCCTTCCTCAGACCATCAACACACCTATGTCACAGTCGTATACACCCGACGTACCTACAAAAATCCTCAAGGTAGGTTTGTACATCATGTTTATGTAGCCAAAAGATAACCGATAATCCATCCCCTCTCTTTTCATTCTTGTCATGCTTTGAACTATTTGATACAGCTATTGATTACACATCATTTGCCAATTTCATAGCGCACAAATTTTGTGTTCAAAGGTCAAGGTTATTTCTCTACGGTAAAAGTCTTTAAAACTGTATTATTCAGTTTTTGGATCATCATCTTTAAACTTTTAATTCAAATTTGGCTCAAATTATAGAAAGTCTTGAGCTTGAGTTAATAGATGAAACAAACTAAGGGGTTCTACAGCTACTTCAATGCACTTAGTATGATTTGATATTCCAATATCATTTGTTGAGATTTGACCTTAATAGGTTCGGACAAAAAACCATAAGTAGATCAAGTATAACTATAGTTTCAAAAATTTGATTTTAAGGTGAAAACAAGATTAGAGAATCCTACACAGTTCCATGTCCAGGAAAATCAGAAGCGTCAGATTTCTCAGTTCTTTACGACTGATACCAAGGTGCTGCCCAGCTCCCTTCCCGTCATTACCCAGACCTCTGTGGCCAACGTGGCACCATTAAGCGGGAGTGCACCTGTTGACCCTGACAGTCCGCTATCTGCAGGATTCAGCAGTGCCGCAACAAGTGTCTCTGATATGAATGAGGTGAGATTTCTTGAGATCCTCTAGTAGACAAAGATATGTTCTATTGCAATGTTGAACTGAAGAACCAGTACTGAGCAAGCTATTGAGGATCATACTTCCTTGTTTATGTATTTAACATGCTTAAGGAAGGTCCTCTGTGGTCAGATATTTATCAAACTTTACATGTACATTGTTACATGTATCTAAAAGTGCCAGATTTCAAGCTGTTTCTTGATGTCAGTTTTGTTTGTGTCCTCATGTACTGGTACCATGTTTACAATTATTTTACAGAAATTCTGAGGAGGAACTTAAAATTGTTTTATACATACTTGTGAACAATGACAGAAGTTCAAAAACAAAGAATATACATGTATATTCCCTATGGCGATGAGGAAAAAACCTTATTGATTATATTGATATCACACTCAGAATTCTCAGAGGGGAAATGTTGATGTTCCAATTATAACTTTATTTCAATTAGAAAATAATGATTTTGCTGAAAGAGCATACACCTCAATGACCTCATGTCAACCTGCTTTATGTGATGTATGTATTCCTTGAAATCCCAATACAGTCAAACCTGTCCTAAAGTGACCCTCTTTTTAGCGACTTCCTGCTTTATGTGACCTTTATTATTCCTCCCGAGCAATTTTCCTATCAAATAAACCTGTATATAGCGACAACCTGTCTAACGCGACAACGACCGTGATTTTTCTGTCCCGTACACCATTCCGAACCTGTATATTACGACTTTTAGTGTTGCAGAGGACCCAAACTACATAATATTTTACATTAAATATCTTCATCAATGTCTTTCATAATTAAATCTTCTGTGATCGATAAAATCTGATGTGATTTTATATGTGCAATACGATTCATCAATAAATACACGAATTGATATATGAAGGGATTCATTTTATGGTATTGCTCTTATACTACGAAAATTTTGTTGGTTAAAGTCAGATAAGCTTGAACCTGTATTCAGTGACCACCTGTCTTATGTGACCTATTTTCTGTGGGCCCTTGCAAAGTCACATAAGACAGGTTTGACTGTCTTTCATTCTTCGGTGAAAGCTATGCAATTCATTTTTTCAAGAAGGATGTTCTTCTCAATACCTGTAAACTTTTAAAGTTTTAACGGGAAGTGTCTCACAATTTAAATAATAAAAGATAGCTGAATAAAGTACATATTGATCCATATATAAAAACACATTTAGATGCAACGTAACAGGATCTGAATATTTTATGTGAAGTGTTCACATTATGAAAGTTTTAAAGCGTCAATATTTTGTTCTATATTATAGATGGATAACATACTCAGTGATATCCTAAGCTTGGAGCAGGCGGATCCATCAGGCGACAATGATCTCAGTTACATAGATACCACACTAAATCACATGGCAGCCACTGTAAGTTTAATCAGCACTATTGATAAATTATTTCCCAATGCTGGAATGTATTTTCCTATACTGAAATGTCATATACCACATTTGATATTAAAAAAAAAACAACCAGAAATGATATGACCTTGCCATAAATATTTCTAAAATTAGGATTTTAGATTTCTTGTCCTTGACCTTGCATTAGATATTTCTGAAAATAGGATTTGGATTTCTTTTCGTTTACCTATCACTATCAGTTTCACCAATCAAATTCAATTAAATATCTCTGTGATACATATATAATTTATTGTGAAATTACTACTGTCCTATTCACTATATTCAGAGCACCCTGTTTTGGTGATTTTCGCACCCGTCTTGGGAATTTTGCAAAGATTTATTGTCTCCGTAGATTGACCTCCTTTAGCCATTGTTAGTCATAACAGGGAATGTGCATGAACTCACCTTTTCGACTGCATTAAACCTGCCATACGAAAAATAAAATGTCTACGGAAAATTCTCATGTTAATTTCAGCCCGCTGCCATATTGTTCTCCGTATCAACAATGGTAAACAGTGACGTTATGGCATTTGACGTCACGCATTTTGGTCGTTTTACCATAGAAAATCCCGTAGACATTTTATATTCCTTCGTATTTTTTAACAAAGCAACGCACAACTAAAAAGAGGGCATTCTCTGTTACAACTAAAAGAGTTCTATAAAATCGCGAAAACAGGGTGCTCTGGATTTAGTGAACAGGACAGTAGTCTACATCAACAAGCTAGAGCATGTAGACATTTGAGGGGATTACATTAGAAAAAGTTAATATACATTTTCATAAAAAGATCTTACTTGTTCAACAAAAAATATATGGAATTTATTAATACTTAAGAGTTCTATCATGTATATGTGCTGATGTGAGATATGCCACATACCTGTATGATCATATGTGACTTGTACTCATTCATCAAGGAAATGCGAATTGTACATGTTGTAGTAAGGGTATGTTTGATGGTGTTGTTACCGTAAATGAATTATGGGAAAATTAAGATTTGAAAATAGGAAATGTTTACCGGGCCTTGACTGTTGTCATTAGGGTAAAATGCTTCCATTTATGGTGATATTTCAAGTATCTTCTCTACTACATGTATAGTCACTGTCTGATCAGACATTACTCTTGAATGTTTGTAAGTCTAGAAGTGGTTTCAACAGGCGAAGATATTATTAAGACAAGTATAAAGTGTGACAAGTAAAATCCTACTTGATTATGTTGGTAATTGGCATTAGATGCTGAGTTCATATTCTGAAGGATGTATTTGGGGCAAAGTATATCACCTTATTCTCTTATTCAAATTCGAATAGAAAGAATTTTTAAAGTCGTCATTTTGCTCTTTTTATGATGGTCATGATAGTACTAATACTTGATCCAGTATGTAGCAATCAGGCACAGCTCTTGTGGGTACAAAGTAGAAGGGATATCCAGGTCTTTGGAAATGTAGCATTGTACAGTGTGTTGTTTTCCTCTTTAGATAATCAGTGTCTTCAATCCAACTTTCAAGCCCAGAGTCTAGCTGTGGAGTAAAGCTTCTTTGATCTGTGGTTGCATGTTTCCTTGGCTTTGACAGGGGGATATTATAATTCTAGCACTTTGCTTTCACTAGAAACCTGGCATAAAATGATAAATTAAATGTGAAATGTACTGATATTCCATAGAAAGGTATGGAATGCTGTTTACACAATTAAGTGTTGTTTACCCAGCATTGACCAATAGGACAGAGGTCAGATGTTATATATCTTAGTGCCCAAGGCCATAGGCTGAATCTCATTAATGATATGTACATGACAAATGTCTACTTTGAATATTCAATTATATTGTATCTTATAAATGTCCGTTCACTGACTTTGAATTGGTTGATTTTTTTTTACTGGTTGAGTGTTTTAAGACCGGTCATTGGACTGCCCTGTAAACATATAGATGCTGATCTCATTGATGAGTCATTTACCGGTTGGGACCCTTGTCTGACATACTTTTACAGAACAGCTGATACTTGACCTACTTAGGCTACTTTCACTTATATATGATTATGAAATCATTGTCCTTTTGGAGAATGGATTTCAATCATTATAACTGATTGTCTGTCGTCAGATTAACAGTTTTGACTTGCTGGAGCTTTAACACAAAAATATAGATTTTTCCTTGTCTTTGTTTGGCAACACTTGGCTTTCACAATGCCTTCCTGTTTACAGGTGAGATTACTGTGTTGTAAGCATGTAAAGCAGGAAATAATTGACACTGCACGAAGTGTGCGTGTGAATATTCTATCAGAAATCATTATCTAAGCAGAAATAAATTGCGAGTTCAAAAATGGGTGTCTTTTCTCGAGTGCATTAAATATACTTCAGGACAAATTCTTTGTCATTTTAAATAAGAAGATCTGTATTTACATATGTTATGAAATTAAAGGATATGTATGTGCATATATTTGGATTCTCAGCTATGTGTTTTTCATACAGTTTTACATTAATTTTGTACAACATTTATAAACATGTGTTTGCATATACCTAGGACTAGGTTTTTGCTACATGCTTTTCAAGCTGTTATGGCATTATTCATTTATTTACCTTGATGATGGAAGTATTGATAGGGGCAAGTGTATCAGATACTGCAATGATTTATGTTTTACTTATAGAATTTATGGAGGGAAATCACAATAATATAAAAGCTAGGATATAAAAGAAAGGTGTTATCGTAGATTATTACGTATGGTATAACATGTATTGATTTTTTTCACACCCAGCTTTCTTCTTAAATCTGTTTCCATTGCTGTAACAAAATTACAGAAATAAAATGTAGTTAGAACTCTCAGTAATGCTCAGATAGTATGTACATGTAGATTTGATATCTTCTCAAATAAGGAAGCCCAATTCAAATGTATTGGACATGCATGATTCATTAGTCTCCTCATTAGATTATGACAAGTATAAGCCAAAATAGACATACAAGGAAGTAAATTAATTCCATCTCTTCGTGGTGACAATAAGTGTAGAATAATAAACAGTAATTCCAGCCGTTTCTCTTTGCCCAAAAACTTCATGGATATCACATAACATACGACGCGATTTGTTGCATGCAACTAATTGCATAGATTTTATGGTCCGAGTGAGTTGCAGCAACCCACACTGTTACATGTTGCAAATAATTGCATATATTTTGTGCAAAATTCATACCTTTCCCGCCTAAACTTTACGAATAAAATGTGCTATCAACAGAAAATATGGTATGCATTTACAATTTTCATTATAATAACATTCACATAATAACTGCCTTGATGAAGTTAGAGAGCAGAAAAATCACATTTTTTACCAAAGAAAACATTGGAGTAAGCATACTGTGATCGTCTTTGAGAAAAGTCCCCATTTTATTGTCCTTTTAATTGATGTGACAAAAATTCGCCAAGCAAGTGTTGAAATTATAAGGAATGCCTGGCATTTTGATTGGTTGACGCTAAAAGTAGAACATGTTCTAATTTGAAAAAAGTTGCATGTGTTTGGTTTTAAGCTATGTTACACGACATGATTTGTGGCTTGCAACTAATTGCAAGCGATTGTAGTTACGTCGTTCGACAAGTCCTTAACATGTAAGGTCAAAATTGAAAATTGAAGCTCAATGTTGGATAATGATTCTGATGAATTTTGTCACACACACATTCTATACTTCAGTATTAATTATTTTTTTTAAATGCATTGATGACCTCAAAGGAACAAGCTTTCTTCTTTTTCAGTTACCACACTCTAACCTCATGAATTCCGTATTTGAGGTGAAATCTCCAGAAAGCCAGTCACCTGTAAATACATCATCGTCTTGTCCAGCCAAATTTGCTGTGAAAGTACCAGATTTTTTAACAGACGAAGAAGCGAGGCTTTGGCAGAAAGACAGACAAAAGAAAGATAACCACAACATGAGTATGTCAATTTATAAGTTTGAAATGTACTACCTGTACTGTATGTGTACTTATTTTAGTGGGAGTACTCATATCGAAGTTAGATCTGTAAAGTCCGTGCTGATTTAAGACTTCTCTGCTAAATCATTTAAACACATATAGATTACAAAGGAAGATAGGTCAAGTGCGCTGATTCATGATTACACTAATATGTCAATTTGGCCTATCTTGCCGTGTTTGTTTGTGATAAAATGTGGTTGCTCTAAAATAATTACACAAAAAGTCATACAGTGTTAATTAAATTCTTTGTTCATCATAAAGAATTCCTCTACATTTAATATAGTCAGATGATAACCAAGCAATATTTTTTACTTCACAAACTTTAGGCCATGTGACCTCAATTGATTGAAAAGAAGTTATTTTTCACACTTTCACTGATAGATGGCTGAAAGATTTTGAAAAAAGAAAGTTGGGAAAAACTATTTGTATTTATGTGACTAGTGGTAACACATAACAATGGTTCTTATATATATACATGTACATTAACATTTTTTTGCTATATTTTTGACTGAATGACTTCATTTTTACAGTCGAAAGGAGGAGAAGATTCAATATAAATGATAGGATAAAAGAACTAGGAACTATGCTACCTAAATCAACAGATCCGTAAGTATATATACATGTATATAATCCATGTCTCTTAACATGATGTAATTCTGACTTGTTTGATTTTTAGTTGGATTTCTTTTAAAACATACAAGCTCCAGTGAATCAGTCTGCATAAGTATGAAAGGGAAGTCAAAGATCTAAAGGTCAAAGATTTTTTTAGCATTAAATGCTTTGTAACCTTGAGGTTAATCTGTTCAAATTCTGTCTCAGAATCGATATCAGAACAAGTCCTTTTGTCCCAAATTGAATCTGTAAATTGGTGAGGAATGCCAAACTCTTTCATGACACCAAATTCACCTTTAAGTGATAGTACAATGGTTTGAAAGTGCAACATCTCACTTAATACTAACTAAATTAAATGTTCCATTGTTTGAAACAAGCCATAGATCATGGTGTTTATTGTTTACATGACTGTGTATTAATCATATGTTAAGGTTGTTAACAACATAAACAGTGATCTGGCCTAGTTTACTTGCATCATTTGAACAGCCTGTCACCATATGAGTAATGTAATATATTTGTTACATTAATAGATCTTACGTAAAATAAAAAGATATTATATAGCCTTTAACATGACAATTGTTGCATAATCATTGTGATGGATGCTGCACAAGGTCAGGATTTTTCTATGGCAACAAGATTGCTTTTAGATTTGAAAGGTGATTCATATTTACTTAAGGATTTTAAAAGGGACCAAGATACAACCACAAATTCTTAAAGATATTTTGAACCACCTATTCAGATTTGGTACAAAGATTGATGTGAAAAGAATCACTTTTCTTTTCAAGGTCAAAGATCAAAGGTCAAAGTCGCAGAAAATGCTCAACAGAGTTTTCATTAGGGCTTTGTCATATTGTCATATTGATTAGAAAATGAGAATGACACGTATAGACAAGAAAGATTTTCAAGATCAAATTCAAGGTCCTTGTGGTGGAACCTGGTGAAAATCCTTTTATGGGGTCACTCAAAATTTTTTTTCTCATCACTGAAGCTGAGGGTATATTTCTTGTATTTGAAACTTACTGCTTATTTTTCAGTGATATGCGACAGAACAAAGGTACCATTCTGAAGGCATCAGTAGACTACATCAGACGTTTAAAAAGAGATCAGGATAAACTAAAGCAGATTGAATCAAGGCAAAGGACATTAGAGACTACAAACAGAAAATTACTCATCAGAATGCAGGTGTGTACAATTAATTGTTCTTTACTTTAATCATGTTAATCCATGATGATGCCATCTTTGCGTGCCAAGGTTCCAATTCTTATCAAATATCTGCACCTCAGTCAAGTTAGTGAATTTTAAAAGACTTCTTTACAATTCCCTGGAGGTAGATTTGTAGTGAAATTTCATTGCAACCAACGTCAAAAATTTAGCTTGGAGTGTAGAAAAATTAGGACAAGTTTGATCGTTGAGGGGGACCCTAGCACCAAAGGAAGGCACATTAACCATTACACCAAAACAAACCCATATAAAATTTTGTACATATTCAATTTCAACTTTATGGGCACAAGAGAAGTGCCTAAAGCTGCCAAATTGGAGATAGATGAATCAGAACAATTGAGCTCATGAAAATGTAATGATTCTTAGATAAATTTAATTGTCTATCTGCTTACTGTAATCTAATACCGTATATCGGGTAATTTTCGCATCGGGTAAATTTTGCGAAAATGACCCTAAATAGGTGTGTCTTTTTTTCGCTGAGTCTAATATTCGCTAATCTACAAATACCAAAAGTTTTCAATTTTTACAAAGATTTATTTTATGTGAAATGAAACACCATCGTACATGATAACATATACAACTGCGAACATTTTGCTGCTGAGTTTACATAACAATACATGTACAATAATACCTCTTTAAAACCATTGTTTATAGTTTCTGGTTTCCCATTTAAGTAGTTGTATAGTTTGGTGATACAAAAAAAGGCCTTTAACCCCCAAATCATTGTCTAGATTTAGCTTGGTGCGAAAAATACAAGGATAACCAAAACGCTAAATGTCACAATTACACAACAGGTGGTTTAGAATAATTGCCGACATGCATTATTAGGTAATTGTTAGATTTTCCATGTTTACGCTGGGTAATTAAATCTAATACAACCTGTTATCTTTAAACATTAATTATTATGATCATGATTATTTTAATTACACGAGTACTCATTAATTCACCGGGACAGTTACATATAGCCGTACCTCTAAGCATTTGTAATGAACAATAACATATGCATGTACATGTATGTGTCTTTTTTTCGCTATGTCCATTTTTCGCGATTTGATGATGCTCGTGAACATAGCAAAAATTAGACACATGCTAAAAATTTCTGATATACGGTAAGTTAGAAATAAATCAAAATCTTCTCTTTTTTTTTACAGCAAATGGAATTAATGATGAAATCACATGGTTTGACAAGCGGACTTGAAAATGAAATGGACAACTTATCTATGGTGCCTAATGCAGTCAACAACATGTTCCAAATGCAGACGCAACATCAGCAACACATTACGCAGCAGCAACAGGACAGTGTTTCATTACTACAACAGCAACAAACAGTGCCGCTTGTCGGACTTTTAGGTGGGGACGGACAGTTAGACACTTTACATTTAGAAGATTACATGGACGATGGCTCACCAATGGCGTCAGATCCGATGATGTCATCGGCTCCTGTGAGTCCGAGTCAAATGTCTGAGTCAAACGATATGCTGTGATAGGCATCAGTGTATTTTGTATTCACATGTAAATCTGCCATTGACATCGCTGTTGAACATACTCAGTTCTCGTATGGCTGCTAATGAATGAGTGCTATTGGGTTATGGTTTCCATATAGTCTTAGCTTTCCTGTTTTCTCAAGTTAGAATCCACCAAAAATGTTGTGTTGAGAATTGGAGTATTGCCTGAGAATTCATACATGCATGTCTTCATGTTGAAAACTCATGTATTGCATGAGAATTCTCATATTGGTTGAGAATCTACACATTTTATAATAAGTTTAAGGAGATGCACATAGGCATTCATTGAATGAAAATTCATCCACTTGTCAAAGTGTCTCCTTTCACTTACTGTTGGTTGTAGCCAGTCAGTGTCAACTAAAATTACTGATAATTTGCAAGAGAGTTTAAATTTCTTATACTGACTGAGGTTTGTAATGTTG
Organism: Pinctada imbricata; assembly: GCA_033119305.1. Lineage (NCBI taxonomy): Eukaryota > Metazoa > Mollusca > Bivalvia > Pterioida > Pteriidae > Pinctada > Pinctada imbricata. Next base: position 74,144,412 of record VSWD01000005.1, read on the forward strand.
ATAGAGGTATAAAATGTATCATTTTGACATGCGTCTTCATTAAGCACTGGTAATGAAAACAAGAGAGGATAACTTCATCTTGCTTACTGAAAAAGGTTTCAATTTTTAATGTGTACTCATAAACCCTTGATAAAGGAAACAATTTCTCCTTCAATTACGATGACTTTCTCATCACCACATAAACATGCATGTACATGAAAGAGGTATGGATGTAAAGTTGACCTTATCTTGACCTCAGGAAGTTGTACAGTACAGCAGTGGTTATATACTCTAACCTTTATCCAGGATGTGGTAACATATCACATTTTGTGTCACGTTAATGAATCATAAATCATGCAACTTGTACAGTTTTTAAACTCATTTCGTTCCTCAAATTAAGCTACGGAAGGGGAATACATGCTCATGTTTTTCCTAAAATTTTGTTTGTCATTGAATGGCCTAATTTTGTGCAATTTCATTGTTTTGAATGACAGTGTACATACATGTATATATTGTATGTATAGGTTTTAAGAGAATGTGATATGTGTATAGATTGTATATACTGAGTATAGAATTTTAAATGATTATTTGCTATTTATATGATTATTTGTATATTTCCAATTTCATTTTAAAATTGAATGTTATGTCAAGATCTACTACCTGTCTCGTATTTACTTTCCATTAATTTATGTAGGTAGATAAAAATACAGAATACAGAGTTAAAGATAGTGCCATATATAGTCTGCTGCCTTGAATCTTTGCTTTAATGTAATTCTAATCACATTTTGAAAAGAATAATCTTAAACCAGGGAATACAGTCCTAGTTTAGTTTGTAAGGATTTTTTGTGCCTATTTCATGTTTATTATGATAAGATATATTTTGAATAGGGTGAATAATAAAAAAAATAATTTTAGTGCCTTCACCTTTTAGAATAAAACTAAAATATATTAGCTAATACATTTTGAGCCATATTTACTGTGAAAAGGAGGCAAGTGCAAATGGTAGTAGTTTCTACGTTGCTTTCAGCTGTTCACTTATATTCTCTCCATTGGTAAATTGAAAAGAGTCTCATACTCTTTTGATTTCCTTATGTTATACTCTCTACCTGATACTTAAATTCAATTTCTTTGTGTTTTTGTTAGTTTGTGAAAGTCAGAGGCATGGTAATATTTCTTCTACTATTTCACTGGATGAAAGATTTCAAAATAAGATTTTAATCATGTATGAGAGTACGAAAAAAAAGGGAAGTAGTTCTAATAATTCCTAAACTATTTTAGTGGTTGATGACTGTGGCAGCATTTGACTTCCACCTTATTTAAGGAAATGAAAGGTGGCAATGCAAAATATTAATGATATACTCTGTATTTGTCTTGACACAAATTTTATTGCTGAGTTCATCAAAATTTTAATGTGAAATAAGTGGATTACTGAAAGTCTTCTTGATGAAATCCAGAATTTTAAACCATGTTTTAAAGAAGGAAATACACAGGTGTATTAATATTTTATGCTTCTAAATTTATATCTAATTTTTCAATCGTAAAAATTGAGTACAAAATGTCTTATAACTAGGTACTTTTAAAACACTGATTTTAAATAGATGAATCATTCAGTTAAGATTGTGATCGACTTCTTTGCCTGTATTATCAAATTTTTGAAACTAAGAAATAAATAAGACATTCATGTAAATGAATGTAATGCTGTCTGAATAAGAAAGATTTTAGAAAATTAATTTCTAGATTAATTATATATATCACTGTACTTATTTTAAATCTGAATATTATATAGAATTCATTAGTTACAAACCATACACTGTTAAACTCCATTGATTGGAAGATTTCATCACAGTGGTTTCAACCTGAAATTGCTGAATATGTATAGCACATGGACGAAAGAGAGCAAATATCATACATGTATGTTAATTAGTCATAGGGCAGTTGTTTAATATAGGTTAGGTTGAACGTTTGTTATAGATATGTTATCCTGTTGATACTTCAATGATTTGATAAAACAACAATATGTTGATCACTTCGACCTTACCTGGATGTTGTAAATACACTAAATGTGTATGCTATAAGATAAATAAACAAAGAAAACCCTGAAATACTTTCTTTGTCTATGATACATTTGCATTACTCATGTTTGTCATCTGGCAGCAATACCTCTTGATTTACATATGATTATGCTGATTTGTAGAAATACCCCTGCCAAAGACGTTAAAGTGGTCCACTGATTACACCATGTCTGTATGTCCACAGACACAGATTTCATTTCTGCTCCATGACACCAGTAACTCTTGGTCTAAATAGATGGAACCTCACAAATAGATTGTACAATAGGAAAAGAGGATCTTTCACTATTAATTTTTTTTCTAAGATCATTGTCAAACTTTTGATATTTTGTCTAAGGGTTTTTTCCATGCCACAACTCAAGTAAATCTAGACCTAGTGATGAAATTCTACAGATGGATTTCTTGCGACAGAAAGAGTGCCCTTTTTATGTCGCCTGCAAGGCAGGATCACTTGTCCCTGTAACCTGCAACCTGTAAGTCTGTCTGTCTGTGTGTCAAACTTTCACATAAGTGCTTATAATTTACTTGATATACAATGGTCATCTTCTTTCAAATCTGGAGGGATGATAAAGTATAATAGGACTCGCACACATAAAATAGGTTTTGGTCACTCTCAAGGTCAAGGTCACATTCATAGGCTTAAACAGGATAAAGAGAGCTTGTGCTTTCGCCCAGATGTCGGCACCCACATTCAGGTTAAAATTGAGGAGAATGGAGCTTATCCATTCTAAGCTTCCTATAAGTCCTACATTAACCAAACTAGTGTGGATGATGCATCTGAGGCTGCTGACCAAAATGCAATGGTCAATATTGAAAATATGTTCTATTGTAAATTTTCAGTACACCATATGCTCATTTAAACTAGTTATGTCTCATCAGTGATGTTCGAGGCCGAAAAAGAGGAAATCCAAATAATACGAAATTATGAAGAGAAAAAGTCTTAAATGTCTGTCAAAGAACCTGCTAAGGACAAAGCTATGCCATCGGCCCCGTGGTCTAATGGTTAGGCGTAGGACCAGTGACCGAGAGGTTGCTGGTTCGAGCCTCACAAGGACCGCGGGTCGACCGACGTATACTTTTCTGTGTTCTATGTTATAAACTAAAATATCCTTGTCTCAATATTGTTTACATGTCTGGTGGTTTTTTTTAACATAAAAAGGTATGCCATCGGGGAGATACCCCTTATTTTTAGGAAATTGAAAAAAAATGTGGCGGAGAATTGCAAATATATTTCAAGTCAAGTACTGAAGCACTGAAACTGGGCGAACGAAATCCTCGGGGAATAAATGATCCACCAGTAGAGATACCAACCTAGTGGTCGAAATTGTCAATATTTAAAAAAAAATGTTCTATTGTAAGATTTCAGTGCATAATATGTGCATTTGTCATGTCTTATCAGTGATGGTACGAATTCACTTTCCAGCTTTAGTACAATTCTTACTATACATCAACCAATTCATTATGGATGAAACATCTAGGGATGGTCAATGCAATGCAAAGTACGACCGCATTTCTCGCTTGAACTACCAGGTAAAGTAAAATAGAACGCGCACCTTCATTTCCAGCTTATTATAAGTCCAAGAATACTAACATGAATTAGATTTGTATGTATGATGCATCTTAGGACGCTGACCACAATGAAGGAACTTATGCTGCATAGAAGGTTCAGTATAATGGGGCGCCTTAGTTCTCTGCTTACTGTTAGTCCTACGTTATCGGGGGGAAATGGCGTCACAAACGATCGCATTCAAAATGCCATTAAAATATTAATACAAAACGTATTGCATTGAAACTTTACATGTATAAAATAGAAAATTCAATTCTTATTTTAGTGTATTCGTTGACCAATTTACATAACATGGAAGCGATTGTTACTTCATTGAAAATGGACGAATTTGGAAGAAAAAATTGGAAAATAAAAAGCTTCGTAAAATTTTTATCCCAAATTTAATTTTTCTCTTTTAATCATGAAATCATCTCTGTACATTGTTGATCATTCTTTTAGTTTTTGACAAGGATTGATCCAAAGGATTCGTCATAATCACCTATCAACTAAAGTCAATTGGCTCGAAATTGCAATTTTTTGAGTGACTGTGTCATCTATTATTCTAGTATCCTGCCTTTGTTTATGACACAATTCATTTAATCTTTTCTTTATGTAAGAGCAATACATTTATGAATATTTTGGAAGTTAAATCAAAATTAATTACCACCTTAAACCAAACTAGTATGGGTGATACCCTTGTAATTCATTGTACAGTTGCTACAAGCGACCAAACTTGTATGTTTAAAGCATCTGAGATTGCTCACAGCATGATAAAAATTATGCATCTGACGTTTATTTAACGCTAGATAGATCAGGTGAAGTAAACTATAGGGCCTTAGTCAACCAAGCCTCTTATTATGATCACCCCTTTAAACGAGGAAAGATATCGACCATAACTGGTTTGGCAGTTTGATGCCAATCTAGAGAAAGGATTCTGTCACTGAGATGCAACAATTAATGCATCTAAATATCAGAAAAAAGTGTATGGATTTTTCTTGACATGTCTATTTCCATGGCGCCATGATGTATGTGAATGAGAGTGGTCCGTACAATGTACAAAGTCATTTTTTGTGTTGTCTTTCACGTTTTATAGTCTTTTTGTTGGACCTTTTGTGTAATTTTTCACTCATGCTATTTGTTGCCACATTAGTCTTGATTGTTGGTTATCTATTTTTCGTCTCAACTGTGATCACTGCGATGGCGGCTTGTTGGATTATATTACATGTATTCCATATGTTGATAGATAAAACTGAAAGAAGATTATCAAACACGACATCAAACATTAAGCATAAAAAAACTACAAATAAACCAACGAGACCAATGGAAGACCGGTGCCCACCGAGGAAGGTCATCCACCACGATAGTAGCAAATTTTGTATTGGTTATCCGGATCACGTGCGCACAAACCTCCACCTTCTTCTTTTATCCAGCGGTTTTGAATAATGCATGATTATTGTGAATAATAGCCTCTTCATTGTAAGATGGCTTCACAAACAAGACAGCTATATACACAGGGGCCAATGTTACAAACAGAACTGATATGAACTGTCAGTTTCTCTTGGCAATTTTTGGCAAGTTCAGTTCGACATTTTTTTCTGAAGAACTTCATATGTACAAAAAGAAAGCCATGATAATGTGAACAGACAGACGGAAGGTGAATGAATGCCAGACTACATGTTGTGGTTACGCGTACAGGTCAGTGTAATATTTGATTCAGGAGAACTTAAAGTGACTTGTGCTCATTTCCCCAGGATATTATTTAAAATGATATTTGTTTTGACTTTAGACTAGAAAGATATAAAGCTTGATTATGACCATACACAACAACTCTGTTGAGTATTTATCCTTAATTAAATATTGTAAACAAGACAAACAAACGTTAACATGGTCATGTGACGTCTCGACAGTATTCTGTAATACAAAAAGCACGATGTGCAGGTAATATTTAATGAGCCAACAAGAATCACTTTCTCGCTGTATCATTTGTCAAACAGATGCAAGAAGATAAAAAAAAGATGTATATTTCTCAGAAAAAATCACCAAATCATTTACAAGTCCCATTACCATAATTATATTGTATTGCAATGTTAGAATCTTCAAAGAGTTCACTTCAATTTATATATCGTCAATCAATACAAATCAATAAATTATGGTGCTTTAAAAATCTCACTATGACATAAAATGATTTACAAGTACAGCTCATCAGAAACGGAAATATTCAATATAAAAACAAGTAATTAACAGGCCTCTTCTGATTTGACGTTATTTTTCAGGAGGATGTATTTATATAACCTATATCATTTTCACGAATAACTACTTTATTCTTTATTTCTAAAATTCATTCTTTCATTTCTTATTAACGCCTCGCACCAATTTCAAATAATTACGTCGGAATATGACGGTCACACGGTGTCCCTGTGACACAGAAATAATTAAGTACAAATGTACTTAAATTTTAAGTGTCAAAAATTTCGAAAGAAAATTAAAAAACGCTACCAACGGATTCGTGAATTCGTAATATAGGATTGTTCCTGTTATACCTAATTCCTACAAACAAAGTTGACTTGCACAACAAGAGACACTAAAAGGGACATAAAAAACAACATAGAAACATTAAACATAAAAGACCACACATAAACCAACGAGACCAATTTGTAGACGGTGCCGACTTAGAACAGCCATCTGCTACGCAAGTAGCAAATGGTGTACCTAGCCGGATTCATACGCACATCCCTCCCATTTTCTGGTCACCAAGAGGTCTTGAAGAACACAATAATGGTGTAAAATAATTTTCTCACCGTAAAATGACCAGAATAACAAGATAGCATGACGCATAGGTCGGAGTAATACACAGATGGATATGTAAATGGATACAAAACGTGCGAAATACAGTCCGTGCTCTGTCGGCTGTAGCGAGCTCATACATGTTATTACCCGAGGATTGCGACCGACAATTAAAGAGGACTGGTGGTCGGGCCCTGTCTTCTCTAAAGAAGTTTGGACAGGGCCCGTCATGGAGTCCTGTCGTGACAGTTACTCAGAGTGAAATTCGAAGACTGTACATAGATTGGTCCAAACCAATTAAGTGTCCGTCTGGTGACAGCAGGATCATATCCACGGTAAAAAATGCGTTTGATGATTCTGACTCAATTTCGATGGTAATTCTGTCTGCATTTGATCCTTCTTATTTATTTATTATGTCACCATATAATACAGGTTGTGAAATACCCACAGGTATACTAGTATACTCTGTTGCTTGAATGGACCCGAATTTCAAGAGAAACTGACAATATTCTTTGTCGATTTCCAGAAAGTCTTAACTAGATTGTGAAAGCGGAAAGTTTCTTGATAATTCGTGAATTTCTAATATGAAAATCAAAAACATTAATACATACTCTATGTAACAAAATAATGTGATATTTGAATATCTTTAAGGCTAACTAATTAATACAGCGAGTTCTTCAACAGCGTCAACTACTCTCTGTAAAGTAAATGTATAAATCTAAATTCAAAACATTAAAGATGGCGCTACTGAAATGAATTTTGATGGCTCAGTCGGAAGCATCACTGATGAGAATTTGATATTCGAAACACGAGTCTGGTGCAGGAAAAATTGGTTTTGAATTTTCTTCATGAAGGTATAGAGTTGGAACACTTCCGTATTACTACAATATATTCCGTTCTTGGACTGTTCTCTGGAGATTGTTTATTAGATAGTGCTGTCCTTGGCGTTTTTATGGTGCTGTGTTATTGTCCCCATCTGTTTGCTTGCTTTTTCTTTTCTATCGAGGAAGTTCCGTTTTATATTTCTTAAAAGAATGTTTAAATCTATTTAATATTGTGAATTTTTGATTCTAATTTTTGGTTTCGTATTTGAAATTCATCATAAGGTGTCATTGAATTTCAAATTTACTTTAAACTTTACGATCATGAACCCTATAAAAGTAGTTTTTGACAAAAAAAATAAATATCTTGGAAATACGCCCATTCTCTTAGTTGTTTTATGATCACTTCTTAAATAGATATTAATTCTGTAAAACCATGTTAAACAGAAGTCGTCGCTGCATCCTTTAGGAAAATATAAGATCAAATATTTGCGTGCCGAAAGGTCCCTGCATTTGTTAAAAATACTTGATTTCGCTTCTGAGAGTTACAGACTGGAATACCAGTAACCAGCTACTATTAATTATTCAGACTGGTATACATATGAAAAACATGAAAAGTGGGCCTCAGTTCTATTCCTTGATTTGCTTTTTAAAGATATGGATGATGCACATTAAAAAAGTACGAAGCAGAATAATAAATTTTCAATACGCTGGTGTTTACTGACTGAATGAAACAAACTCTTACTAATGTCGTCCCTTTATCTATCAATTCCGTCTTTTCGATTTTACAGGCCTGCGTTCAATTTGTGCAGGTATCTGACGTACAAGCATTGTGACGTCATTAAATTCCTTTGAAAACGTCATATATGTAACCCTATTTCCCTGAATTCCATGCTGGTTTCCATAGAATTTGATTACGTCACAATGCGTTGACGTCAGATACCTGCACAAATGGGAAGTAACTCTGTATTTCGAAAAGACCGAATTCTGAAATCAGTCAAACACAAAACGCAAAATCATATTCCAAAAATTACATTCAAAACTCTTACGAATTCTTGAAATACAGGAGACAATGACACAGCTTTTAAGTAGGAACACGAAAGACAACTTAATCTAATGAACAAATTTCAAAGTACAATGCAAGTTTGGAATGCCCTTAACGCCTGATCTCATTTCCATGGGGTATTTCGTTTTGTCGTATTGATGAAGGTTTTGTTTGTTCTATAAGGTCTCGCAATTCCTGTTAGATTCAGGTTTTGGAATCCTGATTTTGGTTTTGTGCTTGTCTTTAGCCTAGTTTCACTACATTCAGTTTTTCGGTACTACACTTGGAATCTTTTTTTTTTTGTAAATTCTCCGTCACCAAATTTGATAAATTAAGGTTGTAAGCCCATAACTGCCTACTTCCGCTCAAAATTACGCTTTTTACCGATGACTTATGATATGTTGATGGTATACTAATATTCGGCAACGATCGTTAAATCTTTGATATACCGGCAAACTCAGCTGTTAAATACAAATTGTATTGCATACATTTTCTTCATTTTAATTCATTTGATACCAAACACGACTACAACACTTCAATTAAATGCTTCAATTTAATGCTTAGAACTTTTAAAAAAATATACATAAATGAGGTTTTCTCGAAAAATTTTGTTCCTAAAGTTTCGATGTCATTTTTTGGGGGAATTCCTTAATTGCACCGTTGTCAACTTTTGCTACATCAATATAACAAATTGTAATGTGATGGAACAGGTACTTGTACACTATCCATTCTTTAGTTATGGGTCGACTACCTTAATCTAAAAACTTAAGGATATTTCCTTGAAGGCATTATCAGGCGACAGAAAGTTTGTTTTTAGTTTTACTGATTTTATTTTTTCAAAATAAGGTCGGAAGAGGGAAAAAGGGGAAATTTCAACATTCTAGTATGTTTTGTGCCACGATCGTGATTTTAATTCGGCTTGTTTATCTGATGTTCAAAGCCGCTTGCGCAATAAAGATTAAGGTGGCTCAACACACATACCCCCAAAAAGATCCTCTCGTTAAATTTTTTTTGTAACTCTCAGAATTTGATAATTGGTATACAAAATTAAATTTTGATAAGTATGAAGAAAATCGAACCTATGTAACTGTTTTCATCACACTTTGAAGTTTGGCGATTTTTGGTTTTCTCTTCTTTTTTTGCCAACGTTGCTTATTTGATGAAAGTATGCTGATTTTGAAAATATTTTGCTGAATTTATGAATGTTTTTATGATCTAATTTTATATTCAAACTATTTTTTCATCTTTAAACAAAGAAACTGAAATAAACTAAGAAAATGGAGGAATTATTACAAATTGAATATCATCTAGGAGGTTAAAAACTCGTTTTCAGATCGTCATTTTTTGACGTTATATGCCTGTTACTTGACATTCTATCGTTTAAATTTCTTTGAACAAATATCAAATGATAAGCTATTGTTTATGAAGTATTCTGATGCAAACAAAAAAGTTATGATCATTTTTGTAACCCCACCCCCTTAATTTCTACATTGCAATCCATATTCATTTGACGTTATAGTGACGTCAGAGGTAAGTTGAGTTAATCAGCGTATGACTACAGGGATTTGTAGGAATTCTGGAACGAAACGGCCTTTACGGAAACCTTCCAAAGTTTTCTCATAGTGTGTGTCAACACATGCGAGATTCTTGATATATTTAAACAACAGAAGACCACCCCTCAAAGAAATTTAGAAAAAGAGAGAGTATAAAAAGCACGAATCTAGAAGGAACAAGACTCAGAATTAAGATGAAATGCACTCTCATCCAGAGAATTTTTTTTATTTCCTATTTGGTGAGGAAGGGACAGGGTTCTCGATAATCTTTGAAGAAGGGGCGATTCTGAGATTTTGCGCTCCATCAAAATGCTTATGCTTAGAAAGTAGGCGTTGGTTTTACTCAAAGTAGGTGATGACAAATAACCGGGTACCGGATTATAAATGGGGTGGGGGGGGGGGGGGGGGTGGGGGGGGGCTACTGTTTCGTATACGTTTCAGGACAGGGAAGACATAATATTCTCTGACTTTTATGAATAAGTATTTAAAAAGATCAAGCTATATGTCAGATTCAGGGGCGAATCCAGAAACTTAACTACAGGGTGCGCATACAACTTTTATTTGGCTGACTTGCGATACCAGAAGGATGAAGGTTCTGACGAATATTTAAAATCGATATATAGGCTCATAGTACAATATCAAGAAAAAATTCAAAACAACTTCTAGGACAATTTAATGGATTAGGCATTCGTATGAATGATACTTTGTAAAAAAGAGAAATGGGCCGAAAAGTGCAATGATTGTGATCGTTAAGAATTTTTCCTGAGAGGGGCTTCGCATGAAGTTGAAAGAGAGAGAGAAAAGAGAAAGAGAGAGATTTCTCCATTACATAAAATATCAAGAATATTGGATTTGTTTTCTAAGAGTATATAATTTGCTCAATTACAAAAAAGGGCGCCCATATTCTTTATCCAGCGATTTTTGTTTCAGAAAGATTTTCGGCGATATTCGGTCCCATTCCCCCTCCCTGGAGAATATATATTCCCCCTCCTGTCGGAGAAATTTCCCCCAAATAAAAGAATTTCTCTTTGGCTAGATTTAAAAAAAGTGTGCAAAATTCAACAAAATCAGAATCTAAATAGAGATATACGTTAGTATATTTCCATTCCAGAGGAATCCCCATGTTAAGCGCCCGTTAGGCAAACGGATTTATAAACTATAATTCTGGTTGCCTACTATGACGTCACGCTTTAGTTTTGAAAGTACGGAGAATTTACCAACGTTCAGATACTTTTGACGTTATAACATGCAAAAGGGTCATTATAAATGCTAAACGGGGTGTCCGATATTTAGTACATATGGAAATATAAGTAATGACTGTCTTACTTTGGGTGTTCATGGTAGTATAATTCTGGTTGGACACGTGCAAATTTTCCGAGAATCGCTTCGCGATTCACGGAATTTGCACGTGACCGACCAGAATTATACTACCATGAACATCCAAAGTAAGACAGTCATTTCTTAAATGAATATGCAGCCGGAACGCCAGTCGGCACTTGTCTTTGAAGTTTAAAAACGAAGTCACGTGACAAATGTTTTGAATATGACGACATTGTACCACGTCATCAAAAACGCGTCATACTGACTGTGCTGCATGTGTAAACAAGAATGGCACAGGTGATTTTGATGGCAACAGAGATAACGTTTCAAGTCATAACACTTAATCAGGTAAATTTTGTGGCATTTTGAAATAAATCGGGCGTTGTCAAGGGCAGTTTTTCGCCAACGATCTGTTTACCTGCATTTTATTGCTTATTTTATTTTAAAATCCCGGCTGGGAATGATTGGGAACAATCTGAATGTAAACTTCATATATCACCGAAGTCACCAAAACCAAAAATAGTATGCCGATCTTTGCCTTAAGGGGTTTGTGTCACCTTTCAAACTTCGATATGCTGTTCGGGCGTCCATCTTCCATGTCAACGTATGGAAATTCGTTTGTAAACAGAGAGTACACGGGTACACATGTACCCAAGTCGGTGCTGCGAAGTGGTTAGATTTGCCAAAATGAAACATGACATTGGCACAAAATCATCTACAAGGTATCAAACCATCAAACAAATGTTAAAAATTCCATTGACACTTGAATTTGGTGTATTCTGAGTCCGTAATGATGAATTTTAATTAAAATCTGGTCCTCGTTATAGCGTTTTTATTCCTATTTATAGAGAACTTACTGACTAAAATTCTATATAGGTATCATAATTGGGATTCTGTTGAAAAGATTATCATTAAACTTTGACCAGATGTGCAAAAGGGAGCATTTGTGTCAGCTTTTAAAACCAACGGTGTATGCACAATTTTCGTTGGATCTTTAGCAGGGCTGAAACATATCAAAAATCCCTTTCAGAGGAATTTTAGTTATATGTAGTGAATTATACCTGAGTATTATTTGTTTTATAATAATATTTAAAATTTGAGATAAACAATCAAGGTCGTTTAGCCCAATTTATTCTTATTCCGCTACTTTGTGTGTCAAGAGTTATCCGCCCCTTTCAGAAACAATGCTTCCAACCGTCAAAGTAGGGATTGGCGTTCCGGCTGATGAGATATACGGTAGTATGAATATGAGAGAAGGGAAAAAAGTATAAACATTTTTTTTGTGGACGTCATTTACCCCGCTCGTTCTCGATAATGCGTGCAGTTATCTGCAAAATGGATACATCTTTGAACAAAGAAGGATTATTACTAAAATGCACTCGCTTAAAGTTTTCAAATAAAGAAACTTCATTCGATAACATTTCTCTGCAAAGTAGAAAAGTTGACAAAATTGTAGAACAATTCTTCTTATCATAGATAATCAGAGATATAAAACTTGAAATATCTGATCTATTATATCGCTAAAATCTCAAAGAAATAACCTGTTAGATAGTTAAACTAAGATTTCCCTATTTGATTTTGTTTCAAAGCAACAAGTTGTTGAATCTCTGATGATAACGTTAAAAAAGGAAACGTTTATAGCGATAGCCAGGTGTCTCATTCATGGGATTTTTTCGTACGTAAAAATCAAACGTTAATTCGAACTAGAATTAAATACTATCAGATTGTAGATGATAATTTTCTGGTTTCATTGATACAAAATTTGCTGGAATCCGTACAGAAATAAGCAAGAAAGAAGAGTTTAAACGCCGAAAATTCCGAGCGCTGCGGACACTATTCATCGGTGAGTTCACAATATTTATTTGGCGCGTTATCATGACATCATAATCATAATGACGTCAATGACCTTGGTAAGAGAGCCTCCGAGAAGACTGTATATTCGGATACTCTGTGGAGCCACCTTAAGTGAAAACTCGTAATGGTCCAACAATCTTTGGATGAGCGGAAGAAAAAAATACATTCAGTTCATTCTATTTTTTTCTAATTGTGGAAAAAATTAGGGTGGATCCCACAGGGATTTATCACGCTAATACCGGTTGCTCTATTTACTATATGTGTAAAAGGGATCTAACTCGGCGTTTAACGAAAAATCGACAAGTCATAGTTAAGTCTTTAGAAACAGGATATTCAGTGTCAAAACATATTTTCTGTGGTATATTTTGATAGATTAATTCATACTGAATCTTCATACGAAATTTGATATCAGTACCTCCCTTGCAAGTTGAGATATGCCCAATACCGCTCTCTTATGAGCGCCGCATTTCTAGGTCGGACAAAAAGGTGTCCTGTGATAATCAAGCTGTAGAGACAAAATTTGGTTACTGCTTGGTCGTTTAAAGGTCCGAACACTTCAAAGACATACAACTGCATGGTATCTCCTCTTCACATGCTTGGTACCATATCAAACATCTCTGGTATATGAAAACCCCTCATATAGCTACCTCTTTACATGTGCATATATGCCATTTATGACTCTACACATGTTGAATTTAATCTCACTTAAATCCAACGCTTTTGTTATTTCAAAGTCGTTAAAAAGACTTAATTTGAAATTGTACCAAGCATATATGGGACTATTTCATGCGATTTTATGTATTTGAGATGTTCGCATCATTGAATGGTCAAGCGGTGCCTCAAGTTAATCACTGATGCTTGATTATCATCGGACACCTTTTTGTCCGACCTAGAAATGCGGCTCTCATAAGAGAGCGGCATTGGGCATATCTCGGCTTGTAAGGGAGTTACTGATTTCAAATTTCGTACATAGATTCAGTATGAATTCATCTATCGAAATATACCACAGAAAAATATGTTTTGACATTGATTAGCCAATTTCTGATGACTTAACGATGACTTGTCGAGTTATCGTTAAACGCCAAGTTAGATCCCTTTATCACATATAGTAAGTAGAGCAACCGGTATTAGCGCGATAAATCCCTGTGGTGGATCCGTAAAAATAAGAATTAAATAAGGGTCGGTGGATCCGTAAAAATAAGAATTTTAAAAATAAGCTTCTCAGTCAGGGATACGTTTGTGACCGACTAACCTCGTCACTGAGGAAGTTCTACGGTCGATATGGGGAACTCGTCATACATTATGATGTCCCACCCTCCAGAATGGTGGATGGTATTCTGTCTTAAACCATTTGAAACATCCAACCACCGAATATACTTGTATCTTCCGAAATGGAAGTAACCGGAGGTGACAATTCTACCTAATTGAAGTGACGGGTGTTGCATGCAAGCAGGAGATGCTGACTCTTCCTGGGCACCTGGTCTCACTCTCATTTTGGGAATTCGCTTCTTTTCATATGGTGGAGGTTTATCTTTGTTCGCTTTTATCCTGATTTCGTATGCCTTCGGTTTATGATTTTCTGAATTATCGATTTTGTACTGTGTATTGGGATATGGTCATTATCCATATTTGTCATTTCTATTGCCTTATGTCCTTAGCTGGTTCTTTTGCAAAAAATTAGCTCATATATAAAATGTCTTTCTTCATAGATTCATTGTTTGGCTCTCCCTTATTTTGACCCTAAACATAACTTGTTGAATTGCGCATGTGCTACACTTAAAAATTACAGTAGAACATATCTGTTTCAACATTGATAATTTCACTTACTTATCATGTAGTATCTTGTTCTTTTCAAAGACAAGAAGGTCTATACGGAAACCCACTTGGCTTTGCAAACAAAAGTCTATTACATACGCATGATATTGGATGTATTCGCATCTAGAGCAATTTGCATTTTTGCAATGCAAATGTGTATTTTTTATACTCTGACCTATAAATGCTTTATATTTGCTGACTGAACGAAACAAACTCATTGATACATTCTGAAATCCATTGAAAGTTTTCATTCATATTGCAAACAATTGAATGACTCCATTTGTCTGACATTTTGGAAGGGTGAAAGTGGTCATGCACATGAGATCATCTGTCTAGAATTATTTTTGTGTAGTATGTATAGTCTGACGCGTAGAATTGTTTCGTTTAAATTTAAAAAAAAGGCATCTAGAAATTGATATGAGTCGGTCTTACATGAAGGCGTCACAGCTCCGTCAAATATTTGCAACCTTTTGATAAAAAAGAAAATGTATATTATGCGTGAAGATGATGTGGAGAAGGCGTGGTTATGCAAATATGATATGATTATTTTTCAAATTCAATATCTATTTTTGTAGCAGTACTTTAAGTTGACCTCCTTATCTTACATGGGCGTGAAATACGCGAAAATGTGAAACACGACCTTTTTTTTTACTTGTGTCTTATTAAAAACACACCCGTTTCTGGATATTTATACGTGTAAACCATGTTAGAATGAAATATATGTTTAAAATATTTTGACATCTCAGAGATATTTATAGTCTTCTAAAGATGGACTATATTTCATAAAGGGAAGTATAAATCATTATGGACAATATGAAAAATTTGTACATATTGCTACGATCAAGTGTCATGATAATATAATTTGCAGAAGTGTAACATTTGTACTACTTGGTGAGTGTCACTGCTGGTGGAGCAGGAGTCCACAAGTCATGTAGCCAAGTCCGATCAACTTCGGTTGATTGTTTCTTCAAATGCATTCTGTGGCTGTATTACATTGTTTAGATTGAGGTTTAACGTCTTCAAATTCAATAGCATCATTTAAGACCAGATAAATTTGCAGCATGGACCAGACATGCACGTTTCGGGACTTAACCCTCGTCAGTGACCTATCACTGACGAGGGTAAAGTACCCGAAACTGTATCTGTCTTAAATGATGTTATAAATTTGAAGACGTGTAACATTTGTACTACTACTTGGTTAGTGTCACTGCTGGTGGACCAGGAGTCCCCGAGGTCACATGTAGCCTAAAAACGGAAGTCTACCAACTGTATACCTTCCCGAAGAAAATTTCAAACCAATTTCTTATGAACCAGACACGTGTTTCGTGATCCCCAGTCTAAACAAAGTAATGCGGCCAAAGAGTGTGGAAGTTATGTCTAAAACATGTACCGAAAGACGTAGCCGGATGGGTGGTTATGGAGCTATAGTACCCACGTTTTAGAACTTTCAAGAAATTTTGGTACAGAAATTTTCGAATGCGTTTAAAAAAGGATCAACATTTCATGATATTTCTAAAAAGTGGTTCATCTAGCACCATATCCCATCCATCATGCTACGTCTTTTGTTTTTTTAAGCTTTCACAGCCTTTGGTCATATTTCATTGTTTGAATTGATGATCACTGACGAGGGTTAAGACCCCAAAACGTGCATATCTGGTCTTAAATGATGCTATAAATTTGAAGACATGTAACATTTGTACTACTTGTTGAGTGTCACTGCTGCTGGACTAGGAGTCCCCGAGGACACATGTAGCCAAGTCCGATCAACTTCGGTTAATCGTTTCTTCAAACGCATTCGAAAATCTCTGTTCATTTTTTTTTTTTTTCGAAATTTCTAAAAAAAAAACAAGAGTCCAGTAGCATCATATCCAACCCATCCTGCTACGTCTTTCGGTATTTTTTTGGATACATGCAACTTTCACAGTCTTTAGCCATATTTCATTGTTTGAATTGAGGATCACTGACGAGGGTTAGGTACCCGAAACGTGTATTATCAGGTCGATGTTCCAAATTATTTGTTCTTAAAAGATGCTATAAATTTTTAAAAGACGTGTAACATTTTAAGGTGTCCTGAAATCGGATCAATACTTTCTGGATATATACATGTAATTGCAATTCTTAAGAATGATTTGTTCGAAATAAAATTTCACGGATAAGTTTAAACAATGTAACTGGTCATTGTCTTAAAAAAAAATGAAAATGAAAATAAATCACGGTGATTAAAAGATACTATTACGTTGTGTTTTTTACAACATGAAGCCATAACTCGCTGTTTTTCTTTTTTAGCGATTGAATTGATTTCTGAAGATATGAATCATCATAGTGTTAGTACACTTTATTTCGCATCACTATGAAGAAAAGGAAAGAATCTCCAGCATGACCACCCTGCACTCACCCAGCGAAACAAGCCCACAAGAAAGCGACATAACAATACTCACTAGAACATCATACAGCACAATCGAAACAGACGTGCAGAAACATCAAACATTAAGTCAAACTCCTGAGTGGTGGATGAGGTCGAAAAAGAAGAAATCCAATGCATGGACATAAGAAGAGCATAATAAAAACGTGAACTAAAAAGAATGAGCTATTGAGAGAAGGTGCGAGTGTAAGAATGTAACAATGCTTTAATGAAACAATGCACCAACTCAATGAAGTTCATTGCTTAATATTTGCAAGATGTTTTGCCGAATCATGTGTTCATCTTAGCAGAGTTCGGTACCGCGTTTTTCATTTATCGTAACATGTTGCCGTGAGATATCCCTTACTCATTGCAATCGAAGTGGAAGTAGGGATAAAAAGTCGTTTTTATTTTGAAGAGTTTCAGTTAGCAGAACTATCCTGTCCTGAGAAATTTGAAAAGTGTCTTAAACATCCAATGGAATCCGATTGTGTCACACTTCTTGCTGATTATTAATCTTTACTCATATGAAGCCGAGTTTCGCCAGTCTTCGTCCCTCGTGGAAGGACGTTGTGTATTACTGTATGGAGTTGGCCTTTTTTCTGCATGGCCGGGTTACGTGTGTTACTAGCAAACAGGAGATGCTTACTATTCCGGGCTCCTGATAGCACCTCCATCGGGGATTCAATTTTGCTTATTTGCAGAATGCTAAATTGTTTTATTTGAATCTCCACAGGTTTGTTTTATGTAAAATCGAAATTCAATGTAGATTGCACCGTTAAAACATCCACACATGTATGCTGCTATATATGATTCTCTTCTGGTTAGTCTGTAGAAAATGGAGAGAGATTTTGTATATGTTTAAAAATATTAAAACATATGGAATTATTATGTTGATTGTTGTATCATTTTAGCGTTCGTTGTGTTTTGTAATGGAAAATTCTACAAGAAATTATCATGTTTGGAAGGTTTTGGGATCAATGGAATTGCATTTATTAATTGTAGTGTACATATAGATGTCTTTTACTAATTTATTTAGACGGGTGTTGTATGCAAGCAGGAGATGCTGACTCTTCCTTGGTACCTGGTCTCAGTCCCATATTGGGAGTAAGCTTCTTTTTTGTTTGTTTGCTTTGGTTCCAGTTTTATCCTGATTTTTTATGCCTTCGGTTTATGATTTTCTGAATTATCGATTTTGGACTGTGTATTGGTATATGGTCATTGTCCATATTTGTCATTTTACGAATTTATTCATTTTTGCACTACGTACAGTTATTTTTGGGAATTCGTCGGTCAATAAGCGAAACTCTATGTTTTTGGATAAATTTCGATGGGCCTTGGGCTTCTTTTTTTGGTCCTTCCTACTTGGAAACTATAATTACATTAGATATGTTAAACATCTTCAAATTCAATGGCATCGTTTAAGAACAGATATCTTTGCAGCATTTGCCAGACATGCACATTTTGGGTACTTAACCCTCGTCAGTGTTACATGATTCATGTAATATATGAATAGTACGGTGTGGTTTGACGGCACCAATGAGTTAAAGAAGATCCTGACGAGAATCTCAACAGCACTCACAATAGAGCACAAAATTAAGCATCGACGAACCCCTAGCAAGCTAGATGTGGGATCAGGTGCCCGGGAGGAGTAGGCATCCCCTGTTGGCTAGCCGCACCCGCCGTCGATGTTTCAGTACGAAAATGAAAATGATATATAAAATCCATGTACTGTCTGACGTAATGTCTATATAGAAAGTGCTATGGCGACAATGTCAGGGAAATATATTCAAAACACTTACTGTCAAACCCCTCGCTGGGAACTTTTTTAGGAGCTCCACACGGCAAAGGGCATAAGTGTGACACAAATGAGTTAAAGAAGATCCTGACGAGAATCTCAACAGCACTCACAATGGAGCACAAAATTAAGCATCGACGAACCCCTAGCAAGCTAGAGGTGGGATCAGGTGCCCGGGAGGAGTAAGCATCCCCTGTTGGCTAGCCGCACCCGCCGTCGATGTTTCAGTACGAAAATGAAAACTACAACTACAATGTATTCTACGGTGCATTCCGCACTTACACCGGGTATTCTTTGTTAGATAAGTTCCCCTTTTTATTTCTGTGGATCTTTGTCGTTGTCTCTTTCGCATGAGAGGGATATGTTTTGTGTTTTTTTTTTCAGAATTCGTAAGCCTTTCGATTGTGGTTTTTGGAGTCTGGTTTCGGCCTTTGTGTTTGGCTTTCATTCACCACTGAGGTATAAACGCGCGGAAGAATTATGACAATCTTTTTTAGGTTTGGTAAGTAATATACATCTTCAGTTAAAGTCATAAAGTCTAAGTAAACCAAATGAGCAACCTCATATTTATAAATTTTGTGATACTACATTTGATAAATTATTCTGAAACTAAGGAGTATATCCCTCAAGGTATAGCTCTATCCTTAGCTGGCCCTTTGACACATGTTATCGATCAATTAGATAACTTCGCTCTCCATATTTTTAGGATACCTAATTTGTAATTATGAAGGGATGCAACTTCATATATGGATTAAGTATAACCAATCTAAAACCCTCTCGGTTATCATTCAAAACAAAGCTATGTTTCAAAATTCACCAATTAATTTCGCACATGAGAAAGTTCTTATTCCTCCAAACATGAATATTAGCGTCATTCTTTCTTGCAAATTAACTTATCAAGACCAAAATATGTATGGAATCCTATTATCTTCTTGAATTTATCAAAGAAAAGAAAAGCTATATTGTTTCTGAAGGCGTATATTTGTCCTAAATTCTCTCTTTGTCATTCAGCTTAGATTTTATTAAGAATTTTTCTCTTCCCACATTCA
Source organism: Pinctada imbricata (assembly GCA_033119305.1). Taxonomy (NCBI): domain Eukaryota; kingdom Metazoa; phylum Mollusca; class Bivalvia; order Pterioida; family Pteriidae; genus Pinctada; species Pinctada imbricata. The sequence goes on from VSWD01000005.1 coordinate 74,164,446, forward strand.
TTTTTGATTACCTCTATATCGGCCTAGGGTATTACAGATAGTATATTATTTGTTGAAGGGCGCATATGGTGCACTGAAATTACCATAGCACGATTAATGAATTGACGGACAGACAGATATACGCACAGACATACAGACTGAAAGAACATAATAGTTTCCGCCTTAATGGAAATAAGTGGACAACCGGACAAGTGGAGGAGTTGTGGAACTAGGTGAATCATCAGCAGGTGGGATGGTTGTGAGCACGTATTACGGATGACTACACCATTACCTACTAACGAGGTAGATGGCCGTTCTCATCCGATTGTTTTTAGGTCTTGTTCGTTAAGTGTTTTGATATTTTCTTTTTTGTTAGGTCTTCCTTGTCCTTTTATTGTGTCTCGTGCTAATACAGAATACGGAAGTATTATTGTGTCTCATGTTTAATATATAATACGGAAGTGTTCCAACTCTCTAACGAATAAAATCTATATTCAAAATAACTGGTCGGATGGTGATATGATGTTAACCTCCTTTAATGTCGATGACATTTTTGAATGAATTGAAAGTTTCCGAAATAGCCAGATGATATTCATGATGTCAAATTGATAAAGTGTAAAAACAAAGCTTCTTTCAGGCGACAGAACTGGGAAGTAGTAATTATTTCACTTCAAACATCCATGTTACAGGGAACGAGTTTAACTGCTCAACACTGCAACAGGATAAAAGTGTTTATATTAATAATACGGATGTGTTCCAACTCTTTACCGTCTTGAAGAAAATTTCAAACCAATTTATTATGCACCAGACACGTGTTTCCGATATTAAATCCTCATCAGTGATGCTTCCAGCCAAAGAGATTTTTAGAACCAACCAAATTCATTTTAGTAGCGCCTTCTGGTTATATTTTTTAATATAAATTCAGAGAGTGCGCAGCTCCAAATTTCCTGTAGGTTCAATTCAGTAGCATATTCAAATAAAATCTATCTTAGAAATAGCATTTGGTGCTAGGATCTTCAACGTCTTCAAATTCATTAGCATCACTTAAGAGCAGATAAATTTACAGAATGGACCAGACATGTTCTTTTAAGGCATTTAACTCTTGTCAGTGATCCTCAAAGCAAACAGTGAAATATTACCAAAATCTATGAAAATTATGTCCAAAATGTATCGAAATACGTAGCAAGATGGATGGGATATGATGCTACAGGACCAAGGCTTAAGAAATTTGTGGAAATTTTGTAGAAACAACCAACCGAAATTGATCGAACATGGCTACATGTTCCCTCGGGGATTCCTGGTCCACCAGCAGTGACACTCACCAAGTGGTACAAATATTAAATGTCTTCAAATTCATAAGCATCATTCAAAAACACTCCTTTAGTAACGATGACATTTTTTTAATGAAATAAGTTTCCGAAATAGCCAAATAATATTTATGATGTCAAATTGATAAAGTGTCAAAACAATTAAAGCTTCTTTCAGGCGACAGAACTGGAAAGAAGTATTTCATACACTTCAAAGCATCAATATCACAGGGCACGAGTTTAACATGTACCTGTTTTCAGAAACAACCGAAGTCCTGCTGAGGGTGCTATAACCGAGTCCTGTTGGAGCTCCCTTTCTTTATATAACAATCAATTGTAGCTCAGTAGTAGTCACAACTAATCAACTGTCTTCACTACACTTGCGTAAAGAAAAAGCAAAATTGGATAAAATAGAAAAAGACCCCCCCCCAAACAAAAATAATAAAACCAAAACAAGAGCATAACTCCGAAACTCTTTTAAATAAAAAAAAATGGAGAGAAAGATGCCAAGACATATTTTTGAAATAATACTTAGTAAAATACTCATGAAAGGAATAAGGAAAAAACCTTCTTGACTAGGGACACCTGACTAGTCAGCAGATCACAACATGTTAAACGCATGTCATAGAATGTTTTAGATCTATTTACATAGAATTTGTGTTACATATGGCTGCTGCGTTTAACTGTCTTGTTTGTGATGAACATTACCTTACAGTAAGAAGTTTTATATTTATACAAAAATTACGCGTCTATGGAGACCTCTGTGTTTCCGGTTAAGTAGGAGGGTTGTGCGCAAGTAATCCGGATAATCACACCATTTACTAAAAGCAGATGTCTGATGTCGTCTATGTGTCACTTTCTTGTGGGTTTGTTTCGTTGGGTGAGTGCAGTACTAAGAATGCTTGAGATCCTTCCCTTTTCTTTAAGAGCACATTCCATTCCATATGAATATATAGAGCAAGACTAACCGAAATCATATCCCTAGAACTAAACAAATCCAAAAACAATGAAAATAAAACTTATTATTTGTATCATTAAGTTTGATCTTTAATTTCATTGTGGAATAGAAAGATATAGCGACTTCCAAATGCATAAAGAAAAGTTTCAATCATGAAAAAAAATATTCAAATTTCAAATTTATTCTGAGAGAAGTCAAAATGTAGGATCTATTTTTACACTTGACCCTTGTAATCACCAGACCTGTCGCGTGAAATTAATGTCATGCCCTCTTTGTGATATTAGTGGATATTCCAAAATCTTAAATTAGGGTCTTACGCCACAAACATGTTATATATAAATTTTCATGAAAACTTATGAATGAGTAAATATTTAATGTACAACACTTCTTTAAAGTTTGGAAAGAATAATTGCATAGCAAAATTGACCGCTATTGAAAAATGGACTATCCATGGAAAGATGTAGAAACAGGGGAAGTCAAGTAAGATTTTAAGGCTGTTAAATGTAAAAAATATCATATATCCATAAAGATATTATAAAAGTGGTTTTTACTGTTTAAAAGAATGAGAACAAAAACTTGCCTTGCGAATATTATTATATAAATCTGCAATTACAAAATTAAGGAATTGTTAATCCAAAAGCGAATATTCTGTGAGAAAATCACTGAAACAACTTAAATACAGAAGTGTGTTTACAAAATCTAATGTGATCTTTGTTCCTTTGTCTTGCTTTATTCTAATTATCGTGACTATCATTTCCCTTCTCTTTACCACTAGGACATCCATATGATAATAGCTACTTTACCTCCTTTATTGTGGTATATTTAACTTTAGACTCTCTACAGTACAAATAGATTAATAGTTGGATCGATTTTCGAAAGTACAAAATTTAGAGAAAAAAGAAATTCGTAACATATGGAAGTGCTACTTAAAGGATTTGATTCGACAAGTTGTTATCCAATGAATAAATTATATAGAAATATGTCATTTTACTATTCCAAGAAAACAATATGCGCAATATGTACCACACAATTATATTATAAATCATGGGAATATTCCTATTCATGTCTCACTTTAGCAATTAAGCAGCTTAATGAGGTAAATATACCGTTTCATTTTCGTGTGTGTGAATAACCTGCATTTCTGACAAAAGTTTGGGATACATCATTCGGTTGGTTACAACTCATTGATCCTCCAAAACCGTTCTAACTTTGTAACATTTTTGGGCGCTTTCAAATTGAAAAAAAATCTGTGGGTGGTGAATTGGGGGAGAACATCAAATATGTATTCTTGTGCGAATGTTGTAATTATGTTATCAAAAGACATAGTTTTTCTAAAAAAAAAAAAAAATACAGCTTTTGGATCACCATGTTTTTTTTGTCTGAAGCATTTCACACTACTTATGCATTTAATTCGATCCAGAACAGTATCAGAAAGAACCCCATCTGAAAGCTCTAGATCAATTATGACGTCATAATAGAAACGACGACATTGGCGCGTTTTTCACAAGAACGTCAGCATAAGGTAACGTAAAAATAAGGGGGAGGGGGAAACAAAATCACTATAACTTAAAAACTGATGGTCAAATTTCAATAGGAACTTATTGGTGTTTAACTTGATGTATAAAGAAAATTTTATCAAGTTTTTATGGAAAATAAATGATAGGGTTTCAGATAAACGGACTTTATTTTTAAAAGTTAACAACTCAATGATGTCCTGAAAATAGACATTAATTTATCTCCTTTCGATAATTTCTTTTAAAAGTCTTAGTGATCATTTATAATTCTATACACATCCTATTGCCCACATCATATCTATATGAAAAATACAGTACTTGTTAATTTTCTGCTCTACAGAAGTTCTGTAACTGTTTCTTCGTTCCCTAAAATGTGTTCATTTTAACGTCATATTTACGGTCAATTTTGGGGTTTTTATGGCATATAGCTTCAAAAATGATGAAACTTTACATATAGAAAAAGTATGTTTCAATTTTTAACTTTTATTTTTAATTTTACTTTTAAGGAAAATTAAATTATAGGATCGTTTTAAGTCTGGCTGTTCTGGACATCCTTAATAAGACTACTGATTAGTATGAAAGTAACTTATTATCTATAAATTTTGCTAATATAATGAATTGATTATATTTACCAGAAATATGTCGTTCTTATATTGACCAAAATGTTGTAATTAGCAGAATCTGTGGAAATAACAGTTAAATATACATACTTGCTAGCAATTTAAGAGATATGTAAGAGATTCAATAATCATCTTCACAAATACATGTAGCGATTTTCAAAAGGAAAATACGTTTTCTCCAAATACCACCAAAGTCATAAATGAAATATCAATTATGAAAATATTACTCTAGAAAAAAGTCATCAATAATTGATTACAAGTTAGTTAGGGGCAATTTATATTGTTATACTGAAATAAGAGTTTTTAATTGAAAACAAAGGTTTCTGTATGAAATCCATATATGGAAGCTTTTTTTTTCAGGAAAAAACAATACAAGGCATATAATATTTGAAAGGGTACACTTTACAGTTATCTTTTGAATCATCAATGAAGGGACATAGGGAATGCTTTGGAACTAAGCAGCAGACAAAATTAGATTTTCTTGAAATATCTGTGAACTTTTGCAAAAAAATATATTTCTTATATTGAATAGGTAAGATGATATCCAATTTGTACGATTGGAACGATAATTTAGAAATATTCTTATCCTAATTCCATGACACGACATTATTTCATTTTTTTACTTGAAACGTATTTTTCAAAAATATGATCTTTAAACGGCACCGCAAGAACACGATGTCACCAAATATAATAAATTTCAAATCTATACTCTCTTGAGATTGTCCATTATGATAGTGTTGTCCTTAGTGCTCCTATGGTGTGATGGTATCGTCTCCGTCTGCCTGTCCACTTTTTGTCTGGTGAGACTATGTCCTACTACTTTCACTTTCGGTGATATCATCACTATCTTTGTTTTGTTGTAGTTTGTTTAATATTTCATAATTAAAATTATTTCAATTTTTTAAAGACCTATAAATTGTGTATTTTCTTATTATGTTTTTGTATTTAATTCATTGACGCATGTTCTGTAAAATGATTACTCATCAGTGATACTAAAGTCAAAAATATTTTAATAGACAAATAAGCCAAAATAAATCGGGTAACATAACTTGATATTGACATTTTTTTACCAATGGTAAGGCAGAGGTTACCAAGACATACATTCATAAATATACAGTCGAACCTGTCGCTGCGGTAATTCGTTTTCTACGGTCACTCCCTGTCAACGGACACTTTTTACTTCCCCCAGCACTATTTGGTATATAAAAGTACCTAGATAAACGGCCAATGTCGTAACGCGACCAGCGGTCAACAAAATTCTGACAAAAATTGCTTCCTTGACTGTTTTAACAGAAAAAGTAAATTTGTTTGTTTGAATGATGGATATCTATTAGTAGAAATATTAATTTCAATACAATTATTACACGAATATGCAAAAATCTAGGACAGCCAGACTTAAATAAAGATCCTATCATCTAATTTTCCTAAAAATTATAAATGTTAATAATGGAAACATACTTTTTCTTCATGCAAAGTTTATTAGTTTTGAGGCTACGAACGTCATATATACCAATTGAAATCCCCTAAATGGGTCGTAAATGTGGCGTTTAAATCAACACACTCTAGGGAATGAAAAACAGTTACAAATTTTCTTAAGATGCAGAAAAGTGACAAGTACTGTTTTTATTTTCGTTTTGGTATGATGTGGGCAATCGGATATGCATAGAATTATAAATGATCACTGAGAGGTTTAAAAGAAATTATCGAAAGGAGATGAATTAATGTCTTTTTAAAGAACATCTTTGGGCTAATTTTCAATAATTAAGTCCGTTTATCTAAAACCCTATCGTTTATTTTCCGTAAAAACTTGATATTTTTTCCTTCATTTGTCAAATTAGACACATTGAAATTTGACCGTCAGTCTTTAAGTACTTGGAGTTATTTTGTTAAATACCCCTCCCCTTATTTTATTTCATCTTAAGCTCGATTTCATGCGGTACATGTATTTTTGTTGCGTGATTCTTAAAAACAGAGCTACAATGGTCCTTACCTCATATTCTATCACTCGCTTGTTAATTATGAAATAAGATATAATTTTTATCACATACATGTAATGATATAGTTTTTGATTCTTAATTTCTTCCGGCATTCATTTCGCAAAATATGCCATAAATAATTAATTCAGTAGTTAGAATAAGTATTCTCTCTCAAAAACATTCGGTAAAAGTAAATTTAAAGGGAAAATATGAAAAAATATTGGATTATGCAATTTTAATAATTTCGTTAGATTAATGCAATCTATAGAAAAAGTTGCAGTGTGTAAGGAAAAGGACAATGAGAGGGCGGTCACGTACAATATACAAACACGTGTTAATTTTTCCGGCAACAATACAAGTATGTTTATCATATGATATATATTATGTGAACGCATCTTGTGATTTAAGAGAAAGGAAGAAGACCCAGTTTCCAGACTCATTATCATAAAGAGTCTATGCTGAACCAAATACCTATGATGAAGCATAATAGACACTTTTCATGCTCGCGGACATTGCACTTCGGACATCACACTTCGAAGAGACAATGTCACAAAAATGAATTGTTAATTTATCCCAAAGAAACTCGAATACTTTTTTTTGAGAAAAAATTGTTTTCATGTGTTTATATATACATGTATATATCTCTTTAGCTCCATTTTGTCCATTGTGTGTTCTGATTTGACTATTTTTATTACTAACATCGTCATTCCAAAATGGAAGTAACCGGATGTGATATTTCTGCCGAATTGAAGCGACGGGTGTTGCATGCAAGCAGGAGATGCTGACTTTCCCTGGGCACCTGGTCTCACTACTTTATTAGGAGTTCCCTTCTTTTCATGTGGTGGAGGTTTTATTTGTTTGCTTTGGTTCCTGTTTTATCCTGATTTTGTGCTTCGGTTTGTGATTTCCTGAATTATCGATTTTGTACTGTGTATTGGGATATGGTCATTGTCCATATTTGTCACACATGATTTCTTTCATACCGAATGCGAAGTCCGAAGTACGTCAACTTGAAAAATGTCCAATAAGAATCACGCTTAAGCACAAGAAGATGGAAATGTTCCAACTCGTTACCCTCTTGAACAACGCTTTTAACCAATTTACAATGTACCAGATACGTGTTTCGGTTAGTAAATCCTCATCAGAAGTACTTCAAGCCAAAGTAGTTTTCAATACAAAAGCATAGTTAAATAAAATCTGTGACCAATGTGCCATTGGAGGGATGGCGCTAGGATGTTAATGTCATTTGATTTTGATATATGTAACTTTAGGATGAAATGACATTAGGAGACAGAAATATCTTGTCACACACAAAAAGTATACCGACGACGATATCATACGGACGCTTGAGTTATTGTTGGACACTATTTTTGTTTTGTTTGGAGGAACCGTATTCAAGCAAATAGTTAACATCCCCATGGGCACCAATTGCGCCCCACATTCTTGCGGATATATTTTTATATTCATACGAAGCTTACTTGATCCAGACCCTATTCTCCACTGGGCGAAAGCAGCTCCGCATCTTAGTCCATGCTGCAAATGTATCTGCTCTTAAGACATGATATTTCTGAACTGAGGAACTTCAACGATTTTCTGAAAACCATATTAAACCATAGGATTACATATAAATCAATCGTTTGTGAAGAAAAATTAATAGGTCAGTGATGAAAATCAATACTTCTGCTTATTTGGAAAATAGGGTAAAATGCTTGAAATTTGTTGCTAATAATAGCACATTTGTTATGAAAATACAAAATGTACTAAAATGCACTCATTTCATTTTAATTCTAGTTTCATTTGTTAACATACTATAAAACAGGTTAGAAACTTTGTATAAAACGTGATTTTGATAAAGTTTCACTCTGGGTACCAAATTCGCAGATTATTTAAATTTTTCTCGATTTTATACAAAAATTACAAAAATCATCTAAGTTTAGGTCAAAAAGATACTGAATGTCAACGATTTTTTCAAAGACACAGTAAAATGTGCTCCTGAGAAAGACTGAGAAAATATTGAAGAAAAAGTATATGTCCGTGTTGAAACAAGAGAGTACAAATGTTCAAGAATATTGCTATTTTGTGGTTTTCATGAAAAGGGTCAGAGCGGTAAAATTTGCCTTAATTTGGGTGGAATTCAAACAATTTGTAATTTTTCCGTATCCATCATCTCTACCCTATAAAACAGTTTACGTCAATTATATTCCAAACGCAAGACGAAATTCATGGGTTATTACTTACGTAAGAAAATCCGAACTGTTCAAACGAGTACCTCCAGCTCAATTTTTATAGAAATTACCGCCAAGCATTTTCTAACGGATACTTCATTCAGTTTAGATCAAATTTTCAAACTTATCCGCCTTTCGAAATGTAATGAATTAAATTCTTCAACAGAGTTAGAAATGATAAATTGGTCATAATAAATTGAAATATCAATATAATTCAAACTCAATGAGTGCTTGAACAGGAGATGCACAAGAATGGTCCTAAATCGTGACCAATGACGCACCTTAAATGATGCTATTGAATTTGAAGACGTTTTACATTCAATCGTACCTACAGATACATAGATGACGTCTTGTCCATTCGATCTTTTAAGGATAACCTTCATGAAATCCTCATGAAGTAGAGATCAAGAGATGAAATCAACTTTTGGTTACGATATTTCGATGTACCTTTAAGCTAAATGTTACTAGAAGTGGTGGTTAATTCATACATATTCTATACCGGATCAGTAGAGTAATAAACCCTTTACTTACCAATGATAACGTTTTAGTTATAAAAATTGAAGTAATTGATAAGATTGAATTTCATGTTTGGTAGACTGAATACTGTTGAAATTTTATGTATGTAAGGAAAAATGAATCAATATATATTCATAAGAATGAAGGATCTTTTTTATGATTTTATGATGATGTTTACAATTCGAAAAATTGAAGTATTACAATAGTATTACAAAACTAACTCGAGCTCTGTAAAATCTGAAAAACAGAACGAAAAAAAAAAATACAGTGAAATGAAAATAAGTCCCATATAAGTTGGAGGTATCTCTTACTTTTTGCTAAATTCCTGAGTGTAAATACCTTAAAAATGATTTTTATTAAGAATTATCTTTTCATTGAATTCGATTGGATAGTATTTTCTATTTATTTTTTTCGCACTGTAAACAGCCTCCTTTAGTAATGCAAATGGTTCTGGATTTTCAGTATCAATATGAATGGACGGAGAGAGCAGAATATGTTCCAACCACATGCAAACCATGAATGTCGTGGGCATAGCTCAGGATGGCATGGTAATTTACAGGTACATACTTACTGTCCTGTTCACTAATTCCAGAGCACCTTGTTTTCCCGGTTTTCTCTAAAATATGATAATGTCATCTTCCAAAAAGATATCAATTTTATAGTACTCCTTTTGTCGTAACAGAAAATACCATTGTTTTGGCTGTGCGTCAGTTCAGTTAGAAATAGGACGGAAAATGAAAAGTCTACGGGGATTTTCTATAGCAAAATCGCTGAAAATGTGTGACGTCGGAGGCTTTGACGTCACTGTTTACTATTGTTGACACGGAGAACAATATGGCGGCGGCTTGAAATTAACATCGGAATTCCCCGTAAACATTTTATTTTTACATATTGCGCTTTGAAGGCGTCTGATAGGGTAAGTTGAAGTTAAATTCCAGTTACGACTAAAGGAGGTCGATTCTCGGAAGCAAAAATTTATAACAAAATTCTTTGGACGACAGAATAAATCGCCAAAACAGGGTGCTCTGGATTTAGTGAACAGGACAGTAAGTTTAAATTGATATTGTAAACCAAGAAAGTGTGTTCTTGTTTTATTTTCAAACTTGTTCCAATTCTTAGGATGCAAGTTCAAGACAGAAGGAGTATTTCCAAAAATATTGCATGTCAGCGGTTAATCATTTTATTATAGATTGGATATTTTTTACATATCATGTTTTCCAAATGATCTACTCGCTGTCTGCATCAACAGTATTTCAAACTTGTTCAAAGAAATAACACGGACAAATGTTAAACTTTTTCAAATTCAATTGCATCATTTAAGAACAGATCAATTTGGAGCATGGGCCAGACATGCACGTTTCGGATACTTAACTCTCGTCAGTGATATTTATGAATTCGCATTTGAAACTGCAGTGTATAACATAAACATAGAACTTAAAACATGATTCATTGTCTTTTAAGCTCATATATTATGTAACATGAACCTTTCGATGACAATCTAATCTAGTCAAGCCACTTAAATGAGGAGGTCCCTTGAAATGTGAAGAAAACGTGCACATAGACTTTGCTTAAAATTTAAACTTGTAAACAATGTTATGTCACATATATAATATATTGAAAGCACGTTTTTGTTCCGTATGTTGCTAATTTTAAACATAGACAGGAACAAAAGAAATACCTACTTGTAGAACTTGGTCTAATCATATGACTATCACGATAGTCACGTGACCGATTCATCAGCCCCAAGAGGATGTCCAATACGGATGCCCACACAAGAACTTTATTTTTGCGAGACAAGAACAAGAGGAACAGTAATAAATTTGAATGTAACGCAATGTTGCTTTCAAGATATTGATTTTTTAACTCGATTTATTATGGGCAAAACTTTAAGGACGCGATGGAGACCAAAAAAAAAAAAAAACAAAAAAAAAAAAAAAAAAAAAAAAAAACAAAAGACGGAAAAGCAGATAAAGAATGAACACGAGTTAAAAAGAACAATAATGATAATTGACGGCCGTCAAGCGAAAACCACCCTTATGTGAAAAATATGGCAATTTTATTTTTCAACGAATTACGATAGAACATTTCATTCTTAACAAAATGATATATGATGTGTATGTATACGTCATGGATAAATGCCATAAATATTCTTTGAAAACTTTGGCATGACGTTACGCGACGTTTTAGCTAAGAATCTGACGACGTCGAAGTTATGGTAAGACGACGTCATACCTCAGTGCATATATCCGGTACAAATATGTGATATATCAAATGCATACATATATTTCACTTGATGATATATTGACATTCTATGCATGTTTATTTCAGGAATACCAGGATGTAGATCTATAAATTGTACTTGGATCTCGCATCATGTCCTCTTGTTATACATGTTATTATTTACGTTGGTCCATTCACAGTTTTTGATACCCGTACTTGGCAATATAATAAAGATTAGAAAATGTTATTTCGCATAATAAATGTTGAACAACACAAAAATGCTGATGTTTTGCCTCAACAGCGACGATTCGCCGGAATCCCGTATATCTAAGTACTTAACTATGAATTTTTCGCGAAAAGTGATTATCCTCGCCATTATCCTTACATTTACAAGTATTCTATCTAAATAGTACTTTAAAATAACTGTAATCTCAACAGCCCATATTTTTTTTCTATCAATTTCAATTTGTTTTAAAACAAAACTTTCGAATAAAAGACAACCGAACATTTTATATCAAATGTTAGATTTTTTATAGATACATAAGATTTGCATGTTTTATGTCAACATTTTGGAGTCATTTCATTTACTAATCACACGTTTGCGCATGGACATTTTCATTTAAATTGTTGTTTTATTTTTTGCTAGCCCTATTTGTTCTATATACTATCAGAAATTTCAATCTATCTACACGTGTCAAAATTTTGGGAGGAGGGGGGGGGGGGCTGTTAAGATCCTACCAGTTGTACTGTTCTCCTTACTAGCAATTTCATTTCTCTCTTTCTTCTTTTTTTTTATGTTTGTTACATATAATACATATAACTACAATCTTTCCAAACAGCGACATTTAGGAATATAGTATGCGAAATCCAAGCTTTGCTTCGCAGGCGACACAAAAAACCCTGTGATATCGAGCACATGTAAGAAAAGTCAAATCAAACAAAATCAGAATCTTTCTTTTTTCGATGAGTTTTGTACGATTATATCCTTGTCATGAGAATTTTTCTTCTCTTCACCTTTTTGAATTGTTGTTCATTTCAACAGAAAACGACACTATAGGATCTAGAATTTTTCTCAAGGTTGGGGTTCATCAGGGGAGCAGCGTATGATTTTGAAAAAATCAATTTGATAAAAATAGGATAATCAGTTCGGCTAATTCCAGGATAGTCTGACCTCACAATCCCCTAGATCCGCGCTTGAAACTTAATTTTAATTTTCTTTCTTTTAATATGTCGCTTCCTTTATTAGCACATGGATTCACTGCTCACAGATTCAAGTGAGGTCGCCGTCAAGATGCACGACCTTCAGTGTTTTGTTTATTTCTGTTCTGAGTCACTTGATTTTTCTCAAAACGCTTTCTCATTCCCTCTATATACGAAAAGTTTAACCTAATTTCAAGGTTATTCCTCTCCATTTATTAATGATTGCAATAATTGCATTTTTATCATATTTTCATACTTCAAAACTAATTCATTTTTTTTAATATTTTTTTGAGTGAAAAGATAAATAAAAGAATTTTGTGGAGAGTAGTTTTTTGCTTTATCTCATTTGATTGTTACACTTTTAGTTGATGGTTTATTCAAATCTTCAATGGTCATATTAGGGGAGGGGCTAGGCGGATTTGCTTGTTTGATTATTATCAGACGTGAAGTGCACAAGGTCGGAGAAAATCCAAATCAGATATGTATGGTTGTTTTTTACATCTTAATTTTATGTAAATTATTAACATACACCCCCCCCCCGAAAAAAATACATAGAAAGGAAGAAGAATACTATCAGTTTAACATTCGCATAATATACAACGTCACATTAGGGGAGTCTTCCATGTGCGACACGTGGAGTCGGTCCCGACGCGGACTCGGATATTATACCATGTTTCTCCAAACTTCAAATTGCATAGAATGTGGTGATTTGTAGATACATAATTTAATATCGACATGTAAGTCGGTCGTTATTATAGAGGTCGCCACTTGATGTAGCATCACTTTTCATGCACATTAGAAAAATTAAAACATGTTTTGTAGTAATATAGACACACAGTTAATGAAATTAATCTCTCCCTCTCTCTTATACACCTTCTACATGTTCTACATGTGTAATAAAAACAAATAGAAGTAGAGCTCATTCATGGATAGGTATTTTATTTCAGGGTCCAACCCATCAAAAGGGGGCGGGGTTCAACCTTGATGTTAAACGCCCCATCCCCACCTCCTAGATTCGCGCCTGTAATTTTAAGTATACTATAAACCTAAAGGCCCGGTCACACTGCGCTTTACGGCTTGATCACGGCCAAAAAACGTTCAAAAAAGGTCACCCGTGAAGCAGACGTTGTTGTACGCTTTTAAGACGCGCTACAGACGATTTGTAGACGTGCTAGGACGCGGTAAAAAATCTGAACGGCGTTGGACGCGGAAAGAAGTTTTGAACTGCTCAAAATTTTATACCGCGGACAACCACGGACAGTGTACGCGGTAAAGACGCACGCGAAACACACGTGATAATTCGTGTTACGACAGTGATTAAGACTTGGAGAAGACGCGGTAAGACGCGAAAGATTAAGCGGTCTATCACGGTCAGAGCACGGCCATTGCACGGGTGTTCCGCGTTGGTATCACGGGTAAAAGCGTGTGTATAACGTCTTATCACGAACGCGTTTAGTTTTAGACGTGGTTGGACGTTTTTAGCCGTGCTTAGGCAGTGTTTCAGCAGTGGAACAGCCGCCGGCGGTCATATCCCGTGCAAAGCACAGTCATTGCAAAAATTACCACGTACGACCACGTCCAGAAGATTTTTGAACGTGATATGGACGTGGAGTGCAGTGTGACCGGGCCTTTAATCTTTTTCAATCGTTTAGTGTAGTCCTTGGTGGCAGATGATGCCTCTTTCCATTCTGAGGACATGATAAGGACTTTAAGTTTAGATTTTCAATTTCAAGTATGATAATTGTACTGTCATATAGCATTTATAGCTTCATTTATTTCTCATACTTCTCTTTTTTAATCAAAACGCTATTCTTTTTTTCTTCTGCAAACGATAGATTAATTTTGTGAAAAATGGTCTTTAGATATTTATGAGACTGATTACAAACCACTCTTCGAACACTAAGTATTTTAATTAATGTGAAGTATACATCTTGTATATCAAAATAAATCGAGGATCAAATATATCCTAGGCCGTTTCGGATCCGCGATTTATAAATGATGTTCAGTACTACAAGACAAAAAATAAAAGGAGAAGAAGAAGAAGAAATGTGAAAACATACGGTCTTTGCAATAAAAAAAATGTTGAACTTTGAAAATGGTTTTTCCCCTGAACGTGTACGGGTCCAGTTCGTTGGTCACGCTGATTGCGGTAAAAAAAAATGAGAAAAGAAATCCTTGTTTTAATATCAATTAACTCATCACTAAATTGTCAGAAAAGGATTTCAAAACGTACTTTTAAAGTCATAAAAGTAATAGGCTATTACATTGTGTGGATTATGATTTATTGATGACTTTAACGTCCGCGTAGTTGAAAAGTTATCGCAACACGTAACGCGAAAAATACGCGAAATTGACGACGTCTTTACAGTCCGATTTCTCTTTTTGACGTCATAGACAGATAAGGGTGGTTTTCGCTTGACGGCCGTCAATTATGATAAATACTACGAATAAATGTAATGAGTAAAAGGGGGAAACAATGTTTTACGAGAAATTGACTATCACCTATTGAAAGAAGAATTTGCATCAAAAATATAAATGAAGAAAAAACTTTTGATGTACATTTTAAATATGAAGAGTTTTTATGAACTATCTTACAGGTTCCGAATACAAAGCAAATGCCATTCAAAGCTCATTCCTGTCCTGGATTCACCAGACAAACCATTTACGGGATTAATCAAATGAGTGGAAGCGCCCCGATATCTTTTTCTGCGACACACAATGACTTGTCATCTGGATACAGTAGCCCATCTAGCAGTTTTTCAGATCAGGTAATTTAATATATGTCATATTGATTTTATGTGATATTATATCAGAATGGTCCTTTCTCAATGAACGGTGTCTACCAGTACAGAACTATATTCCTGAGTTTATAATATTAATATGGATTCTATGTAAAAACCTAAAAAATCAGACATGTTTGGCCACGACATGTCTCATATTTTGGATATCTTTTGTGTATTAGGTAAATATGATGTCCTCAGAACGAATTGACCTTCCATTTTTTCTCCGACGTTCCGTTGCCATGGTAACCAAGGTTTTGTATAAAAACACATTTAAACAAGGCATTTTTATGCATCCCGTTATCATGGAAACAAATGTTGAATGTATATGTAATTTTCCGAAAAGATTATTTAAATCCTCTTAAGTTGATACAATTTGATTTTTCGATGCTCCCTCTTTCTGTGTGTCATGTAAATTTGCTTCAATTTCAAGAAAAATTGCTTATTTAAAATGAGCCGTTTTCGGCCCATTTAGGCCTTATTTTACCTATATTTTACTTACTTTTGACAAGAGTAATAATGCAATTGCACAAGATTTGAAATACAGTTGACTATTTCCTGAAGAGTATTATCCTTGGACTTCATGGAAATCGAAGGAAATTTATCTAGAAGTGAGATTTTTCTGTTTACATGCCTTTGAAATAGGTTACCATGGCAACATTTGGTACGAAGATGTAAATACCTGTCATAAGTAAAAAGCTATTTGCTACAGATGTATGCCTGCTATTGTTACAAAACTTGATATGTAGATGTATTAAAGACCATTTGATGCTATCATGACCTTGAGAAAATGTCAAGGTCATTTGCACAATTTTCAAGGTCATTAAAAAATTATGCTATTTCCAGGCCAAATTTTGTGTTTTTTCACTAAAAAGAGACATGATTAACAGTAAACAGTATGGAAGCTTGGCAAAACAATCAATTATCAGTAAAAGTATGATAAATGTATTATTTGTTGGGATGAGTATCACATTTATCAGAGTCCAATGAAGACCCAAAAAAGTCACATATTTTACGAGAAAATTTTAGAAAATCGCAATTTTATGCTCTTTTGAAAGTATGTCATACATAGAAGTGAAATACAATTTAACAAAATTGTGATGAATTCTACTTCTTTTGATCGGTTGTTCAACTGCAGATATTCAAAATCAAAATATCTAATGAAATAAGTTAGAGAAATCAATTTCAATTCATTGGAAATCCTGATTTTTGTCTTAATTTTAGTATAAAGTTAGAAATGACCTTGAGATTTGGACAGATGACCTTGAAATGATTTGAAGGTCAATTGATAATGATAAATATAATTTGTATACTGGTATGCTATTTCATAATCATAGGACTCAAACATGAGGAAAAACAATGTTTTTAAATATGCGGTATATGGTAATATTTATTCCAAGTTGCTATAGCAACGGATTTTGATTGGCATTCATGACAAAATGGTGAATTTCACCATAGATTTTATTTCTTGATTTTTTTTCCAGCTATAGACATTTATTTTGGCAAGGTGATGCTAAATACCCATAACATTCACCGAATAATGGTTTTCAATCTTCAAAATAATCAAATACAGGCAAAAAATGACCCTAAAATTAGACCTTATTTTTGCTAAATTTTCACATAATTTGACTGAATATCAACAACTACCTGATAACCCCCTCCCCGAAAAAGTTATTCTTGTCAGAGTTAAACTAACAAAGAGAAGTTTTTGTGTTCTTAAAGTAAATTTTGACCATGGTTTCCATGGCAACAGAATGCCACAATATGTCTTATCTCTCATATTTATGGGGGTGTCAAATAGATTGACCCCGTTACCATGGCAACCGTTGTTAAAATATTACAATATGGTTTGTTTTCATTGTTTTTACATTAAGTATGATAATTACAGAATTTTCATCAAAATCCATGACATGTCGCGGCCAGCTGTTTTAGGTTTTTACAGAGAATCCATATTAAATGTTTTGAATTACGTACAATACTTACTTGTGCGCATGTAATCCGGATAATTACACCATTTGCTTTTAACGTGTCACATGGTCGTCCTTAGTTGGTATCGATTGCCCATAGGTATTTTATGTGTAATTTTTTGTGTTTGGCGCTTTGAAGTCGTCTTTGATGACTGGTCTTCGATAGAGATATTCAATCTATATTCAAAAAAATTATTTGAACATTGGATGTCGCTCGTTATTTTATCTCAATTGTGTTTTGTTCTCTTGAACTGAAGAATACTGAGGGTATATCCTATGTGCATAATTTTGCTGCTTCACCTTCCTTCAAGAATAGACAATCAGTACCCGAAAAGGAACAAGAAAGGAAAGCCAAGCACACGGAAGGTATGTATGTTGTATGTTATTTTATTGCCTTGATCTTTGTCATACAACGTAAATCCGTTTTCAGGTGTTGATATTCTTATGAAATGAATCTTATATTTTTTTCCGTTGATGCAAGTATCTCCAGAAAACTTGGACGGAAATTTGCATCAATGAAGCGCATTGACAGGTGAAAAAGTTTTCCGTCCAGATTTGTCTGGTGATACTTGCATCTACAGAACAAATACAAGATTCATTTCTTAAGAATATCAACACCTAATCTCTTATCTTTTCTTTTTTTCTACTCATGAAAACCTGAATATTCTTAAATTTAATAACTATCTAACCCAACACTATGTTCCGTAAGTTTGGGGTTTGTGCAGTGATATAACAGCCATCCAATAGAAAACAAGTTATGGCTGTCGCCATGATTCAAACAGCGAACAATCGTTTCCCTTTACCTTTGAAATGAAATCACGTTTCATCAAACTCCACGTGCACAGTACATTATTGAGTAAGCCGAAAAGAGTTGATACCCTTGAAATTTAAAGCAAGCTTCAATATCTTTGCAGGTACGAGCCGATTCGTATTTGAGGGAATCCCCGGTTCTAAAAATAGTACTATAATTAAAAGTCCGTGAATAATTTGTTGATTGATGTATCAACAAAATTTCTCAACCAACAGAACATTCATTTCTTAAATATAACATTGGAAATTAAATGATTTAAGGTAATCAGAACAATTTTACCTTCGTAGCAATATACAAGGTGTTTTACAATTTATTTTAAGCATCAACATATTGTGTTTTGCACTGTTGAATCATCAAACGCTTTCAAATAGAATTCGAACATTCCTCTTCAATGTTTCTTTTTTACAGTTGAGAAGAAAGAAGAAAACAGATAGATGCTTATATTAAAGAGCTCTTGACACTCCTTCCTAATTCAAAAGACCCGTGAGTTTAGATTTTTTTTCCTAAAAAACGAAGATTTCTTTCTAAACAAAAGGATATCTTATCATTCTGCATACTTAATTTGCATGCCAATTTTACTCTGTTGCCAATATTTCCCTAGTTATATCGATTCAACACAAAGTGCGTCACACTATTTTTTGTATGTATGTGGATACACAAAGATAATGTATTTTTTCAGAAGTACTTTTATAGAATAAATAAATTCAAAGATGAGTTATTGTTGGGAATGTCTGATCCGTCTCATCCATTCTGATTTTCTTTCATTTTTGCTTGTTCTGTCATTTTTTGTATATTTGCTGCCCATTCAAATTCGTTATTGTTAAGAGTGGCCGATATTGCTACTTAGTTTGTTAGGGATCTTGTTCTTTTTTAATCAAAACTTGCCTTTAAATGGACACTTTTAATATTTGTCAAGCCTAATTAACAAAGAGAACCTATTTTCAAAGTTACAGTACACGTACTGACAACATCAATCGGGAGCCGCAACAGGTCCATTAATATTGTAATCGTGTCTTAGCGGGTGTGTTGCATTTTTCCTTCTTATTGGATCCACGAGGTCTGATTGGTATGTTGTAAGCCTCGGTTTTCTGGGATGCAGAAGGTATTCTGCTGATAGATTATTTCCAAAAAGGACATACAATGACAGATTCTATGCTTCACTTCTGACACAGTTACGGGAAAATATTAAACTTAAGCACCGTGCGAATTCACTAGTTAAAGGTGTGTTGTTCCATCAGGACAATGCTCCTGTTCACAGGTCGGTCTGTCGCTGTCATGGCTGCCATTCATGATTGTGGCTTTAATTTGACTGAGCATCCGCCTTATACACCTGATCTTGTTCTATCAGACTTTCATCTATTCCCAAAGTTGAAATCAGCTATTACTGGCACCCAGTGCCAGTCCGATGATGACGTCAAACTTGCAGTGGATAGCTTTCTGAACAGTCCAGATAAGAAGTTCTTTAAAAGTGGTATTGAGGCCCTTAAACACTGGTGGCAAAAGTGTGTAGATAGTGAAGCGGATCATGTAGAAAAATAATGCTAAATGTTTGATAAAATTCAAATCGTTCAATACGAGGCTCACCTCGTAATACGTGAAATTTGGAAGGCATAACTCTGTCCTTTGCTGCTTCTTTGGTATGAAGTTGAAGTTTTATTTAGAATTTCACTCTTCATTATTGCAATATTTTGATTACATATGATACATTACTTGTTAAAATGCTTATATGGTGCACTGAAAGTTTATACAATAAAACCGATATTTAAGTATTGATAATATAACATTTTGACAGTTTTGACAATTTCACAAGACCTGGCATTTTTTCCAAAGACAGCTCTTTGACAACAGAATAAGTACACATCGTTAATCCAAGCAGTTGATATGTGTTTTAAAATAATGATTACCACAGTAAATCCTTTTTCCAGAAGTATGAAAAGATCCAAAGGTAACATTCTGAAATGGACGGTTGAGTATGTCAAGGAACTGAAAAGTGATAAAGATAAAATACCAGGGATAGAAACCCGGATTTCAGACCTAGAAATACAGAATAGACTGCTTCTTAAAATCATTGGGGTGAGTGTGATCTTTCATTTTTTAAGATTTTAATTGAAAATCTCGGTGGAAGTAGCAAAATAGATCCCCAAATATGATGATAGATTAAATACAAAAAGTTTGGTTACATGAATGGCAAATTTAAGAACGAAAGGAAAAAATAAAACAAAAATCTTGTTATGAGAATAGGAATTCTGAAACATTTACCTTCATTTTTTTTATTTTTGAAAAAGATAGTTTATATAATTCAAGAGCATATATGATTGTTAAGTTCTAACTAATCATATATGTTTCAGGAGTTAGAAAAAACTCTGAGAGAGCATGGTGTGATTCATGAAGTCGACATGAAGCAACTGTCTTCCGAAACGTCTTCATCGCCGACATATCAACCCTCAGCAAATAATTGTATACGTCCATTTGATAGAAGAGTTGATGTCATGGGGACGTTTTCACAATATCTTAGCGATGGCAAAATATCTTCCGAAAAGAGTATCAACATGACGTCATCACAACCTGTGATTCACGGATTCTATCAAAATATTGCGTCTCTAAAACATGCCACCCAAGGACCAAATTACAACCTGACTTCTTTACAACCTGATATCCAGGGATTTGATCACATCCAACCATCTCTAAAATCTGAAATCCAAGAATCTTATGAGAATATGATGTCTCTACAAAATGACAGCAAGGTGTCTAACCTCAATCCTACTTATCTACAGCCTGACATCCATGGATCAAACCACAACCCAATGTCACTAGAAACTGGTATCCTGGAATCTTTTCAGAACAATGTGATAGGACCACAGGGATCATGGCAACAAAGTCAGAATTTTTTAATTCCGGAAAAAGGCTTTACTTCTCAAAACCATTTCACCAGAGACCAAAATTATAGCTTATATCAAAGAGATCTCGACCCAAATGCCCAAAATACCATACAAAACTCAGAAACAACTTCAGTAAATTCGATGGTTACAACAGAGCAATACACCAGTTTCCAAGATCTTTTCCATTCAGCTGGATAAATATTTCGTGTGACGACCTCATTAATTTCAAACAACAAATCAAGAATAACCAAATCATGAACATGTCAGAGTATGGATGTAAGAACAAATGGGATGAAATGGTGGTTCAGTTGTGGGATTCATATTGTTTTGTATGTACATTAATTGTGATTTGTGATTGCTGATTTTGGTTCGTATTTGACTTTCAATTATTCAATGAACATAAACACAAGTGATACTATAAATCATCATTATGTTTTAAGCATTGCGATATGAGTGAAAGTTTTTTTTGACATTTTACTGTTTATTTTCAGGCATTATATTTATTTCAATTTCTTTCAATGATCTCATTATTCCTATGAAATCCATTTGTATTTTCATTGTATACTATCTTTTTTCTTCTTTTTTTAAAATTTGTAATTGCATAAAAGTTTGTTTTTGTTGATTGTGTTTATCAAATAATAAAGCATAAAAACAACCTTATAGAAATGGAGAGATACTTCTACAACCAGATTGTAATCGCAAAATATATGTACATCTTTCGAAAATATTTATATCACTTGTTCTGAATATGAACTCAAAATAATCGTTGCTTAGCAAAATGTAGATAAATTGTGATGTACATCATAAAGAACCAAAATCGTTGATTCAAAAGTCAAAATCTGACAAAAAGCATAAACAAGTAATGAGTATATCGTCTGATCAGGTAAGAAGGAGATACCTAATATGACAATAATACAATCATCAAAGCGGATCACATGCATTACACAAGATGCAAACAACAACAAACAAACGGGGGGAATAAAAAACTTTCCGGCATTATTAGATTTTTATGGTTTGTATTGCCTTCGTATTTTGTAAAGAAAAATTAGAAACCTTGAAGAACATGAACTCAATCTAGATTTACTTTCGTAAAAAATAATGTGACTCATGTCGTCATTAGAAGTTTTGCTTATAGTGACAAATATGGACAATGACCATATCCCAATACAAGGTACAAAATCGATTCAGAAAATCATAAACCGAAGTCATACAAGATCAGGATAAAGCAGGTACCAAAGCAAACAAATAAAAACTCCACCACATGAAAAGAAGCCAACTCCTAACGTGGCAGATGGCTGTCCTAAGTCGGCACCGACTGCCCATTTGTCTCGTTGATGTATGTGTAGTCATTAATGTTTACATGTGATTTGGCGTTCATTGTGCTATTTGCGTCTCATTCTGTACGTGTCTGCTTTGTGTTTTTGCAGTGGTTGTTTTGGGGTTTTGCTGTTGGAGATCGCCTCCTTTCCCAATGGCAGTGAGACCAGGTACCCAGGAAGAGTCAGCATCTCCTGCTTGCATGCAATACTCGTCGCTTCAATTCGACAGAAATATCACGCCCGGCTACTTCCATTTTGGAAGATACAAGTATAATCTGTGGTTGGATGATTCAATTGGTCTAAGAGAGAATATGATCCACCATTCTGGAAAATGAGACATCATAGTGTATGACGAGTTTCCCATATTGACCGTAGAACTTCCTCAGTGAGATGTTAGTCGATCACCAACGTATCCCAGACTGGGAAGCTTGTCTGAGCTCTCAAATCAAAATCTATATATTTGGTACTTGCTCTGGCATGATATATCAGTTGAGAGAAGACAAAGGAGGGGATCTCCAACAACACCAGGTTGCAGCATCCACAGCAAAACCCCAAAACCCAATGCAAAAACACTGAGCAGACGAGCACAGAAACAGACGCAAAAGGGACAAGGAACATCAAGACACAACACAGAAACATCAAACACAAAGGACCACACATAAACCAACGAGAACAATGGACAACCGGTGCCGACTTAGGACGGCCATCTGCCACGGAAATAGCAGAAGGTGAGGTTATCCTGGATTACGTGCGCACAACCCTCCAACTTTTCCGATTTCCCAGAGGTCTCGAAGAGCGTACACTTGTTGTGTAAAACAACCTCCTCACTGTCAGATCACCACACACAAACAAGGCCGCAAATCGCAGGGGCCCAAGCAACACAGATGAATATGTAAATGGGTACAAAAAGAACACTCCATAAGCAGGCGAAGAAGGGATGTTGCTACTCAGAAAAGGAAAATTTGTGAGGCTGAAACTGAAGTCACGTTTGTCATAGAGTGAGGTGTTTATGTGACCATCAGTGTCGTAGGACAGCATTATGTCCAAACATGATGCTGAAATATTTGTCTCTGTAGTTTCTTTGACTTCAATCTCCGACGGATATATTCTGCTGAGGTAATCCGTGAATTTAGATGGACAGCACTTCGTCTATATATATGTAAGTGAAGTGATATTCTCTGAATATCAGTCGGACTACTCGGGTGATAACATACATGAGCCCGCTACAGCCGGCAGAGCAAAGATTGTACTACGTATGCCCTCTTTTTATATCCATTTACATATTCATCTGTGTTGCTTGAGCCCCTGCGTCTTGCCTTCTTGTTTGTGTATGGTCATCTAACAACGAGAAGCTTGATTTACACCACAATTGTACGTTCTTCGAGACCTCTGGGTAATCGGAAAAGTGGGAGGGTTGTGCACACGTAATCCAGGATAACCACACCGTCAGCTATTTTCGTGGCAGGTGGCCGTCTTAAGTCGGCACCGGCTGTCCATTGTTCTCGTTGGTTTATATGTGGTCCTTTGTGTTTGATGTTTCTGTGTTGTGTCTTGATGTTCCTTGTCCCTTTTGCGTCTCTTTTTGTGCGTGTCTCCTCTGTGTTTTTGCATTGAGTGTTTTTGGGGTTTTTATTTAGTGCCGCCACCTGGTGTTGTTGTAGATCCCCTTATTTGTTTTAAAGTCAGAAGCTAAGTATCTTTTCTCTCCAGAGAGCAAAGATTGAATGAATTCAGTTTCGTACGGGTAAAGAAAAATGTCGGTAAGGAGTGGGGCACACTTGGTTGCAATTGCAATTCCGACTCTTTGTTGAAAGACTTTCCTCCAAACACAACAAAAATGTCGTCGGTCAGGCAGTTTAACATCTGAATAATATCTGTTTCAGTGTACTTATTTTCAGAGTCGGACATTTCTTTTACAAATTAGGTTTTGTGACAATTAACAACAATAAATTTATATTTGCGATTGCCGTTCTTGTTTGTTAACGCATTACGTATAAGTTTTGCGAGTCTTTCTTTCAATTTAGAATGTTGGATTGTTTTGTAAAGTGTCGAAAAATCAAAGGCTTTGATCGGATGGACTCTTCTGAAATGAGTGAATTTCAGATGTTCTAAAAGTTCCTTCGAATTCTTTAAAATCCACATCTGGTTAATGCCGCTTCAAGAATATACTGTCGAACTATATTCTTAAGTCCAGTTTTTATTTCTGATTAAACTTTGGTGAGTAAGATCGATACAGATTTGGTAGAACATTTTGAGGAACCAGCGATGAAACGTTTTTGTACGGATCTTTAATGCATTTCAGGTAGGTTTAGAATATAGAATATAAGTATATATGGTAACTCTAATCTAAAAAGTTTGTGTCAAAGCCAAAGGAAGCGAGAGCTGATTTGTGGTTATCTTTTATTTCAGAGGCAGAAAGGTTAAATGGGGTGTAAGTAGCATTTCCAGGTGTCGAATTTAAACCCAACACCTTGACACCCTGTCTAAGGCACGGGTCCATTTGATGTTCTGGGGGGGGGGGGGCTTGGGTATTTTTTTGAAAAAAAAATAATTTTGCTCTGAATTTTCATGAAAAAAATTAATTTGCTTATGGTGTGACAGAAAAAAATAATCTTGCTCTTACAAGTAATCTAAATTTGAAGAATATCCATAAAATTTGCTTAAAATTCCCGAAAAATTTTTTGCTCGCTTCGCTCGCCATAGTTCTCTTCTGTAATTGCAAGTTCATATTTGATTTATTACTATTAATAGATACATGTATCGCCATAGTGTCTAATTTTATATACAAGCTTGGAAACTTGCATTAGGCCCTCTTACATCTTACATGACCTTATATAAATTTTGTTTGCTAAAAATTATATATCGCATATTGTGAAAATCTTTCATCTCTCTCAGTTTAAAAGTGAATACAAGTTTTACATAAAAATAATGTTTGGAGTAATTTAAGTAAAAATAAAGAATTTCTATAGAAAAAACACAAACATTCTTAATATTACATCAATTATTATAAAAAATTTCCTTGCTCCAACTTTGCAAGAAAAAAATAATTTTGCCCCGATTCGGGGCGAAAAAATAATCTTGCTCCGACAAAAAACCCAAGCCCCCCCCCCAGAATATCAAATGGACCGTGCCTAAATAGTCATTTTGCAAGTATATGTGTTATTACTGTATGTATACTTATTTGAGCGGAATTCATGCTTTAGCGGAGTTAGCGATGTTGATACTGCGTTAATTATGAATCTCTTATTGATTAATGTTGAAAATAAGTCAAAGCGCTAATTCATGATTATGCTTATATCTGTATATGTCAATTTACCAAACTCTGCTCTGTTTCCGCTAAAATTTGGTTTCGCTGAAAGAAGCACACGTGCAGTATGTGAGACTTTGTCTGCTGGTTTGATGACATAATGTTCTTGGTGGTAGGTAAGCTCTGAGATGATATCAGGTTCTTTAAAGAAAGACTCGGATCCGGAGTTCACAGTTGATTGTAATTGGTAAATTCTAGATAAAAGTAACACTCTGATGGGTTTTATCCAGTCGGAAAGGGCATCGAGCTGTACACGCTCTTTCTTAGCCCATTACATCTTGCATATTCGTCACATGAGTCCATGATAATTTTGAAATTTGATTCCATGTAAAGGATTTAATTTTTCTGTATTTGGGACCCTTTTAACAATTCTCTCAACTTGTCCATCTGACTATAATAAGGTCATCAGTAATAACTTGTCCACAAGGAGAATGAAGAACATACCAAGAACAAGGAAATGGATGTAGTGAGGGATTACTTAAACCAATACACTGCAGGAATCATTTATAATTGTTAATTTTAGATGCAACCGAATTCTGGTGGAATATGTATAAGTAAATGTGAGTTCCTCAGTATCTTCGTAATTTCGTGTAATTTCCGTAAAGAAAAAGTGTACAATTTATTTGGTATATGATGTAGGCCTAGAGGCTCATTCAAAATGGAACCAAGTCATTAAAGGAAAAGCTATGTATCTCAACATAATAATTTAATTTCCATTGTTCTGATTGGCTAAGAAATTTTGTTGATACGAAGTTTTATACGGAAGTCTATTTATAGCACTATATTTAGAACCGGGGGTTCCCTCAAACTCGAATATACTCGTTGCTGAAAATACAATTTGTTGATGTTTGCTTAACATTTCAAGGGTACAATTTCTTTTCTACTTACTGAAAAATTAACTATGCGTGTAGGATTTGCTCAAACTTGTCCCTATTCCAAAGATATAGAGAGACGATCGTTCACTGTTTAAATCATTGCGGCTGCCATAACTTGTTTTCGTCTTTGTAGGCAGTTGTATAACTGCGCAACCCTCCGAACTTACGAAATATAGTGCAGTTGTTGACTGACTGGTATGACGATTGGGTGGAAGTCAACTGTAGTCTTTTCTTGTAATTTCTTGCAAATCCTTGAAGTTTCTTGTCAAATTTCTTGAAATGTCTAAAACGTGGGTCCTATCTCATCATATCCAACCCATCCTGCTACGTTTTTCGGTACTTTCACACTTTCTGGATATATTACATTGTTTAGATGTGGATCACTGACGAGCATTAAGTGTCCGAGACGTGCATGTCTGGTCCATGCTACAATTTTTTCTATTTTCTGTTAAATAATGCTATTGAATTTAAAGACGTTTAACACTACTGCACATGTGCGTTACCAAATCCTGAATTAAGATTTGCCTTTATTTAGTTATTAATTTCAGGGTTTTTCATATTTGATACACAATTTGAATATTTGTATATGTATCAAACATCAAACTGATGTCTATACATCTTATATATATAACAATAGAACTACATCTACATATACACGACTTGTACATGTACAATGTAGATCCTTTTAGCTAATTTTTCGGCCGGCTTCAGTTTCAATGCACGGTCGTCCTCTGAGGTCTTTTTATTGGACATTACATTTCATTTCTCATATTCTGATAATGTTTAACTCTTCAATTTCATTAGCAACATTTTAGAGCAGATAAATTTACATGGGCCAGACATGCACGTTTCGGTTAATAAACCCTCGTCAGTTATCCTCAATCTTGAGATCAATCGGATGATTAATCATTTTACAAATTTATTAAATTAGAATTTTTTTTTATTTTTAGAATTTTTCTTAGATATATTTAAAGCTTACATTTATAATTTTTAGGAACATCTCATACTGGTAAACCCCTTTCCTATTTTGGAAAGTTTCTCGGTATAAAAGGGTTCTATAATTGTAATGTTTTAACCAGTCTGAAATCTAACACCAAGATCCGGGAACAAAGAATGGAAAATAATACTGAGTACCCTATAGTCATTGGCACAGGAGATGTTGGGTAAGTACCAACGCCAACTTCAGTGTCCGAGTAACACGTTGCCCCATTTTTTTTCTTGAACTCTTGCTTCTGTTGTCCATTCAACAGAATTTACAAAAAAAGTATAAAGTTGAAAAAATATATATTATTTTACTACAAAATGAAAGAGATGAAACGAAAAAGAAGTAGATTACTATTTCAAAATTGCAACTCTCAACATTGAATAAGTAAATAAAATTTATCCGAACGAGGTATGCCCTATCAGAATTGGTCGCTGGATAATTCAAATATGACATACAGCTCTTTATATGAGTTAAAGAAGATCCTGACGATAATCTCAACAGCACTTACAATAGAGCGCAAAATTAAAACATCGACGAACCCCCAGCAAGCTAGAAGTAGTACCAGGTACCCGGGAGGAGTAGCATCCCCTGTTGGCTAGCCGCACCCTTTTGTTTAAATGAAAATGAGGAAGCCTTTTGTTTAAATGAAAATGAGAAAACAATATGAATTAAGGAAATTAACGTTAAGATCTATGAAAACAGAAAAAAAGTTAAATAGAAGATGAAATAGAAAAGGAAAAGAAATGAAAACATCCTCCCGCAAACACAAACACACAATAAACACAAATTAAAACAAAAATGCAAACAGAAAAAAAAAATGATAATAATATTTGAATATAAACCGTTGAGTATGAAAAGATAAAAACCAAAACAAAAGGTGACGAAAAAAAATATTAGTAAAATGACCATAAAAAGATTAAAAAAAAATGAAATCATATATAACCGTACTTTATGTAATTTTACAATTTAGATAAAGAATTATCAAATATATAATAAATTCCGGAAGAAGTCAATTTTACAGTTGTCCCCTGTGATCACAAGACGAGTCATGTGAAAACAATGTCATGCCCTTCTGGCGATATTTTTTTTTGTATTGTGATCCTACGCCATTAATATGACATAAATAAATGAAATAAGTTTTAATATAATAAACTTAAAAATTACTTTAAATATAATAAGTATTTTTTAGGATAGCAAGGAGAATTTGAAGAGAGGCAAATTAGTATTACTTTTTATGAAACGGACATTTCATGGAAAACTGGGGAAGTAAAGTAAAGCCCCTGTCACACCTACACGTTCTCTCGAGACGTTCTTACTACGTCCTTGGAGTCCTTGATTTTTTTTTATGAACGTAGTGAGAACGTGGCATTTTTCACACGGAAGGGCTTTCCGAAAGAATAAATGACGACTCTAATACGTGCGCAACACGACCTTTAGCGTCCGTAACACGTTTATAGCACGTCCTACCCGTCTTTAATACGTTAAGTCATGTTCGCACTACGATCGGCCCCAAGTTCACAATACGACAAAGGCGTCTGTGTTGCGATCGTACGGCGTTATTACTACGTTCTCGAAGTCTTTACTGCGGTCATGCTACGATCATGTCACGTTCAAAGGATAAATTGTTTGTACGAGGTCTATTTTGATTTTTACGACCCCTAAAACCAAGAACGTGGTAAGGACGGCTGAGACGTGACGATCTCCATATGATTATATGTAAACATTTAAGCCGTTCGTACTACGACCCTTCTACGTTCGCGACACGTTTCTAATGCGTCCATGAAGTTCTCAATACGTTCGCAATTGGTCCTTAACACGTTCTCTCATCAGCGCGTCCTCACTACGACTGTTTTGAACAGTTCAAAACGGTCGTGGTTGCTCGGCGTACGGGCACGTTCGCCGGCGTCCCTACTACGACCTCAATACGTATGAGCGAGTTCATACTACGTTCTCCGCGTCCTTACAACGTTCACGCCACGCTTCTAACAATTTTGGTGGTCGTAGTGCGAACGCCATGCCAGAACGTGTAGGTGTGACAGGGGCTTAAGATTTGAAAGAGTCGTATGAATGTATGGAGTTAAAAATGCTTTAAAACGGTATTTCTGTTATCAACATTTACTTGCCTTGCGCTAATTGCAACATACATCCACATTAAGATAGTTGGAATATATTTAATCCAAAGGCAAATTCTATGATGAATAGATAACGGTAATGTAATCAACTTGATATAAAATTTTGTTTACTCTCTCATGAATGGTATTTGTCCCTTTACCTAGCTTCAACCTAATTATTGTGATAATAGCTTCCTTCTCTTCGTCATTATTACACAACCAATTGTGCCTCACATGTTATTCATATCAAATGAGCATCATGCAAATTTCACATGAAAGAAAAGGGAAGAATCTCCAGCATGACGAACCTGCATTGATTCAGCGAAACAAACCAACAATAAAGCAACACAGAAATGACATCAGACAAAACTACAACCCACCACAGGACACAACAATATGAAAGTTGATGTTAAAATCAGATAAATTTCACATAAGATGTACTATGTGAAAAGTATCTCACATGAATTTATCATAAGAATTATATGAAAAAAATTTCACATGAATTTCGCATAAATTTACTTCAGATTAATTTCACATGAATATTTCTATGTGATCGTCATAAGAAGTTGAATTTACATGAAATTCATGTTAGAAACTTCACATGAATTTCGTGTAAAAATTCCATGTAAATTTCATTTCACATAAATTTTATGTGAACTTTTATGTAAAGTTCATGTAAATTTCAAATGAACTTCATATGATGCACAATTGACTGTGTATTATTTACAGCTACTTTAATTTGTCGGGTTATTCAGATTATTCTTACTTGCGTGAATTTAAAAATAAAATCTGGATAAATCATGATAGCCAAGTATCCCATCATGATGTGATAAATCATTAAAAACACCCATATAAAACATTTTGCTTTGGAAGATCTGACCCTAGGTTTACACTATGTTCCCGGCGACCACGGCAGTCACGGCGGCCAAAAACGTAGCACACCGTATGATTTTTGGCAGTTTTTATCTTGGTATTCAAGTTCTGTTAGGTCTCGTTACGTTTTCGCACGGTCTTTCAAGGTATCCTTGACACGCCGCGGCTCCTGACTCCCGGAGACCTGACGGCGCACTACGTTTCAACCTATGGCTTGTTACGGACGTTTGTACGTTTCCTCACGACCTGTCACGTTCTGATAAGGTCTGTCACGGTTTGTTACGATCCAATCAAGTTGGCCACGACTACCAAGTTCTGTCAAGGCCCACTACGATCAACCGGGAACAGGAGACTCAAAAAGCTGCATAAAAGGGTTTGGTTTGTTATACTTCTTGTATGACCCTGCGTGCCGTGCCAGGCCGTAGTAGAACTTGAAATAAACCGTATTAAGCCGGGACGTACCGTGACGAAACACAAAGCCCCTTTCATGCGATAGAGCTGGAAAGAAGTAATTATTACAACTTAAACATCCATTCACGGGTAACAAGTTTCACTGTCCCACACTTTAAAAGGAAAGGAGTGTTTATTTTGATAATAATACAGAAGTGTTCAATTTCTTTACTTTCTAGAAGAAAATTTCAAACCAATTTTAATGCACTTTACAAGTGTTTCAGATACTAATCCTAATCAGTAACACATAATTTTGTTCGAGTTCGATGAATTTGTTTTAATCTAAAAAAATTCAATCCTTTAATTCATTCATCTATCTTTCATTTTCTTCTTGACTCAGCAGAAGCCCTTATTATTCAAATACATAAAATGCAAAAGAGCTTGAAAAATCCCCTCCTTTCTTTTACATATACACATTAACCATCAATATTTCTCAGAACGTTAGTACTATGTTTGAGAATTTTTCTATTTTCTAATAATATTTTGTAATAGCATATTCTTCAAGAAATGACTGGGTTTTAGTATTAACAAAATTGCATTATAGTGTACCATCTAATTTCTACATAGAATTTATTTAGGGTGCCACTGCTTACGATCTTATTTGGTTATTTTCTTGTTTTAAAATAGGTTCTCATACCGCGGACGATGAGCGAAACCTTCCCTTGTTTTTAAATATACGAAGAGAGAAATTAAAATAGAAAAGTTTAAAACTTCCTTTTTGGTCCTGCTTACTTGGGTGCTATAACTTGCATCACATGTGTAGCAGGATACGTGTTATATTTGAATATGTTGAAACTGCACTGTCCTCTCTGAATGTCAGTCGGACTCCTCGGGTGATAGCATACATGAGCTCGCGGCGGCAGAGGACGGATTGAATTACGTACGTCCTCTTTTTATATCCATTTATATATTCATCTGTGTTGCTTGGGCCCCTGCGTTTTGCGGTCTTGTTTGTGTGTGGTCATCTGACAGTGAGGAGGTAGCTTTACACCACAATTGTACGTTCTTCGAGACCTCTGGGTAATCGGAAAATTGGGAGGGTTGTGCGCACGTAATCCAGGATAACCACAGCTTCTGCTATTTCTGTAGCAGATGGCCGTCCTAAGTCGGCACCGGTTGCCCATTGGTCTCGTTGGTTTATGTGTAGTCCTTTGTGTTTGATGTTTCTGTGTTGTGAGTTGACGTTCCATGTCCCTTGTGCGTCTCTTTCTGTGCTTGTCTGCTTTGTGTTTTTTGCATTGGGTGTTTTTTGGTTTTGCTGTGGGTGCTGCAACCTGGTGTTGTTGGAGATCCCCTCCTTTGTTCATTATCACAGCACCGAGTTTAAAGCGCCGCCTACAAATGTATTACCGTAACGTAATTGCACTGGACTTTGTATATTGTTTATTAGATATTTTGTCCTTCGTGTTTCATTGGGGGCGTGTTGTTGTCTCCGTCTGTTTCTACAGGTGTCTATTTTTCTTGTTGAGTATATGTTTTAAAATATTTGCATGCGTTTTGTTCGTGAATTTGGGACCTGATTTCGAGTTTCGTGTTCAACTTCCATTCTCTGATTTCTACTGTATAAAACCTTAAATATTGAATACTATGTTTGCCTTTTAGTGTAAATGTGCATGGATGGGGCGAACAGAATATGTGCCAACCAAACCAAGACTATGAACATAATGGAATCAGCAATGATCGGAATATCCCTAGCCAGATGTCAAACCCCTGGACAATCTGCAATTTACAGGCACATGTAAACACTAAATTTGAATTAATATTTTATATTGTGTAGAAAGTTTGCTCCTGCTTTATATTCATACTTGTTGCGATCTGGACTGAGGGTGAATTCGCAACTTGGCCGTCATAAATCAAAACACTTTGTGAAATTTGAAAACGAACAAGTATATGCAAGGCTGAAGGGGTATGTCCAGGATTATTGCATTTCGGTGCTTCATTACATTATACATTTAGCGAATTGATGTTAAATATTTTTCCTACGTATCATTTCTTCCTTATAAGACACTATTCTTCGCTTTTAAGCATCGAATGATGGAAAAAAACTATCCAACTTTAATAACGGAGAGCAGCTCTTTGGACAGAACTTTCTGATTTCTGTGATCAGACAAACATGTTTCGGATGAAGATTCCTCGTCAGTGATACTTTAAACCAAAGTGATAAATTTAAAGTTAGAAAATTAGTGTTGCTCCACTCTCCTAACGTCCATCTTCTAAAAGTCGGATCCAGATAAATAGTTTGTTGAAAGTGAGCGTCTCCAACTTTATGTAGTATATATGCAGAAACGTATTAAAATGAAATAATTTATGTGGACCAAAATATTTAATC
The DNA here is from genome assembly GCA_033119305.1 of Pinctada imbricata. Classification (NCBI taxonomy): domain Eukaryota; kingdom Metazoa; phylum Mollusca; class Bivalvia; order Pterioida; family Pteriidae; genus Pinctada; species Pinctada imbricata. The sequence continues at coordinate 74,197,647 of VSWD01000005.1, forward strand.
AGTTAGAATGAAATCGCAGATATTTTTTAAAAAGAGATGAGTTTTCAAATACAACATTGAGTTAGTTTGTCGTGAAGCTTCAGATCAAATTGTTCAAATAAATTGCAGACACGAACAAAAAGGCTGAATTTAGATTTGAATCGATAGTAGATTACTAGATTTTAGCTGATTATCACGTGATACAACATAAACTTGTCTATAAAAATCTTAATCAATTACCATTTTGAAAAGGAGACCAATTGGAATGTGAGGAAAAACGTAAACATGGAATATTCTTGACAGTCGACCTGGTTAACAATGTAACGTAATATACGATATATATTTCATTAACGATTTGTCCCGTATGCAAATATTTATATTTACATTACTAGTAGATTTCCCATGTTGAACTCCCATTAGGCAACTACAATTATATTCCAATAACTTAGGTTGCTATCGTGACGTGACGTTCAAGTTTTGCATGTAGGGGGAATTTACCAAAGTTAAGAAACATTTGACGCTATTACAGGCAAAATGTGCAATGTTCATGCAAAGAAAAATGACCGATTATTAGAATAAATGTTAATATAAGTAATGACTGTCTTACTTTTCGCTTCGCGATTCACGGAATTTGCACATGACCAACGAGAATTACACACCCATGAATACCAAACGTAAGACAGTCACTTCTTAAATAAACATGGACAGAAACAAAAGAATGATCGACTTGACATTTTCAACTATCAAACTAGCTCGTTCTAATCACATGTTATATACGATAATCAAGTAACTGTTAAAATTATTGTTTTAATCAGTCTCTATAGAGTGTCGAAAAATAACGCCTAAGCCAAGAAGGAAAAATAAGCGGTGAAATGAAATGAAATTGAAGAATTATGCTATGAGTTACATGTATTAATTTGCCCTCAACATTAAGTTTTCGTACTTAAAATATTTTCTTGCATATCGTATTAGTTGTGAAATAAATACGCAAGAGGAAATGTTGGAAATTTGTGGCGGTGTAATTAAAATCGTCACGTTTGTCATAAAGACCGTTGTCACTGATCTTGTGACTAGGTCGGAGGCTGAAATGTTGCTCTATATTGTTTCTTTGATTTCCTTTAAAACGAAAGAAAGATGGGAGACATTTTATTAATAACTGGACTAATAATTAACCTCTTGCAAGATAACAATACATTCCAAAATATAACAATGTACAATTAAATTCATATCGTTCATATGTGTTATCTTACAGGTTCCGAGTACAGAACGAAGGGCATTCAATGCGCATTCCTTACCAGGATTCGCCAGACAATCCTCTAACGGTATTAGTCAATTAAGCGAAAACGCAACGGTGTCTTTGTCTCCCACACAAAATGGTTTGGCATCTGGATACAGAAGCCCATCTAGTAGTATATCAGATAATGTAATTTTGTTTTATGAATTATTTCAAAACTTGAAATTGAGAATTTATCTTCATGAGCATTCACCTAGAAGACTTTACAGTGTGTAAAATGTTTTATCTTCAAAAGAACTTTAATTATCTCTTTTCACAGATGTATTACACATATTGTACTGAAAATCGTCATATGGACACGGATAAAATAGCTCTAAGCATAACAGAACCGATTTCCAACGTAAGCAAAGCTTTGATTTCTATTCATTCTTATGCAATTTTCTAAAATCATCATAGACCTTTCGAATCAAATCTTCGTTAATTATAAAAAAAAAAACTTTTGTACAAAGATACAAATTTAGAGGACGTATTATGAGGGAGTTGTATACAGAATATTAGTCAATATGGATAAAAAATGATTAAAACATGATTAATGAGAATGCCTAAGATTTTGCTTCCCTCAGGCTATAATAACAAATTGCTATAACAAAAGTTTTTTTTTTGTCTTAAGTATTCACAAGACTATAGTACATTATTGATAAAAAAGATTGTTAATATAAAAAAATCAGCCTGTTTATCAATATAATAGAATCTATTAGCTTGAAATGATAAAACTATTCGAATTTAGCATTTTGGAATTATTCAGTTGTCATCCTTAAATTGAATGTTCTTCATTTCATATTCCTTTGTTAATTTATCTTAAACAGAAGAATACCTCACAAAGGCAAAATCCTGCAACAGCTCCGTGTGAAACCAATCAACATTCGTTTTTTGAAAGAGAAAAGAAAAAGAGAAAAAAACACAATGAAGGTATAAAGTTTAAGATAGCTCTAACTTTTCGCTTTTTTTCATGTGGTGGAGGTTTTGATTCGGCTCCTGTTTTATCCTGATTTCGTATGCCTTGGGTTTGTGATTTCCTGAATTATCGATTTTATACTGTGTAAAGGCGTCTTGCCGAAATTCATAATGGCTGACAAAATGACGAAAAATGTCCGAGGTAAGCAATTTAAGCGCACTTGTTCATTGTTACGTCACAATGGAATTGCGTCTTTTAACAGTGACGTCATGATGAAAAACAACACCAGAAGATGTTGACTCGGACACTTTGTGCTTTCTAATAAGATCGGAAAATGGTCTATTGGGAAATGGTCATCGTCCATATTTATCATTTTTAATTTGAAAGTTGAAAAAGATATTGTAAGCCGCTACCTAATAATTAATAGCGTGTCGGACCATCCCTGAAGGTTCATATTTTACAATTTTAAAGAAAAACAAAGGAGAGAGAGAGAGAGAGAGAGAGAGAGAGAGAGAGAGAGAGAGAGAGAGAGAGAGAGAGAGAGATTCATTGCAACCATGTGGATATGATCCTCTCTGAAGATTGTTTTTATCTGGATGTCATTTCCATATTCTATCATTTCTATGTAGATTATTCTTTAATAAAAGGCATATAGAAAGCTATAATTACTAATAGCAGATACTTTTTATTTTTTCTATTGATTTCTAGTTGGCGGACTTAATTATTAATTGAATTATTAGTATACTTTTAACGTGAAGTAGTACTTTTGAAAAGTAAAATAATTATTATAATTAAGATTTTTTAATCATATCAATAGTCCATTGTCCATATGTGAGAAAGAACTGTTGTCTTTTATTTTTGAAACCTTCTTCCATATCATCGAAGCTTTTCAAAGATATTTTTAATGGCAAAAGAAAGGAATTCTAATCACTGATGGAGAAAAGTTTGATTATTTAAGGCGTTTTGAAAAATATATTTGATTATATTTTTCATTATACGGATCATACATCATAAGATAAGATGTTAAACGTCTTCAAATTCAATAGCATCATTCAAGAACAGATCATTTTGCAGCATGGACCAGACATGCACGTTTCGGGTACTTAACCCTCATGAAAACTACGAATCTAAAAATAGAAAAAAAGGAAATAGCGTATTATACAAAGTTCATTTAAGATAAAAGCCCCTCTTCTTTTAACGATAAAAAGAGCTGGAAAAAATATATTTTTTGTTTAGTCTTCTATCCTTTTATAGTTGAAAGGGTCCGTCGAGAAAGGATAAATACCTACATAAGAGAGCTTGGAACACTTCTTTCAGACACGATCGATCCGTGAGTGAGATTTTTTTCTATTCAAACACATAACCAGGATTCTTTGATTCTATTAGTGTGTAGGTCCGAATTATTCTATTTTGAAGATGTCTTAAATGTACCTGATTATTTACGATACAATGCAAAGGATAGTTAGTTGTCCCAACTATGATCCACTACAATGGAAGGGATAGCTAAGTGTCCCAACTGTGACCCGCTACAATGCAAAGGATACTAGTAGTTAAGTGCCCCCAACTATGATTTGCCATAATCCAAAGGTCAGTTGAGTGTCCCAGCTATGATCTGCTGCAATATAAAGGATACTAGTAGTTAAGTGCCCCAACTATGATTTGCTACAATACAGTACATGTAGCTAAGTGTCCCAACTATGATCTGCTAAAATGCAAAGGATGGTTAAGTTCCCAACTATGATCTGCTACAATACAAAGGACAGTTAAGTGTCCCAACTATGATCTGCTACAATTAAGTGTCCCAACTATGATCCACTACAATACAAAGGATAGTATGCTACGAGACAGCAATCTACTTCACACAAATTGCAAAACAAATGAGATCTTGTTTGTGGCTCTTCTAGTCAAATTCATTCGGAATGGAAAAAACTATTTCTGTGGCATATCATAATTTTTATCTAGATTTTTAGCATTGCTTTTCCAACTGTGCGTTATTCAAATTTTTGTTTTAGTGTTTTAGAAGAGTTTATTGTAATAAAATGCATGGTCGTAAATCCTTTGAGGATTGTTTTAACTGAAACGACAGATTTAAAATATGAGAATGCAAAGATAAAACGATAAATTTATAAGTGGCCAAAGCAAATCTCTCTCTCTCTGGTTGTATAGTATTTGAAAAAAAGCTAAGGAAAGCTTGCTCTGGAAAAAGCGTTGGGAAGCAAGGTTTAGAAGAGCATAAGGCATTTCATATTGTGTCTTTTAACATACAAAAGTATTCTTTCGTAAACTCCATACATTTAAAACCGTTTGTAGTTCTTCCTGGATGTCTGTTATTTCTAATTCTTTTTTCTTTTGTTTGCTTATTTGCTATTTTCTTCGTGTGTTTGTTCTATCGGAATTCAGAGTATATTGATGTATGGCCATTGCAACGTAAATACCCTTGATGATCGAGTGATTCATTTATCACAAGACCTCTAATCCTGTTTAAATCTAGAGACTGCTTATATTTATTAGAACACATTTTTGTCTTAAAGAAACTCGCCTCTGGTAGTCAGAATTCTTCCGAATACGTATTCATTTCAAGGATCCGAATGTTAAACAGCATATTGAATTACTAATTTACTATGACCTTATTAAAATCAATTGACCTTTAACGGTTCAGATATTTGATACCAGATTTGGAATCCTTTAATTTTTTATCGTGGTGGATACTTAAGCGAAACCAATTTTATCACTATGAATATTTTTTTTCAGAAGCATGGAAAATACCAAAGGCAAGATACTCGGATGTACGGTTGATTATATCAAAAAACTGAAAAGTGATCAAGAAAAGATACCAGGGATAGAAAAACGGATTCTTGACCTAGAAATTCAGAATAGGTTGCTTTTAAAAATCATTGGAGTAAGTGAGCTTTTCTTCATTTTCTATACGATTCCTAAGAATCATCAGCAATATGATTTCATATGAAATAAAAATTTAAGTAGCAGTCAATGGAAAAGAAAACTACATCAAAATCAAGAATAAAAAATAGTATAACGAATGAATAATAACAAAAAATATTTTTCTCAAAAATGAAAAGGACTTGCTTAAGAATAGAAAGACACTCTTGAAATAATGACAATATAAATAAAATCCAATGACTCCCAATATTCATGCTTGCTTTAATTAATAATTTCTACAGTATATGTTAAATTGATTGGATTTTTAATTTAATTTTAAACTAATAACAATATTTATAATATAGGAGAAAGAAAAAATATTGAGGGAACATGGAATCATTCATGAAGTCAATGCAAGTCAATTGTCTTCCGCATCTCCTTTCATCGCCAACGTCTGAAAACTTTGTTCATAATGATGGACACGTTTTTGAAAATAATTCGAATGTTACGGAGATAAATTCATTGGCTCATCATTATGACACACAATCCATCGAAGACAACCACAATATGGCGTCATTGTAATCTCTCATCCAAGGATACAACCAGAACATGACATCTCTACAATTTGACAACAAGGATCAAATCAAAATGCCGACGGCTCTACAACTTGACATCATGGGATCAAACCGAAAGCCTTAGTATCTGCATCCTGACACCTTTGGATGCAATCAGAACATAACATATCTACAACATGACATTCTGAAGTCAAATCACAACCCGGATTCTTTACAATCTCGTTTCCAGGGATCAAATTACAACCAGGACCTATCAGAATATGGCTTCTTTACAATCTGAAATCCAGGGATATTATTAAAACAATATTACAGGATCACAACGATCGCGACAACAAAGTGAGAATTTCACGATGCTGGAAAATGACTTTATTTCTCAAGGCTATTAAGTCAATTTCCAAAATCGAAGCTTACATCAAGGAAATGTCTACGCCACTTTCCGTAATTCAGAGGGCAGAAACGAATTCATCAAATTCGATGGATCCAACAGAGCTATAAACCATTTCTCTAGCTTTTTTCCATTCAGCAGGTCAAGTATTTCGTAGGATTAGAAAATTTTAAACCATAAATCCAAATAAAAACACAAACACTCAGATTGTCGGCCCCTGGGCCTTTATCCAGTGTAAAAAACGCATATATATTTTAATTTTGCAGAGAAACAAAGGATATATTTAACTTAGTTGTAATATGCATTGTCGATTTTTTAACACTGGATAAAGCTAGGTCAAGGGTCCGAAAATTTGTGTACTTGAGTGTATGTGTTTGTATTTGTATCATCCCCTCTATCTGGAATAATTCAATCTACACAAATCCAAAACCATGTAAGGGAGATTCAGTTGTAGATGAATCTTGTTTTGTTTATTAATTGATGTAGGTTTTGAATTCTGATTCTGGTTTGTCTTTGCCTTTTGATTCTCATTCAATTTACATGGAAGAACGTGTTTGATACATGGTTTATGATTGCGATTGAATCGTCCTTAAGTAGTGCAAGATATTCCAGACGGGTGAACGTTTGATTACATTTCTATTGTTTTTATTTACAGACATTATATTTATTTCAGGTTCTTTCAGTTTCTTTAAATTTCATTTGAAATACATTTGTATTGTATTTATGAGTCAAAGAAGATTCTTACGACAATCTCAACAGCACTCAAAATAGAGCACAACAATGAGCATCGACGGACCCCTAGCAAGTTAGAGGTGGGACTAGGTGCCCGTGAGGAGTAAGCATCCCCTGTTTGGCTCGCCGCACCCGCCGTCGATGTTCACGTAGAAAAAAAAACTGCCTAAAATACATGCACTATATGAGGTTATGTCTATATAGAAAGTGTTATGGCGACCATGCCAGGAAAAATATTCAAACACGTACTGTCAAACCCTTCGCGGGGAACTTTTTTATGAGCTCCACACGGCGAAGAGCATAAGTGTGACACAAATGAGTTAAAGAAGATCCTGACGACAATCTCAACAACACTCACAATAGAGCGCAACAATAAGCATCGACGGACCCCTAGCAATCTTGAGGTGGGACCAGGTGCCCGGGAGGAGTAAGCATCCCCTGTTTGGCTAGCCGCATCCACCGTCGATGTTCACACACGAAAATGGAAAAAAATTGTCAAAAATAGAAGTACATTGTATAAAACCCTTTTGTCTCCATTTATATTTTTCTTCTTTTTTGTTTTTGCTTTGAGTTTTTTGTTTTCGTTTTTATTTGTTTTCTTAAAAATTTGTTGATATGCAGGAATTAAAGATATTTACTCCATGACTAAATTGACATGCAGAAGACATTCTTCTTTCAAACATTTCAATCTATTATTCAAAATATGGAAATTGATATGAACGTACCATATTCAAAATATGGATCTGTCGCACCATTGCCGAACAACAGAACAAGCCCTGTAACTTAAAAAACCCAACCATAATAGTAAAAATAAAGCATAAAAAGTAAAACTTAATCTACCATCTTATCATGATACCTAGTACCGTATACAGAAATTTTCGTGAGACACTAACTTTCGCTATCTTTGCGAGTTATTTGGAATCGCGAAAAATTATTCTCGCAAAGAATTGTGTTTGATAAGGATAATCACAAATTGGTATGATCCTTTATATTTGTTCATACTGGCATGTTTCCTGATTAGACGTAAAGAGAAGTGAAATGCGTGTGTTCTCATTGTAGAGCTAACTAGATCTTCAATAATGAAAGGTACAAAACAGTAATATCATATAAACATATTTGTTTGCAATTGAGGAATTGAGAAAAATTGTGCACGCGAAAATAAAGACACCCTATTTTACCATAAAATCGCGAAATTTGGTACTCGGGGAAAATTTCTGGGTTTATGGTATATGTTTCAGTAACTTTCAGTTTAATCATTGCTGAAGATTTTTCATCTATTGTTCATTCGTAATTATTTGATATATAAGGCAGTAATTGAATGAAGGATATCAAAAATAAAACGTTGAATTATTTTATCAACTGCATTTGCACAAAAAAACCCCCCAAAAAACAAAATATAATGAGTAACTAGATGGCTACTGTTGCAAGCAACAGACGGATTCCTCCTTTATTAGACCTTCCTGGAAACTGAAGTGTTAAAATCCGAAAAAAAGAAGATGGAAAAAAGAAGAGTTGCTTTAGTACCTTATTCACTTCAGCAAATGAGTCAAAAGAGCTTATGTCTAACTTGGGACTCTTATTCATTTATCAACAAAATAGAAGAAAAGAATAGTAAATACCTTTCAGTTTTACGAAAGCTATAAACTCCATGTTCTATCAATATCAAAATCCTTTACAATTACTATCTCAAAACAGGATTGCACAATGATTTTGCAATGAGATCATTTCTATTCATAGAAAATGACAACAACATGAAAGTACAGATATGTAATGCTACTAAGAAAAAAAAAGGAAACAGAGAACAAAAATAAAAGAGTTATCTTTCTTATACTATGTTGAGTTCAAACAAGAAGAACTACTTGTGTGAAGAATAAATAGTAAAGGACAAAGTGTGTGAATTATACAAGAGTAAATGATTGTTATGACCTTGAAAATGATTATTTGACCTTGAACCAATGTCATAAATGAAAGATAAGTATTGTGATCATTCTCATCATGATTGATCTTAATCTGAGCAAAGCTCAATATCTAATCAACCAAAGTCGGTTGTAATTTGAAATCGAACAAATGACCTTGAGTCAAGGTCATGGTGAAAGGGTTTGTTGCAAGGAATATTTGTGTAATGTTTGAACTCACAAGGTCAAATAATCTTTGTGTTATAGACTAAAGTTTGTTGTGACCTTGAGAATGAGAATTTGACCTTGGGTCAAGGTCAAGGTGAAAGAGCTTGACTGAACAATGATATGTATGAAGTTTGAACTCTGAAGGTCAAATAGTCTTTGTTCTATAGGCAAAAGTTTGTTTTGACCTTGAGAATCTCAATTTGACCTTGGGTCAAGGTCAAGGTGAAAGAGCTTGGTTTAACGATAAAATGTATGAAGTTTGAACTCTGAAGGTCAAATACTTTTTGTTCTATAGGCAAAAGTTTGTTGTGACCTTGAGAATGAAAATTTGACCTTGAAAGTAGGTCAACATTAAATGACCACCTATAAGTAATCTACTATCAAAGTTTCAACTCAAAATCTCAAAAAGTGTAGAAATTGGCACTGTGCCAATTTAAAGTTCCATTTTCAACTTGCAATAGCGCGAAAACCGTGAATATTTTATCGAGCATGTAAGCGTATAAAAGTTTACAATTATCCCAAAGAACATTTTAAAAGAAATTTTGTTCAAATCGTACGGTTAGTTTAGGAGTTATAAGTGTTTAAAGATTTGTCCTTTGATGACCTCCAGCGGGGGCATTGGTGAACTTATCGACAAACAAAAAATAGTTAAAGAAGATCTTGTTATGCTCTTTCTGATGGTACTATCCCTTTTGCTCTGTGTTAAAAGACCTTTGAATAAAGTGTCTGGAAATGATGAGGGGGTAAGAATAAAAATAATAAGAATAATAACTAGATGGCTACTGTTGCAAGCAACAGACGGATTCCTCCTTTATTAGACCTTCCTCGGAACTGAAGTGCTAAAATCCGAATAAAGAAGATGGAAAAAAGAATAGTTGCTTTAGTATCATGTTAACTTCAGCAAATGAGTCAAAAGAGCTTATGTCTAATTTGGGACTCTTATTTATTTATCAACAAAATAGAAGAGAAAAAAATAAATACCTTTTATGTTTACGAAAGCTTAAAATTCCATGCTCAATCAATATCTAATTCTTTACAATGACTTTCTCAAAACAGAATTGCACAATGATTTTGCAATGAGATAATTTCTATTAATAGAAAATGACAACAACTTGTAACTACTGATATGTAATGCTACTAAGAATAAAAAAGAAAGAAACAGGGAACAAGAATAAAAGAGTTATCTATCTTACTATGTAACATTCACATAAAAAGTACTACTTGTGTGAAGAAAAATAGTTAGGGACAAAATCCTGTGAATTCTACAAGAGTAAATGTTTGTTATGACCTTGAAAAAGTTTATTTTACCTTTAACCAAGGTCATGGATAAAAGATAAGCATTTGAGTTTATTCTCATCAAGATTCCTTTTCATCTAATCAAAGCTCAATATTTTATCAACAAAAGTCTGTTGTGACCTTGAAGTCGAACAGATGACCTTGGGTCAAGGTCAAGGTGAAAGGACTTGATGCAAGGAATATTTGCGCCAAGTTTGAACTGTCAAGGACAAATGGTCTTTGTTCTATAGGCAAAAATTTGTTGTGACCTTGAGAATCAAAATTTGACCTTGGGTCAAGGTCAAGGTGAAAGGGCTTGGCTCAATGATTGTATTTATGAAGATTGAACTGTCAAGGTCAAATAGTCTTTGTTCTATAGGCAAAAGTTTGTTGTGACCTTGAGAATCATAATTTGACCTTGAAACTAGGTCATCATCAATGACTACCTATAAGTAGCCTACAATCCAAGTTTCAACTCAAAATCTCGAAAACTGTAGGAATTGGCACTGTGCCAATTTAAAGTTCCATTTTCAACTCAAAATAGTGCGAAAACCGTAAATATTTCATCGAGCATGTAAGCGTATAAAAGTTTGCAAACTTTCCAAAGAATGATATAAAACAAATTTCGTTCAAATCGTGTGATTAATATAGAAGTTATAAGAGTTTAAAAATTTGACCTTTGATGAAATCTAGCGAGGGCATTGGTGAACTTATCGACAAACAAAAAATAGTTTAAGAAGATCTTTGTCTGCTCTTTCTAATGGTATCATTCTTTTTGCTCTGTGTTGAAAGACCTTTGAATAAAGTGTCTGGAAATGGAAAGGGGTAAGAATAATAAGAATAATAATAATAAGAATAAAGAAAAGACATTGCAATAACAGAAAGGATTCCGACGGAATAGTCGGAATCCTTAATAAGAACTAGATGGCTACTGTTGCAAGCAACAGACGGATTCCTCCTTTATTAGACCTCCTCGGAAATGAAGTGTTAAAATACGAAAAAAGAAGATGGAAAAAAGAACAGTTGCTTTAGTACCTTATTCACTTCAGCAAATGAGTCAAAAGAGCTTATGTCTAACTTGGGACTCTTATTCATTTATCAACAAAATAGAAGAAAAGAATAATGAATACCTTTCATGTTTACGAAAGCTTTAAAGTCCAAGTTCTATTAATATCAAATCCTTTACAATTACTATCTTAAAACAGAATTGCACAATGATTTTGCAATGAGATTATTTCTATTAATAGAAAATGACAACAACATGAAAGTACAGATATGTAATGCTACTAAGAAAAAAAAGAAACAGAGAATAAGAATAAAAGAGTTATCTTTCTTATGCTATGTTAAGTTCAAACAAGAAGGACTACTTGTGTGAACAATAAATAGTATAGAACAAAAAGTGTGAATTCTACAAGAGTCAATGATTGTTATGACCTTGAGAATGATTATTTGACCTTGAACCAATGCCATAAATGAAAGATAAGTATTGTGATCATTCTCAACACGATTGATCTTAATCTGAGCAAAGCTCAATATCTAATCAACAAAAGTCGGTTGTGACCTTGAAATCGAACAAATGACCTTGAGTCAAGGTCATGGTGAATGGGTTTGTTGCAAGGAATATTTGTGTAATTTTTGAACTCACAAGGTCATATATTCTTTGCTTTATAGACTAAAGTTTGTTGTGACCTTGAGAATAGGAATTTGACCTTGGGCCAATGTCAAGGTGAAAGAGCTTGACTGAACAATGATATGTATGAAGTTTAAACTCTGAAGGTCAAATAGTCTTTGTTCTATAGGCAAGAGTTTGTTGTGACCTTGAGAATTAAAATTTGACCTTCGGTCAAGGTCAAGGTGAATGAGCTTGGTTTAACGATAATATGTATGAAGTTCGAACTCTGAATGTCAAATACTTCTTGTTCTATAGGCAAGAGTATGTTGTGACCTTGAAAATAAGAATTTGACCTTGAAAGTGGGTCAATATTAAACGACCACCTATAAGTAACCTACTATCAAAGTTTCAACTCAAAATCTCAAAAACTGTAATAATTGGCACTGTGCCAATTTAAAGTTCCATTTTCAACATGGAATAGCGCGAAAACCGTAAATATTTTATGGAGCATGTAAGCGTATAAAAGTTTACAATTATCCCAAAGAACATTCTTAAACAAAATTCGTTCAAATCGTACGGTTAGTTTAGGAGTTATAAGTGTTTAAAGATTTGACCTTTGATGACCTCCAGCGGGGGCATTGGTGAACTTATCGACAAACAAAAAATAGTTAAAGAATATCTTGTAATGCTCTTTCTGATAGTACTATCTCTTTTGCTTTGTGTTAAAAGACCTTTGAATAAAGTGTCTGGAAATGATGAGGGGGTAAGAATAAAAATAATAATAAGAACTAGATGGCTACTGTTGCAAGCAACAGACGGATTCCTCCTTTATTAGACCTTCCTCGGAACTGAAGTGCTAAAATCCGAATAAAGAAGATGGAAAAAAGAATAGTTGCTTTAGTACCATATTAACTTCAGCAAATGAGTCAAAAGAGCTTATATCTGATTTGGGACTCTTATTTATTTATCAACAAAATAGAAGAAAAAAATAATAGATACCTTTTATGTTTACGAAAGCTTTAAACTCCATGCACAATCAATATCTAATCCTTTACAAAAGAATTGCACAATGATGTTGCAATGAGATAATTTCTATTAATAGAAAATGACAACAACATGAAACTACTGATATGTAATGCTACTAAGAATAACAAGAGGCCCAAGCGGGCCACATCGCTCACCTGAGGAGACTGTATGTATGTTTTCAATCAAAGTCAAGACCTGAAGGAAAACGCTTTTAGTGAAGCTTTGAGAAGGACAAGGTGTACAAGTTACTTCCTGTAAAGTTTGGTGACATTCTGTGCAGTAGTTTAAGAGGATGAGTCAAAAATGTGTCATTCAAATAGAGCCTTTAGAGGACATCTTGGATTTCCAATCGGCTCGAAAAACACAAACTAAGTAGAGGGCAATAAGTACTTGCGTCCTGTGAAGTTTCAAGAAATTCTGTGAAGCAGTTTCAGAGGAGAAGTTGAAAATGTGTCAGCCAATCAGAGCCTGTGGCGGCCATCTTTGGTTTCCGATAGGCTCCAAAAACACAAACTTGATAGAGGGTATGAGTACTTGCTTCCTGTGAAGTTTCATGAAATTCTGTGCAGCGGTTTCAGAGGAGATGTCAAAAACTTGTCAGCCAATCAGAGCCTGTGGCCGCCATCTTGGATTTCCGATGGGCTCGAAAAACACGAACTTGGTAGAGGGCATTGAGTAGTTGCTTCCCGTGAAGTTTCATGAAATTCTGTGCAGCGGTTTCAGAGGAGAAGTCAAGAATGTTTCAGCCAATTAAAGCCTGTGGTGGCCATCTTGGATTTCCAATCGGCTCCAAAAACACAAACTTGGTAGAAGGCACTGAGTACTTGCTTCCTGTGAAGTTTCATGAAATTCTGTGAAGCGGTTTCGGAGGAGAAGTCAAAAATGTGTCAGCCAATCAGAGCCTGTGGCGACCATCTTGGATTTCCGATCGGCTCCAAAAACACAAACTTGGTAGAGGGCATTGAGTACTTGCTTCCAGTGAAGTTTCATGAAATTCTGTGACTCAGTTTCAGAAGAGAAGTCGAAAATGTGTCAGCCAATCAGAGCCTGTGGCGGCCATCTTGAATTTCCGATCGGCTTGAAAAGCACAAATTTGATAGAGGGCATTGAGTACTTGCTTCCTGTGAAATTTCGTGAAATTCTGTGCAGCGGTTGCAGAAAAGATATCGAAAATGTTAAAAGTTTACGTTGGACTGACGGATGATGGACGGACGACGCGCTATGACAATAGCTCACTTGAGCTTCGCTCTGGTGAGCTAAAAACAACAATACTTGTAGGGGACCATGATTTCTTCATTCCTACCAAGTTTAACGAAAATCTGTTCAGTTGTTCTGGAGAAGAAGTTGAATATGTATGAAAATCATCCCCTCCTTCTTCTTGAGTAATCTAAGTAACCCGAGAGAGATAGTTATACAGAAGCTAAAGCAAAATAACAGCACCCCTCCCCATCCTTTCACTGTGTTATTGATAACATTGATCTGTTCTTACATTAATATTTTGAGCTGCTCTCAATATTGTAATTTCAAAGTTGTATATCTAAGTCTTCACAAGATAAATTTGAAAATACTTATTCATCTTTTTAAAATTATTTAGTTTCCTTTTCCATACTTATTCAATAATTTAAAATACATAACATTCAAATGAATCAATAATCCAAAAATTTAAACCTCAAAAACATAAATCAATATTAAAGAAAGACAACTCTTGCATACATGAACATGTACCAACTTATACGAAACTAAAGTTACCAGGGTACCAGAACTTGAACCAACAAGCCTTGGGTCCATGTTCACAGTAAACATATCTATTCATGATTGAAAAAATACTCATAAAAATCTGTTCAGCAGTTCTGGAGAAGAAGTTGAATATGTATGAAAATCACCCCCCCCCCCTTTCCTTTTCATATAAGAAAATAATTCATAAAAAATCAAAAAATTAAAATTTCAGTATAAAATACATATCAAAGCATTTAGTAACTTAAATGTGATAAATGTGCAGTAAATGAATGTGTAAAATCATACACTTATTGAGTTATTTAAAGAAATAGTGCAAAAATGTGCATTTCTGACAAAGTCCGAAAAGACGTCAAAAACGCGTCAAAAATTTGACTTCTGAGTGGAACCAAAAATAACAACACTTCTTAAGACATCTCTCTAGATCATCTTGATGCTTTCGGTTTGTCGATACGTGCTTCCGTTCTGAAGAAGAAGTTTGTCAAAGGAGGGTACCCCCTGTGACCTACTTTTGCCTCTGGTGGCGCCACCTATTGATGGATCCGGACGAAAAACAACAACACTTGTAGGGGAACATGAGTACTTCATTCCTACCAAGTTTCATGAAAATCTGTTCAGTGGTTCTAGAGAAGAAGTCGAAAATGTTGAAAAATTTACGACGGACGACGGACGACGGACAGACGACAGACGACAGACGACGGACGACGGACGCCGGACGGTGCGCTATGACAATAGCTCACTTGAGCTTTGCTCAGGTGAGCTAAAAAGCGTCAAAAATTTGAGTTCGGAGTGGAACCAAAAATAACAACACTTCTTACGACATCTCTCTAGATCATCCTGATGCTTTCGGTTTGTCGATACGTGCTTCCGTTCTGAAGAAGAAGTTTGTCAAAGGAGGGTACCCCCCGTGACCTACTTTTGCCTGTGGTGGCGCCACCTGTTGAGGGATCCGGACGAAAAACAACAACACTTGTAGGGGACCATTAGTACTTTATACCTACCAAGTTTCATCAAAATCCCTTTAGCCATTCTTGAGAAGAAGTCGAAAATGTGAAAAGTTTACGACAGACAGACGACAGACGACAGACGACACACGACAGACGACACACGACGGACGACGGACGCCGGACGGATCGCTATGACAATAGCTCACTAGAGCCTTTGGCTCAGGTGAGCTAAAAATGAAAGAAACAGAGAACAAGAATAAAAGAGTTATCTATCTTACTATGTAAAGTTCAAATAAGAAGTACTAATTGTGTGAAGAATAAATAGTTTAGGACAAAATTCTGTGAATTCAACAAGAGTAAATTTTTGTTATGACCTTGAAAAAGTTAATTTGACCTTTAACCAAGGTCATGGATAAAAGATAAGCATTTGAATTTATTCTCATCAAGTGTCCTCTTAATCTAATCAAAGCTAAATTTTTTATCGACAAAAGTCTGTTGTGACCTTGAAATCGATCAAATGACCTTGGGTCAAGGTCACGGTGAAAGGACTTGATGCAAGGAATATTTGCGCCAAGTTTGAACTCTCAAGGTCAAATGGTCTTTGTTCTATAGGCAAAAGTTTGTTGTGACCTTGAGAATCAAAATTTGACCTTGGGCCAAGGTCAAGGTGAAAGGGCTTGGCTCAATGATTGTATTTATGAAGTTTGAACTGTCAAGGTCAAATAGTGTTTGTTCTATAGGCAAAAGTTTGTTGTGACCTTGAAAATCATAATGTGACCTTGAAACTAGGTCATCATCAATGACTACCTATTAGTAGCCTACCATCCAAGTTTCAACTCAAAATCTCAAAAACTGTAGAAATTGGCACTGTGCCAATTTAAAGTTCTATTTTCAACTTGGAATAGCGCGAAAACCGTAAATATTTTATCGAGCACGTAAGTGTATAAAAGTTTACAATTTTCCCAAAGAACATTTTAAAACAAATTTCGTTCAAATCGTACGGTTAGTTTAGGAGTTAGAAGTGTTTAAAGATTTGACCTTTGATGACCTCCAGTGGGGGCATTGGTGAACTTATCGACAAACAAAAAATAGTTAAAGAAGATCTTGTAATTCTCTTTCTGATGGTACCATCCATTTTGCTCTGTGTTAAAAGACCTTTAAATAAAGTGACTGGAAATGATTAGGGGGTAAGAATAAAAATAATAATAATAATAATAATAATAAGAATAATAATAAGAATAAAGAAAAGACATTGCAATAACAGAAAGGATTCCGACGGAATAGTCGGAATCCTTAATAATAACTAGATGGCTACTGTTGCAAGCAACAGACGGATTCCTCCTTTATTAGACCTTCCTCGGAACTGAAGTGCTAAAATCCGAATAAAGAAGATGGAAAAAAGAATAGTTGCTTTAGTACCATATTAAAATCAGCAAATGAGTCAAAAGAGCTTATGTCTAATTTGGGACTCTTATTTATTTATCAACAAAATGGAAGAAAAAAATAATAGATACCTTTCATGTTTCCGAAAGCTTTAAACTCCATGCACAATCAATATCTAATCCTTTACAAAAGAATTGCTTAGTGATGTTGCAATGAGATAATTTCTATTAATAGAAAATGACAACAACATGAAACTACTGATATGTAATGCTACTAAGAATAAAAATAGCAATCCAAGGAATGCTTGTGTCGCCTGCGAAGCGGTTTGATTATTATTCTAGAAAGTGGATCAAAATTCTTGAAAAGTAGGTCTAGGTCAAATATCTTGATCAAGGTCAAAAGGTCAAATTTTATGGTCTGTGTAGAAAGGTCTTGTCACAAGGAATACACATGTGAAATACCAAAGCCCTATCCAATCAAAAGATATATCCATTCTTAATTTTTTTGAAAAGTAGGTCAAATATGTAGGTCAAGGTCAAAAGGTAAAAAAATAATGGTATGTGTAGAATGGCATTGTTACAAGGAATACACATGTGAAATATCAAAGCCCTATCACCTACCAATCAAAAGATATAGCCAATATTACTTTTCTTGAAAAGTAGGTCAAATATCTAGATCGAGGTCAAAAGGTCAAATTTAATGGTCTGTGTAGAAAGGTCTTGTCAGAAGGAATACACATGTGAAATATTGAAGCCCTATCACTTACCAATCAAAAGATATAGCGAATCTTATCTTTTTTTGAAAAGTAGGTCAAATATCTAGGTCAAGGTCACAAGGTCAGAAATTATGGTATGTGTAGAAAGGTCTTGCCACAAGGATTGCACATGTGAAATATCAAAGTCCTAACACTTACCAATTAAAAGATATATCCATTCTTAATTTTTTTTGAAAAGTAGGTCAAATATGTAGGTCAAGGTCACTAGGTCAAAAATCGTGGTATGTGTAGGAAGGTCTTGTCACAAGGAATACACATATGAAATATCAAAGCCCTATCACATACCAATCAAAAGATATAGCGAATCGTATCTTTTTTTCAAAAGTAGGTCAAATGTCTAGGTCAAGGTCACAAGGTCAAAAATAATGGTATGTGTAGAAAGGTCTTGCCACAAGGATTGCACATGTGAAATATCAAAGCCCTATCACCTACCAATCAAAAGATATATCAATTCTTAATTTTTTTGAAAAGTAGGTCAAATATGTAGGTCAAGGTCACTAGGTCAAAAATTATGGTATGTGTAGGAAGGTCTTGTCACAAGGAATACACATGTGAAATATCAAAGCCCTATCACTTACCAATCAAAAGTTATGGGCTGTGACACCCAAAGTGTGACAGACAGACAGACAGACGGACGGACAGACGGACGGACGGACGGACGGACAGACGGACAGACGGACAACGGACAAAGTGATCCCTAAGTGTCGCTATGCTTCGCAGGCGACACAAAAATGAAAGAAGCAGAGAACAAGAATAAAAGAGTTATCTATCTTACTATGTAAAGTTCAAATAAGAAGTACTAATTGTGTGAAGAATAAATAGTTTAGGACAAAATTCTGTGAATTCTTCAAGAGTAAATTTTTGTTATGTTCTTGAAAAAGTTAATTTGACCTTTAACCAAGGTCATGGATAAAAGATAAGCATTTGAATTTATTCTCATCAAGTGTCCTCTTAATCTAATCAAAGCTCAATTTTTTATCGACAAAAGTCTGTTGTGACCTTGAAATCGAACAAATGACCTTGGGTCAAGGTCAAGGTGAAAGGACTTGATGCAAGGAATATTTGCGCCAAGTTTGAACTCTCAAGGTCAAATGGTCTTTGTTCTATGGGCAAAAGTTTGTTGTGACCTTGAGAATCAAAATTTGACCTTGGGCCAAGGTCAAGGTGAAAGGGCTTGGCTCAATGATTGGATTTATGAAGTTTGAACTGTCAAGGTCAAATAGTCTTTGTTCTATAGGCAAAAGTTTGTTGTGACCTTGAGAATCATAATTTGACCTTGAAACTAGGTCATCATCAATGACTACCTATAAGTTGCCTACCATCCAAGTTTCAACTCAAAATCTCAAAAACTGTAGAAATTGGCACCGTGCCAATTTAAAGTTCCATTTTCAACTCGATATAGCGCGAAAACCGTACATATTTTATCGAGCATGTAAGCGTATAAAAGTTTACAATTTTTCCAAAGAACATTTTAAAACAAATTTCGTTCAAATCGTACGGTTAGTTTAGGAGTTATAAGTGTTTAAAGATTTGACCTTTGATGACCTCTAGCGGGGGCATTGGTTAGCTTATCGACAAACAAAAAATTGTTAAAGAAGATCTTTGTCTGCTCTTTCTAATGGTACCATCCTTTTTTATTCTATGTAAAAAGACCTTTGAATAAAGTGTCTGGAAATGATGAGGGGTAAGAATAATAAGAATAATAATAAGAATAATAAGAATAAAGAAAAGACATTGCAATAACATAAAGGATTCCGACGGAATAGTCGGAATCCTTAATAAGAATAAAGAAAAGACATTGCAATAACAGAAAGGATTCCGACGGAATAGTCGGAATCCTTAACTAGATGGCTACTGTTGCAAGCAACAGACGGATTCCTCCTATATTAGACCTTCCTTGGAACTGAAGTGTTAAAATCCGAATAAAGAAGATGGAAAAATGAATAGTTGCTTTGTACCTTATTCACCATTCACTCAGCAAATGAGTCTTAAGAGTCTAATTTGGGACTCTCATTTATTTATCAACAAAGTAGAACAAAAAGATAATAAATACCTTTCATGTTTACGAAAGCTTTATACTCCATGATCTATCAATTCTAAATCCTTTAAAATTACTATCTCAAAACAGAATTGCACAATGATTTTGCAATGAGAGCATTTCTATAAATAGAAAATGACAATAGAATCAAAATACAGCCAAGTAATGCTACTAAGAAAAAAAAAGACCAAGAGTAAAAGAGTTATGTTTGTTATACTATGTTGTGTTCAAATAAGAAAGACTACTTGTGTGAAGAATAAATAGCGTAGGACAAAAACTGCTAGTTCTACAAGAGTAAGTTTGTTAGGACCTAGGGAATGATCGTTTGACCGTGAATAAAGGTCACGGATAAAAGATAAGTATTTGAGGTAATTCTTTTCAAGATTGATCTTAATCTGATCAAAGCTCAATATTTTATCAACCAAAGTATGTTGTGACCTTGAAATCGAAGAAATAACCTTGGATCAAGGTCAAGATAAAAGGGCTTGATGCAAGGAATATTTGTGTTAAGTTTGAACTCTTAAGGTCAAATAGTCTTTGTTCTATAGGCAAAAGTTTGTTGTGACCTTGAGAATCAAAATTTGACCTTGGGTCAAGGTCAAGGTGAAAAAGCGTGGCTTAACGATAATATGTATAAAGTTTGAACTCTGAAGGTCAAATAGTCTTTATTCTATAGGCAAAACTTTGTTGTGACCTTGCGAATCAAAATTTGACCTTGGATCAAGGTCAAGGTGAAAGAGCTTGGCTTAACGATTGTATGTATGAAGTTTGAACGCTGAAGGTCAAATAGTCTTTGTTTTATAGGCAAAAGTATGTTTTGACCTTGAGAATCAAAATTTGACCTTGGGTCAAGGTCAAGGTGAAAGAGCTTGGCTAAACGATAGTATGTATGAAGTTTGAACTCTAAAGCTCAAGTAGTCTTTGTTCTATAGGGCAAAATTTGTTGTGACCTTGAGAATGAAAATTTGACCTTGAAAGTAGGTCAGCATTAAATGTCTACCTATAAGTAACCTACCATCCAAGTTTCAACTCGAAATCTCAAAAAATGTAGAAATTGGCACTTTGCCAATTTAAAGTTCCATTTTCAACTCTTAATAGCGCGAAAACCGTAAATATTTTGTCGAGCATGTAAGCGTATAAAAGTTTGCAAATTTCCCAAAGAACAATATAAAACAAATTTCGTTCAAATCGCACGGTTACTTTAGAAGTTATAAGAGTTTAAAGATTTGACCTTTGATGTCCTCCAGCGGGGGCATATGTGAACCATTTGACAAGAAAAAAAATTTCATTCAAGATCTTCATATGCTCTTTCACATGGTCCTTTCCGTTTTTTCATATGATGCTGTACTTTTTTGTAAAGTGTCCGGAACGGTTTGGGGGTAAGAATAATAATAATAAGAATAATAATAAGAATAAAGAAAAGACAATACAATAACAGAAAGGATTCCGACGGAAGTCGGAATCCTTAATAAAGAAAAGACATTGCAATAACAGAAAGGATTCCGACGGAATAGTCGGAATCCTTAATTATAGCATATTAGGTGAAAGCGATAAAGTTCGTTGTTATCTTCTTTATTTATTGTTAAAAAACGGTAGTTCTGGAATTACATTTCTACATTTACTTGTTATTTATTCAGCATTTGATATGTTCTATAACTAATGATCTTGATAGAGCCGAGATCTGTAGTTATATGAATCCACGTTGACGAAGTTTGTATCCGTTGTATCCCGAAAGAAAAGATTCGACCTCTAAACTTGTCATTTTGTCATCTTCTTGGTTCTCTAAGTCGGTATAAATGAGAATTTACTGCAGATAATTTACATGTTTTATAAAGACAAATGAATTGATTACTTATATATAATCCTTCAAAACACTCGAAAATTCAAGATTTAGTTTGAGCAAACGACGGGTGTGACCTGCACATTTACTGAATGAGATTGCTCCTACACGGTAGCGAATGACGTGATATGCAAATAATATATTACAAGAGAATCCCTTTCGACTAAACATGGTAAATATCGTGTAAATCTACTTTATATGAATTTTTATGCCAATTATATGAACATCATAGTAATCTAAATGATGGTGATATTTTCTGGTCAAGAATTAAGGAATATTAAGAGAACACTTAATGCATTGTATGTTCATCTTACAGTGAAGAGGTTATTTTACACCATAATTGGGTAATCGGAAAAGTGGGAGGGTTGTGCGCACGTAATCCGGTTAACCACACCGTCTGTTACTTGCGTTGCAGATGGCCGTCCAAAGTCGGCTCCGGTTGCCCATTGGGCTCGTTGGTTTATATGTGGTCCTTTGTGTTTCTGTGTTGTAAGTTGGTGTTCCTTGTCCCTTTTGTGTCTCTTTCTGTGTGTGTCTGCTCTGTGTTTTTGCATTTGGTGTTTTGTGGTTTTGCTGTGGGTGCTGCAACCTGGTTGTTGGAGATCTCCTCCTATGTTTAAAAAAAAAATGTTCTAATTTGTTTACATCTTATGATATGGTGAACGTAAATAAACAAAATTTTCTTTTTAAGTTTTCTTTCGATATACCTCTATTTATGACCAGAATAGATTATCATCATATAATTGTTAATGATACTCGTATGATAAGCCTTAATAAATTCAAATAAGGAAGATTTAGACAGTATTTACCTTCCGTAATCGAAGGGGATTCCCATGCAAGAGATTATTTGCTTATCACGTGATTCGCTTCAGTGTCCTACGTCAGTAGAAACATTTAAGAAATGGCTGTCTTACTTTGGGTGTTCATGGTAGTATAATTCTGGTTGGTCATGTGCAAATTCCGTGATTCACGAAGCGATTCTCGGAAAATTTTCACTTGTCCAACCAGAATTATACTACCATGAACACCCAAAGTAAGACAGCCATTACTTATATTTCCATTAGTACTAAATAGAAGACACCCCGTCTAACATTAATAACGAGCATATTGAATATTATAACGTCAAACTTATCTAAACGTTGGTTAATTCTCCGTACTTTCAAACTAAAGCCTGACGTCATAGTAGTCAACCAGAATTATAGTTTATAAGTCCAATTGCCTATCGGGTAATGCACTATTCTTCTGCAATGGAAATATAATGATTTGAAATGTCAATATCAAAATTACTCAACATAGATAATCAATACTTTCCCCTACAATTTGATGTTTTACAAATTTACAAGTTTATTACAATCTCATCATTAAACACATATTCAGACAATATACAACAAATATATAGTCAAATGAAATAAAAAGCTCCTAACTAGGAGGGGCAAGTCTCTCATTTATGATATAAATAAATTAACAAGGATTGTTTAATACATTGTCATCTTGACAAGAAAATAAACTATAAAATTTATAAATATTCGGTCTTATGAAAAAGCTCTGGGAACAATGTTAATTCTTTCATTTTCTAAAGCTTAATTAACTTTTAATAATATAGTGATACTCATCTCCTACTGATTCTTCACATAAATGACATAATCTTTCGTTTCTAGGTGTTGATACTACCTTTAACAATTAACTCCCTTAGATTATCAAAAGTATCCTGTCTAAAGCAACTCCGAGTAGCCTGATTAACATCAATGAAATACCTATCAGTTAGTCAGTCTCAAGTTCAAGAAGGCAAGGCAAAATCATTAGAATGTCACATTAGAACCTGACTAAAATCACAATAATAAAATATAAAGCAGAACAGTTTTTATAGTTTTACATTTCAATCAATAAAAAAGATGCTAAATCTCTTTAAGTCTTTCTGAAAGGGTCTAGTGAAATTATTATGAAATCTAGGGCACCAAGAAAATTTTAATAATTCTTTTTAATTTCCAGTTCATCCTTGATTCGAAGAAAAATGAAATAACTACTTAGATAACAAAAGGCCATTTATTATTCATCTGTGGACTTTAATTCTTAGTGATGGTATTGTTATCTTTCTAAACCTCAATACAACCCCCCCCCCCCCCACAAAAAAAAAACCAAAAAGAAAAAAAATAAAATTACACTTAATGAGAGCCCATTAAATGATACAAAATATAGAAATCTAAATCAGCATAAAGTTTCCCTTTTCTATTCTACTTACTTCAATACTGTACTTAGATGCTTACTCATCCCGGGCACCTGGTCCCACCTCTAGCTTGCTATGGGTCCGTCGATGCTCAATTTGGTGCTCTGTTTTGAGTGCTGTTGAGATTGTCGTCAGGATCTTCTTTAACTCATTTGTTACTTGTTTAATATAAGTAACTTGATTCATGTCATATTTGACTTTGATAATTAATGCAGAGTGCTATTCAACAACGCCACCTACAATACATACCGTACGTGTACCTGACTCCATAGATTGTTCATTAGATTAAGTTATGCGTTATGTATTTATGTTATTGTTCTGTTATAAATATATATATATGCTGAATCTGGAGTTGTCCATTTTCGAGCTGTCTTGCTCATTCGAATTACCTCTTATTTTCATATGAAGCTTGATCAAGCAAAGATATTCCGAAACCATGGGCGGAAGTACAAAACCGGCAATAACAATGAGTGGGCCTCTGCTGGGTGATAATAATATTACTTGTCCAATTGTAATTATTATTGATCACAAAAACTCATTCGCCTGCCGTTTATGCTTGCTATTTTTATTGTAAAGGAATGAAAAAGAGCCTTGTGAATGTAAAAAAAAAATAGTGCAATGTTTCTTGCAACTTAGATATTTTTGTAATTTAATTTTATAATATGTCTTGTTTTAGTTACCAAACTCAATCAAACTATGTTAAAATCATCTTCTTTATGTCATCTTTCAATAAACAGTAAAAACGAAATGTGTTTGTGATATCATACCAAATCTTGAAGTAAAGATAACAAAGACATTCCTATTCATTCGTATACGTCAAAAGATAGTAAAATACACTTAGTTTAGCAATGAAATGCGAAAAAGAACAAATTCATATACTCAGCGCTCTAGCATACAAGTACAAAAAGCACTTATAATTCAGATAATCACTCCATTTACCATTTTTTGTACCAACATTGCATCCTTTTGTATTATACTTTTATTTTTGTATGTGTTGGTGTGGTGCCATGTTCGTTCCAATAATAACTTCATGGACATTAACATAAACTTATATGGATAATCGAAAGATCTTCAGCACGACCAACTTGAACTGAACACTGCGGAACACACCCGAAAAATGGCTACAAATAATGTACACAAGATAAATCAATTTCAAAGGCAACATGGGACGAGACTAAAAGTTAAAGTGAATTCATAATCATTTAATTTCCATTGCTATTTTCAATGAGTTAAAGAAGATTATGATTGACAAAGAAATTATGT
Organism: Pinctada imbricata; assembly: GCA_033119305.1. NCBI lineage: Eukaryota > Metazoa > Mollusca > Bivalvia > Pterioida > Pteriidae > Pinctada > Pinctada imbricata. Next base: position 74,222,624 of record VSWD01000005.1, read on the forward strand.
TGATACATCGATCAACAAAATGTTTCTAGGATGTCTAGTTATAGCACTATTTTTAGTAACGGGGGTTCCCAAAAACACGAATAAACTCGTTGCTAAGAATACAATTTGTTGATATTTGCCTACCTTTTCAAGGGTTCTATTTCTTTTCTACTTACTCAAAAAATAACTGTGCATGTAGAATTTGCTCAAACTGGTCCTTACTCTAAAGATATAGAGAGACGATCGTTTGCTGTTTAAATCATGGCGGCTGCCAAAACTTGAATTCGTCTTTGGAGGCAGTTGTATCAATGCGCAACCCCCGAACTTACGATATATAGTACAGTGATTGTTTTTAGATCCAAGAAAACAGTCTGACTTCCATAAGCAGATGATACGCGCGATTGATGCAGTTTTCTGTCCATTCTTTTCGGGTGATACCACCATCAACAAAAAAGATATAAGATTCATTTAAGACGATAAATATAAGACGATCAACTTCGGTTGATCGTCTGTCTCTTCAACGCATTCAAAATTTTCTGATACTAAAATTCTTGAAATTTCTAAAACGTTGGTTCTGTAGCATCATATCCCACCCATCCTGTTACATCTTTCGGTACATTTTTGACATAATAATTTTCACCCTCTTTGGCATTGTTTAGATTGAGGATCACTGACGAGGGTTGAGTACCCGAAACGTGCATGTCTGGTCCATGATGCAAATTTATCCGTTTATAAATGATGCTGTTGAATTTGAAGACGTTTAACATTCTGAATGAAGTACAGGTATTCAAAATAATGCGGTATTGGTTTCATTCTTGTTATTGCAATAACGAATGCTGGAATTACTTTAAACAATACAGTCTCTGTAATGCTTTTGTCTTTTTCCAGCTTACAAAAATGTAAAAATACAAGAAATAATAGTTCAACATTTCTTAGACTATAACTTCAATTTTCTGCTACTGGTGTAGCAGATGGCCGTCCTAATTCGTCACCGATTGCCCATTGGTCTCGTTGGTTCATGTGTATTCATTTGTGTTTGATGTTTCTATGTGATTTGGTGTTCCTTGTACCTTTTTGTCTCTTTCTGTGCGTGTCTGCTCTGTGTTTTGAATTAGGCGTTTTGGGGTTTTGCTATGGGTGCTGCAACCTGGTGTTGTTGGAGATCCCCTTCTTTCTTTCAACTGGTGGCTTAAAGTATTTTTTACATACAAATTTATGAAAGAACACATTCAGGATAAAATCAAGTCAAATAATTTTAACAACCATTACACATATGCAAACATCAGATGAACCTCATGTGGTACTGCTATTAAACAACATTTTTGTCAAAACCAGAAAAATTAGCGATCGTTAAGCATACTTGACGCGTTTTTTATATAATAACTTCAAATTTCGTCGGTAGTTCAAAAACATGTAGCTTAGTTGGCATGGGAAAACACTGTAGATACAGTCTTTTTTATGTTTACGTCCTTATTTAATCTTGAAATGCACTGTCGTATCAATTTATATTTAACATTGTACACTCATGTGAAGAGAAAAACGGAATAGGTCGTTCTGGAGGATAAAATTACTATAAAGCCACCAGACATTTACTTCAGTGTACACGAAGAAGCTAATGGCAAAGTTAGCGAACTAACAAGTATTTCAGATAAAGAGATCTCGAACATGACACTGTTGCAGTGATTACAGCGGGGCACACGCAGTACAAAAGGGGAGGGCAGATGGAGACAACTTAAGCAAACAGTCCATTGTAATGGCGAATAATAATCATCAGTGGTGCTAAGCTGTTGCACAAATGTGGCGCCGTTAACACTTCCTTTACTGTCTCTTAAGGTGGCATCGAACACTTGGACGTCAAATTCAATTTTTCAAAAATTTTTTTTTAAATTAGTCATTCCTTGTCTGCCCTTAATCATGCCGACCTATATTCAATTTTGTCCACAGGGAATTTTCTATGAGACTTTGAAATATGTATTTTCAATGTATACGTTGATTCTTTGATGACGTCATATCATTAAAAGTATCATTCTGATTCTCGTCATCATTTAATTTCCATTGTTATTATTAAGAAACGACGATTCTGATTGGCCGAGAAATTTTGTTGATACCTATATCAACACAAAACGGAAGTACGCGCTTAGCAACGTCATAAATAACGGCGTTAGCAACACGATTTCAAAGCTGCAAATAAACATTCAAAAGCGACGTAATGAAATGATAAGTAATCAATGTAATATTTTTTTGGTTGATCGAGGTATCAACACCAAAAATTGAGGGAAAACTGCATCGTGCGCGTAGCGCAAGATGCAAAAGTTTTCCCTCAATTTTTGGTGTTGATACCTCGATCAACCAAAAAAATATTACAATGATTCCTTAAAAACTATTGGAAATTCATCTTTAGTTAACTTCCAAAAATTTCATAGATGCATCGCACTTCCATATTGAAAAGATGAGAAGAATTATGTTTCTATCAAAGGCAGGTTACTGGAAAAACATGACACTAAAGCTCAACTGATTTAGGGTCAATTAACTTTAATTTATAGTTTTACCAAGAATCCTGTTGATGAATCTTTTTCAAAAACTGACAAAACTGTCCATAGGTGATTTTATTATTTAATGAGAAAAATTTAATGTAGGATTAAAGAATTATACATTTCCGATTTTTCCTTCTAAAATTGCCAATATTCAACAAAGTAGCGTCCGTTTTCCTGTTATACGAATTTGTTAACAAATATTATATAATAAAGATTGAATATAAAGTTTCATTTATGCAAGTTTTCAATTTAGTATTAGTGTTGTTATAATATTTTGAAAGGCATAGTTTGTGACGCCATTTTCCCCTGATAACGACAAAATGACGTCGTGTTTTGCTCATGAATAAAACCTCTAAAGTCGAAAAAATTCAACATGGCATATTTTCTTCGAATGACGTCGGAATGTTTTCATACTTCATCAGGAATTTCCATTTCATAAATGAATCAGTGTATGAACCGTTTAAAGAGGTAAGGCTGTAGTTTTCCTTGGAAGCGAGAAAACAAATAATGCCGTCACCATATTGGTGTTCAATTAAAAATACATTTACATATCTTTTGGATGAAGTTAATAGATGATTTTTTTTAGACTTTTTGAATACTTTTGTGTTGCACAGTAAATTTTACATTCTGGATTATTTTTCCCCAAACGTTTACCAAACTTATCAAATGAATTCTTTTAAAAAAAATTGGTTTCTTCAAGCCTTGCTCTCACAATCGCTTGTTTCGTATTTGTAAACATGTAATTTTATTATTGTTTCATTTGAAACAATATTTGCAAGAATAAAATAAAAATTGCGTTGGATCTGAAAAATATGCGTCATCGTGATATGGCCTTCTTTTCTATTTTCACCTAACATTGTTTGATCATGTGATACTTTGAATCAATTCATAGGATAACTTCTTTGTCACATTTGTATTAAAACCCATACCTATTTTTATAACATGCAAGTTTAACAATTGATGTCCATAAAAGGCAATATCGTTTTTAAAATTAGTTGCGGAGAAACTCTGAAATAAATTCTGTTCTACAGTACTTTAATTAGATACTAAGTATTTGGTATCAAATATTTCTCCCAGTTATGAATCAAGCATACAAAGATAACCATTTTCAGAAAAGATAAACGAATCCGTCTATAGGCTTGTTCGCGAAACGAAAAGTGACGTCACGAATAATTTTTGGATGGCAAAAGATATCGCGGCCGTTACTTAGCTTACCAAAACAATGTATCTGATATGTGTCATAATTAAAGATATATCCGACTTTTGATTAGATTTACTACTATCTATATGTGTTTTCTGAAAGTAAAAGATGCTATTCTGAACTTTTTCTGCACATTAAAACATTTATTTGTAAAATTAAAACCAGTTTTTCACTTGTATTAAATTGTACAAATCATAGTAATTTTTCTTCATTTATATGTCATTCTACATTCACAATTTTTTGTAAAGTAACATCCAATTTGACAAATCGTCGTTTTGACAAGTACACGTGTACATGTCAATCAAACATGCAGGGTACGTAGGTGTCGATCGTACGTTCATTGCCTGAAAGGTGCGATACTCATAAGAGCGTGATAATAAAAAAGATTCGGCAAGCGGTAAACGAAAATAGGGGAATAAGAATATATTTGATAATAAATTGAAGTTTAAACATTCAATTTTTATAGAGTATAGATTATTTAATCTAAAAGACAATGTATTTGTTTTGATTATAAATAAATATGACTAATTGTAATCTACCTGCATTGTACATGTACAACGGTTCTCTTTGCATCTACTTTGCAAACGAGTTTAATCGGGAATGAGTTTATTTATGTAAGGTACCGGTATGATCTTTCTTTCCCTGCTTTTTACTAAATAGATACATAATTTCCCCTATCTGATAATATATTGATGAATTCAGAATTAGATTAAAAGAATTTAGCAAAAAAATAAAGTAATTTAAAAGCTCATGTAAAAAATCGGGGTATCCGACAGAAAGACTGAATCAAGGGGGGGGGGGGGGGGGTGCTGCAGCCTGGTGTTGTTGGAGATCCCCTCCTTTGTTTTAAAGGGAAGGAAAGAAAAAAAAAAAAGATCGTGCCTAACCGAAATGAGGATATGAACTCGGGGGAGAAATGAATGGAAAATAACAACTTTTTCACGTTTTTGGATGTAGGAGCTTTCATAATTTCTAAGTACCTAGAACTTATTTATTTGGACGGGGGGGGGGGGTCGTCCACCGTCCAAATTAATGTCAATGGGAGGGTTTAGTCATGCAGTGCCGATATACCCCATTTTATTTCCTTTAAAGTTTTGGTTATTTACTAAATAATGATATAAAAGAATCATATTTACACATAAACTGATAAAATACTACAAACAGTAGCTGTCCCACACAAAATCAGACGACTCTTTCAGGTATATACGTATTTTACCTGCTTCTAAATTACTCTGAAGAATGCAATTTTTGTGTTCATCTGCCTGTATAATTAATTTCGAGCGTTTAAGAACCCCATATCTGCAAATATTAATTATCTCAATTATCGCATTACTGAAGAAAACAGCAATGAGGGTGTTAACACCATAAATTAATCAACTGATTATCTTTTGCCATCCAATTAGTCATGTGACCCACCCGTGACGTCACGGCAAACAAGCCTATATGATCAAAAAAATTGCTATGGCAAACACATACGCTTGGCACATAATGCAACCCCACAATATGACTTTCAAGAATTCTGTTCTTCTTGACGATGATTTAAGCTGTAAATCATACTCAAATTTACCAGGAATTATGACAAATATGGATAATGACCATATCCCTGTCTACAGTACAAAGTCGATAATTCAGAAAATCAGAAACCGAAGGCATTTATTTATGTTTCGTTTCTTCTGTAAATTTTAGCTATTTTCCCTTGAGGCATTAGATGTATAATGAGGGAATATTAGTTAGTTTAAACATATTTATTGTCAGAAAGGCAACATATTATATAATTACAATCATAGTAATGCAGGATTGGAAAAGAAGCATTATGCTTATATAAATTCCTCTCCTGTTTTTATCAACATTAGCAATACTTGGTGAGGAAAGCAGTAATTGATGCGTGACAAATGAAGTGGCGAACAGAGAATAAATATAAGGTCTAAATCAGAAGGGAGAAAAGAGAGAAGATACAATAAACAAATCAAGGATATTGAAAGTTGTATACATCAAGAAGAAAGAAAAAAGAAAGGAGATTTAAACAAGTGTAAACTAAATACTAAACAATATACTAAATACTATCTACTAAATACTATGTGGCGATCCGTGTTTTTATCTTATTCTAGTGTAGGATATGCAAGATTCAAGTTAAAACATAATCTTAAGGTTACTCAAATAAATCTTTTTGTTTTCAGTATAAATTTTTGCACGTTGATGAATAAATGTTTGTTGAATTCATATGTTTTAGTTTCATCTCCAAATAGTAAAGTTGTGCAGTCAGGTACATAGTGTAGTGTGTGGAAAAATTCAGTTCGTTCAGAGAGAAATTTCGGGCATTCTAATAGAAAATGGAAGCTAGATTCAACTTTTCCGCAGGAACAAAATGGATCTGTTTCGATATTACGTAAAAATAAATGTTGCTTTAGAGAGCTACAGCGCATTCGCAGACGTGCATGTAATACTTGACCGCGGCGAGTTCCGTCTAAATAGTACTTTGGGATTTTATTGTTGGAAGGTCTGTAGTGTTTATCATTATTGTTAGGGTTTTGCGGTCAAGATCATATTTTAGGCTTCTCAGTATGTTTAGTTTAGAATTTGCTTTAACTATAATTTCATCAATATGATCCCCCCAGTGTAATGTCTTATTAAAAGTTAAACCTAAATGTTTATGTTTAGAGACTTCATTGACAGGTGTATTGTCGAAACGAAGAGTAGGATAAGAAATCTGGTTGGTTTTACGGGAAATTAAAAGACTTTCTGTTTTTTGGGGATTGAAATTGACTAACCATTTGTTGGACCATTCGTGGATTAATGTGAGATCAGAGTTCAATACAGAAGATGCAGAGTCAGAATTATTTTGATCAATGATAATGTAGATGGAAGTGTCATCGGCAAAGAGTTTTATGGTACAGGAAATGTTTACTACGATGTCATTTATGAAAACAATGAAGAATAAAGGACCCAGGATTGAGCCTTGTGGAACGCCAGCGTTTATTTCAATTATAGAAGATTCTTTACCGTTTATTATAACTTTTTGTTTGCGATTAGATAGGTAGGATTTTATCCATGTGAAGAGATTACCTGATATTCCCAAATTTTGAATTTTGAATAATAAACCCTTGTGCCAAACACGATCGAAAGCTTTGCTAATGTCAAAAAAGATAACCCTAATTTCCTTACCCAAATCCAAAGCATTAGAAAATTCATTGACAATATAAAGAAGCTGATTGACTGTCGAGTCACCGGATCTGAAACCTGACTGATGTCTAGATAATAAGTTATTTTCAATGATATAATTATATAAATATTTGTACATACATTTTTCAAGAGCTTACTTATTACGCACAAGAGTGAGATAGGGCGATAATTATTAACAATTTTGGGGTTGTCTTTCTTATGTACAGGGACAATATTTGCTATTTTCCAAGGGTTGGGGAAAGTTTTGGTTGTAAGTGAAAGATTATATAGTCTACAGAGAGGTACAGAAAGTTCATTTATTGCTTCTTTTAGTAATCTAGGACTTAGTTGATCAGGGCCTGTAGCTTTGTTTACGTCCAAAAGTTTTAGTGCATCAGAGACATCGGTTGGAGTTATTGTTACATCATTTAAAAGATGGTCGTTTCCGGGAAGGTTATTTATATCTGATGGTAATTCTTTGTCATTGTCATTAATTATAGATTGAGATGCAAAGAATGAATTTAAATGATTAGCTTTGTCAATATCATCTGTGATTATTTCATTATTGTTATTCATAAGGACATTTATTGAGCTAGATTTGGAGGATAAATTAGTTACTTTATTTGCAAGGGACCACCAATCTTTGTTTGTAAATTCATTAGATTTGATTTTTTGGCAAAGATTTTCGTGGTACTTCAGCTTAGCTGTGCGTAGGTTATCAATTACTTTGTTCCTATATATATTAGTTCAACCATTTATTGAGTTTTGAATTCTAAACTTATGACATAGTTATGATTTAAAAATTAATCGAAAATTTTTTGCAAAGGTGTTTTTGAAAAGAGTTAGTTCCTATAAAAGTTATTGGCCCTCAGAGTCTACATTGAATTCTTATGAAAAACTACTATTTCAGCCATGTTTTTCAAGAAAGTGATGAGTGCTAAATTATGGAAGGATGATAAAATTAAAAAAAAACCCCTAATATTTATCAAATTACACCGAAAAGTCTTAAGTTCACCGTTTAGATCTTTCGCAATTAATCTTTTAAGTATTCTCTATCAAGGAGAGATAACTCCAAAATATGAACCAATTTAAAAATTCCATTTTCCTCTACCTACCATCATGGTACAAAAGTTCGTGAAAAATCAAAAGCGATAGAGAAATATGAAATAATTTATACACATAATTAAAAAAATTGGGTCATGACTTTGTTCATTATACATCTAACACCATAATTAATATTTTTTAATGTCGTCAAAAGACTTGATCAAATAGCAAATCTGATTTTGACGAAATATCCCAATTACCCACTCTTTTGAAAGGTTAAATGAATGATTTGGAATTTGTATCGACGAAAAGATGAAGTGCTATAGAACGGAAGGAAGCATATATCTCTTTATGTTCAGAACAAAATGCTTTCATATTTGGCATGGAAATTGATTAAAGATTCGCTATTCCAGATTTTCATTACAGAGTTACTTTGGGATGGTATATGACGAATTCCTATTGTGACGACATCAAATTCTATGGAAACCAGCATTAAATTCAGGGAAAGTACGGTACAAATCCAATGTTTCTATAGAAATTTTATTACGTCATAATGCTTTTACGTCAGATACCGTCCCAAATTTAACACAAGCATACACCAACGAAATAACGGAATTTGTGCGGAATAACGAAATAGGTTTAACATGAATCAGTCCCATTCTGCAAACAGAACGGTTACTTGATGTCAAGTTATATTCCTCTATTTTTACCATGTTATCATGATGATACGAGAAGAGAGATAAATTTTCCTGTTTTAAAATAACATTTCTAAAATGTACCCAGAAAGCTTCTTCGATGTACACAATGAACCAGAAGACAAAATCATACAGGTATCATGGATAACATCTAAATGCTTCTTAATGAAGAATACACTATGTAAAGACATTTAAATATATTTTTGAATAAATGAAATATATGAACTTTCTAAACTGGAACACTGTTTATTTTTTGCCCGACTTTACCGACCATATCATCCAAGGCAAGATATCCTTATTTGGATAGAAGTTTTCCCTAATCCGCTCATTTGTTCGTTTTCTATTTATATAATACTATCATTGTTTCATGTGGAATATTTTTGGTATAATTAAATTAAAGTTACGTGTGATCTGAAATAGATAAATATTTTTATAAAGCGTAATTTTGCTATTAATTAGTGCCCTTGTCGCCAGTATTATTTCTTTAATGTAATACGGGAAACATAATGCCGTTTTATAATAAGACTGTTCTGAAAATGTATTAACTCATTGTAATAATACGGGAGTTTTCCATCTCTATACTTTCTTGAAGAAAATTTAGAACTAATTTGTTATGCACCAGACACGTGTTTCTGATATTAAATCCTCATCAGTGATGCTGCCACCCAAACTGATTTTCATAAGCCGCATAAATTCATTTCATGTTAATTACCATGGCCTATGCTGTCTGAGATTGAATGAGAACTCGAGTCTAATAATGAGAGAAACAATACCTTCAATTCCATGAACATATGAGGCAGCATCTTCAATGATACGTTATAAGTTCATTAAAAAATGCTATAATACTTAATTATCTTTCAATATCGTTTACTTTGATTGAGTACAAAAATGATCTCGAATGATCTCGAATCAACGTAATGTATAATAAAGAAACTATAGAAGCCAAAGAGCGAATGTAATCATCAGCTACTGTGTAAGATAAGTAGACTAATACAGAGAGAGAGAGAGAGAGAGAGAGAGAGAGAGAGAGAGAGAGAGAGAGAGAGAGAGAGAGAGAAATTGTATTCTTAAGACAGAATGTTGCTATCTATTCCCTTAATTTTCAAGCTCGCTCCGTTCGCCAAAATAGAATAGAACTTCATATCTTAAAGTTCTGATATAAACTAGAGTAAGTGTAACAAAAATTCTTACTCTGTTTCGTGAACATACAGTTAGAATTAACCCCCTTCCCCTTCTTAATGAAATCCTCTTCAGATTCACGAATGTCTTCGGCTTGTCAGCTTTTTTGTGAACAAGTTTCTCTTAGCTGGACTTCGACCCTCCCTCTTTTCTGTAATCCTATATTCATAGATTCATCACTGAGCCGGATACTTGTTTGACGTATTTTTTTCAAGTACAAAAAGCTGCACATAAGTTGTGTAAACAAGGGAGACAAATCAGCTCAAGAAGAAGAAGCAGCAACCTTTTGAAAGGTTGAACATTATTGACAGTCTTAGAATTGTTCCTGTTAGAAAGTTAGTGGCTAAAAAACACCTTTGGTTAAGTCGATTACAGTCATATCTCCTTGACGACAAATCGCCCCAGCTTGTATGCCCCACGATCATATCGCCCCAGTTGCATTTCGCCCAAGGGTGTTATTAGGGCGAAACGAACCTAGTTTATTACGCCCCGAGTGATGACACTTACGCCCCAACTAGTGTTTATAACATTCCAAAACATATTCAATACTCCCTACATCCTTTTCAGTACGCACCATACCCATTCAGTGCGCCCCACACCCTTACATTTCGCCCAAAACCATTTTTAGTACGCCCCAAACCCTTTTGGTTTCTTTTATGTAAGAACAATATCAAAAGAATTAATAAAAGAACATTTTTTAATAATCCATCTATAAATGAATTACGTATAAATAGACAAAAAGAAATTGATTGACATCGGTTTTGACTGTTTGCAACGAAAATGAATCATCTGGTGTGGAAAAAAACAAATCTTCTCTAAACTCGACATGGCTATTTAATAGCAAATATACAATCGTTTGTTACCTCCTTTCATTATTTAACCGACATGTTTCCTGATTCCTCCGCCTTTTTTTTTAAATTCCCGGATTATGGATTAATTTTGGTATTAATTAATCCATTTCATTTTGATTGTGGAAAAAATATTTTACTTCTTGAAGAAAATTTCAAACCAATTTATTCTGCACCAGACACGTGTCTCGGAAATTCAATCCTCATCAGTAATGCCTCAAACCAACGTCTTTTTCATAAGATTCCAAAATTCATTTCAGTAGCGCCCTCTGGTTTTATTTTATACGCCCGTCTCAAGACGGGACGCATTATGTTATGGTGCTGTCTGTGCGTCCGTCCGTCCGTCCATCCGTCCGTGATCATGTTTCTCGGATTTTTTTCTGAAGCCTTTCAAGATATTGGATTGAAGAGTGACACATGACTTAATCACTGACGAGGGTTAAGTACCCGAAACATGCATATCCGGTTCATGCTGTAAATTAATCCGTTCTTAAATGATGCTATCTAATGTGAAGAGTTTAACATTAATATCAAGCGGCGTAAAATCCAGTTTGAGTTTCGGCAATATTGACCTATTAAGAGTTATGCCCTTGAACATAGAAATTTTCAACAATTTTACAGTTTTCCGGACTTTTTTGGCAGCCTTTGCAGATATTGAATTGAATCTTCATACATGCCTATATAATAGATAATTACAGATCCAGTTCGAGTTTCGGCAAAATTGATCTATTTTTAGCAGAGTATTGGCCCTTGAACATCAACAATTTTACAGTTTTCCGGATTTTGTTTTCACAGCCTTTGCATATATTGAATGGAAACTTCATACATGCCTTTATCATAAATAATAACAGATCAAGTTCGAGTTTCGGAAAAAATTGACCAATTTTTAGCAGAATTATGGCCCTTGAACATAGAAAATTTCAACTAATTTACAGTTTCCATACTTTTTGAAACAGCCTTTGAAATGACAAATATGGATAATGACCATATCCCTGTACACAGCACAAAATCGATAACTCAGAAAATCAGAAACCGAAGACATACAAAATCAGGATAAAACAGGAACCAAAGCAAACAAACAAAAACCTCCACCATATGAAAAGAAGCGAACTCCCGATATGGGAGTGAGAATTGAATTGAAACCTAGTGCATGCCTTCAAAATAATATAAGAGATTATTGTTAATTTTTAAGAAATTTGAAAATTATAGCAAAGAAAACGGGTACAATGGGGAATTCTTACCTTTTGATCTGTGATCGACAATTTCAATGTAACAAGATCAACAAAATTTTGTATTTTTTTTTTCTGCGCAACATGTACTTTTTAAGGCTTTTATATGAATTCAAAGGACAGCTTATCTTATACTTACGGAAAGCCGGAAAAACAATTTTACAGTTTTTCGGATTTTGTTTTCGCAGCCTTTGCATCTCTAATACTGAGTACCCGGCACTGGATGAGTTAGTTCGAGTAAATGCAAAAAAAAATAGCATTGATTTGAGAAGGGAAATGGAAGAACTTAAAAAAGAGAAACAGCGCTTATTAAATGAACTGGCATTGCAAAGAGATTGGATTACGTGTATCCTGGTTCAAAGCAATGGTATGGATATTTCTGTAAATGCAAAGCTATGTTCACCGGTTGCACATTTGTCTCGTTGGGTTATGTGTAGTCTTTCGTGTTTGATATTTCTATGATGTAATTTGGTGTTCCTGTTTCATATTTCTATGATGTAATTTGGTGCACCTGGTCCCACCTCTAGCTTGATAGGGGTCCGTCGATGCTCAGTTTTTTGCTCTATTGTGAGTGCTGTTGAGATTATTGTCAGGATCTTCTTTAACTCATTTGTGTCACACTTATGCCCTTTGCCGTGTGGAGCTCGTAAAAAAGTTCCCCGCGAGGGGGTTGACAGTAAGTGTTTTGAATATATTTCCCTGACATGGTCGCCATGGCATTTTTGATATAGACATAACGTCAGACAGTGCATGAATTTTATATATTGTTTTCATCTTCGTACTTGGACATCGACGGCGGGTGCGGCTAACCAACAGGGGATGCTTACTCCTCCCGGGCACCTGGTCCCACCTCTAGCTTGATAGGGGTCCGTCGATGCTCAATTTTGTACTCTATTGTGAGTGCTGTTGAGATTATTGTCAGGATCTTCTTTAACTCATTTGTCTCTTTTGTGTCTCTTTCCGTGCGTGTAACTGTGTTTGCACTCGGTGTTTTTTGTGTTTTGCTGCGAATTCTGTAACCGAGTGTTGTTGGTGATCCCCTCCCTTCATTATTCGTTGAAACGTTTATGTAAAGGGTTATATCCCCCCCCCCCAAAAAAAAATGGGTAAACGGGATTCTCTAACATGATACTAATGTGATATAGTATCAAAATTCACATGCAATGAGGTTAACAAGATACTTATGAGATACCCATGGGATACTACAATGTGATACAAATGGGATACCCAATGTGATACCAATGGGATACTACAATGTGATACAAATGGGATACCAAATGGGGTAGTATAATGTGATACTTATGGGATGCTTCTCACCTGGCATTGCATTTGAAACAAAATACCAACATGATACCAAAATGTGATATCAATAAGATACTTCCTTTGTTACCATAAAAACAATGTGATACTGCAATATATATTTTGACCCTGATATGGGGATGAGATGGAGAACGTGAGGGTTTGAATTTGTTTACACCTCACTCATGGATTTGAATGATTACTGAAGTTCAAAGGAAAAAATATAAGTTATTATGCTTGAAATAATTGAATTCATTTATAAACACTGAATTATTTATTTCTGCCAGAATTATTTTGGCAAAATCGCGCCCACCTCAAACACGATGTACAAAGAAACCACTTATACCATTGCATAGACCATATTGAAAATCTACCTTTTGATTACCTGTGTCATACCTGACAGGTGTGTAAGACATCATGTTCATATTAACTTAGTATTCAATTTTTGGTCTCTTAAGGGAAAAGATACTTAGCTTCTGACTTCAACTTCACTTACAGATACATAGACGATGTGTTGTCCATCAATAATCCAAAATTCGCGGATTACCTGAGCAGTATCTATCCTTCAAATAGATACCAAGTCAAAGAAGTCAAAGAAACTACAGAGACAAATAATTCAGCATCCTATTTGGACATAATGTTGTCCTACGACACTGATGGTCACATGAACACCTCACTCTATGACAAACGTGACGACTTCAATTTCAGCATTACAAACTTTCCCTTTCTGAGTAGCAACATCCCTTCATCGCCAGCTTATGGTGTGTTCATATCTCAGTTGATACGCTATGCCAGAGCAAGTACCAAATATACGGATTTTGTTCTGAGAGCTAGGCGTCTTTCAGATAAGCTTCTCAGTCAGGGATATGTTTGTGACCGACTAACATCGTCACTGAGGAAGTTCTACGGTCGATATGGGGAACTCGTCATACACTATGATGTCCCACTCTCCAGAATGGTGGATGATATTCTGTCATAGACCATATGAACCATCCAACCAAAGATTGTACTCTATGTCTTCCGAAATGGAAGTAACCGGATGTGACATTTCTACCGAATTGAAGCGGCGGGTGTTGCATGCAAGCAGGAGATGCTTACTCTTCCTGGGCACCTGGTCTCACTCCCATATCGGGAGTTCGCTTCTTTTCATATGGTGGAAGTTTTTGTTTGTTTGCTTTGGTTCCTGTTTTATCCTGATTTTGTATGCCTTCGGTTTCTGATTTTCTGAATTATCGATTTTGTGCTGTATACAGGGATATGGTCATTATCCATATTTGTCATAATTAAGAAATAACAACTAGCTAGCCGTGGTTTTTTGTCCAATAATTCCCCGAGTTGCATGAACCAATCACATTATCACTTAGCCGCGAAATGGCAGGTGATAATTTGATTGGTTCATGCGACGAGGGGAATTACTGGATAATAAGCCACGGGTAGCTTTAGTTGTTATTTCTATTCAAATATATTCTGATTAAAACAGACAACAAATAGTTTATGTAGTTTTCAGAAAAAAGAGTGTGTGAGAGTATGCGCGTGAGAAGGCGTGACTTATCTGAACATGAATATATGTTGAAGAACAGACTATGGGTGAGTTCTAAAGCATAAATAGGGAGATAATCTCAAAATGAATGGAACGGCAAAGCCAAAATGATTTTTTAAATGAAAATACATGTATTAAGCTTGATCTTGCATTAAGCTGTTATCAAACGATACAAGAAAACTAGATATATCAAAAAATGTTCACATATTTTTATTTAATTCAAGTGTTTCCTGAAAACATTTTCTATTTTTTTAGTCAGCAACATCTACTGTCCGCGCGGCTCACTTCCGAAACAGGATAAACGAGATTTTGATAACTTTATCATGCAACGATTAAAATAAAATCTATATCATTGAAAAGATCTCGCTTAGTCGTAAATTTTGGTATATATGTTACATGGTCAAGGGTTTATGCAATCATATTATACAGACAAACTAAGTTTTAGATAGGGCCTTTTCAATGTTAAATTTTCCCGAGACATCGCGGAATTTAACATTGAGCCTATGGAGAGCGCCATGACGTCACGGGAAAATTAGCATGGGAAATGGCCCATCTAGAACTTGTTTTGTCTAAATAGCTTGATTGGATGTACTCACAATCATATAACATATACCAAAATTTACGACTAAGCGAGATTGATTGAGTGGTATCAACTTCATTTAAATTTTTGCATCATAAAGTATTCAAAATTGCGTTTATTCAGTTTCTGAAGTGAGCCGCACGGACAGTACATGCTATTTAGTCTATGACATAGACAGCCTTTATACAAGTAACAAGAAACTTGATCTACCAAGTCATACAATTTGAAGTATGTTAAAAATCTAGTTAGAGAAGCATAAATTTTCCATTCTCTCAAGTGAGCTTGCATGGTTATCTTTCACGAGCATCAGAGGAAATTCGAACAATATTGTGTTTCTATCCGTACTGTACTCGCGTAAAATACGCCAAATATCAATATTTGAAGACTATAGACATTGAATGACCCATCAATTCAGATATATCTGTAGATATTCTGTAGATTGTCGAGTCTCTCAACGCAACGTGCGACGCTCAGCATCTCCAAGGCCAGATAACACGCAGAACCATGAACGTTTCAATCAGATCCGACAAATCAGTGTTTTTTCTTCAAATACATAAATTATGGGCTTAAACATCCCCCTCCCCTAACTGGACCCATAATGTGTTCCGGATCCACACACTGGTATACTTTTAAAGATTTTTTAAACTTCTTGATTTATGTCATACTGTATACATATTTTTTTCTTTATGCTAATTTATCTGAAAAATAAGATTGAACACGTTTTCTTCAAAACTAGGCACCAACCATTCGTGGAGGCGGACAGGGGTTACCTCTCTCCCCTTCCCACCACTTACCTCCCTCTCCCGCCCTCCTTTGCACCCGCCCCATTTCCTCCCTCCCCTCCCTCCCTTTTCTCCCTTTCCCCTCCTCCTTTCTTCCTACCCCTCCTTCCGCCACATTTCTCCCCCTCCTTTCACCCTGTCCACCCCTTTTAAGTCCAAGGGTCATAACTCTTTGTAAAAATAGGTGAATCGAAACCTAATTCGAACTTGATCTGTATCACATTGAGATAAAATCACATGTCAAAAATGAGTTCAATATATGCAACGACAGCGAAAAAAAGTCTGGAAAACTAAAGAGTGACGGACAGACAGACGGACGGACAGACGGACGGTCGGACGGACGGACAGACAGACGTACGGACGGACGGACGTACGGACAGACAGACAATCTGGGTGGAAACTATACATATAAATGTAAGTCCCCTCCAGGCGATCCGGTTGGGTACTAATAAGGAAATATTAGTCCTGAATTCAAAAGCATATGGAAATCTAAGGTTCAGTTAGTCGTTTCATTTTCTATGCACGTTATAAACAAAGAATCTCCAAAAGATAAAGATTCAGACACAGGTTTATAAGTTTTTGGATATATTATTAAATGAATTTCTAAAAGACATCGTTATTAGTATATGCGTCCACTTTAAATGATTCAGAAATGAAAGTTAGAAAAAAGACATCTGTTTTGACATATTCAGAGTTTCTTATGAAATCCATAAAATCGTTCTTATCTCAAGATTGATTATCAATTCAAACAATCCTCCTCAAAAGTGGGCCATATTGCACCATTTTCATCCATTATTCGCAACATTTTCCAGGGAGGCACCCGGATCCCCTCCCACACAGTTCTATTCCTCGGCGCTTTGCGCATTGAAGTTCTCTCCCGACCCGACATAAACCCTCTGGATCTGCAGCTGAACATGTATTATTATGACGGACCTCCTCCCGCACCTTCCCCCTCGCTGCTTCGTGCAATTACTCTGGATCCACAGCTTGGAAGGGGGGGGGGGTTGTCTAGACATTTAAAAACGTTAAAAAAATGAATAAACTTTTTAAAAAAAGTATGTTTCAACTTCGTATATAGAGAATAATTAAAATGTCTTAGTTTGTGTTTTGTTATGGGTATGCAACACACAGTAAGTGCGATTTATCGTAACATGTAATGCGCTTGCTGTGTTTTGCATACCGTAAGAAAACGCAACTTATGACATTTATTCTCAGTGGCGGATCCAGCGCCCCCTTCGCCGGGGGTCAAGGGGCGAATTTTGCCGATTTTTAGCAGAAATATACCTGTTTTATAAATTTTTGGGTCAGTGCCGGGAGGAGGGCGAACGCCCCCTCCGCACCCCCTAAATCCGCCACTGATTCTATACATATGCGCCACAGTTTTGAAATCACGTTTTTCTAGGTAAAAGGTGACGTTATAATTCAGGTCATCGCGGATTCAATTTGCAGGTTGGAACAACCGTGGTGGCTTTTACGTGCATAAATGAAAGACGTTCGTATATCAATAGTTGCATCTGGTTGTGCATATATTTATATGTGGATATGTAGTCCGAGAACCTGACCCGAACCAAGGTTTTCACGGTTATGTTTTAGGTTGGACCCCTTTCTCTTTTATAATCCCTCCATCAGTCGATCTGTTCTTCCAATTTTTCTTCGATACATTCTATGTACATTTTAAATTCACAATAGGTGTTAGTATGTCTTGATCTTTTGGCTGGTTATCAATGACAGATATGGATCATGACCATATCCCTGTTTACAGCACAAAATCGATAATTCAGAAAGTCAGAAACCGAAGGCATACAAAATCAGGGTAAAACAGGAACCAAAGCAAACAAACAAAAACCTCCATCATATGAAAAGAAGCGAACTCCCGACATGGGAGTGAGACCAGGTGCCCAGGAAGAGTAAGCATCTCCTGCTTGCATGCAACACCCGCCGCCTCAATTCGGTAGAACTGTCACATCCGGTTACTTCCATTTCGGAAGACATAGAGTACAATCTTTGGTTGGATGGTTCAAATGGTCTATGACATAATATCATCCACCATTCTGGAGAGTGGGACATCATAGTGTATGACGAGTTCCCCATATCGACCGTAGAACTTCCTCAGTGACGATGTTAGTCGGTCACAAACATATCCCTGACTGAGAAGCTTATCCGAAAGACGCCTAGCTCTCAGAACAAAATCCGTATATTTGGTACTTGCTCTGGTATAGCGTATCAACTGAGATATGCACACGCCATAAGCAGGCGATGAAGGGATGTTGCTACTCAGAAAAGGAAAGTTTGTAATGCTGAAATTGAAGTCGTCACGTTTGTCATAGGAGTGAGGTGTTCATGTGACCATCAGTGTCGTAGGACAACATTATGTCCAAATAGGATGCTGAATTATTTGTCTCTGTAGTTTCTTTGACTTCAAGCTCCGAAGGATAGATACTGCTCAGGTAATCCGCGAATTTTGGATTATTGATGGACAACACATCGTCTTTGTATCTGTAGGTGAAGTTGAAGTCAGAGGCTAAGTATCTTTTCCCCTCAGAGACCAAAGATTGAATGAATTCAGCTTCGTACGAGTAAAGGAAAATGTCGACAAGGAGTGGGGCACAATTGGTCCCCATTGGAACTCCGACAATTTGCTGGAAGACCTTTCCTCCAAACACCACAAAAATGTTGTCGAGCCGAAAGTTTAACATCTGAATTATAATATCTGTTTCAGTGTACAGTCATCCTTTATTTTCATTTGGTATGTGCATACATAAGGTAATTATACCATATTAATTTGGTATATATATTCTTATAGAAATAATTCTATAAGAATATATATACCAAATTAATATGGTATAATTACAGTTTATTTCGTGAATGTGGTCATCAATAAATATTAAGACTAATAAAGGTCCTATGATAAAACCTTGTATAGGCCTAGGATAGAACCTTGTGGGACTACAGCATTAACAATATGTACCTTTCGTTGAAAATCTTTTCATTTTGAATTCGTGCATGAACATCGACGGCGGGTGCGGCTAGCCAACAGGGATGCTTACTCCTCCCGGGCACCTGATCCCACCTCTAGCTTGCTAGGCGTCCGTCGATGCTCAATTTGGTGGTCTATTGTGAGTGCTGTTGAGATTATCGTCAGGATCTTCTTTAACTCATTTCGTTGAAAATCTCGATTTCTTGAGGCCAAATAGATACAAAAGAAAGGAGGGGATCTCCAACAACACCAGGTTGCAGCACCCACAGCAAAATCCCAAAACACCCATGCAAAAAACACAGAACAGACACCCACAGAAAGAGACGCAAAAGGGACAAGGAACACCAACTCACAACATAGAAACATGAAACATGTCTAACTCTCATATCGGGAGTTTGCTTCTTTTCATATGGTGGAGGTTTTTGTTTTTGTTTGCTTTGGTTCCTGTTTTATCCTGATTTTGTATGCCTTCGGTTTCCTATTTTTCTTAATTATCGATTTTGTACTGTAGATAGGGATATGGTCATTATCCATATTTGTCATAAAAGACTACACATAAACCAACGAGACCAATGGGCAACCGGTGCCGACTTAGGACGGCCATCTGCCACGTAAATAGCAGACGGTAAGGTTATCCTGGATTACTTGCAACTCAGAAAATCTTTTGTCACCTCTATTTCTTAGAATTTGTAACAATTAAGTAAAATGTTTTTGTTCTAGGTAAAATTTATGGAATTTTATTTCAAAAATTGTACTTATCCATAGTGCGCAAAGAAAAAAAAAATAAATAAAAATTAACAAAAATGGTAAGGCAATGAGGCAGACCTCGGTCATATCTTTTAAAAAGTTTTTGTCAAGAAAATTTTAATAAGAAAATCTGATAACCTACTAGAGGAAATATGGTTACCGGTTTATACATGTAAGTCCACGACCGGCGGTACTTCAAACAAGAAAGGAGGGGATCTCCAACAACACTAGGTTGCAGCACCCACAGCAAAATCCCAAAACATCCATGCAAAAAACACAGAACAGATACCCACAGAAAGAGACGCAAAAGGGACAAGGAACACCAACTCACAACACAGAAACATGAAACATAACAACTCATCCGATGGCCATTCGGCGACTTGTTGTTTATTGCAAGTGTAGTTTCAGGGCATTAGCGCAAGTCGTTGACATGTTACGTAATACCATAGACCGTGTGAATGGGTCCCTTCTAAGGTGTGACCACTGACCATGCATTAAACTCTTTGATCCGCAGCTTAACACAGATTCAAGTTGAATACAATATTATCAGGGTATATATTATTAATTAATATGTATCTATAAAATTACTGAAAATTTTGAAAATTTTCTAAGTTTCTTAGCATAAATTGATACAAAATTGTGAAATGGCTCCAAAAGTTAACTTGTACACAAAATACCTGAGAAGCGTGCATTTCCTTGAAATTCATTGTCTGTTATATATATGTACCTGTATTCATGAAAAATACCTGTTTTTATTAACTAGGTTGCAAAGGAAGATCAGTCGGATACCCCCCTCCTCCCCTGTCTTGACAGATATTATAAAAGAACAAATTAATTGGGGAGGGGGTTGACAGGGGAAAGTTATCATATAGAAAGCTAAAAAGATTCCCACCATTATGAATACAAATAAAAATGAATAAATAAAATAAATCAGTAAACAGAAATAATAATAATAAAATTATATGGATGTTAATATTTGAAGACGGGATTCTTGCTTATTGATTTATTTTTGCATTATTTCCTAGATATTTACACAAAAATCGATATATTTTTTTCAACTTACTTCGCTCGCCGATGCATGAAACTAAAATTGATATGATTTTTGATAACCATAGGTCTTTTAGAATGAATGAATCTCTTGTCAGAGTATACCTCATTTCTTCGCTCGCCAAATTTCATACATTTATGCATGAACTGGAACAGCTAATTGTAAAGAAGAATTTTACAAAATTTTGCGTACATACAGTCAACCCCCTCCCCTTCCTTTAAAAATAATCGAGTCCTCACCACTCCCTCCCCCTTTATGAAAAAAAACCCCTGGATTTTCCTATAAAGATTTGCGGTGTCCAACGAATAACTGAAGCAAACATCGGAAATAAACATTTCACAGTTTAAAAAAAACGGCCTTGTCCAGTCCTTTATTAAATGTGTCTATTGAAATGGTTAAAATATAAATGTACATTGTAATGACATAAATTTATTTTCATACATCGAAAATAAATTATCTCTCCCTCTTCAGATGCACAAATATACATATTGTGAGGAATCGACATTTCCCAGTGGCGGATTCAGCCGGGAGGGAGGGGGGGGGGGCACGTGCCGTGCCCAACAAAGCTAGGGGACACAAGTTTGTGACATGCTTTTGGAAGCATTAAACTGTTGTTTCCTGACAAAAATCTATGAAATTAGTCCGAAATAGCCCCAACCATCCCAAGAAACCACCGATTTGAATAAATTTTCCAAAATTTTCTCGGGGATAGACTGCCATGTCCATCGTCTGTACATGTACGTGAACAACAAGCTACATTGAATCACGTTCATATAGGACTTTCTTCATCTGAGGGTTTTAATCGGAATAGTAGTCCTATGCAAGTCATAAAACACATATATTTCTTTATTAAATTTTCGATATTACTTTCAATAAAATAAAAAAAAAATTTTTTTTGCTTATTTTAAGATCGTTCTTTTTTTTTTAGGTCATTGAGCAATTAAAATTGTTTGACCAGATTTGGACCGGCACCTCCAAGAGTTTTGCCATGCATGATTTTCTTTATTTTTAGAATCGAACTGCCAATGAATAATTATAACTTTCTATCTAGACGATGCAGAGCATGGGGCACCCATGATCTCTTGTTTTTCAAGGAAATTTATCATTTACTTATTTTCTTCACCTTACAAAAATTTGAAACAAACAAGAGTGGATCCAGGGTGATGGTTAGGGAGTTAGATCCCGCCTGGTATTTGCAAAAATTGCTTTATATTTTCCCTAGCTTTTGGGTGAATTGACGACTGGACACTTCCCCCCCTCTAAATGGGCTGACCTCTCTGCCCTTTTAAAACTTTTCTTGATCCGCCCTTTCCTTAGAAAATCCTGAACATTCTGACTTTTGAATGCCGTGCGGAAACAATAGAGCATCAGATTAGGTCGTCATTCTTTTGAAATATACTAATTATCGTTATTGACACTGACTGAATCCCTTCTCAATTCAGTTCAAACACGCTTCAGATGCCACCAAATTGCTTCATTTTTTCAATATTTTCTCGGGGAGGGGGGAGGCCCCCCAACCACCACCCATACCCTTTCTCACTCGGCCCTTCGGGTCTCGCAAGTGATGCCTATCAACATTTTTATGTACGTCCCTGTTCCCATCAAAAATTGTATGTGCCCCCCCCCGGCAGTCGGGTTTCTGGATCCGCCCCTGTTTCTCACTGAGATTATGTTCGTGTGTGCATGGGTTCATGAATTTCTTCTTTTTTACGGGGGGATGTCATTTTTATACAAGCTTGTGTGTTATGAATTTGCGATGGAAATCCTGAAATTTTACGATCAATCCACTGATATTAAGATAAAATATCGCTGCAGGCTGGCTAATCTGTAGAAAATAGAATATCTTAAAAAGCGCCCCACCCTCTTTCTGAAATCCTTTGATTAAACCAAAAAAATATAATTAAACTCATAATTACTATAGTATATTTCCATATGGATTGTTTTTATGAGAGCTTATTAAATGCATTGCAGAGGCGGATGCAGAGTCGGAGCGGGAGGGGGGGATGGACCCAACATGAAACTATTGCCATTAGAGTTCACTTGAATTCCAGTACAGCTCCTTTTTCATGGAAGGCTTTTAATTTGTTATCTCAGTAACAATTGTAGTCAAAAACCGACGTACATGTATATACCAGCTGATCAAAAACCGGAGAATCTAGTGAAATCTGTTGAGCTCAAGAACTGCCCGGCCTCGTTCAAAAGTTCTCATCAACAAAAAAAAAAAAAAAAATGGGGGGGGGGGTATCCCGAGCACCGGACCCCCGTAACCCCCTTAAATCCGCCGTTTTGCTGTACTATGTTTGGTGAAAATCAATACCCGGTGGGTCGAGACCCGTCCTACCGATAGTCATCCCCGCACCTTGGCACTTGGAGTTTCCGGTATGTTACAAATGCATGTGGTAAATTGAAAATAATCAAAACTAGTATGAAAACTCTCATTTTAAAGTTTTCTTATGTACAGTAACTAAGTTCAGTAATATTCATTTTGAAATCGCCCATTTAACAGAGGATGCACTCAGTGGCGGATCCTGCGCTTCCTTTGCCGGGGGATCAAGGGGCGAATTTTGCAGATTTTTCTCTGCAAATGGGCCAAAATTTACATGTTTATGGAAAATTTTTGGTCAGTGCCGGGGGAGGGGGAAGCAGAGGCCCCCTTCGCATCCCCCTGAATCCGCCTCTGGAAACACATTATATTATTATGTTGGTTTCTCTCGGATCAGACTGGTTTGTCGGTAAGAGGTTATATTAATAGAATCTAGCTATCACTACATTGCGACTGAGACAGGGGAATCTCATCCGAGTGTAAAAGATTTGCCATCCACGACGAGGCTTGCCGAGTCGTGGATGTAGCAAATATTTTGCAGGAAGATGAGATTCCCCTGTCTAAGTCGTAACGTCGTGATTATTTTTTTCGCTCACCTCATTTTAACATCACTATTATGATTTATTAAAAGTAGAATCGATACAAAAAACTGCACAAGTGTAAATCTAATGATGACGTGACGTCATGTTCTATGAAGTCATAATAGCAGTCACGTGGAGTGTGAGACAAGGATATCTCAAACTGCTGCGTCTAAGTTTTTCCTTTTGTCTCACGACGTGAGTGAGAATATAGAATCTATCACCCTTTTGCACAGGGACAGGGAAATCCCACCCTAGTATCAAAGATTTGCTAGCCTCGTCGTTGATGTTGCAAATCTTTGATACTCGGGTGGGAATTCCCTGTCCCTGTACGAATTGGTGGTTGATATTATTTTTGATCGTCCACAGAAATTGGTTTGGGTTGATCAAGCTCATAGATTAGGCTCGGCTTCGCATCTGCGGTCTTCTAAGGGATTGATCATCCCGACAAACCTCTGTAGACGGTCAGTGAGTATCTAACCTAATAACTGATATTACCTTGACTTTGCAGTTTGACCTACTTTTGGCATTTTTTTTCACCATTTTTTTCACCATGGCCATATCTTTAAAATGTGAAATTTGAGTCTGACCTACATATTAGCTCGCCGGGACGAAAGTCTGAAGAGCTAATGTCATATCCTCGGAATCGTTGTCGTCGTAAGTGATAAGGCTTTGATATTTCACATGTGTATTCCTTGTGACAAGACCTTTCCATTGATACCAAAATTTTTGACCTCGTGACCTTGACCTTTGACATATCTTTCAAAAACTTTAACATTGGGCATAACTTTTGAATGGTAAGTTATAGGGCTTTGATATTTTACACGTGTATTTAATATGTTAAAACCTTTCTATTGATACCAAAATTTTTTATCTTGACATTGACCTTAAACTTACTTTACAAAAACTTTCAAAAGGTGTTTATACTAACAAAGATGCCACCGGAGGCAATCGTGTTTCACAAACACAGGCTTTATTTTTCATATAATAGATATTTGATGTAATAATGCTCTCAGCTTACCATTATTGAACATCAAGCAGCTGATTTTTATTTAAGTAGAAACAATTATTTAGGCATAGGCACATAGTTATTAACATTGTCAGCCCTTTCTTTTGATAACAGAAAAAGGGATTATCGGAAACTTGTTATGAGTTAATTTATCAAACTAATTTTAAATCATTTTTTGAGCTGTATGGAAATTCAAGTGGGGTTCTTTTCAATGAATTTTCACACCCTTCAGATACTAAGTAATTGAAATTTGTTATATAAAACAAATGTTAAACATTTCAAAACTGAATACAATTTTTTCTTCATTCTATAGGAGGTGCAATTTGGGGAACAGATATGCCTGTCTACACTTCCATCATGCTCAACTCTTCTTGTATTTGATTGATTTAAACAGGGACTTAAAAATGAAAGGTAACCTGCGCTTCTAGTTAAATTTCTACAGTGAATATAAATCATATTGATATAGACACACATATTGTGGCTAATTGCAAAATGCTCATGACATTCATAATTATACATATTAAATAAAGCCACATTTTAGATACCATGACCGTAGTTCACATAGAGCCAGGAAAGCTTAATTAGTAGGATTTTTAATGCAAAATACAATGGAATAAGTCAGACATAAAAAAACTTCCTGTCCGTCTGTCTGTGTAACCGCCACTAGCTTGCTGAGAAATTCTGTCGTGATTTTCGTGGTTTTTCATATTTCATAAAGTGTTTAATCCTCCCTCACACAATAATATAATTCAACCTGAAATAAATGTACCCGTTTAGAAAAGAAATGTCTCACAAGGGGTATTATTTGACACTTTAGGGCAGTTCTAGTTTATCATGCTATTCATATCATAAAACATATACTCATTCACTCATAAACTTTTTGTATTTCATCTGTTTGACTTTTTCATGTACGGGTACATTTCATGTCCTCATTCAGACTTATATTCATGTTTATTCCAAATTTCTTTGTCAGGATTCATACCATATACTTCACTGATGATTGTGGATGGTTCAACTGCCACTTCAGACTGAGGATAAACAGATGTGAGTTTTCAAATAAATCTTAATGTTACCTGCAACACTACATTAAGGGGTAACTATAGTCAGTGTCTGTCTATCCATCCATCTGACTGTCTGTCTGAAAATAAGACATTCATTCTCAGGGCTATATAAACTTACTTTACCAATATTATAAATGTTTCAGACTTGAATCAATTAATTGTCACCCGCTGTCTATTTCCTCAATCTGTCCATCATTCTGTCCGTCAGTCACAGAAACTATAACCTCGTCCATAACTTTTGAATGGTAAGTGATAGGGCTTTCATAGTTCTCATGTGCATTCAGTGTGACAAGACCTTTATATGGATACCAAAATTTTGACCTTGACCTTGGGGTTTGACTTACTTTTAACAAACTTCGACCTTGACCATAACATTTGAATGGTAAGTGATAGGGCTTTTACATTTCACGTGTGTATTCATTGTGACAAGATCTTTTCATGGATACTAAAATTTTTGACCTTGTGACCTTGACCTGGAGTTTGAGCTACTTTTCAAAAACTTGAACCATGACCATAACTTTTGAATGGTTTAATAGTGAAAGGGTTTTCATATTGTATTCCTTTCTGTTAATTACAACATTCTGACCTTGTGATCTCATCCTTGGAGGCTGACCAACATTTAAAAACTTCAACCTCGACCTTAACTTTTGGATGATAAATGATATGATTTTCATATTTCACATGGTAACACAAAAGTTTGGACCTTTTCTTGGAGTTTAATCTTTTGATATTTAGAATTTTGATAAAACATGAGATATATTATGAAAACTTAATAGTGGGGAGGGGAAGGGGGGGGGGGGGCTGTAAACATTTCATTTCATCACCATGGGCATACATGAAATGTTTCATATTATTTATACAATGAAAGAAAGATTGTTATCTTGATTTTCAGCAAGTAAATCATTTTATTTCACATTGCAGAGAGTCCAGTGCATGAAGTTTATATATTGTTTTCATTTTCGTGCTTAAACATCGACGGCGGGTGCGGCTAGCCAACAGGGGATGCTTACTCCTCCCGGGCACCTGGTCCCACCTCTAGCTTGCTAGGGGTCCGTCGATGCTTAATTTTGTACTCTATTGTGAGTGCTGTTGAGATTATCGTCAGGATCTTCTTTAACTCATTTGTGTCACACTTATGCCCTTTGCCGTGTGGAGCTCGTAAAAAAGTTCCCCGCGAGGGGTTTGACAGTAAGTGTTTTGAATATATTTCCCTGACATTGTCGCCATAGCGCTTTCTATATAGACATAACGTCAGACAGTGCATGAAGTTTATATATTGTTTTCATTTTCGTGCTTAAACATCGACGGCGGGTGCGGCTAGCCAACAGGGGATGCTTACTCCTCCCGGGCACCTGGTCCCACCTCTAGCTTGCTAGGGGTCCGTCGATGCTTAATTTTGTACTCTATTGTGAGTGCTGTTGAGATTATCGTCAGGATCTTCTTTAACTCATTTGTAGAGAGTCCAGAAAGTACAAGAGAGACAAACAGACACAGAAAAAGAGGTGACTATTGCATTTTTATGCTACCGGTATTTTTATCAAGGGGACATATGTATACTATAGCATATGTATAGCATATGGTTCTTATATCTGTCTGTGCGTCTGTCATTACGTCTCACCTGTCATAAATGGATATACAATTTTAGGTAGAGGTTAGAGATGATAGGGCTTTCATATTTTGCATGTGTATGTATCTTGATAGGACACATCTTTTGACAATTTCCTACGCATGTGTCTGATTTCAGTTCTGATCTTCTTCACTTTGAAATCTACCTCTGCCGTCATCGCCTATTGTTTGTCTGCAAGATTCTTGCAGACAGAAACTATGGCTTCATATTTGTAAATCAAGTATAGCAAGTATTTACCATTAGCATGATTAGGTATTACTACATTTATGAGGCATACAATGTACAAGCATTGTCTTCGTTTCAATGCAATACGATCCAGTATCAGGGATCCTTTCTTCACTTGTACGTTGTCAACACGATCAGCTGAGCTAGATGCCTCCAGTAAAAATACAAATTCTAGCTATAAATCGAAACCTACCGTCTTTAGACGTGAGTCTTGTAAATTTTCCTACATCAAGATAAGAATCCTTGGAATGATTTTCTTACCTTTTGACCTCGTCCTTGACCTTTGACCTACTTTTTGACTTTTTAAAGGAAACTGCTAAACAAATTAACATAAAATCTATTTCTTCCGAAAATGCATACAAATTTTGTGTATTTCAAGTGATACATATTTGATGTTATATATATCATGGGTTTTTAGGAATTATCTTAGAGTTTTTTAAACTCAGGCTTATCTTAATTTTTAATTAATCTTTTGCCATAGGTACAAATGTTATCAAAAATTTTGTGATTAGTAAAGATTCTTTTCTCTGAAACATATCTGTCTGTCTGTTTGTTTTTATTACAAAAATTTGAAACAACGTAGCATGCTTATTATTTCAAAACCTCGATTTGTATTCAATGACCATTTAACCATTTTTCTTTTCAGTTTGCCTTGACAGTAGCAAGAGTTTTGTACGAAGACAAGTTTAAAGAGACTGTACTTTTGGAGCATTGACGTGTATAAATTGAATTCAATGACTATTGGAGATATAAGATGATTTTATTTTTCATGTCAATTGTATATAAAAAGTATTTATTACTAATTTACTTTTTTATGTATTCAAATTACAATAAATTCATCTCAACGTAAAATCTTATTTGCTATTTTCAGTCTTATTACAAAATAACAGCTGCTTCTGAGTTATTACACAGATAATATAGTGTACAAACTTACTATAAAAATACCGTCATGATAACAGCCTATTACAATGAAACAACTTTACACAATTAAGATTGAAACTAATTTCTCCCATGGGAGATAAATTTCTCCCATGGGAGATTTTTTATTCCTATGGGAATCTAATTTCTCCCATGGGAATTTAAAATCTCCCATAGGAATTTAATTTTCCTACGGGAAAATAAAATTCCTATAGGAAATTTATTTTCCCCTGGGATTTTTTTTATTTTCAAATATCCCATGGGATTTTTTTCTCCTATGTGAGATTTTTTTCTCCCATGGGAAAAATCCCATGGGAGGATGAAATTCCCATAGGAATTTGAAAAATTCCCATGGGAATCATCAAATTCCCATGGGAATTTGAAATCTCCCATGGGAATATGAAATCTCCCATGGGAAATTTATTTTTAAAGGTGTTTTTTCACCTGTCAGGTAAGTTACAGGTAAAATAAAGGTAGATTTTAGATATGTTCAACATGGGCTACAAGTTGGTATATATGGTTTGTTCAAGTATTGCGTTTGAGGCGGGCGCGTTTTTGCCAAAATAATTCTGGCAGAAATAAATAATTCCGTGTTAAAGGTATGATGTGAAATGTTTCATTGGTACTTCTAGGTACCTGGGTGATATTTTTACTATCGACAATCCTGTTTTTGAAAAATATAGAAATGTTATTTATCCACAAGAATTAATTCTAAACAAGGTACACGCTACAAACACAGAAATACCATTTTTGGACCTAAATATCAAAATTGCTAATGGAGAGATCCATACAAGTGTGTATGACAAAAGAGATGATCTTGGATTCAACATTGTAAATTTCCCCTGGCTTGACGGTAATGTTCCTAGATTATCGTCCTATGGTATCTACATTTCAAAGCTCATCCGGTATGCTAGAGCATGTACTGATATTTTTGATTTTCATGGTAGAAATTTACAAATAACAAGAGAATTTTAGGACAAGGTTTTCGATTTCACAAACTAGTAAAGCCATTCTGGAAATTTTACAATAATTATTGTCAACTTCTTTTGAATTACGGATCAATACAGGCAAAATAGTATATCCCTTTGGGTATTTCACAACCTGCACTTTATGGTGACATAATAAACAAGATAAGAAGGATCAAATATAGACAACATGACAACCGAAAATGCGTTAGAATAATCAAACGTATACCGAGGATATTATCCTAATGTCACCAGACGGACAATAGGCTTGGTACTTGACCAATCTACAATCTTGTACCAGCGTATTCTTCAAACTTGCACTCTGACTAACAGGGCCCCGACCACCTGTCCTCTCTGAATGTCAATCTGACTCCTCGGGTGATAACTCTCATTTGATATCCATTAACATATTCATCTGTGTTACTTGGGCCCCTGTGTTTTTGCGGTCTTGTTTGTGTGTGGTCATCTGACTGTGAGAATGACAGATATGGATAATGACCATATCCCTGTATACAGCACAAAATCGATAATTCAGAAACACAGAAACCACAGGCATACAAAATCAGGATTAAACCGGAACAAAAGTAAACAAACAAACAAACACCTTCACCATATGAAAAGAAGCGAAATCCCAATATGGGAGTGAGACCAGGTGCCCAGGAAGAGTAAGCATCTCCTGCTTGCATGCAACACCCACCGCTTCAATTCGGTAGAACTGTCACATCCGGTTACTTCCATTTCGGAAGACATAGAGTACAATCTTTGGTTTGATGGTTCAAATGGTCTATGACAGAATATTATTCTGGAGAGTGGGACATTATAGTGTATGACGAGTTTCCCATATCGACCGTAGAACTTCCTCAGTGACGATGTTAGTAGGTCACAAACATATCCTTGACTGAAAATCTGTAAGACGCCCAGCTCTCAGAACAAAATCCGTATATTTGGTATTTGCTCTGACATAGCGTATCAACTGAGATATGAACACGCCAGAAGCAGGCGATGAGGGGATGTTGCTACTCAGAATGGTCTATAACATGTCCTCTTTTTAAATCCATTTACATATTCATTTGTGATGCTTGGGCCCCTGTGTTTTGCGGTCTTGTTTGTGTGTGGTCATCTGACAGTGAGGAGGTTGTTTTATACCACAATTGTACGTTCTTCTTCGAGACCTCTTGGTAATCGAAAACTGGGAGGGTTGTGCGCAGGTAATTACTTAATTAATAGAACAACCTTTCCTCGTTATAATGATACTAGTAATTTAACAGATGTAGAGCTCAACATTTGGCCAAGATATGACTATTTTATCTAACCAATAACCTAATGAGTTAAAGAAGTGCTTTCGTGACTTTAGCAGGGGGTTGCCATGGAAACGGTCGAAAAACACATAGCCTAAATGAGTTTATTTTTGAGTACATTCTGAAAACCGATTCTGTAGACCCTAAGGAATACTTTGGTACCCGTGAAAAAAGTACTCAGGGGGGTGTATGGGGGGCCCCACTGGCTCCCCGACTGATACACACTTCTTTGAATCTCTTCATTAACAATTATTTTATTAAGGTGAAAAATGGCGTTTCTGTGTTTGTAACGTTTGCCTTGTTTAGAGTCAATTCTTGTGGATAAATAACATTTTTTTACTTTTCAAAACCAGGATTGTCGACAGTAAGAATTTCATTCAGGTACCTAGAAGTACCACTGAAACATTTCACATCATCATGTTTTCTTTGCTTTTGAAGATTTTTGTTAAATTCTTTTTCATACGTGTATGAAAATAATCTGCAACAAGAGACGCACAATTAGTACCCATAGGGATCCCTACAATGTGCTTGTAGAGATTCTCACCAAATCTTACATCAATGTTGTCCAAGAGGAAGGACAAAGCAATACACAGTAATGTAAGTAATGCTGGTGAAACTTATATTACAGCTTTAGTAAAATCAAATGTTTGTTGCTTTATCAATGTCTATGTTTGTAAGTGGGTGAAAATTAAATTGAAAGTCAAAGTGAAAGTGAAAGTATGTACGTTTGTGTAAGTCAAACAATGCCCAGGGAGATATCTCCTGTGTACCAGCTTTAAAACATTACCATTGACATTTGCCATGTAGAAAAAGCTAAAACCGATAAATGCTTGGTTTATTTATGATTCTAACCTTAAATGACTTTTAAAATAATACAAAACAATTTGTTATGGTATTTCATAATATTGTAATTGTATATTCCGAAAGCTCTGCGTATGTTAAGTCTCTCCATATAACCTCTTTCCATTTTGCTTACGAAAATATTAACTCGCATCCATCAAGCAAGGTCTTCAAACATACTGCGTGACAACATATTCCAGGAATGGAATAAATCAGATGTGGATCTTGAAGAATTCTAAGGAACTTTTGGAATGATTTAAAGGCCATCAATTTCAATCATATAAACAGCATAAAATATTTCGACTTCTCCTGAAAATGTCTTATTGTGGAATCAAATTTAAAAAGATGAAAATGTGTATTCTTGTTGATTCTTTCTTTATTGGATTTCATTGTTTTCTTGATTTCATGTTTTGGAAACTGGAAGAATTAAAAAATTGGCCTACTCAGCATTTTAATGTTCTGAAAACTTTCCAGAAATTCCAGCATACACCAGCAAACATTTTTACTTTGATGTCAGATTTGTTTATAGTACAGCGTATTTTAAAGTAATTGAAGATTATATGTGTCTATAACTAACGAGGAAACCTAAAGGTAATTTTTTCCGCTTTCATAAACTAGTAAAGACTTTCTGAACATTAAAAAAAGTCTACCAGTGCCCTCCTGAAAAGAACTGCACTATGTGTTACTTTTACGACTTAAAAAATGGTTTATGTGTAGTTCTTTCATTTTTACGAGTAAAAGTTGGTTTAAGGGTAGTCTTTTCTGTTTGATTTTTATATGTTGTATGTCTTTTTTTTTCGTCTCTTAGTATGCTCGTCTTTGTGTTTTCGCATCGGATGTTTTGGTGTTTTGCTGTTGGTGCTGCAACAGGGTCTGGTTGGAGATCTCCTCCCGTCTTTTACGTCGGAACTCCATGACAAAACCTCGTTAGATAAGAAAAGGTCATAATCAGCTGTCCTCTCAGGTGATGACATGCGTGAGCTCTCTCAAGTCAGCAGAGCACGGATAGTTTATTACATATACGCCGTTATGTTTTTGATATTCATTTGCATATCTATCTATCTATCTATCTATCTATCTGTATCATTTGTCGTCATCAAATAGTGAGGGAACCATCAAAGGCCGGCGGGGGACTATATTAGGGGACATGTAAATTTTCTGTCATTTCCTCACTGACCTATGTAGAATTAACGTCCGTTATCGTTATCTGATTGTACCCCTATCAATTTTTGATTTAAAACATTAAACAGATTGGACCTGGGAATCTCATTAGCATAATAAAGGTCATATTAATGACCGGGTGGTTGCCAACTTCGGCCTTTAACATAGGAATTGAATGTGTGTTCTTCATGGTCACTGGGTGTTTCGGGATTTTGATGCTGTAACTGAGACCTCTCGAAGATCCAATCATTTTCTTTCAATAAAATATAATGTGTTAGTCCAATTTGAAGGTATCTACGCTTCTGTTAATTACATGTATAACTACTAAAGAAGGGCTTTAATAAGAGCATTCACATGAAACTTACACAACTATGACAACTTCTGGGATTATCTAATAGAATATTTTCTTTGAACGTTATAAGATTTGCATCGAGGGACAGAATGCTTTATCAATAAATAATAATGATTTTTAATTACTAGTCTTTCATAATTGATTCTTCTAATTTGCCTTGCAATATATCACCGGATGTTAACTTATAATTATCTTATTATTAATGTAAACGTCTTCAAATTGAATAGCATCATTTAAGAACAGATAAATTGGCAGCATAAGTTTTACGAATATGACAAGTTTTCCTATCATTATTTTATTTACATTGAGTATTTTTCATAAAGCAGGGAGCGATATGTACAGCAATATTCCTGCATTATGTGATGACAAATGGATGTATCAAAAAGTCTTTGCTGAAAGTTTGATAAATTGTGTATTCCTTTGTGATATCAATAACATATGTGTAAGACTGAACTTCGATAAAAAGAAGTTTGAATGTCAGTTATACAAAATATGTGCGGATTGCTGCACGTTTCAGAATGATCTGGA
Source organism: Pinctada imbricata (assembly GCA_033119305.1). Classification (NCBI taxonomy): domain Eukaryota; kingdom Metazoa; phylum Mollusca; class Bivalvia; order Pterioida; family Pteriidae; genus Pinctada; species Pinctada imbricata. The sequence continues at coordinate 74,256,350 of VSWD01000005.1, forward strand.
CGTTCCATTTTTTTTCAGAAGAAATGAGGGTATGTATTTTTGTTTTTTACAAATTCAGACTTTTCAGATAAGATAACAAAATCAAATGTACTAACAATACAGAAGTGTTGCTAGATCAGTTCCAAAACATCATAGGTTTGTATGAAACTAAACTAACAATGAAAATAAAACATATATAACTTTCGCTAAAATGGAAAACCCCCATTGGATTCTAGGATTGCAACAGCAGGGCGCCAAGGAGGTACAAAAAAAACCTGCGCAAAAAGTAACCAAAACATCAGAGTAGACACCAATTTCAATCAAACATCAATTACAATTCATAATATGAGGAGAACATATGTTCACCCGGCTCGACTTTGCACGGTTATAGAATGGCTGAGGCGTAATAACATGTATCTGGATTAAATCCGCACAACTCTCCTTCTTTTAAGGATATACTGTTTTCCGTTTGATGCATATACGATTATGTGACGGAAAAGTAGTCATACATAATGGTTTTGCATTTATTGAGAGAACTGAGAATTCGACACAAAAGTTCTTGAATGAATTTCTTGTTGCCTTTTGAGAGAGAATGAGTATAAAAGAGACTATAATGCGCATGGATCATCAATTAAAGTCCATCTGATTTATTTCCTTTATGAAGTTTTTTTTATTGCAAATTACAAACATATAAACAAACATACATATTACATATAACTCATACTAATGTGAAAAGGCAAATTAAAGTACATTTTTTGTAACATTAGATAGCATTTAAAAAAAGAAAAAATTACAAGTGTTGGTACCTTTTTAGAGTATGTCTAAAAAGCACTGAAGTTTATTTAGATTGACTTTTGGTTTGATTTTTTTTATAACTTGACTATAAATAATCAAAGAGCTTTTTAAATTTTGAGTTAAATTTTCTTTTCGTTCAGTTTTATTTTCAAGTCTACATAACATTTTGTATTTATATATTCTACAAGCTATGAAGGATATAATTGAGTTGTAAAAGTATATTTTGCTATTATCTTCATCATAAAATCCATAAATAATATGTTTCCATTTAATTTCGAAGTTGACAATGAAACTAAGTTTTTGCTATATTGAAACTATATTTTTACAATCAAAAATCAAATGTTTATTATTTTTAATTGTGTCCAAGCAATAATCACACATCATCTTTCTGTCCTTTTTCCATTTGCTAAGTAAATAATTCTTATTCAAAACATTGTTAATTAATTTATAATTGAATTCAGCGATATTCTTATCCTCTATATTTTTTATTTTTGATGTATATATTTTTGTCCAAAGTAATTGAGTGTTTTCAAAGGAAAATTCTCTACATAATGCATTTTGGTGATTTGGTTTAATGAATTTCTGTTGTAAAAGGATGTTATAGAAAAATTTACATTTTTTATTGAGGACAGAGTGATAGCCATTTGAAAATAAGAAAAAATCAGATTTATTTATATTGATATGATCTACAGTAGAAAAGTCAAAGTTTCTCTTGTATTTTCCAAATACATCAAGAAGTATTTTATATTCACATAGCCAGTTAGATTTATTTTGTAGGATATTTGAAAATTCATTCAGTGATTTAAGGTGGCTCAATAATCCAAGAATCCTTTGTCAGAGCAAAAAAAAAAAATTATTTTTTTTTAAATTAATGTGTGATGATTTATATTTGTAATTAAGATAACATATCATCGTTCATTTGATTGACTAGTGGTCCTCTGAATATACATGTGTAAACCAATTCCGAGATCTGTCGCAAAACAATGAATTTTGATAGATAAATACATGATATAGGGATAATAATTCCACATTGAAACCATTCTTGTGATTATTTTCACCATGATATAATCAAGTATGTCTATTTCTTTATAGATAATGCTTTCAAAGAGTGAAATAGCTAAAACTGTTCCCGAAAAGTACATTTTGTGCACCCCCCACCCCAAAATGAAAATCAATAAAAAAGTACCCTGTACCCTTATTTAAGTGTTTTGAATATACTTCCCTGACATTGTCGCCATAGCGCTTTCTATATAGACATAACGTCAGATAGTGCATGAATTATATATATTTTCATTTCCATGCTTCATAAACATCGACGGCGGGTGCGGCTAGCCAACAGGGGATGCTTACTCCTCCCGGGCACCTGATCCCACCTCTGGCTTGCTGGGGGTCCGTCGATGTTTAATTTTGTGCTCTATTGTGAGTGCTGTTGATCGTCAGGATCTTCTTTAACTCATTTGTGATCAAAGTGATAAGAAGTCTTTGTCAGAAGTTATTTTCTTTTACATATTTCTCAACGACAAACTCTGTCCTTTAAAAAGAATTATGAAAAAGTACATGTTTTCGTTCAACCTGATTCAAAATACTTGGTTGTCATAGTAACGATTGAAAAAAAGGGGGGGGGGGCTAAGGTGGACAATAATGTCTAAAGAAGGGGGCGATTCTGAAATAAGGAACTCAGTAGATGATATTTTTAGATAAAGTTATATTATAAAAGGCGTTACCACTGTAAAATAAGCGGTTTTATAAAGTACAACGATCGCCGGGTGTCGGAGATACTGAAATATGAATAAGAGAAATAGAAAAAGTAAACGGAAGCGTTTTTAAACATTTTGACGTTCAAGGTCAATAAGTGGACGTCACTAACCTCCCTCGTTCTCGATAATGCGTGCACTTATCTGTATAATGAATATATCTTTGAATAAAACAGGGTTAAAACTAAAATTCACTCGCTCAAAGTTTTTAAATAGGGAAAATTTACACGATAACATCTCGCTGCAAACTACGATAGTTGACAAAATTGTAGAAAAATTCGTATTACCTAAGATAATTAGAGATAGCAAACTTGAAATATTTTATCTATTATATTGCTAAAATATCACAGAAATATCCTGTTTGATCATAAAACTTTAGTTTTTCTTCTTGATTTTATTTCCAAGCAACACACGGTTGAATTTCCGATGATGACGTTATAAAAATAATACGTTTACGGCAATAGCAAGGGTGTCTCACTTACGGGATATTTTTTGTATATAGATTTAACGATGCATTTGACTATATATATATATATTACATTCAGTCTGTAGATGATAATTTTCTGGTTCCATCGATACCAAACTTGTCGAAATCCGTCAATAAACAAGAAAATTAGAGGAGTTTGAAGACCGAAACCGCACTCGATACTATTCGAACCAGTATTGACGCCGGGAATATAATGACGTCAAACGATTATTGAGCCTCCTTAAGGGAACCATCCTCATCGAAAATATCCTTAACATAATGTATTTTACTTTTTTTCCAATTTGGACGGTAAAGTGACTCATCTTTATGTTTAAATAAAATATTCTTCCAAATTGGTTGTGTCAAGAACTTTGTCGAACTTAGTTGATGAATATTTTCCATCTTTTTTACTCTATTAAAACAGATAAAGATTTCTTTATAAAATGAAGGAAAGTTTTGTATCAAATTAAAATCATTTGGTTTTCTTTCAGATAATATAAGTAGATAATGAAGACTGACACCTTTCATTTTACAGAGGGTTTCTAGAAAGTCGTATATTATTCCTTTTTTACTCATAATTTTTGATACCCAAGCAGCTTTCAGGGCATCGAATTTCGTCTCAATGTCAACCAAATTTATTCCCCCTTCGTTTATTGATCCAATGATTGTATTACGTTTTATTCGCTCCCATTTATTCCATACGAAATTCATAATTAATTTTGTCACATTTTAATGTAATCTTGTTCTGGAAACTGCAATATAGATGCTCTATATAACAATTTAGAAATTGTTATGTTATTAACGATGCAACTTTTTCCAAAGATAGTTAATTTTCTTCTTTTCCAACTTTCAAACAATCTTTTCCATTTCGTTATATACATTCATCCAATTTTTCACATAACATTCTTCTTGGTCATGACCGATGTATATCCCTAAACACTTGATTGATTTCTGACATACTTTTACTTCAAAAATTTTATCATATTGACCTTTCAGGGATCCAAGCAATATACACTCTGTTTTAGATATATTTATCTTACTTCCTGCATGTTTACAAAATTCTTTTACAGTTTTCAATGCTTCTAATAGCGAGGGCGTATTTTTTAAAGAAACAGTTAGATCATCAGCATGTTGTACACATTTTACCTCGGAATCATATATGTTGATTCCTTCAATATTTTCATTTTTCTTTATTTTTAAAGCCAATATTTCAGCAACAAATAAATATAAAATTGCGGATATTGGACATCCTTGTCTGATGCCCCTTCCCATTTTACGTAAGGGTTATTCTACTGTCTCCGAGGGCGTAGCCCGAGGAGCAGTGAATAACCCACTTGTTGCACGGCAATTGTTATGCCATCAAACAATCATCACCGTTGATTGAGTAATTATAAGTCGTTATTCCGAGTAGAATAAAACTACTCATGGTCAGTAAACCGTTAAGAATTTCACGCATTTCAAATGTAGATTTCAATGAAAACAACGGAAAAAAAACGGTATTTGTTGTTAAATTAGAGGAATTAAAGTTAATTTATAAAGGGAAACTGATATTTGAAATTTTCAAGCTACAGTGTAATTAGAGAACATAATGTAGGAAGCGGATTTTAGGAGATTCGGTTAAGGACTCCCCTGTACATGTTTTCAACTACGGGAATATTATGATACTATTATATCTTCGTTTCTTTTCAAAAATATTCCAGGGTACCAATCAGTACATTATTCAAGGGTACCAATCAGTACATTGCGAGTTTTATCTGGTAGCTGATCCTATGCATATTGAAATATTCTACAAAGAGCGGATCTAGAGCGAGCTGGGAGTCAGAAATCCCCCCCTGGAATTGGTAAAAAAAAACCCACACGTTTCTATGTATTTTCTTTCAAAATCATAGGTTGTACATCTTTCCCTAACGGGCTGAATCAACATTATGGGGAAAAAAATCTAGATCCGCCCGTGACATTGAAGTTCAACCTGTAAATCGCGGTATTTTTTTTTCTCAATTCCTATTATGAAATGCCATTTTAGATATGCTTGTCCTTTTTTCTTGTCTTGTATTTTCAAAACGGGAGGCAATACATGTCAGGTCAGTTAAGGACAGTTAACGGCTCAGTTGATCAGTCAATGATTAGTTCAATCATTAATTCAATCATTATTTCACAATGAAAAATATTGCACTGTCTGGAAAGGTGTTAATTACCGTCTACAAGGTAGACCGTGCAACAAATAATCTTGATGTCCATCCGTTATTTTTGATTATGAAAATTGGGTTTTATACAGTAGTTTCATCCATGTTATAAAGTTTTTGCCAAAATTCAAATTTTTCAAAGTTTTGAATAAGACACTCCACTCTATACTATCAAAGGCTTTCTCGAAATCTAAGAAAAGCAAAATTCCATTTTCATAATTTTCACAGTATTCAAAAATGTCCTGAATTAACCTAGCATTGTCACCAATGTACCTACCTTTTATATATGCTGATTGTTCTTTACTTATTATCTTATCTATTATCTTTTGTAATCATTTGGCAAATATTACAGCAATTATTTTATAATCAACATTAGTGAGACTTAAGGGTCTGTAGTTTTATATGTTGTTCTTATCTCCTTTCTTATAAACAAGAGATATAATTGATGTTCTTTGTGATGAGCACAGTTCCTTTGTATCAAAACTAAATTTAAATGAATCATAAAAAATGTTTCCTATATCATCCCAGAAGATCTTATAGAATTCAGCTGGGATCCCGTCCCATCCGGGCGACTTGTTAGTCTTTAAAGAGTTTACGGCTTCTGAACATTCTTCTACTGTTGGAAAATTATCAATGTACTCTCTGTCTGAGGAAATTATCTCATTAACCTCTATCTGGGATAGATATGTGTTGATTTATTTATCGTCTACAATCGTGGCGGTATATAAGTTTTCATAGAAAGTACACATTTCCTTTAATATATCGCAATCCTTTTCAACTTTTTTTCCTTCATCTGTTATTAACTCTTTTATAATATTTGAAGATTGTCGCTTCTTTTCTAAATTCAAAAAGTACCCCGTATTTTTTTCTCCGTCGGCAATCCACCGAGCCTTTGAACGTATTTGTGCGCCTTTACATTTTATATCATATAAGTCACTGAGCTCTTTTTCTAATTCTTTTTTCTTCTTTAGATTGAATTCTTCTGATGATGATTCCTCAATATTTTCAATTTTGATTTCAATATTTTTAATCATATTAACTCATTTGTTTGTGGTTTTTCTTCGAGTATTTTATTGAAAAATTCTTAATTTCGATTTTAAGTTGTTCCCAATTCTTTTTTGGATTGTGGTAAGATTTTTGGTCAACCTCATTAACTATTCTTTTAACACCTGTAATGTAATCTTTATTATCTAGGTTTGAGACATTTAATTTCCAATATCTGGGTCCACGACTATTTTCAAATACTTTAAGTGAAAATTTCAATATTCTATGATCAGACATTCTGAGACCGTTACTATGAGTTCCTGGTATCCTTAGCAAAACAATTTTAGATACATCATACATAAAATTATTACTAACAAACACATAATCAATTCGACTACTAGGTATATCTTCTGCGTTACACCACGTATAACCTTTTAGATCTCCATTTATTTTATGCCAAAGATCATATATGTCTAATTTTCTCATAACTTGTTGTAGTTTCTCTACACTCTTATCTCTTTGATTTTCAAAATTACGATTAAAGTCTCCGCATAGAATAATATTATCATCATTTCCACAATGACTATTGATAAAATATTTCATTTTTTCAAAAAATTCTACTTTACATGTTTCTTTGTTCGGGGCATAAACATTAACAATACTAAACATTACATCGTCATATTTTAAGTTGACTAGTAATTTACGACCATCTATAGATCTATGAGATGATGTAATTTCTATATTTAAATCTTTTCTTATCAAAATTGACACACCTCTCGAAAACGATGAATCTGAGAATGTATGAATAGATTTCCCAAACCATCTGGAGTTATATTTCACTTCATGTTTTTCGATATAATGAGTTTCTTACAAGATCGCTATATCTACTTTAATATCTTTTAAACAATCATATACTTTCACTATTTTTTCATATGTATTTAAACCGCGAACATTCACAGAAATTATCTTTAGCTCCATCATACATCTAAGATGTTGTCTTAATAATTATAAATTTCTTCATTATAATACATTGATAATCTAAAGTATAAATAAAATTAAGCATAATCATGTCCTTCTAACTCAGTCCGTATCCGCTTTTATGTCAAGTCCGCCGTTATTCACAGATCAGAGACACAGTTTTTATCCCTGATCCATGTCTGAATCATCGGATGAACATACAGGGCTGGCTCCCGCCAAGAGTGATGTGCGAACTTCCGGTTTTCGACTAGAGTGTTTAAGCGTAGCGCCTTGCAAAATGGCGACATCAAACTGTCCGGCCGCGCTTAATTTGGATAGTTTGTTTTCTCTAAACGCGAATTTGTTCGCAATGCTCTGGTGCTCGGTCGGTATGTCGCTGCAACTTTTCCGATGATAACACCGATCATGTTCTTCCCGGACCATCGGTTCTGTAATGTATGTGTGGTCTGTTCGTCGCCGATACCGGTTCCCCACTCGTTGTCATGAGTACATTGCGCAAATACTGTGTTGACACTACTGCCTGCTAATATTTGTCTAAATTCATGACATTGCTCTCCCTTTGTCAAAATGATTTCGGACATTAGGGAGTGTTTTTCCTCTTGGAAATGTTCAGTCTCTATAATCTGGTCGCCCATGCGTTTGACATCCAGCGCTGACTTGGTTTCTCGGATGGCCGCTGCCTTTGCAATATCTCCACATCTAATTGCCTTCACATAATTGTAGGTTCCTTTATGAAGTTAATATAGTAAAAAATCTTATGAAGGGATGGCTTATAACTAGTTGAAAAATTAAGACCGCAGGTACGTTTGATAGAACTTCAAATGTTGCTTCCAGTACAGATTTTTGTTAAGTTATGACCTTCCAATGCTAATCGAGTTTGTTTTCTGTTCTTTCTTTATGTTAAAAGAAATTTTCCAGTCATTTATTCTGACAATTATTATTCAATTGAACATAATAGATCAAATACATGCATGGAATTGACCCTTCCGAAAGCGGGAAAAATTAGAGAAGTTCCATGACGTCACAATGCGATTTCAATGTTTGACCGAGGTTCGAAGAAAGGAGGGGATCTCCAACAAAACTCGGTTGCAGCACCAACAGTTACACACCAAACACCTCAAGTGAAAACACAGAAAAGACACATACAGCAACAGACAAGGAACAGCAAACGAGACATCAAACATCGAACATAAAAGACAAAGCTTGTTTAAAAGATAAAAGACGAAGCTTGTTTGTCCGAGGAAAAAGCATTGTGATGTCACGAAAGTTTGCATTTTTCCCCGCAATTGGAAGGGTTAATTTCATTCTCAAAGATATGATAATGAAAAACACCAGATGTGTTTTATATGTCAGAGGCATCATTTATCATCTAGCAAAATATTAAATCTACTAGCTTCCCTTACTAGAAACTAATCGTATTAGTCGATGAAGATACAATAATTTCATAAATAATGTCGAAGGGTTCCAACTCCATACCTTCTTGATGAAAATTTCAAACCCATTTCCATGCACCAGACACTTGTTTCGAATATTAAATTCTCATCAGTGATGCTTTCAGCAGAGCCACCAAAAATAATTTACAGAGAGTGCGCGGCTCCAAATTTCCTGTAGGGTCAATCCAGTAGCATATGCAAATAAAATCTATGTTCAAAATAGCATTACTCCCAACATAAAGGTTCCTCATTATAACCGATCGCTTTATCTGAGTATTCCGGGTAGAAATTATTGTATGTTGTGTGAATTCGAAGATTCTGTGAATTCAAAATTCTGTGAATTCAAAATTTGTGAACATCAGATTCGAGTCTATATTTAAAGACTTAGATGTTATCACAGAGCTTACCTACCGCCAAGAACACTTTGCCATCACACCAGCAGACAAAGCCTCAAATATTTACACATTTACTTGCAAAAAGTACTACTTCGACAGTCTTTGGGTTTAAATTCGACATCTGGAAATCCCACTTACACCCCAATAATGTTTAACGTCTTCAAATTCATTAGCATCATTTTAGAGCAGATACATTTACAGCATGGAACAGACAGAAAACCTTTCTGCCTCTGAAATAAAAGGTAACCACAAATCAGCTCTCGCTTCCTTTGGCTTCGACACAAACAATTTAGATTTAGATTAACCATGCTTATACTGCATACCACAAAATGTTCTATCAAAGCTGTATCGATTTTACTCACCAAAGTTTTATCTGAAATCAAATCCGGACTTCAAAAATATTGTTCGACAGTATATTCACGTAGCGGTATCAACCAGATGTGGATTTTAAAGAATTTGAAGGAACTTTTAGAACATCTGAAATCCACTCATTTTAGAAGAGATTTTGATTTTTCAACATTTTACACTACGATCCCTCATTCTAAATTGAAAGAAAGACTCACAAAAATTATAAGTAATGCGTTTACAAGCAAGAACGCAAATACAAATTTATTGTTGTGACAAAACCTACTTTGTAAAAGAAAAGTCCGATTCTGAAAATAAGTACATTGAAACAGATATCATTCAGATTTTAAACTTCCTGATCGACAATATTTTGGTGGTGTTTGGAGGAAAGGTCTTCCAACAAATTGTCGGTATTCAAATGTGGACTAATTGTGCCCCACTCCTTGCCGATAATTTTCTTTACTCCCATGAAGCTGAATTAATTCAATCTTTGGTCTCTGAAGGGAAAAGATACTTACCTTCTGACTTCAACTTCACTTCCAGATACATAGACGATGTGTTGTCCATCAATAATCCAAAATACGCGGATTACCATAGCAGAATCTATCCTCAGGAGCTTGAAATCAAAGAAACTACAGAGAAAATTAATTCAGCATCCTATATACCTATTTGGACATAATGTTGTCATACGACACTGATGGTCACATCTTACAGTGTTCCCGCTAGGCCAAAATAGAAGGGCGCCGCGCCCTTGATGCACTTCCTTGCGCCCTTGATGCCCTTTTGTTGCGCCTTTGATGCCCTTTTGTTACGCCCTTGATGCCCTCCCGTTTTCCTCTTGTTACCCTTCTTGATCTGCCCTTCAAGTTTCGATTATGTTGTCCTTGTGCGGTAATTAATGCATTACCGTCTTAAATACATTTGTATGTACCTTGCTTAATTGAATTGTTTGTACAATCATTTAGCACCTTTACGAGTAGTACAACCGGCTGCCTAATTAAGATGTTTTGATTAAATACGCTGGTATACTTGTACAACCGGAAGATAGGTTTTATCGATCGCGCGAGAGATTTATTTCTAAAACAAATTTTCACTTCATATTTTTACGTTTTAAGTTGACCGCACAGTGCACAACAACTAACAGCATGACTTCCAGGAAACGTTAGCAAAGATTCAGAATGAAAAGTCAAAAATTGCAAGGCAATCTATAACTTTTTTGCGCCAATATAGCCTCGAGTCGTTAACAACGGCTTGCGACACATGAATCCGCCTTGATGAATTTATACTACATGTATATCATTTCTGATGATTATGATGACATTTTACACGTACAATGTATCAATGCTTTCCGTCTCAAAACTTAAATTCCCAAGCTAAAACGGACAACTATTATATACGAGTATTCGCGTGGGTCCGTTTAGAAATCGGCGATAACTTTATCTATCGTCTTCTTGGTCTATTTTTATTTACCTATTTTTAATGCACTAAATACGTGTAGAACCAATGTCTTTTTGACCGCGGAAATTGCTCTCACAAAACACGTACCGACATAATTCACGGTCTATCGGCGTCAATACTTTCAAGATATTCAATACACAAAATAATCATGACCATAAACAGATAAGTACGCAAAAGAACGAATATACACTAACATAGACGCATATACATTGTTACGAAGATGACTATCGCAGACTCCAAATCTTTGGAATTCTATGAAACGGAAAACCAAGGTCGCTAGTCTCGTTGTACAGTGGACAGGGAATGAAAGAGTCAGTTGCATCATAACATTTATGCTTCTGTAAACGGTCACTATAGGAAAGTAGTCTCAGACAATAGTGCAAAGCAAGTACATGTATTACAGACTGAAACAATACAACATGTGAAATTTTGATTTTGTACTTTAATTTGGTTATTGAAGATGCACTGCAAAAGAAATAAAGTGCCTTATTTGCAAGAAAAAAAGTTTATGCCTTGTAAAATTACTCTCCTTTGACTACATAATGAAAATATGTGCCCTCCCTTGCTTACCGCGCGCCTATAAATGTGCCCACCCTTGCCCTCCGCGCGTGCATGATGTGCCCTCTTTGGCCCATTGCCCGCAGAAGTGCCCTACCTGGCGACCTGCCCTTTTTGTTTTCTAGCTGGAACACTATCTTAGCACTATCCCTCCAATGCTATTTTGAACATAGATTTCATTTGGATATGCTACTGAATTTTCTTCAAGAAGGTATAGAGTTGGAAACCTTCGGCATTAATAATACTACACTTATTTCTCGTTGCAGTGTGGAACAGTTAAAATCGTTCCCCGTGACCTGATGTCAATTGTAGTAATTACTTCTTTCCAGCTCTGTCACCTGAAAGAATCTTTGTTTTGACCCTTTATCAATGTGAAATCCTATATCTTATTTGCTATTTCGAAAACCTGCCATTTCACAGAAAAATATCTTCGAAATTAAAGGAGGTTCAAAGCTGTGTTGTTTCATCGGGACAATGCTCCTGTTAACAAAATGTCACTTCTATGGCTGTCATGATGATTATGACTTGAATTTGATCGAGTATCTGCCATATTCACCTGATCTTGCTATAAAAGACTTTCATCTATTCCATAACTTAAAGCAGCTATTTTAGGCACCCACTTTCATTCTGATGACGTCATACTTGCAGTGTATGGCTTTCTGACCAGTCAAGATAAGGAGTTCTTTGAAAGTGTTATTGTTGCCCATAAACACCGGCAGCAAAAGTGTTTAGATACTAAAGGGGATTATGCAGAAAAATAATGCAAAATGTCTGATAAAATTCAAGTCGTTCAATACGAGGCTCACAACAAACATTATCAATCAGCCCTCGTACCTCCTCTGTGATATTTTGACAATAAGATACATTGAATAAAAAGGGAAAAGGACTTAATTAACCCATAAAATATGAATAAATAATGATAAAATTTTATAACATCAATTTTGAGTTTGCGCTCCACTAGTGTGTCTTGGCAGAAGAGAATGGAAGAATAATTAAACATATAATCAAACATATTCCATAACCTTCTACCAATACCACCAATGAAGCGCAAATCAGAAAGAAAACATCAGCTTTGAAGTCCTTTAAAACCACATTACACCTGCTGTTATTTTCATAAAGTATTCATCAAACTATAAGTCGATAATCGCAATATTGGGCATAGGACAACCAGTACTGAACGAGCAGTCATGGCACCTTTGTCTGTCATACACTTTCTTTATTCATCTCCTGAAGGATGCATCATTAAAAAAGGGAAAAGGACTTAATTAACCCATAAAATATGAATAAATAATGATAAAATTTTATCACATCAATTTTGAGTTTGCGCTCCACTAGTGTCTTGGCAGAAGAGAATGGAAGAATAATTAAACATATAATCAAACATATTCCATAACCTTCTACCAATACCACCAATGAAGCGCAAATCAGAAAGAAAACATCAGCTTTGAAGTCCTTTAAAACCACATTACACCTGCTGTTATTTTCATAAAGTATTCATCAAACTATAAGTCGATAATCGCAATATTGGGCATAGGACAACCAGTACTGAACGAGCAGTCATGGCACCTTTGTCTGTCATACACGTTCTTTATTCATCTCCTGACGGATGCATCAAGGTCCCTATCCGTATGTTACGTTACCTCCCTCTCTCTCTTATTTCCCTCCCGTTGGGATGCCAAGTATGTGATTGCCCTGTAGTATTAGTTATTGGTTTCCTCATAGATGTAGATAGCCTAACGATCCCCTACTCCGTGTGTTACGTAACCTCCCCCTCTCTCTCTTATTTCCCTCCCGTTGGGATGCCAAGTATGTGATTGCCCTGTAGTATTAGTTATTGGCTTCCTCATAGATGTAGATAGCCTAACGATCCCCTACTCCGTGTGTTACGTAACCTCCCCCTCTCTCTCTTATTTCCCTCCCGTTGGGATGCCAAGTATGTGATTGCCCTGTAGTATTAGTTATTGGCTTCCTCATAGATGTAGATAGCCTAACGATCCCCTACTCCGTGTGTTACGTAACCTCCCCCTCTCTCTCTTATTTCCCTCCCGTTGGGATGCCAAGTATGTGATTGCCCTGTAGTATTAGTTATTGGCTTCCTCATAGATGTAGATAGCCTAACGATCCCCTACTCCGTGTGTTACGTTACCTCCCCCTCTCTCTTATTTCCCTCCCGTTGGGATGCCAAGTATGTGATTGCCCTGTAGTATTAGTTATTGGCTTCCTCATAGATGTAGATAGCCTAACGATCCCCTACTCCGTGTGTTACGTTACCTCCCTCTCTCTCTTATTTCCCTCCCGTTGGGATGCCAAGTATGTGATTGCCCTGTAGTATTAGTTATTGGCTTCCTCATAGATGTAGATAGCCTAACGATCCCCTACTCCGTGTGTTACGTAACCTCCCCTCTCTCTCTTATTTCCCTCCCGTTGGGATGCCAAGTATGTGATTGCCCTGTAGTATTAGTTATTGGCTTCCTCATAGATGTAGATAGCCTAACGATCCCCTACTCCGTGTGTTACGTTACCTCCCTCTCTCTCTTATTTCCCTCCCGTTGGGATGCCAAGTATGTGATTGCCCTGTAGTATTAGTTATTGGCTTCCTCATAGATGTAGATAGCCTAACGATCCCCTACTCCGTGTGTTACGTTACCTCCCTCTCTCTCTTATTTCCCTCCCGTTGGGATGCCAAGTATGTGATTGCCCTGTAGTATTAGTTATTGGCTTCCTCATAGATGTAGATAGCCTAACGATCCCCTACTCCGTGTGTTACGTTACCTCCCTCTCTCTCTTATTTCCCTCCCGTTGGGATGCCAAGTATGTGATTGCCCTGTAGTATTAGTTATTGGCTTCCTCATAGATGTAGATAGCCTAACGATCCCCTACTCTCTAACAGGATCATTTCTTCGATAGGTTTTTCATGTTTCTGCTGCCATGGGTTTGTATTTCGTATTTCGTACAGTATGTGGCCAACGAGTATACTTGTTTACGAAGCTTTTTATCCCGTGGAGTTGATCAATTTGATCTTGGTACCTGTACATCGACTTATGCAAGCGTATTTGAGAAAAGAGATGATTTTGGATTCAACATAGTCATTTTCCTTTAGCTTGACCAATGGTGTTCCTAGATTATCGTCATACGGCATTAACAGCACAGCTCATCCTGTATACTAGAGCATGGATTTTCATACATGTAGAAATTTACGTATTACTTACTAATAGAAACTTTAAGGTTATGATTTCGTTTTATTTACTGATAGAAACTTTAAGGTTACGATTTCTACTTTCTTAAACTAGCTATTAAGCAAGATTTTTTTTGAAATTTTGCTAACTTACTGTCGGCTTCTTCTTAAGTTCGGACCAATACAGGCAACGGAGTATCTCACTTTGGGTATTTCAAAACCTGCATTTTATGGTGAAATAAACAAAATTAAACGGATCAAAGGTAGACAGCATAACCATCGAAAATGCGTCAGGATCATAAAACAATATCGTAGATATGATCCTATTGCTACCAGACGGACACTCGGCATAGTGTATGACACTCATTTTTTGGCAAGAGGGAGGAAATTATAAGTCTAACCTATAGAAGGCACAGTGAAAATTCAATTTGGCTTTATGCAACCTGTTAGACATTACGGTCGTTGGGTACATGACATCATGTTTTTATTCTGGAAAACCATTAAAGATTTAAAAAGTATCGCGGAATGTGTAGAGAATGTCACATTATGCCTGACAGTGAAAACACCATTTTAATCGGGTATTAAATACACGAGTAATGGCGTCGCAAGTACGGCTTGAAAAACACCTACACTTCTTGCATTTTTAGCTAAAATCTATCTTCTCGCTTAACCTTGATGACGCCAAATACAGTACAAGTATTAGCTTTTACAAGAAGCTTGCCGGCAGTTAGCTGACATTAAATGTTGTAAAATTCTAGTAAGAAAGAAATGGAATAAACGATTTTTATTCTTGTTAGACCAATCGCACATTTCCGGGCTTTTCCGTTTTTATTTCCTATTCAAGCTACGGAAATTTCCGAGGATCTGTGATTTGTTGTAGGACGTATCGGTACAAAGACTTTTCGATGCATCTTTCGGAAGAAAATGCACTGATACGATATGACTTTCATTTGTCAAGTCATCTAGACTCTTCAGCGGACTTGATGGAAGCATCTTATGTACAGATTTAGAATAACCTTGACGAATATTTGCATATTTTGTAGTTGTCCACCAATCATATTGCCAAGAGTCATTTTATCCGTGCAAGTATGTCACGATTGACTGCCGGTAAAAAGAAACAAAATATAACGGAACTTTGTACATAATGTATGAAATGAGAATGAAAAACCAAAATCGCACATGGATGTGGCTCTTATTTCTCGGGAAAACGTCAGATATGTAAAGAGCTATTATTTTTCCCTATTTGCGTAAGCATCGATTTAAGGAATTTTTACTTTTATCAAAAACCAGATTATATTTTTTAAATGTATACACATATTTTCCAGGACAAACAAATCAATTTCAAATAATAAAGATATTGAAAATATGATATCGTGTTTTTGTTATTTTACGTCGAACACAGCTAGACGTTTCCTTAATTATGAGAGTCGGCACTTAACAGTGTATAAAAAAGTAAGTACCTGGTGGATTTAAATTCTGTAGGTAAGCCTGAGTCTGAATAATATTTCATTTTAGTTTTCCTGTCAGCAATTTAAGTATATAATACATTTTATCAACATTCTGATATCAATATGAGATTTAAACTCCAGAATTTACAACATGACGGCCGAAAAAGACCAATGATAAGACAGCAATTTTCAAAATTTTTGTATTTTCTCGAAAACGGGACAATATTATTCTTAAAATCTAATTGTGTATGGATGAAACTAACTAAATGAATATTGTAAAATAAATTAAGCTAAAAGATGGCATTTTTTTTTACTAAAATAGCATCATTTACTTCCCTTTAACGAAATGTTGACGTTTGTGCAACACCAGCGACGCCATATTTACAGTCCATTGACATTACGCATTACCTTGATAATGCGTACCCGATAAAAGATACTCATTAGTTCTTTGATGCGCCAGTTTTGTACGTACTTGTATCTTACGTACATATCTATCGCATTAACATGCATACCGGATAAAAAGATAGAATGCTGATCGGAAGGTCTCAATATTTATTTAACAAGGAATAAGATTATTTGCAATCTTACTATTGTTTGCTTTTATCAAAGAGACCCAAGTTAGAATCATAAGTTATTTGTTGGGTCTCTTTCGTGTGGTATTTTGAGATAGCGTAAACACACTTCGCTTTTACACGGAGATGTCGCCAAGGACTGTCTGATCACCTTGTTTTCTTTTAATCTGCAAGAAATACCCTGTAGCTTGTCATTATCTTGTAATTCAACTTCTTTTTATTTTTCGTTATGAGCCTTGACACAAATGAGAATGACGTTGACAAAATACTTTCGGTTTTATAGCGAACGTAAAGATGATGTTGTGAAATTAAGAGCTATGTTTTTACTCACTCCAATTCAGAAACAAATATGATATTTGGTACAAATATAATATAATACCGCTATAAATGTTGATATATAGACACATTTTTAGATTAAAGAGAGCTTGCCCTTTATCTCATTTGGTCATATATTTAGAACATATAAATATGCAGCATGGAAATATGTTTCAAGTGACAACACTTTTACTGTAGTTTCGTGTCAAGAAAAGCAAAATTCTAATTCATTCTGTTTGTTTCACGCATTCTGATTGGTTCACAGGATTTCTACAAGCATTTATAACGACTCACTTGACATACTTTAAAATGCATCCCTGCGTTAATTTGCACAAGCTTTGAGTATGACGTTATAATTCCCTGTGCTCTTTACTTCAGTGACGTCATACTGTGACGTAAAACCACAAATTATGAGCTCGTAAACGGCGTTCTCCATTTAATAAGCAACAGTGCAAGTAAGTTTATTATTGAAAATAACACTTTGATTTTTTGTCATTGTAATAAACACGAAGCAGTTGTATTTTATATTTTGCAGCGCAATAATTTCTGTTGGTCGTTGTTATTCCTCTATAGCACCTTCACCTCTAGAATGATAAATGAGACCCTCTGAGGAGTATAAATAAATTACAATAGGGATTAACTAACTGTGCTTTGTGGTTCTGATATGTTTACCTGTATGTTGGATATACTGTTGGAAACATACGTTATATCGTCGGAGCTTGTGGTATAACTGCGTTTCGAACAGTATATTCAGCATATACCTATTGGAACCACAATTGAGTTAAAGAAGATCCTGACAAAGATCCTAACAAAACACGGTTAGTTTATCTCCTAAATCATGTAAAAATAGTATGAAACATTTCTAGTCCATGCTGCAAACTTATCTGTTAAAAAATATGCTATTGAATTTGAAGACGTTTAACATATCATTATAATTTCTAATTATGTTTTAACCATCGACGGCGGGTGCGGCTAGCCAACAGGGGATGCTTACTCCTCCCGGGCACCTGGTCCCACCTCTAGCTTGCTAGGGGTCCGTCGATGCTTATTTTTGTGCTCTATTGTGAGTGCTGTTGAGATTATAGTCAGGATCTTCTTTAACTCATTTGTGTCACACTTATGCCCTTTGCCGTGTGGAGCTCGTAAAAATGTTCCCCGCGAGGGTTTTGACATTAAGTGTTTTGAATATATTTCCCTGACATTGTCGCCATAGCACTTTCTATATAGACATAACATCAGACAGTGCATGAAGTTTATATATTGTTTTCATTTTGGTACTTAACCATCGACGGCGGGTGCGGCTAGCCAACAGGGGATGCTTACTCCTCCCGGGCACCTGGTCCAACCTCTAGCTTGCTAGGGGTCCGTCGATGCTTAATTTTGTGCTCTATTGTGAGTGCTGTTGAGATCGTGAGTGTCACTGCTGGTGGATCAAGAGTCCCCGAGGGCACGTGTAGCCAAGTTCGATCAACTTAGGTTGATCGTCTGTATCCTCAACGTATTTGAAATTTTCTGTTACAAAATGTCTTGAAATTTCTCAAACGTGGGTCCTGTAGCATCATATCCCACCCATTCTGCTACGTCTTTTGGTACATTTTTGGACATAATTTTCATACTTTTTGGCTATATACCATTGTTTAGACTAAGGATCACTGACGAGGGTTTAGTACCCGAAACGTGCATGTCTGGTCCATGCTGAAAATTTATCAGGTTTTAAATTATGCTATTGAATTTAAAGACGTTTAACACTATCGTCAGGATCTTCTTTAACTCATTTGAGTCACACTTATGCCCTTTGCCGTATGTAGCTCGTAAAAATGTTCCCCGCGAGGGGTTTGACAGAAAGTGTTTTGAATACAGTATATTTCCCTGACATTGTCGCCATAGCACTTTCTATACAGACATAACGTCAGACAGAGCATGAAGTTTATATATTGTTTTCATTTTGGTGCTTAACCATCGACGGCGGGTGCGGCTAGCCAACCAATTTTGCTTACTTACATTTACTTGCAAGATTGTTTTTCTAATTCTGTTGCTCGGAACCCATGTGTCTTTTATCCAAATATGTTTTGTAATATATGTGATCCCCCATGAGTGATAGTAAAATCACATCTATACCCCGTACTAATATAGCACTTGTTTCCAATATCAGGTGACGCCATATCGTGCTATCTCCTCTGTCAGTATTGTCGTTTTTTTCCTTTGTCGATGCCGTTCGCTGCCAGATTTTTATTTCAAAGTTGCCATCATCTGTTATCGGTTTGTTCTTGGTCGGTTCAACGATTTATACATGTTTTATAGGGAACCTACCGTTAAGCATTTACAAGAGAGTGTCGAAACAAGAGAGTTAACTCAAGCAAAAGCGCAATAATTGTCGAAAGCGGAACGGACAAGTCAAAATCCGGAATGCGTAATTCGCCTATAAAAATCGGAAAAATTCCGCTAAAATCGGAACAGTTGGCAGGTATAGTATACATATGTCCCCTTGATAAAAATACCGGTAGCATGAAAATACAATATTCACCTCTTTTTCTGTGTCTGTTTGTAAATATCAAAAGATTAAACTCCAAGAAAAGGTCCAAACTTTTGTGTTACCGTGTGAAATATGAAAATCATATCATTTATCATCCAAAAGGTAAGGTCGAGGTTGAAGTTTTTAAATGTTGGTCAACCTCCAAGGATGAGATCACAAGGTCAGAATGTTGTAATTAACAGAAAGGTATACAATATGAAAACCCTTTCACTAACCATTCAAAAGTTATGGTCATGGCTCAAGTTTTTGAAAAGTAGCTCAAACTCCAGGTCAAGATCACAAGGTCAAAAATTTTGGTATCCATAAAAAGGTCTTGTCACAATGAATACACACGTGAAATATAAAAGCCTTATCACTAACCATTCAAATGTTATGGGTAAGGTCGAAGTTTGTTAAAAGTAAGTCAAACCCCAAGGTCAATGTCAAAATTGTTGGTATCCATAGAAAGTTCTTGTCACACTGAATACACATAAGAACTATGAAAGCCCTATCACTTACCATTCAAAAGTTATGGACGAGGTAATAGTTTCTGTGACTGACGGACAGAATGATGGACAGATTGAGAAACTAGACAGCGGGTGACAATTAATTGATTCAAGTCTGAAAGATTTATAATATTGGCAAAGTAAGTTTATATAGCCCTGAGAATGAATGTCTAATCATCAGACAGACAGTCAGATGGATGGATAGACAGACACTGACTATAGTTACCCCTTAATGTAGTGTTGCAGGTAACATTTAGATTTATTTGAAAACTCACATCTGTTTATCCTCAGTCTGAAGTGGCAGTTGAACCATCCACAATCATCAGTGAAGTATATGGTATGAATCCTAACAAAGAAATTTGGAATAAACATGAATATAAGTCTGAATGAGGACATGAAATGTAGCCGTGCATGAAAAAGTCAAACAGATGAAATACAATAAGTTAATGAGTGAATGAGTATTTCTTACTAATATTATGTTTTATGATATGAATAGCATGATAAACTAGAACTGCCCTAAAGTGTCAAATAATACCCCTTGGGAGACATTTCTTTTCTTAACGGGTTCATTTATTTCAGGTTGAATTATAATATTGTGTGAGGGAGGATTAAAAACTTTATGAAATATGAAAAACCACGAAAATCACGACAGAATTTCTCAGCAAGCTAGTGGCGGTGACACAGACAGACGGACAGGAAGTTTTTTTTCATGTCTGACTTATTTCATTGTATTTTGCATTAAAAATACTAATTAAGCTTACATGGCTCTGTGTGAACTAAGGTCATGGTATCTAATTTATAAAATGTGGCTTTATCTAATATGTATAATTATGAATGTCATGAGCATTTTTGCATATAGCCACAATATGTGTGTCTATATCAATATGATTTATATTCACTGTAGAACTTTAACAAGAAGTGCAGGTTACCTTTCATTTTTAAGTCCCTGTTCAAATCAATCAAACACAAGAAGAGTTGAGCATGATGGAAGTGTAGACAGGCATATCTGTTCCCCAAATTGCACCTCCTATATGAAGAAAAATTGTATTCACTTTTGAAATGTTTTACATTTGTTTTATATAACAAATTTCAATTCCTTAGTATCTGAAGGGTGTGAAAATTCATTGAAAAGAGCCCCACTTGACTTTCCATACAGCTCAAAAAATGATTTAAAATCAGTTTGATAAATTAATTCATAATAAGTTTCCCATAATTCCTTTTTCTGTTATCAAAAGAAAGGGCTGACAATGTTAATAACTATGTACCTATGGCTAAATAATTGTTTCTACTTAAAATAAAAATCAGCTGCTTGATGTTCAATAATGGTGAGCTGAGAGCATTATTACATCAAATATCTATTATATGAAAAAAACCCAGAATATCACAATACAGGTAATCAGAACTTAAAGTAAGTATACATACAATAGTCACCAACTAATAACTGGTAGATATTTTTTTGCCTTGTACTAATTTCAGCCGATGAGGTTGCAGTATAACGGTCATGTGGTGTCCTAATTTTATGTCAAAGTAGGTCACTAAATTTTACAAAATGTTCTCAGCATAATTTCGTTATAGGGCTTGTTCCTGTTATACTTCCTATATCAAAGTAGGTGTGTAAATGTGTAAGGAGTTTGGTCTAGATGGCCTCACACCCCACCCCTCAATTTTACACACCTACAGTATGAAAGGAACAAACCCTTTCACTGATAAAATCTACCTAAATGCAGAACTCATTTGCATATTGCTTTCGCCAGGTACGAATTCCAAACTTCAAGACCTCCTGCTCACTAACTGAAAAATTATTGGGATGCAGGGAGCGACATCATCTGTTAAAAAGGAGAAATAGATTTAATTGAAACAAGACAAGTTTAAGAAATATGAATAGTCAATACCCCTTTCAACATCATTTAATTAGTATAAAAAATGTCTTTTATTTGAACTTTCATGTATTGATACAAAAAATTATCGGTACTAATACATGCAATAGAAAGGGCTTGTCATGACAAAAATGTTAACATGTTTCACGGTCGCATATCACATGATACGCAAATAATCTAGGGTACTGGAATCCCCTTCGAATAAACAAGATAAATATTTTCTAAATCTACTTTTTATGTATTCATTTTAGGCCTATCATCATTATCAACTATATGATGGTAATCTTTTCTGATCAAGAATAGATGTATATTCAGATAACACTAAAGCAGAAAATATTATATTGCATCACATCATAACATGTGAAAAATGCAAAACTTTTCTGCTTAAGTGTTCTCAGAATACTGTTCTGTCCTTGATCAGAAAAGAATCATAATGGTTTTCCTATGGACCTTAAATAAAGATATACTAAAGGAAGATTCAGGCATTAACATATGATTAATCTCCGAGGATATCCGTGCCCAAGATTAATAGCGTATCACCTGATATGCGACTGTGATGTTTGATGTAACATATCCAGTAAACAGCTAAAGTATGAGTAATTAAATACAATGTAAATACAATGTAGTAGGTTAATGGTAAAGGTCAAAGTCCAAGGTCAATATCACTGGGTCAAAGGTCATTATCTCAAATGAAAGGCCTCAACACAAGGTATCTACTTGTGAAATATGAATTATGAAAGCCCTTCCCCTTATGGTTGAAGAGATAAAGCCCAGGTTAAAAATTTTGAAAAGTAGGTCAAAGTCCAAGGTCGAGGTCACTAGGTCAAAAGTCATGGTCTAACATAGGGTAATCAAAGATTACATAACTCTCCTATACAGGTTTTTGTCGGAAACCAGGTTAAAGTTTTTGAAAAGTAGGTCAAAGTCAAAGGTCAAGGTCTCAAATGAAAGGTCTCGTCACAAGGTATCTACATGTGGAATATCAAAGCCCTACCCCTTATAGTTCAAGAGATATAGCCCAGGTTAAAATTTTGTCTACGGACGATGACGACAACGACGCCGAGGGTATGGCAATTGCTCTCCGGACTTTTCGTCCCGACGAGCTAAAAATGAAAGGTCTCTTCACAAGGGATATACATGTGAATTATGAAAGTCCTATCCCTTATGATTGAAGAGATATAGCCCAGGTTAAAGTTTTTGAAAAGTAGGTCAAAATTAAAGGTCAAGGTCACTAGGTCAAAGGTCATGGTCTCATATGAAAGGTATCATCACAAGGTATCTACTTGTGAAATATGAGAGCTCTACCCTTTATGGTTGAAAAGATATAGCCCAGGTTAAAGGGCGACGACAACGACTCCGAGGGTATGACATTTGCTCTTCAGACTTTCGTCCCAGCGAGCTAATATGTAAGTCAGACTCAAACTTCACATTTTAAAGATAAGGCTATGGTGAAAAAAAAATGGTGAAAACAAAATGCCAAAAGTAGGTCAAACTGCAAAGTCAAGGTATTATCAGTTATTAGGTTAGTTACTCACTGACCGTCTACAGAGATTTGTTGGGATGATCAATCCCATAGAAGGCCGCAGATGCGAAGCCGAGCCTAATCTATGAGCTTGATCAACCCAAACCAATCTCTGTGGACGATCAAAAATAATATCAACCACCAATTCGTACAGGGACAGGGAATTCCCACCCGAGTATCAAAGATTTGCAACATCAACGACGAGGCTAGCAAATCTTTGATACTAGGGTGGGATTTCCCTGTCCCTGTGCTTAAGGGTGTTAGACTTATATTCTCACACTTGATACTGAGAACTCTCAAATTTCCTCAGCCCTCTGACGTCATCGATCTCGCCCTCTGACGTCATCGCTACCAAAGCGACGTTATGCGCAGCATAGTTAAGGCAACTTTTAATTTACGTCAAATAATTTTCCGCGAAAGCGTGCAACGTCACATGACGTCATGAACTCCGTGTCGTCAAGTACGGTAGCAACACAGTTTTGCAATTTGTTTGAATGATATTCGGTAAATTCATAGGTAAAAATTGCGAGTTATAAAATGTTATGTATCTAAATCAATAGCGTGCACTTCGCCGAGTGAATATACTTTTGAGAAGACCTCTAATCGATAGTTGTACTCTGTGACCCCTTTTGCGTTGTTATGGTACTCTGTGTTACTGAGAAGCTTGAGCAGCGATGGCCAGGTGCGATCTGAAAGTTTACAGGGCGGGCAGAAAGAAAGATGAAATAATGGTATGTATTCCTTTAATAAACATAAAATCAGGCATGCTGTACAAACAAAATATCCTGATAAAGTGAACCATATCCGTCCCAAACGATAAAATTATTTGAAACGGAAAGAAATTGTTCATTAAGCCATCATGTGTACCTTGTTTACAGTATGCTCTGTACTCAAGTACATGCATGTGCATGTGTACGTAGCTACATCATACTGTATCGTCGCTATAATAAGATAATATGCACGGATCGTGGTACAGTGAAACCTGTCTAAACCGATATCTGTCTAATCCAATAACCTGTCTATTCCGATAGATTTTTTTGGTCCTAAAGAATTTCCTATCTTTTCCGATATAAAATAACCTGTGTAGACCGAACACTGCCTACTCCGAATACCGATATACATTTTTGGTCCCAGTGAGATATTATTCATGTATTTTACACTGTCTAAACCGATATGTTAAAACAACACCTACCATGACCAGCCCATAGTTTTGATTAATTATCACCCCAAGCTGATCAATTAAAAGTATAGCTCAATGGAATCCATTTCTCTTATTAGTAACCTGCCCAAGCCATGGCCAGTGTCTTAATTGTTTATATTATGATGAGATTAATTTGTATGTAAACTTATCACCAAGTTCAAATATAAATTAAAATTCGAAAGCCAATTCCATTTTTTTTCTTTTTCATGGAGTAAACCTTTAATGTAACTTATTATCACAGAGAGTATAATTTTTATGAAGTTCATAGTAAACATGAAAGCATTACTATCTGTTTCACAGTTTTATAATGAATTTTTCATTAGGAATATAAGGATGATTAAAAGAAATTATCAGGTAGCCTTGATCCTACTAAACCTGTGTAATCCGATAACCTGTCTATACCGATATTTTTTCTTGGTCCGAGTTGATATCAGGTTTCACTGTATATCAAATTATAAATTATATGAATTCGATAAAATTTTAGTATTCTGATTCGTAAGTAAATTGAACAGGCGGGGGGGGGGGGGGGGGGGGGGGGGGGGTGGATGGGAAGGGAGGGTGCCTGTGTAAGTGTACACATGTGTGTTATAAACTGAATGAGAATGAGTCAAAATCTTCACAATGCAAGTGATGTCACAGGTTTATTGATTCATAATTTTTAATTTCAGATTGACTAAAGGTACATACAGACCTGCTGGTTGAAAACAAATGGTATTGGATGTTGCAGTTTACCTTTTATTTACATAACTGAAATGGAGCTGTCTATCTAGAACATAGAAATTTTCAATAAGAAGGTATATCACTTTGCTTGGAAAATGAAAAAAAAAAAATTGAATACACTGTGTGACTGTCAGTTTTGAATGTATATTGGGTTTTCATAGTAGCTATGATAATGCATGCATGCATTTATAATTTATTATTTATGTGTAGCTTGCTATTATTCATTTATTTGTGTCTAAGTTTTCCTTTTCTGAAAGTTGGAAATGGAATTGTGAAGTAAATAGAGGTACACTCCAATGAATAACTTGTAATCTAAGATATCATTATGAATTTTAGAGTTAGTAATTGTTCAATTCTAATCTGATTTTTCTTTCATTTCAGAGATTTGCATTTTCAAATTTACCTGAATCCAAGGAAGGATATGCCAGGCAACAGCTAATTGTTAAACAAGATTTTATTCTTCATTAAAGATAATGCATTGTGATGAAATATTTTGGTTGTCATTGAAGAGAAAAAAGTACATAACATCATGATGATCTTCTAAAGTCATTTAGTTGCAGTAAATGGGCTCTATGTTACCCATGGATACATACAAGATTGAAAAGTGTCACATTCAGAAAAAAGAAATAGTTGCACGCTCTTGATTACACATCAGAAATTTCCATTGGAAAAAAATTCTAGAGTTCCATCTGATATTACGGTGTACATGTATTTATTTCTTAAAATGTTTGAAAGTGAGGCTGCAAGCTGAAGTTGTCATAGCAATTCGTCCGTCTTCTTTCTCATTGTGTGGACACGATGATTCGAGATCATGTTAGTTCTGTGGGATTTATGTAAGAAAATCGGGCATGCACAAACAGCCGCAACACCCCCCCCCCCAAAAAAAAAGCTGACCCCCCCAAAAAAAACCAACAACATTGATCTACATGATTTTTTCTCTTTAGAATCACGTATGCGTATCCTTTTGATATTTTAGTAACTATTTGAAATAAGAATTTTTGAGTTTAAAGAAAAAAATCGTCCTCGGTAATAAGCGCCCTGACTCCCCTCGAATCATCACGTGTTTTCTCGGTCGATTAAAAGCAAACAATTTTTTCCCGCTTTTTCACCTACCGTTCCTTTATCGCCCCTTTCGGTACCCCTTAAAGATTTGATAATAAAAATGTAGAGGTTTCAGTGGGGGGCTCATATTTTTTAAAGTCATCTTCTCGAGACAAGTGCAGTGTACGTAATATTATATCTTGGCAAGATGATTTTATGTACAGAATATACTTTTTAAATCGTGAGGCTTTAACTGGGAGGTGTCGATCGCATTGCAAGTAAATATCAATTATGAATATTGGAGTTATTTGTTTTCAATTCATAAAAACAGAGCGGATACCATTTTAAGAATGACAACTAGATCAGAATATATCTTCATTAATTCACAGAAATGAACAAAAAGATAGCATATGTGATTTGAGGCGAGTAGCACATTAACAGTTTTAAACTATTTCACAGTTTAACAAAATGTTACAAGCGCGGATCTAGAGGAGGTAACATTTAAATTTGCCTCCAAAACATGACGCTGAACTTCTCCCGTTCTTATGCCAGGCTGGAAAACATCCCCCTTCCCCATCCCATCACATGACGGCTTGGACTGCACCAACCCCTCAGGCCCTGAAACAGTATGCATCCGATTTTTATATAATTATATGTGCGATCATTATATTGATCCTTTAGAGGGTAATTCAGAGATGTCGAAAGAAAATGTCTGACAAAAATTATTGCGGACAGAAATGAATTTGTAATACTTTCCATTGCCCGGACTGACAAAATTAATGAAATGTGAAACAGATTTCGATATTTCTGGGGTATGTGAACTTGTTGTACTCATTGAAAAAATGTATTTAGCCGATGACGATGAGTATAATTCCTATTCAAAACTACTGATGGTATTTTAATGATACTTTGTGTGTAATTACTTGAAAATACATACAGGAGTCCGAGATATATGGAGAGAAATTTCGAAGTCACCGAAATTCTCGCGAGAATTTAGCAGTGCCAACTGAGAGATAATTACAGAAACTATAATATCTAAATTAGATTATTGGAAACAAGGCTTATCTACATGTTCTTCATAGATTGCATAATTTGTGTACATGTGACTCCTATCTTTATTTCCAATCGTTCATTCATTTTCTTAATCATAGATTTATATTGGCCTTTTTATGAAAAAAAAAAAAACCACAAGCAGACATTTACCATGGATATCATAAAAAAAAATACGGGATTTCATGCCATCTATGCATGGGTCAAGAATTTTTCTGAAGAATTCCCGATGCCTTTTATGAAAAGTAAGATTGGTGTTATTGCGTTGACAAAAGAAATAAAATGTAAGTCCTGCAATATGAATTACGTCATCGCTAATCTAGCGTCGTAAAGGAAGAGTTAAACATGATGTACATTATACAGTTGCTAATATTACGCAGTAAATAGACATGACTTGGTAAATTCTCACAGACACACATATAAGATAAAAATGTCAAATTTAAGGTTTCGGGTCCGTATAATCATGATTATTGAAAATATGTTGCATTAGCTTCAATATTTCGCCCGTCTCACGCGTTATTTCTATTCGATAATTTTTGTGTGTTTAATAACCGAATAGAAATAACGAGTGAGACGGGCGAAATGTTGAAGCTAATGTTGCATGTGTTCATGTCTAATATTTAAGAAATAAAAAATGACAAGCCGGGCTCTATTGTCTCATAATGCCCGAGCGTCCTCAGCCAATCACATTTATTACCGAGCCGCGTCAGCGTATCATGACTTGGAGGAAGGAGGATTCTGTTACCGATATACAATATAACATAACGTACATAGATAGATCTAGATCTTCTTTGGTTCAAGACTCGATGTAAGGGATTTGGAAGAGGCCGCGCTCTTGATTACTGAGTGTTTAGATTTAATATTCTTATATATATTTTCGTTTTTATTTTCAATTCTTCTGAAAAGTAAGTAAAAGAAAGGGTAAATTATGTTTAATAATGTTTATTGCTATACAGAGGTAAAATCTCCTTGAAAAATCATATTTCGCGGTTCACAAAGGCATTTGACGGTAAGAGTTACGTGCTCTTGATTAGCGTCGTTTAAACGTTTGAATTTCGTACTTTGTGAGTGTAATAGTCAATTACTGATAGAAATAGTAAAAGCACCCCCTGTTACTGACAATTAATTGTAAAAAGGCTGTTACTCTCAGAAACTGCGACAATTTTTCTACTAGAAAAGTGCTACCAGACCATTAGCACGGACTTGGTTATTGTCCATGAAATACATATATCATCGAAAACGGCCTTTTTGGGTGTGTTGCATTGAATTTTCCCTAAAAAAACTGAATAGGTTAATATTTTATACGGTCTGGTAGCACTTTTGTTTGAAAGCAGGAAACGAAGAATCGATTGGTATAAAAAACATGAAAAATAAACACGCGCATCAGGGGGTGCTTTTGCAAAGTATGTAGCGTATCGACGCCAAGCTATTTTTAGCAATTTGACAGCTGGGGTCACGTGACATGTGCGATAAAAAATATGGACCGCATTTCGTGAAATCATATAATTCAAAATTTACGAAAATCATTTTAGATTTAAGTAGAGGTGAAATGAAAAATATGCTATTAAATCAGATACGCAATTTCATAGCGAAAATGGCCGAAATCTGCCTTAACTATGCTGCGTGGAAGCAAGGCAAACTGGTGATTATAACAGTCACTCTAGATAGTCGATAACGTGGGAGAAAAACAATCAAACACCACCACGAGGGAGGGATGGCTAATTTTCAACCCTCGTGTAAAAATTTTGCTTGTCCATGACTCGGCAAGCCTCGTCATGGACTTGCAAAATT
Source organism: Pinctada imbricata (assembly GCA_033119305.1). Classification (NCBI taxonomy): domain Eukaryota; kingdom Metazoa; phylum Mollusca; class Bivalvia; order Pterioida; family Pteriidae; genus Pinctada; species Pinctada imbricata. Next base: position 74,285,408 of record VSWD01000005.1, read on the forward strand.
TATACACTCGGGTTGAGAAATCGCCATCCCTCCCTCGTGGTGGTGTAAGATTATATTATTCTCACTCACTTACGTCGTGAGACAAAAGAAAAAACGTAGACGTAGCAGTTTGAGATATCCTTGTCTCACACTCCACGTGACTGCTATTATGACGTCATAGAACATGACGTCACGCCATCATTAGATTTACACTAGTGCAGTTTTTTGTATCGATTCTACTTCTAATAAATCATAATAGTGATGATAAAATGAGGTGAGCGAGAAAAATAATCACGACGTTACGACTGAGACAGGGGAATCTCATCTTCGTGCAAAATTTTGCTACATCCACGACTCGGCAAGCCTCGTCGTGGATGGCACATCTTTTACACTCGGATGAGATTCCCCTGTCTCAGTCGCAATGTAGTGATAGCTAGATTTTATTAATGTAACCTCTTACCGACAAACCAGTCTGATCTGAGAGAAACCAACATAATAATATAATGTGTTTCCAGAGGCGGATTCAGGGGGGTCTCTGCCTCCCCACTCCCCCGGGACTGACCAAAAATGTTCCATAAACATGGATATTTTGGTCCATTTGCAGAAAAAAATCTGCAAAATTCGCCCCTTGATCCCCCGGCAAAGCAAGCGCAGGATCCGCCACTGAGTGCATCCTCCGTTAAATTGGCGATTTCAAAATGAGTATTACTGAACTTAGTTACTGTACATAAGAAAACTTTAAAATGAGAGTTTTCATACTAGTTTTGATTATTTTCAATTTACCACATGCATTTGTACCATACCGGAAACTCCAAGTGCCATGGTGCGGGGATGACTATCGGTAGGACGGGTCTCGGCCCACCGGGTATTGATTTTCACCAAACATAGTAGGGATTTCAGTCACGTGATCTTTCAAGCTGACAAATCGATCTTTCGATTACCGCACTAAACTTACCTTACGATTTCTACGAGGATTTTTGATAAAAATGTATGATTTTATCTTTAACCTTTAAAGTGACATTTATTCTTTTTATAAATATTGTATTTTTTACGAAAATATGAACAGAAGCGGTGAAATGATCGAGTTTTTGGACGACAACGCACGGTTTTGTACACCTCTCGCTGCAAATATCTATGGCACGAGGAACGGCTCATGGCAAATTTGAGGGTCTTTCTGTTTGGCGGCTATTTCAGCTTATTTATAAATATTTATAAAATAGAACTCATGTATGGTTAGATAGATTGGACTGTCCGATTGATAACCGAAGTTGCGCAAAAGTTGAACTCCAAATATAACGAAAGTTCTGACATTTTTCAGTTTTCAGGGGAATATGTATTACTTTAGATGTCATCCTTTCTATTCTGCGCACTTAAATATTAAAAGTTTGAACATTTCCGATTAATTTGATACATAGAACACCAAATTTTATTATAGTTTACCTAGCTACATTCCGATTTTCCCGCCTCGACCTCTTGATTATTTACTGCGTGATAATGTCTTCCATGCCGATTTCACGCCAGTAATCAAGAAAGTGTTCGATTTCTTTGATATTTACTATAAAAGGGAAGTGTGAAAAGGAACAGGGAAATAAATATACATTAAACTTTCATTTATGATGATATGAAATTATCGACAATTTTTTTTCTCAAAACTATCGTACGTACTCTAAAGGGCTCTTCTTGGGGTTTTTTTTTGGGAGGGGGGGGGGGGTCGGTGGGGGTGGTATTATTTACGCAAAAGCTCTGTAACTGGTAGATTCGTTAGATCGCACGTTGGTATTTTTTTCTTTTGCTTTTTTTTCCTCCTTTTTATTTTTTTTTTTCAAATAAGGCTAATTTCACCGAAAAGAACAAATGTATATCTTTATCGACATTTAGATACATAAAAAATATTTTTTTCTTGCCATGGCAACCGAAGTGAAGTGCTTTAAAGGTAACTTGATAATCACACATTTTGGTATTTCTTAAAATATTATTTCGATTATCTTTCCAGTCAAACACGTGAAAATAAAGTTTATAAATCTTAAGATTTTCAAAATTTGTATATTTACATCGATTGTGGTCATTTTGTTTTCAAATGGTTACCATGGAAACGTAACTTAATTATCATTGGAATATAAAACGAATAGCTGAAGTCTTTACAAATAATTTGATGTACAGATCATTCAAATAGCAGTAAGGTTATTCAAGTTATAGCTACATGTATTTCAGTACGCTGACTGACCACTTCAAGTTAAATTTGAATGGTGCCACATCATGAGAAGTTTTATATTGAATACTATAGGAAATTGTGTCACAAAAATGACACCAATCATCAAGCTTTCAACTTCATTATCTCTGCACTCGATCAACCGATTTTGATATTTTTTCTGTAAAATGTTTCCATTACACAGAGCAATATCCCAATTTAATAATACATGGATCTTAATGATTAATGAATTTTTAGGTAAAATCCCTAAACATAGTACAGGAAAACGGCGGATTTAGGGGGGTTACGGGGGTCCGGTGCTCGGGATTGCCCCCCCCCCCCTTACATTTTTTTGTTGATGAGAACTTTTAAACGAGGCCGGGCAGTTCTTGAGCTCAACAGATTTCACTAGATTCTCCGGTTTTTTGATCAGCTGGTATATACATGTACATCGGTTTTTGACTACAACTGTACAAAATGTAACTGAGATAACAATTAAAAGCCTTCCACGAAAAAGGTGCTGTACTGTAATTCAAGTGAACTCCAATGGCAATAGTTTCAAGTTGTGCCCATCCCCCCTGCCGCTCCGACTCTGCATCCACCCCTGCAAAGCATTTAATGAGCTCTCATAAAAGCAATCCATATTCAAATATACTATAGTAATTATGAGTTTAATTTTGTTTTGTTTTGTTTAATCAAAGGATTTCAGAAAGAGGGTGGGGTGCTTTTTAAGATATTCTATTTTCTACAGGTTAGCCAGCCTGCGGCGATATTTTATTTTAATATCAGTGGATTGATCGTAAAATTTCAGGATTTCCATTGCAAATTCATAACACACAAGCTTGTATAAAAATGACATCCCCCAGTAAAAAAGAATAAATTCATGAACCCATGCACACACGAACATAAACTCTATTTTCATCAACGATATAGTATTAGAGGTAGGATGTTCAATTAAATTATTCGCGGACGATACTTCCATTTACATTATCATAGATAACCCTCACTTAGATGCTGCTCAACTCAATTATAATCTAGATAAAATTCATAGCTGGTCAAACCAATGGTTAGTAAATTTTAACCCCCAAAAAACCGAAACAATGTTAATTACTAGAAAAACATACCCCATCTATCACCCACCTTTATTTATGAATAATGTCCCCATACAAGAAGTATCCAATCATAAACATCTTGGTCTCATATTCAATAAAAGCTGCCAATGGGGGGACCATATTGATTACATCTTTGGTAAAGCATCGGATAAACTTAAACTTTTACGAACTCTGAAATTCAAAATTGATAGGCAATCTCTCCAGACAATGTACTTTTCATTTATTCGGCCCGTTATTGAATATTCGGACATTATCTGGGATAATTGCACACTTGCACTAAAAGAAAAACTCGAAAAAGTCAATATTGAGGCAGCACGAATTGTAACAGGCGCAACAAAATTAACTAGCTTAAGATTATTATACGAAGAATCAGGTTGGTCCACTTTAGATAAAAGACGCGATGAACATAAATTGATACAATATTTCAAAATGGTAAAAGGATTAACACCAGATTATCTATCATCGTTAGTTCCAGATCAACATCATAACATCCATAGTTATAATACCCGAAATGCTCAAAATTATGTTAGTATTAATTCAAACAGTACTCACTACTTCAATAGTTTCCTTCCTTCATGCGTACGTCTCTGGAATAACCTCCCATCACATATTAAAGAAATTAATTCCCTAGAATCTTTCAAAAAAGCCATTTCATCAAATCACACTGTAATTCCAAAGTATTATTATGACGGCACTCGACTTGGACAAATACTACACGCAAGACTCCGCATGAACTGTAGCTCTCTTAAACAACATCTCTTTGATAAAAATATTGAACCCGATCCCCTTTGTATGTGTAATCAAATTGAATCGACATCCCATTTCCTTCTCTATTGTAAACAGTATACTACCCAGAGAAATTTACTTGAACAAAAAATAAGTCGTCCCTTAACAGTAGATTTATTGTTGTACGGAAATCATCTTTTATCATACTCAGAAAATAAACATATCTTCATTTGTGTCCAAGAATTTATAATAAATACTAAGCGATTTACATGATTTTCATCTCATGACATATATTTACTGTACCAGGTATATATAGTTATCATATTCTTTACTTAGAGTAGCATTATTGTTCACAGAATCACCTTCATGTGATTGTTTTGTTCATTATTCATTTTCTATGTGGTAATTATGTTTCTATGAATCATCTGTGATTCCCAAGAAATTCAAGAATGTAAATTTAAGCATTTTAGATTCTAACTATACTATACAATTGCATTCTATTTTTATTCATACCCTATTAGAAATTATACTATTACATAACAAAATAATTTGTCATTCCTATTGTCAGTGATTACTTGATGTTCGCTCTTTGATTTTTATCTTACTTAATATTCTACCTTTCAAAAACATTCTATTGTACTTATGACCATCTTTCAAACATGTAAGTGCAATGATAATAGGGAGACGAATTAGTATAAGCAGATCTGCTTTTTTTCAAATCCCTTCCTGCATTTGTATATATGGAATTGTAATTGAATGCTTTCTTGAATAAATACTGTTTAAACCAACATAAACTCTGTGAGAAACAAGGGCGGATCCAGAAACCCAACTGCCGGGGGGGGGGCACGTACAATTTTTGATGGGGACAGGGACGTATATAAAAATGTTGATTGGCATCACTTGCGAGGACCGAAGGGCCGAGTGAGAAAGGCTATGGGAGGGGTTCGGGGGGGGGGGGGCTCCCCCCTCCCAAAGAAAATTTTTGAAAAAATGAAGCAATTTGGTGGCATCTGAAGCGTTTGAACTGAATTGAGAAGGGATTCAGTAAGTGTCAATAATAATAATACGTATATTTCAAAAGAGTGACGACTTAATCTGATGCTGTATTGTTTCTGCACGGCATTCAAAAGTCAGAATGTTCCGGATTTCCTTAGGAAAGGGCGGATCAAGAAAAGTTTTAAAAGGGCAGAGAGGTCAGCCAATTTGGGGGGGGGGGGGGGTGTCCAGTCGTCAATTCACGCAAAAGCTAGGGAAAATATAAAGCAATTTTTGCAAATACCAGGCGGGATCTAACCCCCTAACAATCACCCTAGATCCACGCTTGTTTGTTTTAAATTTTTGTAAGGTGAAGAAAATAAGTAAATGATAAATTTCCTTGAAAAACAAGAGATCATGGGTGCCCCATGCTCTGCATCGTCCAGATAAAAAGTTATAATTATTCATTGGCAGTTCGATTCTAAAAATAAAGAAAATCATGCATGGCAAAACTCTTGGAGGTGCCCGTCCAAATGTGGTCAAACAATTTTAATTGTTCAATGACCTAAAAAAAAAAAAAAAACGATCTTAAAAAAAGCAAAAAAAAAAAAAAAAAAAAAAAAAAAAAATTCTAATTTCATAGAAAGTAATGTCGCAAATTTAATAAAGAAATATATGTGTTTTATGACTTGCATAGGACTACTATTCCCATTTCAAACCCTCAGATGAAGAAAGTCCTATATGAACGTGATTCAATGTAGCTTGTTGTTCACGTACATGTACAGACGATGGACATGGCAGTCCCTAGAAAATTTTGGATCATTTATTCAAATCGGTGGTTTCTTGGGGTGTTTGGGGCTATTTCGGACTAATTTCATAGATTTTTGTCAGGAAACAACAGTTTAATGCTTCCAAAAGCATGTCACAAATTTGTGCCCCTAGCTTTGTTGGGCACGGCACGTGCCCCCCCCCCCCCCCCCCCCCCGGCTGAATCCGCCACTGGGAAATGTCGATTCCTCACAATATGTATATTTGTGCATCTGAAGAGGGAGAGATAATTTATTTTCGATGTATGAAAATAAAGATATGTCATTACAATGTACATTTATATTTCAACCATTTCAATAGACACATTTAATAAAGGCCGGACCTGGCCGTTTATTTAAACTGTGAAATGTTTATTTCCGATGTTTGCTTCAGTTATTTGTTGGACACCGCAAATCTTTATAGGAAAATCCAGGGGTTTTTTTCATTAAGGGGGAGGGAGGGGGTGAGGACTCGATTATTTTTAAAGAAAGGGGAGGGGGTTGACTGCATGTACGCAAAGTTTTGTAAAATCCTTCTTTACTATTACTTGTTCCAGTTCGTGCATAGATGTATGGAATTTGGCGTGCGAAGAAAGAAGGTATACTCTGTCAAGAGAATCATTCATTCTAAAAGACCTATGGTTATCAAAAATCATATAAATCGGCGAGCGAAGTAAGTCGAAAAAAATTTATCGATTTTTGTGTAAATATCTAGGAGATAATACAAAAATAAATCAATAAGCAAGAATCCCGTCTTCAAATATTAAGATCCATATTTCTTTATTATTATTATTTATTTTATTTATTTATTTTTGTTTGTATTCATAATGGTAGGAATCTTTTTAGCTTTCTATATGGTAACTTTCCGCTGTCAACCCCCTCCCCAATTAATTTGTTCTTTTATAATATCTGACCAGATAGGGGAGGGGGGTATCCGACTGATCTTCCTTTGCAACCTAGTTGATAAAAACAGGTATTTTTCATGAATACAGGTACATATATATAACAGACAGTGAATTTCAAGGACACGCTTCTCAGGTATTTTGTGTACAAGTTAACTTTTGGAGCAATTTTTCAATTTTGTATCAATTAATGCTAAGAAACTTAGAAAATTTTCAAAATTTTCAGTAATTATATAGATACATATTGATTTATAATATATACCCTGATAATATTGTATTCAACTTGAATCTGTGTTAAGCTGCGGATCAAAGAGTTTAATGCATGGTCAGTGGTCACCCCTTAAAAGGGACCCATTCACACGGTTTTACGTAACATGTCAATGACTTGCGCCAATGCCCTGACACTACACTTGCAATAAACAAACAGGTCGCCGAATGGTCATCGGATGAGAAGTTTGAAGTACCGCCGGTCATGGACTTACATGTATAAACCGGTGACCATATTTCCTCTAGTAGGTTATCAGATTTTTTTTATCAAAAATTTCTTGACAAAAACTTTTTAAAAGATATGACCGAGGTCTGCCTCATTGCCTTACCATTTTTGTTAATTCTTATTTCTATTTTTTTTTTCTTTGCGCACTATGGATAAGTACAATTTTTGAAATAAAATTCAATAAATTTTACCTAGAACAAAACAGTTTACTTTTAAAATTGGTACAATTTCTAAGAAATAGAGGTGACAAAAGATTTTCTGAGTTGCAGTAATTTGTATCTATTTGGCCTCAAGAAATCGAGATTTTCAACGAAAGGTACATATTGTTAATGCTGGAGTCCCACAAGGTTCTATCCTAGGCCCATACAAGGTTTTATAATAGGACCTTTATTAGTCTTAATATTTATTGATGACCACATTCACGAAATAAACTGTAATTATACCATATTGATTGGGTATATATATTCTTAGAGAAATCCAACCTTAGGTATGCACATACCAAATGAAAATAAAGGATGACTTTGATAACCAGCCAAAATATCAAGACATACTAACATCTATTGTGAATATAAAATGTACAATACGAACGAACATAGAATGTATCGAAGAAAAATTGGAAGAACAGATCGACTGATGGAGGGATTATAAAAGAGATGGAGAGCGGGAAGAACACATCATATTAAAAGGGGGAATGGGTGTTTGCTGTCTTGCATGAGGAGTAATGAAAATAATGACTACAGTATAATAAAAAAAAGAAGGAAAAAAGAGATAAAAGAATCAATATTTATATAAAATGTTTCAAGTTCATAATCATTTTTGTCACAAAGGGAAATATACCGAAATATTTTATGCCGATTAAATAGATTATGTACAGTAACTATATAAATGACCGGTCGTATTGCAATTATGGATATGTTTATTTAAAGATGGGGTCAACTCGATCTGGAAGTGATCCTGCATTGGTATGAGAGTAGTTTATACATAATTTTTTTAATCTTTTAAATAATTCAACCCTAATCCCATTAGAAATTACCTCATAAGGAATGGGTGAAATAATATAAAATTACTAGAACATAAAGATATAAACAAAAAAGAAAAAGGTAAATGAAATAAAATAAACAATTCAAATCAGAAGTTTTTTTTTTTTGCTGAAACAACACAAAAATCCACTGTAGGACTGAACATTGACTAAAATATTTCATGCTAATTTTAACCAGATCTCTACATGCTCCTGATTTTGTTATGTCGCGTAGAGCCTCTACGCGACTTAACAAAATCGGGAGCATGTACAGATCTGGTTTCAATCTCATCCGTATAATGATGTAATATTATATGATGATCATATGTAATATTATACAAATGTTTATATATTATACATTATATTATACTGATTAAATCATATAATGGAAGAAAATTAATATACCGGTAATTCAAATTCGATTAAGATAGTAAAAAGTTAAAACTTGCATATTATTGGAATGAATGAATGAATGAATGAATGAATGAATGAATGAATGAATGAATGTTGGTAGATTATTCCAGATTCCCAAATAAATTAGATAAATTTGCATTGATTAGTACATGTAAATATTAAATTTACCTTAAATTCAATCTCTACATGGTTCTTGCGTGAACTTGTCTGCATGGTCTGTGCTGTAGACGAAAACTTTTGTCTCGCTGATGAAGCGACCAAATATCGCGTGGAGAAAGAGCCATGGTGAACAATTTCAAATCGCACATTGATTTATGCATGGGGTGGGGCGCTTGTCAAGCCCTCAGTCATAGCGTTTGTACTGCTTATGGATATGAAAAATAAATGTTATACATTATTTTAAAACGGGAAAAGTCACCGTTTTTGGCAAGTTCGGGGTTGGGGCGGGGTCGGCAAATTGAAAAGGCTCTACAAAAAGTTTATATATGCCGTATACACACCCCTTTCTTTGAAGACTTTGAATTTACCATTTTTTTTCACATACCCTATTACTAAGCAACCATCCTTCTTGGCACGTTTCCCCTAACTTTCTTATAGATAAAATAAATTGATGTATTTGTTATGTTATGCCATTTATATACGTGTTTAATTGTAATTGATAGGAGAGGGCCGTTTCTAATGTTTATATAACTTGTGGTCCAATCCTTTTCAATAATGAAATTATTGAATAAAATATGTTTTAAATGGGCACATTTTCGAATCCAAATGTTTGATCGAGTGACCTTGACCTTTGAACAAAAACTGTAGAATCTGGAATAACTTTTGAATGGTAAGTGATATAGGGCTTGGATATTTCACATGATTTTGCAACTGATAACAACATTTTTAACCTTGTGACACTAACCCTGACCTTTCACCTTACTTAACAGAAAATGATGCATATATTAACAAAGATGCCACCGGGGGCATTCGTGTTTCACAAACACATTTTTTTTTGGAACGCGAAGTATACGTTGGCTGAATACCGGTACTGCATAAAATTTTATCCAGTCTTCAAACCCACTCGTCCGAAAACCTGATCTAAACCAAGCCTTTCACGCTTGCAACCTAAAAAATAACCGTGAAAACCTGGGTTCGTGTCAGGTTCTCGGACTACATATCCACATATAAATATACGCACAACCAGATGCAACTATTGATATACAACGTGTTTCATTTCTGCACGTAAAAGCCACAACGGTTGTTCCAACCTGCAAATTGAATCCGCGATGACCTGAATTTTAACGTCACCTTTTACCTAGAAGAACGTGATTTCAAAACTGTGGCGCATATGTATAGAATCAGTGGCGGATTTAGGGGGGTGCGGAGGGGGCGTTCGCCCTCCTCCCGGCACTGACCCAAAAATTTATAAAACAGGTATATTTCTGCTAAAAATCGGCAAAATTCGCCCCTTGACCCCCGGCGAAGGGGGCGCTTGATCCGCCACTGAGAATAAATGTCATAAATTCCGTTTTGTTACGGGTATGCAAAACACAGCAAGGGCATTACATGTACGATAAATCGTACTTACTGTGTGTTGCATACCCATAACAATACACAAATTAAGACATTTTAATTATTCTCTATATACGAAGTTGAAACATACTTTTTTAAAAAAGTTTATTCATTTTTTAACGTTTTAAATGTCTAGACGCCCCCCCCCCCTTCCGAGCTGTGGATACAGATTCTTTTCTCGGGGCGGGACTAAGGTAATTGCACGAAGCAACGAGGGGGAAGGTGCGGGAGGAGGTCCGTTATAATAATACTTGTTCAGCTGCAGATCCAGAGGGTTTATTGTCGGGTCAGGAGAGAACTTCAATGCGCAAAGCGCCGAGGAATAGAACTGTGTGGGAGGGGATCCGGGTGCCTCCCTGGAAAATGTTGCGAATAATGGATGAAAATGGTGCAATATGGCCCACTTTTGAGGAGGATTGTTTGAATTGATAATCAATCTTGAGATAAGAACGATTTTATACACAACCCCAGATCAGATTAAAGTTTGATTATTTATTAACTAAAACAATCCTAACTATTCAAACAACTCAGTTATAAAATATATATGTAAATTATCAATCAAAAATAAAAACACAAGAGTCTAACTACACAAAACATACAAAAATCTTTTGTGGCATTCTAGGGGGTCTCCACTCACCTAACCTTAGAAAATATAAAATCTATTTACATACTGAAAACATTTCCGAAAGATTTGAAGTACCTGGGTTGACACCATCAGGTATAGATATATGGCCCGGATTGACACCGTCGGGATGTATGAAAGAAAGATTTAAATGTTGTTGAGATGGGATAATAAAGATTAAAATTTGATTGCCCGGGTTGACACCATCGGGTAAGTAAAGCTTATTTGAAAGCCCAGGTTGACACCGTTGGGCCCTATAGAAAGTGTGACATACCCGGGTTGACACCGTCGGGTAGATTGGCTTTTAAATTTGCCTAACAGAATAAGGCCAACGTCGACCCCCAGTGGGCATCCTAATATGAATGATAAAGAAGTACTGGGTAATTACACTGAAATAACCTTAACAGCTATAAAACTAAATGAAAACATACGCGACCCTACAAAACTTCATGTAACTTAACCCTACCTTCACATAAATGTCTTTGAATCTTACCCTTTGGAGGGATAGAAAAGGCCAAAACGAGAAAAAAGAATTTAATACTTAAAACTTATTTTGAGTGCCCCCCCCCCCAAAGAATGCCACAACCCTATCATTCGCATCAAGTATACTTCTTGCTCATTATAGCAAAATTTGGTGACATTGACTAATTGTATAATAGTGTTAGGTTTAGTGTTTAGTAGTCAGGGTTCTGGCACATAGTGCACTCCCCTTCGGGTCGTGCACTATGTGCCAGAACCCTGACTGCTATTTCGGCATAGTGAACACTAAACCTAACATTATTGTTATTATTATGCTGACTGTTTTTGATAGTGTATTCCCTTAATAGAAAATGTTTTCAAGATATATGTTATGAACATTGATTGCACGAGTTACCTCTCTTTTAAAAACTCTGTGTTACAGACAAACATATTCTGGATTTACCCCTCTTTGACTTTAAAAGATCTATAGTGGGGTCGTTTAGTATAGGCATAATTTAACAAGAAAAAATATTGCAACATAAATTTGGCATTAATTGTAAAGGACAAAATAACTATCTAGGAACATTTGTTTTTGATAGTGTACTCCCCTCATAGAAAACGTTTTCAAGATATATGTTATGAATATTGATTGTACGAATTACCTCTCTTTCAAAAAACCTTGTGCATATTCTGGATTTACCCCTCTTTGACTGTAAAAGATCTATAGTCTGGTCGATAAGTACAGGCATTATTTAACAAGAAAAATATAGCAACATAAATTTGGCATTAATTTTAAAGGAAAAAATAAATATCTAGGAACATTTGCTTGGGTATGCAAACAAATTTAATTAAATATCTTGTATGAAAACGACATGTCTGTATATATAAACAGGTCAGCATCTCTTATGTTAAGAACACTACTGTGGAAAGACAGGGGTGCACTATTAGGGTGATAGTGTACACTTCGAAAGGTGATAGTATACACCTGAACCGTTCTCTGTCACAATATGGTAGAGTAGAACCTATCACAGAAGAAACTCACTGGAAGCATAATAATTATGCATAGTAATGTTAAATTCATACCAATGTGAAATAACTTCTTTGAACACAGAGGATATTCTGATATCGACGATACCACAGAAATTTGTGCAAAAAACAAAACCTCATGATGCGAAAATATATACGAATTCCTATAGTGTCAAATAGAAAATCGAACAAGAGATGTACGTAATGTTTGCGTATTTCATGTCAGAATAGTCTTCTATGTACGATAAGATAACATGCTATAGATCTTTGAGCAGTTGACAAAGTAACATTGAATATCTGAGCAAATATATCTAAGCAACAAAATGACAAAATCAAATGGTGAGAAAATATATATAAATTCATATCATGTCAAATAGAATAATGACGCAAGACAAGTGAAGTAAGTAGTGTTTGCAAATTCGTGTCAGAATAGTCTTCTTTCTAAAATAACATGTTCATATATCTTTGAGCCGATGACAAGTAGCATTGAATATCTGTGCGAATATATCTAAGAAAAACAAAATCTAATGGTGAGAAATATATATAAATTCATATAATGTCAAATAGAAAAACAAACAAGATGAGAGAAGTAAGTAATGTCAATGTGTTCATATTTCATGTCAGAATAGTCTTCTATCTAAGATAACATGCTCATAGATCTTTGAGCAGATGACAAGGTAACAATATCTGTTCGAATATATCTAGTGTAACAATCAGAGCTCCATCTCCCTAATGTTTGAATGAGATGATCTGATATTCCAACCTTAGCTGCTGTTGTAGCAGCTCCTATACGAAAAGAGTGACCCGCATATTGAGACTGGTTATGTCCTAATCTAGTAAGGATAGTTCTCAAGTGCTGTAGGAAAAGAATTCTACTCATTGGATAACCATTCTCATTTACAAACAGGGCTTTACATTTGACAAAATTGAGTCCCTTTCTGAGCCTTAGATAATGTGTCATAGTGTGCACTGGGTGCAGATCTGAATTCTCAAATATCTTAATTTCTACACCCTGACTAAAAGGATCTGTTTTAGAACTCTTCAATATGACAGTAAAAAAGGAAGAATCTGGAGCTATAAATATATCGTCAATGGCGAGATACTTGTTAGCTTCTCGCAGGTTTGCTACACAAAATTCACCACATCTTAAGAATCCGAAAAAAGCCATTGTGCATGCACATGTTAACATAATGTCAGTAAGAATATCAAAAACACCTCTGCTCAATAAATTACAAATCTGTTTCAAAATATCTATTGTAATAGGTAGTCTTGTATGAGTGACATTTGTAACAGACTTTTTGATACCTCTCATAGTGCATTGTAACCGACATGTGTTGTCAAGAGGATTACCTCTGTTGTGTCTTAAGTAGTAAAATCTTATGCCTGCCAGATAAAGTTTAATAGTAGCATAACTTAGACTTAGTGAATGTTGACAATAAGTAACAAAGTAAATTAATATGTCTTCATTTATGTGGTATTAGAACATTGCACATGACCAGAAATGTAACTAAACAGTTCAGTCCTGCTCTGTAGGCCTTGGTCGTCGCTCTTCCCAGTGATGCATCCCACAACTTGTCCACCTGATCCTTTAGAAGAGAAGGAGGTCTGAAATGGGAAGACAAGGTGTGGGAGTCCTGTCCGCATGAGGTACCAGTTTGTGGAATCTGTACATCTGCAATCGAGATAAAGCATCAGCTTTATTATTTGACTTCCCTGGTATATGTTTTGCAATTACAATGAAATTGTTCATAGCTGCACACCATGTTAACTTTCGCATGAATTTCATAATAAGCGGTGATTTTGATCTCCCCTTGTTAATAATCTCAACTGTGGCCATGTTGTCACAATGAAACAGTACTCTTAATGTGGACCACTGATGCCCCCACAAGACTATGGCCATGACAATCGGGTATAATTCAAACAAAGCCATAGAAACTTTATCTGACTCTTTATTGATACACTCTGGAAATTGTCCTTGGAACCATTTACTCCTGAAAATGCCTGCGAAGTGTGTATTAGTAGAATCTGTGAAAAGCTCAATGTCATTCGCATGTGTAGGGTCTTCGTCAACGAAAAAAGATTTTCGATTCCAATTTTTCATAAATTTATACCACATTTGTAAGTCAAGCCTGCATTCTTTGTTTAATTTCACGTGGTGGTGCAGTTCTGTTACAGTGCAAGACAACCGGATCAGATACGAGACGAAAGATCGCCCTGGGAGAATGACTTTACTGGCGAAATTAAGATGGCCTAATAGGCTGAGAAGCTCCCGTTTAGTACAAGATTTGCGATCCGAGAAAGATTGTATCATATCAAGTATCCTTACAGCTTTTTCCTCGGGAAGGCGTGCTTCCATCTTATTGGAATCCAGAATTATCCCTTAGTATTCTAGACATGTTGTCGGATCTTCCGTTTTGCTGTCTGAAAGGGTCAACCCCAAACTAGCAAACACTGTTTTCAATGAAAACATAGTCTCTTTGGCATCAGAGAGAGAAGAATCCAGCGTTAAGAAGTCATCTAGCAAGTGAAGAATATGAGAGATTCCGTAATTATTCTGACATATCCAGCAAATGACGGATGATAATTGGTCAAAGATTTTCGGACTAGATCTGCTGCCAAATACTAGTCGGGTATAAAAATAATAGCACCCCTCCCATTTGATACCGTGGTATTGCCATAGAGAGGGATGAATCGGCAACTGTTTAAATACATCTTTGATGTCAACTTTGCACAATGAAGCCCCTTTTCCTAATGATTTAATTAATCTAATGGCGTGGTCAATTGTTACATATTGCAAGGAGAAATCCTCTTTGTTGATTAGTTCATTTAAACTAGGGTTTTCATGGTCACTATGTGGCGCTGACATATCAACGATGAGACGAGGTTTCTTTGAATACTTTCCTATAGCTACTCCGATAGGATTTATGCGCACAAGTTTATAAGGCGAAATTGAAAAAGGTCCAATGAGAAAACCCTTCTCTAACTCAGATTGGATAAGTGTATTTGAGACGTCGGGATTCGAACGAGAGGATAGAAGATTTCTACACTCATAGGTTTGTTCCGGTAATTGTGTAAAACCTGTATAAAAACCAAAGTTAAATCCATTTAAGAGATATTTCACTGTATCTTCATCTGGGTAGTTAAACAATTCCAACTGTAACTGCTTTATGCACACGGGAGAAGGTGAGTAATTACAGCTCAAAGATGGTAAGAATATTCGGAAGATTGTGCCCCCGCCTACTGGAATTTCTTTTGACGGGGGTTCGGGTCGTTTTTTTTGGCATGTATTAGCTGAATGATCGCCCTTGCATATTAAACATATGTGGCTATTCCCGCATCTTAGAGCATTACATCCTCTTGCACCGTTAAAATTGTTACAGATTTCCTTCCCCTTATAGGAAACCCTGGGGCGTCCCCTTATGTCTACAAAGGATGTGTTCTCCCTATTATTGGTATTACCGGTACCGTTAAAAACACTACTCGTATTCTGAGAATCTTTCACGAGAGAATGGCAAAAATTTGCTGTGTGAGTTGAACTGTCACAAAGAGTAAACATATTTGGCGTTTTATTGCTAAAGATTGTGCAGAAAAGCGTATTATCCCGAACTGACCAGTCAACTGGGATGTTCTTGTGCCGAAGATGTACTGCTGCTCGCGCAGAGAAAATTTTGTGATACTCATAGAACTCGGAATCGCCATACCTTGTGCCCATATCAATTATATCCCTTTCATAAAGATCTAGCTCCTCGCGGCGTTGGGGGTGAGCACTGCATATCACTGACTTATATGTAGCGAAAGCTTGCATAAATTCTGAGAGTGTTAAGTTTCTTTGTAAACAAGGATCTTTCTCATTAGTTTTGTCATTTGATGAGTTGCTTGAGGACTGATGTACTGCAGTTATTGTAGGTATGAGTAGTTGAGCCACATTAATGTCCTTACCTTCGATTATTGATTTCCTCATACTTGGAGATACCGTTTCAACATACGGCAATGACTCGGCCGCGAATCCATACTTAGTTCTTGTATATTGGCTGCTTTGATTGGTGTAAGCCGTTGCCAATGTGTAACTTCAGCTTCAGTTCCTGATGAATTGTCGGACGCAGGCGTTGTTTGACTGGCAATGTTCGATTGCCGGGTCGTATTCTGTTGTCTGGCTGCCTGTTCTTCGCTTCCCGCTGCTGCTGCTGGTGGCGGACGATTCAACGATTATAGTCGGTTTAGTCTTTCCGTCAAGCTTATCATTCCCGACTGTAAATTTGCTACTCTGTCGGTGAGAGCCTGCAAAATGGATAGGACGCCGCCATCTTGGTTTGTGTTTGACTCTCGGGGGCTCCGAGAGGGGTAATTGACGGGCGCATTTGAGATAGCAGTACTTTGCGGACTTTGCAATTTAAACAATCTTATGAGCGTTGATTTCCTCGCGTTTTTGTCAAAGGTCACATTCAGTTTTGTCAATTCGAGTTTTAGTTTCTGAACTGTCCAGTTTTCTGGTAGATCCATGTTGTATGGCACAGTTCTCAAATTACGCCTGATATGGGATTGATCGGAACGTCCAGCCTGAGCCATGATCACTAGTTCACGTATCAAAATATTGCTAATGATCGCATAGACTACAAGTCACACAGTACGTATAAATATAAACGATTACTGATAATAACGAGACGAAATGGCAGGTGAAAGTTCCAAATTATAGCTGCATGTTGGAATTTAACTTGATCCTCAAGTAGGGCGCGCGATCACTCCGATGAAAACACTCATGGTAAACTCCTTTCAGACTTAAAATCTCGATTATTATATAATTAAGTCATCATACATAACATTGGGAAAACTCCTGGAATACTGTTTACTAAACTTTAGTCTTAAAATTTCGTCTTAAACTTCACAAATCAATGTCGATTCGCTCTCATAAGCATCAAACAAAACAATAATCACGTGATAATCTACCATGTAAGGCATTCACTAATTGGCTCACAATCTCATCAATATTCATACCAGACATGTCCTCATACAGACATCTCATAAATATTCATACAAGACCTCTCAAACAAAACATATAGAAGGAAATAAAGAGAAAATCGTCAGTACATAGTTATACGAAGTGCAAATAATAAGTTGTGTATAAACCAAAATTTTATCCAAAATTATTCATTTTATGGATTTCATAAGAAACGCTGATATGTCAAAACAGATGTCTTTTTTCTAACTTTCATTTCTGAATCATTTAAAGTGAACGCATATACTAATAAAGATGTCTTTTAGAAATTCATTTAATAATATATCCAAAAACTTAAAAACCTGTGTCTGAATCTTTATCTTTTGGAGAATCTTTGTATATAAAGTGCATAGAAAATGAAACGACTAACTAAACCTAAGTTTTCCGTATGCTTTTTAATTCAGGACTAATATTCTCCTTATTAGTCCCCAACCGGCTCGCCGGAGGGGACTTACATTTATATGTATAGTTTCCACCCCGTTTGTCTGTCCGTCCGTCCGTCCGTCTGTCACACTTTAGTTTTCCAGACTTTTTTTCGCTGTCGTTGCATATATTGAACTCATTTTTGGCATGTGAATTTATCTCAATGTGATACAGATCA
The DNA here is from genome assembly GCA_033119305.1 of Pinctada imbricata. Taxonomy (NCBI): domain Eukaryota; kingdom Metazoa; phylum Mollusca; class Bivalvia; order Pterioida; family Pteriidae; genus Pinctada; species Pinctada imbricata. Next base: position 74,303,276 of record VSWD01000005.1, read on the forward strand.
AGTTCGAGTTAGGTTTCGATTCACCTATTTTTACAAAGAGTTATGACCCTTGGACTTAAACAATTTCATGAAATTCTTAGTTTTCCGGACTTTTCTTCCAAGGTATTGCAGATATTGAAATCATTTTTGGTATGTGAATATATCTCAGTGTGATACAAATTAAGCTTGTGTTTCAATTTGATTGACCAATTTCTACAAGAGTTATGGCCCCTGAACTTAGCAAATTTTATGAACTTCTCAGTTTCCAGTCTTTCATGTTTGTATGATAAAGAATATCTTGAAGTTGGGTTTGATTTATTTGTTCTTACAAATGGCCTCATAGCAAATTTCATTATATTTTCCTGTTTTCCAGACCTTTTCCTAAGACACATATTCAGCAGGAGATGCTTACTCTTCCTGGGCACCTGGTCTCACTCTCATATCGGGAGTTCGCTTCTTTTCATATGGTGGAGGTTTTTGTTTGTTTGCTTTAGTTCCTGTTTTATCCTGATTTTGTATGCCTTCTGTTTCTGATTTTCTGAATTATCGATTTTGTACTGTAAACAGGGATATGGTACATGTAATTATCCATATTTGTCATTGAACTTATTTTAATGTTGGATTCATCTTTTGGTGTAAGTTAAAGTCAAGGCAGAGTTGAAGGACATGGATTAATGCCGGTAGGGGACTTATATCGCTTGCGATTCATAAATTTATTTCTTTTGACATATTTAAAAATATATATTTTGAAAACAGCAGCTGCTGTAGATGATTCAAAGTTAATAAAAGACAATATATAAATGGGGACTTTTAATAAGGGCGGATCCAGAGTCGGAAGTGGGGGATGGGTGAGTGGATTGTATCAGCCCATAGGCCTGGCTGATTTGAGGCACGAATGAAGGGGTGGACAGGGTGAAAGGGAGGGGGAGGAATGTAGCTGGAGGAGGGGGAGGAAGGAGGGAGGGAAAGGGAGAAAAGGGAGGGAGAGAGGGCAGGGAGGAAATGGGGCGGGTACAAAGAAGGGCGGGAGGGGGAGGTAAGGGGGTGGGAAGGGGAGAGAGGTAACCCCTGTCCGCCTCCACGAATGGTTGATGCCTAGTTGGGGAGTGTCAGAAGGCCCCCAATTGTACATGGGAGTTCGGTGTCTCACCCTGAAGTTTTGAAGAATACGTGTTTAATCTTATTTTTCAGATAAATTAGCGTAAAGAAAAAAATATGTATACAGTATTACATAAATCAAGAAGTTAAAAACATCTTTAAAAGTATACCAATGTGTGGATCCAGAACACCTTATGGGTCCAGTTAGGGGAGGGGGATGTGCAAGCCCATAATTTATGTATTTGAAGAAAAAACACTGATTTGTCGGATCTGATTGAAACGTTCAAGGTTCTGCGTGTTATCTGGCCTTGGAGATGCTGAGCGTCGCACGTTGCGTTGAGAGACTCGACAATCTACAGAATATCTACATATATATATCTGAATTGATGGGTCATTCAATGTCTATAGTCTTCAAATATTGATATTTGGCGTATTTTACGCGAGTAGTGTACGGATAGAAACACAATATTGTTCGAATTTCCTCTGATGCTCGTGAAAGATAAGCTGCACTGGAGAGAATGGAAAATGTATGCTTCTCTAACTAGATTTTTAACATACTCAAATTGTATGAGGGTCCCTGTAAAGTGCGAAACGAAACAAAAACGAAACGAAACGAAACGAAACAAATCGAAACGAAACAAAACAAATCGAAACGAAACGAAACAAATCGAAACGAAACGAAACAGATCGAAACGAAACGAAACAAAACGAAACGAAACAGATCGAAACGAAACGAAACAGATCGAAACGAAACAAAACAAAACATAAAACTTAAAGAAAATGAGAAAAAGAGGAAAAATTGCCGAAAACGAATATTTCAAGACAAGACCAGCATGTAATATTGCCTTAATCCAAGAGTTCTACATTTGTAACTAGTACCGAGAGGGTTTCTTGAAAGAGTCAAGGTTGACAATTAAAAAAAATAAATGTTAAATGCCATCCATGTATTTAAGAGGAATAAAAGGGAGGGGATAGAAAACCACGCTATGACACCGTAATGAGATCATAAAACGGGGTGGGGGCACATTTCAGGAAAAAAAATCTTATCCTTTTTCAAACGAAATGTGCCCTCCAGTTTTTAATTGTTCTCATTTTTCTGATAAAATTTTCAAATACACATAACGGAACAGTTCCGTTTCCTCTAAGCTAGACTCCTCCCTGCTAAATAATATTTTTCGTCTGTGACGAGGTACGTTATTCATCCCAATCACTCTCCTTTAAAATGCAATTGTGCTATATACCGTATATATTATGTTTTAATCGTCAACTTTGATTCTTTAAAAAAAACCCTCCAACCACAAGAACTAACGGTTGAAGGCAATAATGAGGGGGTGGACAGGGACAAAGGGAGGGGAGAGAAAGGGGGCGGGAGGAGAGGAAAGGGGGCGAGAGGAGGGACAGATGATTGGGAGGGTAACAGTAACCCCAAAAAAATAGGAAATTACTTTTAATATAAATAATCTTGCTCTTATGCGTTCATGTACATAATCTCAATTTTAAAAATTACCACGAAATATACCTTAAAAATTTTCCCGATCGCTTCGCTCGCCGCAATTTTCAATTCATTTTTCAAATTCTTCAGGCTCGCTTCGCTCACCTTAGTTTTTAATCTAAACAGGTCTATTTCTTTTTTCAATGTTTAAAAAAGGAAATAACCCAAATAACTTTACTATTGCACCAATTTACACACCCATGGGGAGGGGGGAGGCGGCAGGAGGAGAGTGGTACCCCCTAACCCTTCAAAAAGATATTGTTTTGAAATAATCGTTTTCTTCGATTTTTCCTCTTTTTCTCATTTTCTTTAAGTTTTATGTTTTGTTTCGATCTGTTTCATTTCGTTTCGATCTGTTTCGTTTCGTTTTGTTTCCTTTCGTTTCGATCTGTTTCGTTTCGTTTCGATTTGTTTCGTTTCGTTTCGATTTGTTTCGTTTTATTTCGTTTCGTTTTTGTTTCGTTTCGCACTTTACAGGTACCCATTGTATGACTTGGTAGATCAAGTTTCTTGTTACTTGTATAAAGGCTGTCTATGTCACATACTAAATAGTATGTACTGTCCGTGCGGCTCACTTCAGAAACTGAATAAACGCAATTTTGAATACTTTATGATGCAAAAATATAAATGAAGTTGATACCACTCAATCTCGCTTAGTCGTAAATTTTGGTATATGTTATATGATGGTGAGTACATCCAATCAAGCTAGTTTTAGATGGTCCATTTCCCATGCTAATTTTTCCCGTGACGTCTTGGCGCTCACCATATGCTCAATGTTAAATTCGGCGATGTCTCGGGAAAAGTTAACATTGAAAACGCCCTATCTAAAACTTATTTTGTGTGTATAATATTGCATAAACCCTTGACCATGTAACACATATACCAAAATTTACGACTACGCGAGATCTTTTCAATGATCTAGATTTTATTTTAATCGTTGCATGATAAAGTTATCAAAATCTCGTTTATCCTGTTTCGGAAATTAGCGGCGCGGTGACAGTAGATGTTGCTGACTCAAAAAATAGAAAATGTTTCCAGGAAACACTTGAATTAAATAAAAATATGTGAACATTTTTTTGATAGATCTAGCTTTCTTGTATCGTTTGATAACAGCTTAATGCAAGATCAAGCTTAATACATGTATTTTCATTTAACAAAATTATTTTGGCTTTGCCGTTCCATTCATTTTGATATTTTCTCCCTATTTATGCTTTAGAACTCGCCCATGGTCTGTTCTTCAACATATATCCATGTTCAGATAAGTCACGCCTTCTCACGCGCATACTCTCACACACTCTTTTTCTGAAAACTACATAAACTATTTGTTGTCTGTTTTAATCAGAATATATTTGAATAGAAATAACAACTAAAGCTATCCGCGCATGAAACAATCAAATTATCACCGTGCCATTTCTCGGCTAGGTGATAATGTGATTGGTTCATGCAACTCGGGGGATTACTGGACAATAAACCACGGCTAGCTAGTTGTTATTTTCAATTATACTGAGTTTATATGAACAAGATGGATAATGACACTGTTATGGTAGAAAAATTGGTATTGAATATAATCTTTTAAAATTTGATCATTGTTAACAAAAATGCCTAAAATGAATTAAATTGAACATTACTTTTTCTCTGATAACTTCTAAAGTGAGATTCACAGACAGTAATAATTAAAAGCTTAGAAGAAAGAAAAATAACTTCTAATTTATGTATTTATAAGCTTAATTGTTGTACATTTAGTCTTGCAAGACAGCCTGGTTTTTTTTTCTCCCATGGGAGTTTAAATATTCCTATGGGAGTTTTAAATTTCCCATGGGAAGATTTTTTCTCCCATGGGAAATTAAAGTTTCCATAGGATTTTTTTCTCCCATAGGATTTTTTCTCCCATTGGAATATTTTTGAAGTAAGAATATTCCCATGGGAGAAAAATATTCCTATGGGAATTATTCATTCCTATGGGAATTATTTATTCCCATGGGAGAAAAAAAATCCCATGGGAGAAAAAAAAATCCCATGGGAAAATGATAAATTCCCATGGGAATGTTCAATATCCCATGGGAAATTAAGAATTCCCATGGGATATTGAAATTTCCCATGGGATTTTAAAAATTCCCATGCGAAATTAAACTTTAAAGGTGTTTTACACACCTGTCAGGTATGCTACAGATAATCAAAAGGTAGATTTGTGATAGGTTTAATATGGTCTATGCAATGGTATAAGTGGTTTCTTTGTACATCGCGTTTGAGGCGGGCGCGTTTTTGCCAAAATAATTCTGGCAGAAATAAATAATGCAGTGTTTATATCAAAATAATTTGTAAAACATTTTTGGGTAAATATTGGTAATCCAATACATAATCTTTACATTTATAACAAACTATGTCACTTAAAACAAAATGTGTCATTTTAGAGGGGCAGGACAGGGTGAAAGGGAGGCGGGAGGAAGGGGCGGGAGGAGGGAGAGAGAGGGGATGGAGGAAAGGGGGAAAATTAGGAGGAAGGGGTGGGAGGAGGGAGAGAAGGGGGTGGGAAGAGGGCAGAAGGGGGGCAGGAGGGGGGAGGTAAGGGAAGGGTGAAAAGGAGGGGATGGGAGGGGGAGATAAGGGATGGGAGGGGAGGGATAGGTACCTCCCTGTCTGCCCTCCATTTTAATGAAATATTTTTTTAAATACATGCATTATTATACAGTAGCAAAGAAACTTACTAGTCATGTCAATGTGTATATATATGTTATATTGTTCTTGATATTGTGTCCAATGGTATTAATATCAGTCTTTGAAAATAAGTTAAACTTGATATATATCCATCTGTATTCAAACTAAATTTTAACATAATTCCTTACAAATCTCAAACTCCATGTGCTTGCATGTGTGAATCAGCCAGATTTGAAATTTGTGATGTCACTGATGACTCATTGATGACATCACACAGGATGCAGTTAAGCAGGGCAGTATCATATTAGTATTTTGTTAAGCTTCCACTACTGGCAGATCAGAACAAATTTCAAAGTGAAACAAAATACCAACAATTTAAGATATTAACAGAGGTAGTTTAAGTTTAATGTGATACCAATGCAATACTCAGTCTTAATGGAATACTAACAGGACATTCATCCCTAATAGGACTTGAGTATTTTGTTAGTATCACATTAAGAGCTGACATCAACAAGATACTGTAACGTGATACTAAAGTGTATCTCATTAGTATCACATTGGTATCACGTCGGTATTTTGTTCAAAATGATTTTTGTTTGGGTTATAGTCCCAGAGGGCGTAGCCCGAGGAGAAGTTGTATAACCCACTTGTTGCACGGTAATTGTTTGGTCATCAAACAATTATTACCGATGATTGCTGCATTGCTAGTTTGAGAAAACTACTCTTAGTGCATGGTTCGAACCTTTACACAATAGATAATTGCTGGTCAGAAATGACTTGGTGCGTACCAAGTAAGATCTCAATGCTTCATTGCTTCAGTACGATATTTTGATAGTAAAGGGACCTCTCATTAGGTCTTCCGACTTCCGTCGGAAGACCTATTGTTTTCGTAACCGTGGAAAATTGGATCAGCGATTTCTCAAGAACCCTGTAAGCTAGGACAATGAAAGTTCTCCAACGTTACGTTTGGAGTAAAAGCTAGATTGGTCTTTTTTATTTTTGGTCTCTGTTATTTTTTTATCATGTTTTTTAGTAGATTCAAATATTTGACGGGAGCGTCGAATTACTCAAAAGGACCGAAAATTTCATGTTTTGCTATTTGTAAGCTTAAATATCTCGTATTTTGCTATCTACAATTTCCATTCTTTTTGAAAGTCGACAGCCATGCAAGATATGAAATGCTAGATGCACACTGTAGCGATTTATTACGATGACGTCCTTCACCGTCCTTCATATTTCCAAATTCAGAAGTTCATAGGAGGAAGACACTTTTTTGCTTATAATAGTAAACAAAAATTAAGCTTATGAAGTTTCCTAAAAATTTCAATATTATTATTTTTTATCCATATATCTGTCTTATTTAGTCTTTCTGATTTTTCCTATCTCTTACTGTTGAAAAGATATGAGCATCGAAATTTTGAGTTGGGTATTTCGATACACCTTCACGCCAACAGATCGGGCGCACACTAAAATTGGTAGTCCGAGTCCGACTCGAGAAAAGCAGTGTTGAGATTTTCAAATTCCGATTTCACGGCAATGATGAATATGCATTTCATAAATACATTTCGATATACACAATTTGATTTTAAAACAGTTGATTAATTTAGAAGAGATCAGCTACAAACCAGAATTTACACACAAAAAGTGGTAGTTTGATTCCGATTTCTAACCTACAAACCTGTTTCTAAACTTCAATAACTATATTTTGAACATCAAGTTTAATTTCTAATTCTAGCAAACGTTCGAACATAATTTTCGGTTGGTTTATTTACAAATTGATGAACAATTTCTCCAACATTCTTCCCTCTCCTCGTTTTTCGAAAACAGTTCTGTTTATATTGAACGATGTCGCCATGATGGAAATTCAAAATAAACTTTGAAAAAAGGGAAGGGGGGGGGGTCCAAATTTGAACCTGCACAGCGAGAACCTCATGGTATTTATATATATATATTGAACGTAACTTGTTATTACCATTTCTCTTCTCAAGAAAATTGGTTCTACAGCTACGAGCGAGCTCGCCTTTTTTATGGGGGAAGGGGGCAGGAAGAATTTGCAAAAAAAAAAATCCCGGCTCTGAAAAAAATATTCCGGCCCAAAGGGCCGGCAATTTATTTTCCCGGACCATGCGAAAGTAAGGATACATTGCATGATATGGAAATTTTTGCTGGCCCTTTGTGCCAGACAATTTAAAGTCAAAAAATTAATTAATATAAATACAAACTGTTGACATAGCTGTATCTACCAGAGACCTAATACGCATAGGCACAAAAATCTAGAAAAGGTTCTATTTAAACATCATACAATCTGTCTGAAATTCGCTAATTGCAAAGAGACATCTGAAGGAACGGTTATTAACTCATACTCTGTAACAGCGGGGAGTTTAACTTACACAGACATTCACAGCATTTGACAATTTGTTTAAATCCGGCCCGAAGAACCGGCGAAAATTTTTCTCCGACTCTGGTAAAGGCTGAAAAAAATGGCCTGCTCAGAAAATTGCTGAAAAAAATTTACCGGCTGGCAATAGAATTCCTAACCCCCCCCCCCCCCCAAATCAAATGGTTGCTCACCAACAATTATTGGTTTGAAAATTTAATGTTACTGCTATTTGAAAACTTAAATATATAATATAAATACATGTAATGTGACGTCCTTCATATTTCCAAACCAAAAATTGTATAGGAGGAAGACACTCTTGTTGCAACCGCAACAAGAAACCTTTCTAGTTTTATTTCTAAGGGAGAGGGAAGAAAAATTCCGGATGGACCTTTCTTAAATATAAATTTTACCCAAACAACCGTAAAAGAAAGATAATCATGCAGTCGCCATATAACTGAATAAGGACGAACAAAAAGTGAGTTCGGGATGCGTCCCCGCCCAAATTAAATCAAATGATGGCTCCCGCAGCAGCGAAGGTTCAATCATAAAAAAAATCCGGTAACTTTAGGCTCTACGTGGAATCCAACTTCCTGAATTGTTTACCATAATACATAAACGAATGAATGGCAGAAAAAAACCCAAACAAACAAAACAAAACAATAAAAAAAAGAAAAGAAAATATAAAGATACAGGATAGAATAGGTAAATGAATCAATATATAAGTATAAATATATCTCTTTTTTCATATTTCCAAATTCCGAATACATATCACTGTTAAACGTCTTCAAATCCAATAAATTTGATTTTTTATACATCCGTCATTCCAGCACACGGAACAGTATTCCATTACAGCAAACACCCCCTTTCCGCCATTACTTTGTGTAATGTTTTACTGAAACATTGCTTGAGTCATGGGGGGGGGGTGTCCAGCATATGGTTAAAAAATGACAAAATTTGAATTTTCTTTCAAAGGGAGAAGGAAGGAACAACTTGAAAAAAAAACTGGAGGTTTAATTAGAATTTCTGATCAAAGGCTCCACGCAGCTTAAAAAAAAATGAAGATCAAGCAACTGTCATTTGATTGAATTCAGATTAAAAAATATGGGGTTGCCCCCCCCCCCCCCACACACACACACATAAAAGTGGTCGCTCCCTAAAAATTACTGAGTATACTTTTTATACAAGTATTTATCTTTTACAAAAAGCTGCCCGTCAGTTAGCTGACTTTAAAAGTTGTAAATTTTAGTATTAAAGAAAAAAAAATCGGAAAACACGAGACTAGTCGCACATTTCCGGGCTTTTGCATTGCGGTTTTTTTTTCGGTGAATTAGAAATTGTCTAAACGAGAGAAGGGACTACTTTTTTGATAAGCTAGTTTACGAACGAACAAAAAAGAAAGTACTTCGAAATTTCTGTTATTTTTCGAGATTATTCTAAAGATCTGTTTACTCGTGGGTGGTTCCAAACAAAAAATCAAGGGGGGGGGGGGTCAGCATAAGGTTTTTAAATAAATCGTAAAAACGGGATAAAATAAGAATTTCTTTTCAGTTTTCCAGGATTGGTCCTAAACTGCCTAACATCCCTTCTTGTACATTCTAGAATATCAGCACTTGCATCACGAATAATTACTGTCCTTTCGAAATTTTGGAAGATAATCACATCACGAGTCCTTTAACAATTTTTGAAAACTCCCTTTTTCCAAGTTTTAAGTCCTTTTTTTTATTACTTTTGATAGGCAAATTAACTGATAAATGGTCAATGATTAATTTAAACATCCACTCAACTTGTTTTCATTTTCCATAGAGAAATATTGCCCGAGGCATATAATTTTGATAGATTTAGGGGCTGTATCAGAAAATCCGTATATCTGCCCGAACGAACCATGCACTAAGTCGGTTGGTACACTCTTTTCTCGTCCCCTCGACATGCTCCCTCGCTTCGCTCGGGACCATATCTCGGGGTACTTGAAAATCGTGTACCAACCTTTACATGGTAGTCAGTCAAGGTCTCATTCAATCATTAGTTCAATTACTTATCTTATCATTGAAACAAAATGAAAATTATTTCACCCTCTAGAAAGGTGTTAATTACCGACTACAAGGTAGACCGTGCAACAAAGGACAAAAGATAAGCACCAGGGAGGTGATTGTAGAAGTCGCATGAGGCTCAGGCAAACGAGACCATAGACCCTCCCTTTACCTTTACTTTTAAAATTGAATAGTATCCCTCGGTTGAATTTGAAGCGTAACACCGAATGCTATCTTGAAATAGATTTAATTTGGATATGCTACTGAATCGACCCTACCGGAAAGTTTGAACCGCAAACTCTCTTTAATCAAAATACACAACTTAGATTATAAAAACCAGAGGGCGCTACTGAAATGAAATTAAGCGGCTTGTGAAAATCACTTTGACTGGAAGCATTACTGATGAGTATTTAAGAACCGAAACACAAGTTTGGTGCATGATAAATAGGTTTGAAATTTTGTTCAAGAAGGTATAGAGATGGAACCCTTCCGCATTATTACCCAGTGAACGTGTATTGTCAGAGAGAGATAACAGTACATGTTGCTTTAGGTTTCTGTGCTGTAATAAGTCTGTCTTTCTCTGACTTTATAATCAACTAAGTTGGTAAATAATGATGCTGAAAGACGTTGTGTCCTATTACACGTAGAAAGAAAAACTGGAATATTATTGAACACCATGAAATTACGTGAAGAAAATTTAATGGTAGTAATACTATACAAGGAATATCGATAAAACATTAAATCAAATGTCCGACGACACACTTTGAGTACAATAATTAAGACGAATAACTTATTCCTAAATCATCAAGTTTCGTTTTCATTTGATTTTGTATCTTCACAATCATAAATATGTTTTTCAGGGATAATGGATTGTATGTGGTACAAGATAATGGATCCTGCCGCACAGAGTGGAGTGTATAACCTGATCGGTAGAGATAGGGACTTCCAGGCATATTGTGACATGGAAACAGACGGAGGGGGATGGACGGTTTGTTAAACTTTTAATGATCACTTTTTAGAGCAGCCCATATTTTGGTAAGAGAATTAGTCTATATTGTAGATGGTGCCTTGAAAATTCAATTTGGCTTTATTCAAAGTACTTATGACGAGGAACACGCGTCTAGTACGATAAAATTGGTACTATAAAACATATAATACAATCATTGAAATAACTCAAACTGTAGTCAATTTTAAAGAAAGTGAAGTGCTCCAACCTTTAACCTTCTTCAACGGCATTTCGAACTAAAACGCAAGATCACAACTACAGTGTGTCCATCCTGATTTGCATTTAGTTACCTACTCAACCCGCATTCTCGCATCATTCTGCACACAAGCGACCTTTTTCGATTCCGTTCAGAACTTATTTGTTTTGGGTTTGTAGTTTTGTCAGATGTTATTTACGTTGCACTTTCTTGTGACTTTGTTTCGCTGGGTGAATGTAGAGTGGTCATGCAGTTTTCTTCAACTGGAACTATGCATGCAGAAGTCAGTTATGTTAATGCGTGCCAAATGTTCAAACCATTGTTCAAAACTTGGGGCACTTGCACTTGAAATCATAGAATAGTTCAATTATTTTATACACGTACTATGATATATCTTATTGATTAGCTAGATCTTTTATTATGAAAAAAAAGATTTATTGTTGTTTCCCCTTATTTTGCGTTAACCTTAATTGCGTTTCTTCTTCAAATTTCCGTTTGTCGGGGTTTCCACAATATTCATGAAGTAATGCAGAACAAATTCTAATGAAATGTCGCTATAACGTCGCATTTCATTGGTTGTTTGCTCCTAGTTACGACTGTTAAACGAGAACATACTAGGCTTTGAAATTTCTAACGTTACATTTCGCTTTATATTCACAAAAATATAGATTGCATTAGAATAGGAATAACAAGCTTCTGACGTTATATTTGCGGACTGTTAATGCTGATTTTACGGTGCAAACATCCGTTTTTCTGGCTCCGCTAACGCGTCGCTAGAAAAACTCAGTTTGCGACCGTAAAATCTGCATCTACCATTCGCAAACATAACGTCAGAAGCTAGTTATTCACTAAATGAAATTCCATGTTGATAATCTGATCCTTTATTACGGAAAATAGTGTTCTTTCCATCTATCTTAAGCCAATTCTACAGAGTTTTGTAGGAACGCTATTTCTTTACAATTTTCAAATCATTTGCTATCATCAATGACAGTTCAGTGCTAGCGTAAATGCGCTGATATCATTTCAGCACTACCCGCGGACATATTTAATAAAATTATTTGTTTAAATAATCCGGCTATTCTCGGCTATTTGCGATTAAAGTGTTGTTGGTTTTTTTCTCCATATTATAGCAATCAAGATCCGGTGTCATATAGTAAAGCTTCCCCCATACAGATCCTTCCCCCGGAAGGTTTTCTATAATGGAGAGGCTTCCCCCCTGGGGGAAGTTTTTCTATATAGAGAACATTCCCCCTTTGTTGCCATAGAAAACCTTCCCCCTTACTGTTCTTGGTTTGACTTTCACTTGTTTTAGTAATCCAGAGACAAACTGTATGTGACTGAAAGGGAGAGGTATTCTCTTTTATAGAAAACACCCCTCCAAATCTAAAAAATGTCCGATTCAAAATGCTAGAAATTCGAAGTTAAAATTTGAATTAGCCAAACATTGCAATTTGTAGTCCTTCTTCAGGAGAAATGATTTTAAAAATAGATAACTGAGGAGGTGAACAGAGTGGAGGGGGGAGGAAGAAGGAGGGAGGGGGCGGGAGGGGAGGGGAGGAAGTGGAGGGGGAGGAAGCGGGCGGGAGGGGGAGGAAGCGGGCGGGAGGGGAGAGAGGGGAGGGAGGCGGGAGGGAAGGAGGGGGAGATAGGGAAGGGAGGGGTGGAAGGGGTTGGAGGAGGGAGAAAAGGGGATTGGAGGAGGGAGAAAGGGAGGGGGAGGTAAGGGAAGGGTAAAAAGGAGGGGGAAGAGGAGTGGCGGGGGAAAGTACCCCCTGTCCGCCCCCATAACTGTTCCGCATGTCGTTTGCTAGAACTGCAGATATATGCTGATAATGGCTTGACGGACTTGGGGGGAAGGTTTTCTACGATGGGGGAACGTTTTCTATATAGAGAACCTTCCCCCTGGGGGATGATTTTCTATGTAGAAAACCTTCATTGAGGGATGATTCTCTATGGGGGAAGGTTCTCTATACAATACCGGTATTAAGTCGGGCTTCCACTGTCGCAAATGTAGAAAAAGAATGAGCTACGATCAGAGGCGAATAAAGAAATCGTGTCACATTCTTGTCTGTTCTCATGCAGTTTTTCTTGGCGCGATAGGCATACGATAGCGCATCGAATGCAACAAGAATATGCTACGCGTCCGCTGCGAAAGTGACACGGTTGTGATAAGAATAGAGAATTATTGACTTTGACATTTTTCCATGTTGTTGTCTCATGAAAGGAATTGTCAAAGTTTGCAAAATATTGATCTGCACTGTTTTACATCAACTCAGATAATTTGCTATCATCAATGACGGTTCAGTGCTAGCGTAAGTGTGCTAATATCATTTCAGCACTACGTTTGGACATATCTAATAAAATAATTTGTTTTGATAATCCGGCTATTCGATCTTAATTTGCGATTAAAGTGTTGTTGGTTTTTCTCCATATTGTAGCGTAATTCAAGATCCGGTATTAAGCCGGGCTTCCACTGTCGCAAATGTAGAAAAGAATGAGCTACGATCAGAGGCGAATGAACAATCGTGTCACATTCTTGTGTGTTCTCATGCAGTTTTTCTTGGTGCGATAGGCATACGATGGCGCCGCGAATGCAACAAGAATATGCTACGCGTCCGCTGCGAAAGTGACAAGGTTGTGATAAGAATAGAGAATTATTGACTTTGACATTTTTCAATGTTGTTGTCTCATGAAAGGCATTGTCAAAGTTTGCAAAATATTGATCTGCACTGTTTTACATCAACTCAGATAATTTGCTATCATCAATGACGGTTCAGTGCTAGCGTAAGTGTGCTGATATCATTTGAGCACTACGCTCGGACATATTTAATAAAATAATTTGTTTTGATAATCCGGCTATTCTTAATTTGCGATTAAAGTGTTGTTGGTTTTTCTCCATATTGTAGCGTAATTCAAGATCCGGTATTAAGCCGGGCTTCCACTGTCGCAAATGTAGAAAAGAATGAGCTACGATCAGAGGCGAATGAACAATCGTGTCACATTCTTGTGTGTTCTCATGCAGTTTTTCTTGGTGCGATAGGCATACGATGGCGCCGCGAATGCAACAAGAATATGCTACGCGTCCGCTGCGAAAGTGACACGGTTGTGATAAGAATAGAGAATTATTGACTTTGACATTTTACCATGTTGTTGTCTAATGAAAGGCATTGTCAAAGTTTGCAAAATATTGATCTGCACTGTTTTACATCAACTCAGATAATTTGCTATCATAAATGACGGTTCAGTGCTAGCGTAGGTTTGCTGATATCATTTCAGCACTACGCTCGGACATATTTAATAAAATTATTTGTTTTGATAATCCGGCTATTCTTAATTTGCGATTAAAGTGTTGTTGGTTTTACTCCATATTGTAGCGTAATTCAAGATCCGGTATTAAGCCGGGCTTCCACTGTCGCAAATGAAGAAAAGAATGAGCTACGATCAGAGGCGAATGAACAATTGTGTCATATTCTTGTCTGTTCTCATGCAGTTTTTCTTGGTGCAATAGGCATACGATGGCGCCGCGAATGCAACAAGAATATGCTACGCGTCCGCTGCGAAAGTGAGGCGAGTGTGATAAGAATAGAGAAGAATGCGACACGAATATGCAACGATAAAAAATACACTGAGGCGAATGAGAGGCGAATGCAGGAGATTGAGACATGACTTTAACCCGATAGTGCTGCGACCATGACAAAAATGTGACAAGAGCAAAACCAAAATCATCTGACATATCCAGGAGTATCAATATCCTTTATTAGTCCCCTACCGGCAACGCCGAAGGGGACTCTTAGTTTCCTCTCGGTCTGTCTGTCTGTCTGTCTGTCTGTCTGTCTGTCTGTCTGTCCGTCTGTCTGTCTGTCCGTCTGTCCCATTTTCAGTTTTCCAGACTTTTTTTCGCTGTTGTTGCATATATTGAACTCATTTTTGGTATGTGGATATATCTCAATGTGATACAGATCAAGTTTGAGTTTTCTTTCGATTGACCTAAATTTTACAAGAGTTATGGCCCTTGGACTCAGCAAATTTTATGAAAGTTTCAGTTTTCCGGACTTTTTTCCGCTGTTGTTGCATATATTGAACTCATTTTTGGTATGTGGATATATCTCAATGTGATACAGATCAAGTTTGAGTTTGCTTTCGATTGACCTAATTTTACAAGAGTTATGGCCCTTGGACTTAGCAAATCTTATGAAAGGTTCAGTTTTCCGGACTTCTTTCCGCTGATGTTGCATATATTGAACTCATTTTTGGTATGTGGATATATCTCAATGTGATACAGATCAAGTTTGAGTTTGCTTTCGATTGACCTAATTTTACAAGAGTTATGGCCCTTGGACTTAGCAAATCTTATGAAAGGTTCATTTTTCCGGCCTTGTTCCGCTGATGTTGCATATATTGAACTCATTTTTGGTATGTGGATATATCTCAATGTGATACAGATCAAGTTTGAGTTTGCTTTTGATTGACCTAATTTTACAAGAGTTATGACCCTTGGACTTAGCAAATTTTATGAAAATTTCGGTTTTCCGGACTTTTTTCCACTGTTGTCGGATAAATTGAACTCATTTTTGGTATGTGGATATATCTCAGTGGGATACAGATGAAGTTTGAGTTTGCTTTAGATTCACCTATTTGTACAAGAGTTATGGCCCTTGGACTTAACACATTTTATGAAAATTTCAGTTTTCCGGACTTTTCTTTGGCTCTATTGCAAATAATGCACTGATTTTTGGTGAATGAATACATCTCAGTGTGATACAGACCAAGTTTGAGTTTGGTTTCCATTGGCCTATTTTTACAAGAGTTATGGCCCTTGGACTTAGCAAATTTCATGAAATTTTCAGTTTTCTGGACTTTTTCATGCCTGTTATTGCAGATTAATGAGCTGATTTTTTGTATGTGAATACATTATAGTGTGATGCAGATTTGAGTTTAATTAAGATTGACTAATTTTCACAAGAGTTATGGCCCTTGGACTTAGCAATTTCGTGAGTTCAGTTTCCCAGACCTTTCTTGGCTGTTGTTGAAAAAGATGAACTGATGAACAGAGATGTAAGTCATAAATTTATGCCGCCGGTAGGGGACTTATATCGCACAGCGATCATTGCATTTTTGACTTTGACATCTTTCCGTGTTGTTTTCTTATGAAAGGCATATTCAAAGTTTGCAAAATGTTGATCCGCACACTTTTACATCAACTCTGAGAGAATTCTTCTTGTTACCGTCGTGTTTGTATGTAGTGCTATCGTGGCAATACCGTGTCATTATCGTGTCAAGATCGTGGCTGATTCGCGTTGTTTTTTTTTTTCATTCGTGTCACATTCTTGGCGCATTCGCAACACAGTTGTGTCAGATTCTTTCTTATCGGAGCTCTATCGGGGCTCTATCGTGGTTCATTCGTTTCAACTTTGGGAACCAGAACGAACGCGAATGTGATGAGAACGCGCTGCGAATGGAGGAGAATGCATCACGAATGCGCTGCGCAAGTGTTGCCAGTGTAAGGCGAATATGAATTCAGAGGCGAATGTTTTAAACAGTTTGAAACATTCGCACAGTTTGAAACATTCGCATCGGTGCCGCGAACAGAGGAGAATGCAGGAGAATATGGCACGATTGTGAAACGATGAGACAAGAATGCCCGCAATTAAGAGGAAAATACGCTATGATTAAACAAACTCACCTAATCGTGGCTCTTTCGCTTCTGAATTCGCGATAGTGGAAGCCCGGCTTTACCGTAACGATTAAAAGTCCTATTTCTAAAATGGCGGATATTTGCCTACTGTTAACGTATGTATGCATGATGATATGATCATCAAACCAGTATTATCTACATATACTTGTTTGTTAATTTACAATTCTTTAACGTAAAGAAGTAAACAAGGCGATTTTCTCATTTCCGAATTCTATGTCGCATTTTGTGCATTCTAACAAAACTACTCAAGAGAAACGATCCGATTTGCCTTAATAGTGTATATAACCTATGATCTAAACTCTAAAGTAACCATGGCCTTCTTTGAGTGTTGGCTACAAATGTTAATTTCACTGACAGGTGCATTGTAAAACTTCCATGATGTAGATCTATGTCTAGTAATAAAACTACCTGTCATACGGACGGAAAGAAGAACATCAGACGAAATGATCACTACAGTTATTTATTCATTGCCATCTTAAAATTAGAATTCAGTTAAAAAAGATGTGTGACATCATAATTCATGAAATCTGTAAATAATTCATATCGTCGAATATTTGTACATACTTTTTTTAGTTATAGGGTTAGTTTCTGTCATACTTCCTCCTCAAAGTATTTACACACATACTTTGAGCAGGAAGTATTACGGGATCTAAACCTAAAACGAATTTATTACGCTGAGAACCATTTTGTAACGTTTAAGTTTTATTTTTTGACGTTTGAAAATTTATTGACCTACCTTAGCGTCAAGGTAGGACACCACATGACCTTCATACTGCGACGTCATTGGCTGAAATTAGTACGAGGCTTGATAAAATGCAGAAGTTGATCTTTTTAATGACAATAGTATGGCTGATAAATAAAATGGAGGAACTTTGATTTGAACATTTGAGATAAAGTTATAGGTCCTCTCGTTTTTATGTATATGATTGAAATGCAAAATTGGAGATGACGGCGATATAAGGCGTAAAAAATTCAATTGATGACTTCAGAGAAGTTGATTGACAAAAAACGCACCTAAAAATCAGACCCCCTTTTTTTCATCCTCCTCCTAATTGAAGAAGTGCACTACTTTTATGCCCTCGGAATGACAGATTCTGGCCTTTCCGTCTGTTTGTCTGTCTATTTGTCTGTTTGTCAGAACAAAAAACCTTAACATTCGGCATAACTTTTGAATGGTAAGTGATAGGGCTTTCATATTTCACATGTGTATTCCTTGTGATAAGACCTTTCCATTGATACCAAAAGTTTTTACTTCGTGACATTGACCTTGACCTTTGACCTACTTTTCAAAAACTTTAACATTGGGCATAACTTTTGAATGAATATTTATGTAAGTTAGTCTCGTTGTTAGTCCGTCTGTCAGTTTTACGTAATCTGTCCCTGTGTCTAATACATTTACGGATGTCGGAGTTAAACCAAGGTTTGTCGGACGGTCGAACTGTGATGACCTTTTTCGGAATGTATTTAATGCACATTTCAGATAACCTGGATTCAAATTCTTGAACAGCAAGGACAATATCATCGAGATTTCAAACAGTTAACCAATCAGTACAAGTTAAATCAATTTTAAACGCCCAAAATCTGCATCTTTGTAGATCCAGATTTCCCCAGTGTAACAATGAGGTAAAGAAGATCCTGACGATAATCTTAAAAGCACTCACAATAAAGCACCACGTTGAGCATCGACGGACCCCTAGCAAGCTAGAGATGGGATCAGGTTCCCGGGAGGAGTAAGCATCCCCTGTTGGCTAGTCACACCCGCCGTCGATATAAATGCACGAAAATGTACACAGTATATAAAATGCATGCACTGTCTGAGGTTATGTCTATATAGAAAGAGCTATGGCGACCCTGTCAGGGAAATATATTCAAAACACTTACTGTAAAACCCCTCGCGGGGAACTTTTTTACGAGCTCCACACGGCAAAGGGATATGGGATGATTTGTCAGAAAGTACTACATAAGTACCATGATGATCAGACAAGTCGTAGTACCAGACTCGACAGACTGCAGACTGTCAGATAAAATCACAGGGTCTATACATGTACCTGTTGTACTGGTTATTCGAGTGGGTTCTCTAATAACATTCGATGGGCTATGCAATTGAAGTATATTGTTTATATTAGTAGGGATTCTATTTTAAAAATCAACATTCCAGTCACCCTTAAGAATCATGTATGGGGAAATATCTAGAGCCAGATTGATTGAGGTATCAAGTCGATTCCAAAATTCAGTACTTGACATTCAGGGTGATATAATGTACATAAATAATCGATTCGTTACGTAATTTAATCTCTATCTATATTGTTTCATCGATATCATTTTCGAGTTGTAGCATTCTAGAAACGGAGTGACCAACTTAATAATAAACAAGTACCCCTCCTCCGTGATTAGATCTATCTTTTCTGAATGGAACTTCATAACCATCTAACATTAAACCAGCAGAATTTATTTGATCATCTAAGTGAGTTAAGAGAGCTAGTTTATATAGGTATTCCGACGTTGCACGTTCTCAAGAAGCAGGACTTGATTCAAGTATTTTAGGATCTGATGTTACTTTATTGTAGTTAAATACGAAATTTCGAACCGGTTTCTTATACTTGTAACAAAAGAAGAGAGGGTTCTAAATTCTCAAAATATTGAGGAATAGAACTTTGTACGCGATGGTCACGAAAAATATTAGAAATGTTAAGAAGATCTAAACCTTTGTTAATAAACGTTATTTTTATGAATCGTACGCGTCTTTTAGGGGGAAGGTTTTTAATGACAGGATAAAGTCTACTCTGTGTGAATGCAACAATGATATTACTGTCCGCGCGGATCTGTTCGGAAACTTGAAAAACACGATTTTGTTTACTCTTGTTATGCAAAAATTAAAATAAAATCTATATCATTGAATAGATATAACTTAGTCGTAAATTTTGGTATATGCTCTATGGTCGTGGGCTTGTGCAATCTTATCATACAGATAAAATAAATTTTAGATTTCAATGTTAAATTTCAGTGTGACGTCGCCGAATGTAACATTGACCCTATGGAGCGCGTCACGACGTCGCGGGAAAAATAAGCAAAAGGAAATGGCCCATCTAAAACTTGTTTTGTTTATAAAATTTGATTGCGTGCACTGGCCATCATATAACTTGTACCAAAATTGACGACTAAGCGAGTTCTAAACAATGGTATCGATTTCATTAAATTTCTGAATGACAAAAGAGTCAAAATCACGTTTATCTAGTTTCCTCGCGGACAGTTAGTCTGAATCAATCAGTATTTCTTAAGAATGCAACCTCTGCTTCATCCAAGATATATTTTTAGCCCTGATGAGAGAGCATGAAGCAGTTCATGTCTGCTGCCATTGCTTGCAATAATTAGTAGAATTCGGAGGGTACGATGTATTCTAGCTCTGTATTCTAGACGTACAGAAAACATACAAATGTATTCTAGAAGTACAGAAAACATAAAAAACGGAACAGCCTGACAAACAACTACAGAAAAATCACATGGCGTCAATAAACATGCTATAAATTCAAAGCATCAATTTAGAACGGATAAAGTTGCAGCATTTACCAGACATGCACGTTTTGGGTATTTCACCCTCCCCTCGTAAGTGATCCTTAATCCATACAATGAAATATGACCAAAGACTTTGCATGTTGTAGTAATGCAGAAATTTAAATGGGACCAATTAAGAAGATGATTCTGTCGTATATCTTGTCGGAGATGATATATAGGGTGATATTTTGTTTAGAATGCGAAAATTGCTTGCACCTTAACACAAACTATTTCAAACAAAGGAGGGGATCTCCAACAACATCATTTTGAAGCACCAACAGCAAAACCCAAAAACATCCAATGCAAAAACAAAAAACAAACAAGCACAGACAGAGACGCATAAGAGACAAGGAACGTCTACGCACAACACAGAAATATCAAACACAAAGGATTACACATAAACCAACAAGACCAATGGGCAAGCGGTGCCGACTTTGGACGGCCATCTGCCACGGAAATAGCAGAAGATGTAGTACCCGAAAGATGCATGTCTTGTCCATGCTGTAAATGTATCAGGTCTTTAATGATGCTATTGAATTTGAAGACGTTTAATATTCCAATTTGTACGTCATCAGTAACTTGGTCATTGTAATTCTAGGTCATCGCATCACGGGATCCTGCGAGTTCTATTGATATGGCAGGAATATGCAGGAATATAAACATGGCTTTGGAAATGTGTCAGGACAATTTTACTGGATTGGTAAGTAATCCGTACCTTTTCACCGATTTGAGTTGCGAGTATTGAAATGTTTCCATGATATAATTGATATGATTGATAGGAGGGCGAATCCAAAACAAGTCCTATATGGTTTTCTTTACAAACGAAATACATACGTCTGAAATAAAGGGTTACCACAGTCAATAACAGATGTATGAGTGGTAAATATCGAAGCTAAACATACATACCTATACAGCAATACACACCAATATCAGAAATCCTGCCTAAGTCAATATTTGAGGACTCACAACACCCACATTGTACGGTCAAACAAACAAAGCAGACACACGAATACCAGACATCCTATCTAAGTCAACATTTGAGGATACATTGCACCAACATTGTACGGTCAAACAAACAAACCACACTCACCAATACCAGACATCTTACATCAGTCAACATTTGAGGACACACAGCACCGACATTGTCGTTCAAACAAACAAAGCAGACACACCAATATCAGGCATCCTACCTAAGTCAACATTTGGTAACACACAGCACCCACAGTGTACGTTCAAACAAACAAGGCAGACACACCAATATCAGGCATTCTATCTAAGTCAACATTTGGTAACACGCAGCACCCACATTGTACGGTCAAACAAATAAAACAGACAAATCAATATCAGATATCCTACCCAAGTCATTATTTGAGGTCACACAGCGCTCACATCTAACTGTCAACAAACCAAAAATACACACCAATATCAAACATCCTACCTTAGTCAACATTTGAGGACACACAGCACCCACATTGTACGGTCAAATAAACAAAGCAGACACACCAATATCAGACATCCTACATCAGTCAACATTTGGTAACACACAACACCCACGTCGGACGGTAAAGGAATCAAATCAGACACGCCATATCAGATATCGTACATAAGTCAACATTCAGCGACACAAAACACCCACAAGGATTGGTCACAACCAAAGCAGAAATAATTCACTCAGCACGGAATCCAGAAGTAGAACAAAGTGCGACTTGCATTATATTTATATTATATTCATATTACATTCTTGTTACATTTTCTGGCCAACCTGACAATGGAAGTAAAGCTATCATGAATACCATTAAAATTATTTAAAAACCCTTGTTGCTATTTCTATTAATTTCCTATGTATGATTGTTCTAATTCCCAATGTTTGATATCAGTAAGATTTAGTTAAGATCAGTTAACATGGACGCACACATGCGGCTTGACTATAATAGTAAACATGTTTCATGTTATGATAATACATCTTTTTCAAAGGACGCGATCTCCAACAGGACTCTATTGTAACACCCACAGCAAAACAACGTAACACCCAGCGGACATGCACAGCAAGTGACATTAAAATGGACATACCTTAAGTTTAACATACATGTACATTTCATTCGTGCTTTTATAATGAAAAAAAGAGAATGCAGGCTAACGTATTCGGCGAAATGGTAAAATAAAAGAAGCAACCTCGTCTCATATTTCTTCGTTCTTCGGTACCCTGTAATTGGATCAACCAGTAAGATTTCAGGTTTTATATTGAGTCAAATGTTATCAATCAATGTTTTCGTCTGTTTGGATAATGTTATGAATCAAAAGAGGCATAAGCTATGAAAAAGCATGTTTCATGCAAACATAAGGATGGGGTCCACATACTCCCCCTCCCAAAAGGTTGTGCCTTTGCTCAATCTCTGAATTATAACAAGTGTTTGAAATTTTTGAATTCATACGCATTTTATCATTATAAATTTAAAGATAAGACAATTAACACTCCTTACTTTTCAAATATTCTTGACTACTTTACTTTGCAAACGACATGTCACATGTTTTAACATGTCTAACGTACAATTTTATTAAAAAAGCATCGACCTGTGTATGGAAAATAAGCATAAACTGATATGACGAAAGAAATATGTTTGGTTTTATCTATTTCAGGAAATGACAACATTCATGAATTAACCAAGCAGAGACCGTCTGATGTCTACTTTAAAATAGAAACTATATTACATGGGTTGGTTTGGTCAAAATATACAAACATGACGGTCTTATCAGAGGAATACAAATACAGATTGTCTTTCGATGAGAATTCATATGAAGGAAATTTTGGTAAGTCTTTATCTTCCTGTTCATTGTCAAAGATATAACTAGGGAGATAATCTCCAACCAGATACAACTAAGAAAATACAGCTCACATGTCAAATTGCAAAGTGTGTAACACTACACTTGTCACTGCTGGTGGACCAGGAGTCCCCGATGGCACATGTAGCCAAGTTCGATCAATTTCGGTTGATCGTTTCCTCAGCGCATTCTAAATTTCTGTTATCAAAATTTCTTGAAATTTCTCAAAAGTGGGTCCTGTAGCATCATATCCCACCCATCCTGCTACATCTTTCGGTACGCTTTTTCGACATAGTAACTTTCATACTTTTTTGGCATACTACATTGTTTATAGATTTGAGGATCACTGATGAGGGTTAAGTACCCGAAACGTGTATGTCTGGTCCACGTTGCCAATTTATCTGTTCTTAAATGATGCTATTCAATTTGAAGTCGTTTACATTGTACACGATGATATACATGTATTCTAGATAGTACATGTGTCTCTGTGTTTATATAATCAGGGTGGCCATGGATTTTGATATAGAAATTCTCTGAAATTTCCATGATTTTCCCTTACAATTAGATTCGCACAAATACTAGTGGTTTTTTTTACACTTTTATGTTCGAATATGTAATCAAATTTCGTTTACGGTACTTACTCATTTCTAGATAACTGAACTAAATTTTGCATTCTAAAGTCCATGGGCTTGTAAGCGAGCCAGAAAAAAAATAAGACATTACATCTGCAATACAATGTCTTATTTCTTAGTTCAAATGTATATGGTAAGTCCTTTCAGGTATTTGTTATGTTTTCAAACATTAACTGAATAACATTCCCTGATTTTCCCAGATTTTCCTTGATTATTCCCTGCAGTGAATTTTTATTTAGCATTTCCGTGTTTTCCCTGTTTTCCAGAGTCCGTGATCACCCTTTTATTACATTTAAAACAGTTATTCTTTCGTTAAGCCATTTTCTGTTATGATTATAAATTATTCATCAGTGCTTTAAAAACTACATATTCATTGACGGATCAAGCAAGGTGGATGGAGGGCGGGGGAAAATGTAATTCCCTGGAAACTTAAAAAATAATATTATATAAGGAAAGTTGTCGGCTCGCTTTTCTTATCGGTTTGTGTAAAAAAAAATACTGATTATCATTGATCCCCAGAATTTCATCACCGGGACTTCTTTTCATGTAATGTTTATCGTATAAAATGATATTTTAATCGTTTCAAGTAACGAGCGTTCCCAACGTTAACTAATATCTAGTTTCTACTTGAGATAGAAAAAACAGAATGATAACAAATGATTAAGTTTCCAGGGAATTACATTTTTTACCTTAATTTTATACAATATCAGAAAATGAAATTATATACTTTAAAACGGCAAAGAATAATATACATGAAAATCTCCACGACTAGAGAACTTACTTAAAACAGAATTATGTGAAGAATAAAACAAATCAGTCACATCAGATCATCCCAGAGAAATTTTTAGGTCAAGGTTTTCGCTTTCATAAACTAGTAAAGACTTTCTGGAAATTTTACAAAAATTATGATCAACTTCTTTTGAAATTCGGACCCATACAAGCAACGGAGTATATTACTTTGGGTATTTCACAACCTGCATTTTATGGTGACATAATTAACAAAATAAGAAGGATCAAAGGTAGACAGCATATGTATCGAAAATGCAGTCAGAGTCATCAAACGCCTTTTATACCGTGGATATGATCCTAATGTCACCAGACGGACACTAAGCTTGGTACTTGACCAATATACAGTCTTGTACGAGCGCATTCTTATGACTTGCACTCTGACTGACTGTGACGACGGGACTCCATGACGGGCCCTGTCCAAACCTCTTTAGAGAAGACAGGGCCCCGACCAACTGTCCTCTCTGAATGTCAGTCGGACTCCTCGGGTGATAACATATATGAGCTCGCTACAGCCGGCAGAGCACGGACTGTATTACGCACGTCCTCTTTTTATATCCATTTACATATTCATCTGTGTTGCTTGGACCCCTGTGTTTTGCGGTCTTGTTTGTGTGTGGTCACCTAACAGTGAGGAGGTTGTTTTACACCATAATTGTGTGTTCTTCGAGACCTCTGGGAAATCGGAATAGTGGGAGGGTTGTGCGCACGTAATCCAGGATAACCACACCGTCTGCTATTTACGTGGCAGATGGCCGTCCTAAGTCGGCACCGGTTGCCCATTGGTCTCGTTGGTTTATGTGTAGTCTTTTGTGTTTCATGTTTCTATGTTGTGAGCTGGTGTTCCTTGTCCCTTTTGCGTCTCTTTCTGTGGGTATCTGTTCTGTTTTTTGCATGGGTGTTTTGGGATTTTGCTGTGGGTGCTTCAACCTAGTGTTGTTGGAGATCCCCTCCTTTCTTTTATATTTAGAGAACCAGTATATTGCCTTAAGTCATTTAAGTCGAAGAAATTATTTTGTAAATACAAATGCCAATTCATATTTTTTATTACACAAAATTTAGATTTTTTTCAATGAACAGTTTCAGAAAGTAAGCAATAGGGTTGTTTTGTCATTGGAATAAATTTACGTTTTTTTTTCTGGAATTTATCTCTGTTCACATTTAATCTTATTTGTCTTTTTTGCTGGACTTCTCATCGTGCTTATTTTATTTTGTAATTTTATTGATTAGACGTGAATTCGTGTAGATCTATCAATTGTGATTCAGATGATGTCCTGGGAGGAATGAGAACCAAGGCCTTTAATTTACAGAACATGGCCTTCTCTACGTACGACAGCGACAATGACGGTAAATCCAATGGTAACTGTGCAGAGTTATGGGGAGGTGGATGGTGGTACAACTACTGTGGCTTTGGTATGACCGGGCGTACAGATATTATGCACTACTACCTAAGTGAACTACGACCAGGCAAGTTGAACATGATGATGATCCGCTATAAGAAGCCGAAATAAACAAATGTGTATTGTCCTTCATGATTCCATGTAGCTGTATACTTGTCCGCTTTATCTCTCGTGAGAATGTAAGAAATTGTACTCTTAATGATTGTGGTAGTTAGATTCTGTTTTTTTAGGTTTGTGTGAGTGTCATTGACTAATTGTGTTGTTGTACATGTACTTTCCATTGCAATATACATGTTAAATGTTTATTTGGGTTTTTGTTTGGCTTTCTCTCACTCATTATGGTTTCACTGTTTATATTTTTCATGTTATTTCGTAAATTGATTGATTTAATAAATTGTGCTTATGCATCAGTATAATATATTATCCATCCCATACATGTAATGAATCATGCTTTTTATGTATATTGCACATTACATTGCTGTGTGGACACTGTATTGAATATTGTCACAAGAATTTCATTATATAATATCCTTGTTACATGATCTACATTTTTTATGAATTCATAGAATAAAGCTTTTTCTATACCAAACAGTTTGATTGTAAATCATAATAACAATATCGGTTCCCTTGTATATCTTTATACAAGGGAATATATGAATATATTTGTATATATACCTTTATTTGTATATATTTGTATATATGCCTTTATATATGCACAGCCAATGTAAGTCCCTGGGATGTTACTATTGAAAGGAACGTGCTGCAATTCGTGTATTAACACTCGTGACGTCACAATGCATAAGATCTAAAGAAACATGCCGCGACGGCTGTTCTAACTTGCAAACTGAACCCCCGGCGAGATGAATTTTGACGTCACCCTTTTACCAAGGAAAAACAATTTCAGAAAACAAGAATGAAACAGACAACTATGGTGCATATATATAGAATAAATGTCATAATTTGTGTTTTGTTACGGGTATGCAACACACATCAAGTGCATTTATCGCATGAAATGCGCTAACGCGCATTACATGTACGATAAATGCACTTGCTGTGTGTTGCATACCCGTAACAAAACACAAATTAAGACACTTATTCTCTATATACAAGGCATACTTATACTGCATATATGTACCTAAAATGCATAAGAATCCGTACAAACAACGTTTCATCGCTGGTTCCTCAAGATGTTCTACCAAATCTGTATCGATCTTACTCACCAAAGTTTTATCTGAAATCAAATCTGGGCTTCAAAAATATTGTTCGACAGTATATTCTCGCAGTGGTATCAACCAGATGTCGATTTTAAAGAATTCGAAGGAACTTTTAGAACATCTGAAATCCACTCATTTTAGTAAAGTCCATTCGATCAAAGCCTTTGATTTTTCGACACTTTACACTACAATTCCACATTCTAAACTGAAAGAAATACTCGCAAAAATTATAAGTAATGCGCTTACAAGTAAGAACGGTAATCGCAAATACAAATTTATTGTGGTGAACTATGACAAAACCTACTTTGTAAAAGAAAAATCCGATTCTGAAAATAAGTACACTGAAACAGATATTATTCAGATGTTAAACTTTTTGATCGACAACATTTTTGTGGTGTTTGGAGGAAAGGTCTTCCAGCAAATTGTCGGAATTCCAATGGGAACCAATTGTGCCCCACTCATTGCCGACATTTTCCTTTACTCGTATTCATTCAATCTTTGGTCTCTGAAGGGAAAAGATACGTAGCTTCTGACTTCAACTTCACTTACAGATACATAGACGATGTGTTGTCCATCAATAATCCAAAATTCGCGGATTATCTGAGCAGTATCTATCCTTCAGAGCTTGAAGTCAAAGAAACTACAGAGACAAATAATTCAGCATCCTATTTGGACATAATGTTGTCCTTACGACACTGATGGTCACATGAACACCTCACTCTATGACAAACGTGACGACTTCAATTTCATCATTACAAACTTTCCCTTTTTGAGTAGCAACATCCCTTCATCGCCAGCTTATGGTGTGTTCATATCTCAGTTGATACGCTATGCCAGAGCAAGTACCAAATATACGGATTTTGTTCTGAGAGCTAGGCGTCTTTCAGATAAGCTTCTCAGTCAGGGATATGTTTGTGACCGACTAACATCGTCACTGAGGAAGTTCTACGGTCGATATGGGGAACTCGTCATACACTATGATGTCCCACTCTCCAGAATGGTGGATGATATTTTGTCATAGAGCATTTGAACCATCAAACCAAAGATTGTACTCTATGTCTTCCGAAATGGAAGTAACCGAATATGACAGTTCTACCGAATTGAAGCGGCGGATGTTGCATGCAAGCAGGAGATGCTTACTCTTCCTGGGCACCTGGTCTCACTCCCATATCGGGAGTTCGCTTCTTTTCATGTGGTGGAGGTTTTTATTTGTTTACTTTGGTTCCTGTTGTGTCCTGATTTTGTATGCCTTCGGTTTCTGATTTTCTGAATTATCGATTTTGTGCTGTATACAGGGATATGGTCATTATCCGTATTTGTCATTTGATGTACGTTTTCGTGGAATGACTGTTTGTGATTTATCATAACCTGCCGTGAGAAAGTCTGTCCATTCATCTATCTGATAGTCTGTCTGTCAGATTTAAATGAAAATGAAACTACTCAGAAATATTTATCTTGAGCAAAGAAGGATATTTATTTATTATTAGATCAAAGATCATAGGATGTACCAAGCAATCATTTGGAAAAAAGCCCCTTAGGAAACAAGAGCCCTTATGAATTTGAGATATGAAGATAAATAATGAAGGTTAATCATTGGTTTCATGCTTGGCTTAAATAGATAACCTGAAACTCTATACTCAGATCAGCGTTATTACCTTGACGTTACGATGGATGTGACGTCACTTTAACGCACTGACTGAGCAACGTCGGGAAACTCCACATAGTGCGTACATGTAGGCTAAAAAAGTTCAGTAAGCACAAGTTGAAATGCTCACAGAGATCAAATGTGACTCTAGATTAATCGCAGTATATGCACCAGTATTTTCTAGAAAAAATGGACGGATATCCAGTGAAGTCTCTATAAAACGTGAATACTTACATAATGGGATCATTTCAGGGAATTTGTATGTTTGCACGGATGTACATGTAATAGATCAAATGACAAATATGGACAAATGAGCTAAAGAAGACCCTGACGATAATCTTAACCGCACCCACAACAGAGCACAAAATTTAGCATCGACGGACCCCCAGCAAGCCAGAAGTGTGAACAGCCGTTACAGGTGCCCGGGAAACCATATTCCTATTGAGAAGTACAAAATCATTAATCGAAAATCATCTTACCAAGGGCAAAACCAGGATAAAACCAGAAAGTTTTAAGGCAAAGGAATAGAAATAAAAAAATCTACCATAAAAAGAGAAGAGAGAGAGAGAGAGAAGAGAGAGAGAGAGAGAGAGAGAGAGAGAGAGAGAGAGAGAGAGAGAGAGAGAGAGAGAGAGAGAGAGAGAGAAATTGTATTTGCTAGCACAAACCGTCTCTTTTCGAAATTAAAGACGTATTTAGGTTTGTATAATTATCTCGCGCGTGTGTTTTAGTCCGCTATTATATCTGCAGTATGTGTTATTAGTGTGTTCGTCGTCTGTGCGTCTCTTTTTTAAGTATTTGAATGTTTCATTATATTGTAATTGTGTTGTTTGTCATTAGAGTTGCAAAAGATATTTGAAAAATATGTTGATGAAAGATATTGAAAAATCAATGAACTTGTTGTGGTCGATGATTCTACCAGAAATTACACATATGATGATTAATCATTGTATTAATTTATCTTTGCTTAAATTTTCCTGGGATAATTTGTTTTAAATGCTTACTTTTATGTATATGGAAATTAAGATATATTTCTTGCTCGACTAATTTTTGTTATTGTTTCATTTGAAATAAATGAGTTCAAACAAATCAGGATAGGGTGATATCTGGAATAGGCAGTATATGTTTCGTCCTCTATATTAACCTTACATATAATGTGATCATGTGAAGCTTTTATTGAGTGTATACGAATGTTTGTTATAATATTCGTAGTCATGCCCTTATCTATTTTTGTAATATTCAAACATACGATATTATCCTATTTAAGGCAACGCTATCGGTATAATCAAAGTATATATAACATTAATTCCATTGACTTTCTTTGACGGTGTCACTTAAACTATCTAAATCCATATAACCAGTCGGTGCCGTGGTCTAGTGGATAAGGCGTCGGGCCAGTGACCGAAAGGTTGCTGATTCGAGTCTTACCAGGACCACATGTCAGCCGACATATACTCATCTATGGTCTGTGTTTATATACAAAAAATGTCCTTGTCAATGAATTGTTTATATGTCTGCGGTGTTTAAATAAAATCCATATAATCACGATTCGCATGATTCAAAACTACAAGTGAATGGATGAATTATATATACTCGATACTACAAAGCATAACACTTTTTCTTCATTGCATGAGAAAGTGTTTTATGAAATACCGGTATAGATAATCAATTCCCTTTAATCATGGATAGTATATAGGTAGATATGTTATAATTTGGAGACGGCCACTCTCTGTAAAGAAACTTCAAAAGTTTTAATTCAAAATAATTAAACCAGAGGAATCTCCTGAAATGAATTTTGGCTATGTCTGAAAATCACTTTGTTGAAAGCATAACTTTTATGAGGATTTTACAATCCGAAACACATGTCTGGTGCATTAAAATTGGTTTAAAATTTTCTTCAAGAAGGTTAAGAGTTGGAACGTTTCCGAATTAATATTCTGTCAAACGTCACACGAGTCTGCCTTCATAATCAGACACTGCGCTATGATATAGACGATTGGTTAAAACAATTTCACAAAATGACTTCTAAGAATTTAATTGAATTTTTAAGAATGATCGAGGCTGTAAAATATATCCAAATCGCTCTATCATGAAAGGTGATTCGTTTGTTTATTGATGGTAACAATTTGCACGTAATCAACATTCATTAAATTGCTCCATACGACGCAATCAAACAGCGCACTTTAATTTTACGAACAATTTCAAACACTTTCTCTTTTGAAATTTAAATCAGTTTTGAAATATTTCTTCGATCATAGTATATCGCAAAGCATATAACTTCTCTACTGCAGCTAGCATCTGTCCTTTATGCCATGTCATCATCTTTGTGATTTTTCAATTGTTTCGACGTGAACTTTGAGCTACTTTGCTATTTCATTTGATTATTTCGATGGCATATTGAACTCATTCATTCGATGGCATATTGACAAATGGCCGTCCAAAGTCGGCACCGGTTGCCCACTGGTCTCGTCGGTTTAAGTGTAGTCTTTTGTGTTTGATGTTTACATGTCGTGTGTCTCTTTTCCGTCTCGTGCTGTACTCGTCTTTTGTTTTTTTTTTTTTGCATCCGGTGTTTTGGAGTTTTGCTGTTGATGCTGCAACGGGGTATTTGTTGGAGATGTCCTCCCTTCTTTCATATCTAAGAATGCCTACTTTCATTAAAAAATGCCAAAAGTGATTCATTAACTACGGTTAAGCAGAATACAAACTCTGTGGCCAAATGGAAGAAGCCGAAA
Organism: Pinctada imbricata; assembly: GCA_033119305.1. NCBI lineage: Eukaryota > Metazoa > Mollusca > Bivalvia > Pterioida > Pteriidae > Pinctada > Pinctada imbricata. Next base: position 74,334,588 of record VSWD01000005.1, read on the forward strand.
ACAACACGCTTAAGGAGGTCCATGTCAGGCAGCACTCAAATAAAAATCCTATCATTTAATTTTCCAAAAAAATTTAAATGTTAATGATTGAAACATACTTTTTCTACATGCAAAGTTTCATTTATTTTTTACCACTAGTTTTGAAGCTACCAACGTACATATATACCTATTGATAAGCTCCAAAATGGGCTGTAAATGTGATGTTACAATTAACATACTTTAGGTAATGAAAAACAGTTACAACAAATCTTCTGTAGAGGCATAATATTAACAAGTTCTGTATTTTTTATTTCGATATGATGTGAACAATCGGGTATGTATAACAATTTTAAAGGAGATGAATTTATGTCTATTTTCAGGAAATCTTTGAGTTGTTAATTTTTAATTATAAAGTCCGTTTATCTGAAACCCTATCATTTATTTTTCTTAAAAACTTGAAAGTATCTTCTTCATACGTCAAGTGAAACAACGATTCTGTTGAAATTTGACCGTCAGTTTTTAAGTTATAGTGATTTTGTTACCCACTCTCCTTTACTTTTACGTTACCCAATGCTGACGTTCTTGTGAAAAACGCGCCGTTTCTATTCTGATGCCATAATTTATCTAGAGCTTTCCGATGGAATTCTTTCGGACACTGTTATGGACCCCCTTAATAAATGATTTTCTAGTAAACCCGTGAGACAGTCAAACACCAGACATCACACAATTTCGCGATACTTTCTTTCTGACGTCAAAATAAAAGGCATGACAATACATCAAGGTGCTTCAATACGGTGCGATCAGATGTGACGTTACAATGGATAATTTTGCCAAATGATGTGATGTCGGGTGTCTGTGTGTATAAAATCAAGGTTAGGAACCACCGCGTGGGATCGAAACGTATGATGTTGTGATTCCTTGCATAGTTTTTTGGTATTTTCTCATTTTCTAAATTAATCTTTATAAAACTGAACAGCCGTTGCAGTAGGGCAACACCTAATAAATCAATCCATTTCGTCAAGGAATATGAAAAGTTCAAAGTTTTCGCAAACACTTCAAAAATTTGTCGACGACAGAAAATGATTCCTTCTGACGAACTCTTGAAGTGTTTGCAAAAACTACAGACTTTTCAGATATATAAACGATATGGACTCACTTATTAGACATTGCTCTACTGCAACGTCTCATTAGTTTTGTGCAGTATCACTTAAATGATGAGAAAACATCAAAATTCTCCGTAATCAATCACAACATCATACGTTTCGATCCCACGCGGTGGGAACGGTCATATCTTTTATCTCGAAAATGGACTATTCAACATTAGTGCATCACATGATAAATCCTCGGAATTTCATTGGTTAAACACGCTGAGAATATTGCTTTTTGCTTCACAGAGTTACGTCCCTCAGCAACTATTATGACGTAATGAACAATGCATGAATGTTAATAGCAATAAGCGGGGGTGATAAATGAAATTTAAGATATATCTCAAGTAAATTTCAATTAATTTATTTATTAATTAATACTGCAGTCATGTGATGCACTAAACCCATGAATGCCCGTTTGTGTGGGTACTATTCTCTCATAGTGTTGCTTTTAGAAGGTAAATAGTGCCCTCACTGACGCTCGGGCGCTATTCCTTCCAAAAGCAACACTATGAGAGAATAGTATCCACACAAACGGGCATTAATAGGTAATTATTACCTTGATATTTGACTAACAAATGATAGAAATATCTTTAAATTTATACTTTGTTATACAATCATAGAAGAAAGAAAACAAAAAATCAAAAGAATACCAAATTTTAACAATCAATTGGGAAAAATTCGATTATGATAGACGTGTGTATCGTTTTTGTAGGCTGTACATGTCTCCAAAGAGTAGACAAAAGTCCGATCTCACATTACTCGGTGATATTTTGTTCATTAAGTCACCACCACTTCAGTTTCGGTTTCAGTTACATTATGACATTTCGTTGCAACCATTGCTTTACGTTTGGTGTCTCTAAAAATAAAACCTCCAAATAACGCCTTGCCCTCAATCAATGAATGGAACTCAACCACGAAACCCAAATTCAAAATCCTAAATGCACTGTCAATGGGCATTAGTTCATGTGCCAGGATGAGAGGATGCATTATATCTAAAGGGTTAATTTTGGCTCAATGATCGGCTTTTTAACACCAAGAAAATATTTGCAGCTACGACCCCTTTTTGTTCGAATAATATGGTGGAGGTGTTTGCTTTGGTTTTTGTTTTATCCTGATTTTGTATGCCTTCGGTTTCTGATTTTCTGAATTATCGATTTTGTGCTGTAAACAGGGATATGGTCATTATCCATATTTTGTGCTGTAAACACGGATATGGTCATTATCCATATTTTGTGCTGTAAACAGGGATATGGTCATTATCCATATTTTGTGCTGTATACAGGGATATGGTCATTATCCATATTTGTCATATAAACTAGTCCCTTCCTTCACATTTTTATCATTTTTGATGGCACAACGGTTCTCCAAATATCTATCCGAAGTACAAGTACCCTATTTTGAAATAAGCCTTTTCTAAAATTCTACTTCTGATTATGTACACACAATCCTGATAACGAGATATTTGTATAAAGCACTTTAAATAAACTTCAGTTGCGAATTGGATTCACCTCTTTATGTGTTGTTTTCATTTTTTGCATTTTTCTCATTTCATGATCTCCTTGCTGTTATTGTAAAATTAAATAATAATAAAAAAAAAAAAAAACATCAAACGAAATTTAGAAAAAGAAAAGAAAAAGAAAACAGTTTAGCCACCAATTTAAGCATAAGTGGTCTATTCTTTTCATCAAATTACATTAGCCTGTAAATCAATGGTAAAATTGTCTTTTTCTCTAGAGCAGTGGTCTTGTTGGAGATCTGGTGTCTGTTTTACAGAAATGAAAAATATGAGGAATCTTCGTACCTCTTGATCGCCTAGTAAATGTACTTCTTATGAACTAAAATCAAATTGTTTTGTTTCTGAATTTTGTTTTTAGCATGTAGATATGCTATAAGAAAGGACAACATAATTTAAAGAGAAAAATATTTTAAGCTTTTAATTGATGATTAAAGTTATGAAAATTCCTATAATTTTTCGTAAGTAGTTTTGTAAAACAGGCACCAGATCTATATACTTTGTGCTGGTCGTCCGCGTGTTTCACCGCTAACATTGCAGTGAGGTCATAATTGAGACTTCCTTGTTTGCTGTTTGCACTGTAAAATGATGTGAAAAATAAGTAGTTAAAATTTCTGAATGACAATAAATCCAACTCATTGAGTGATTAATCATTGTTTAATAATACATTTGCTTAGAATTTTTAATGCTGATGTTTTTGTGTTTGTATTTTTAGATTAAGATCCTACTGGTACTCTATAAAAAGCAATTTTGCAAGAAAGCGATACAGATATCTGCTCCTATGGCTTAAATTGAACACATCCAATGAAACCATCATCAGACAGAAAAATAACAATGGAACAGAATACTGAGTATTCTACCGTTATTGGTACATTGGACAGATGGTAAGTTGACTTGTTTTTTTTGCCCTACGTCAGCAATGCAATTTGTTATGAAAAGGAACCTACTTACATCTTACATGATACACGCGTAAAATTATGGTCAAATATGTATCATAATGAAAAAAATTACGACCCCCCCCCCAAAAAAAACCCAAGGCAAGGAAAGCAAACGATATCCAATCAATGCAGAAGGAGCCGTAAGAATAAGACGTAATATCTGCGCTGAAAGATGAAAAATTTGAGATGTCAACTCAACCCGCATCTGAATCTTATGTCAGGATAGATATACAATTATTCCTAATAAGATCGATATTTGGGTTAAAGCTAGGTTTTTTTCTATAGAAATCAATGAAAACGTATCAAAGTATTTATACAACATTTTTGCACCCTGAGTTATCGAATGCCACATTCACCAAAGGCGTATATAACTGAAACAAATTTTCTGACTACGCGGGATTCTGTAACTCGGGGTGGAACGATGTCCTATAGGCAAAAACGAAAAAGGGGGAGAGATATTTTTAAACAATTCGTCTATAAAGCGGTTAATTAGATAAAAGTTGCTGATTTCTTCTATTTATCTTATGGAATAAGCAATTCTGACTATAATTCGATGAAATAGACAACAGTAACAAATTAAATAAACGATATGAAATAACTGTGGTCCATATCTACACGGTGTGTATTTCGCGCCAATGTGACTGTTTAGTATAAAATAAGACGGTTTTAAGTTTCCGAATTTTGGTCTTCACCGATTGTATCGATATACAATCTTCAAACTTGATTTTTCTTTTTCAGTTTTCAAATGAAAGGGAATCAAAACATAATACTCATCAAATTTCTTTGAAATAGTGCATTTTTGGTATATTTTTGTTCGCTTTATGACGATTTTCGACATCGGTACCCCCTACCTCTTCAAACCTTTATATTAAAGTCTTACAATAAATATTATCAAATATAAGAATATTAAAGGAATCTTCTAATACGTTATATTTTTATCCTATATCACACGAGAAATAATTGAATAAATCCAGGGCTAAATCAAGCCCTTATTCTTACATAGATAAAGTCACATGTCTTTATTTTAAGAATGGGTTTAAAAATGAAATTAATCTTAATGAGGGCACTCAAATCTAAGCGGCTTCGTTTTAGTATCAAAGAAGTTAAAATGTATACAAATCTATAAAAAAAACAATAATGAAAATATGGCCCTGAGTTCGGAGTTAGGATATTTAAGAAAACTGCCAAAATATGATCAGCGAATGAAAGTCAAAAACAAAACTTGAAATAAGGTTCCAAATATCACAATAAAAAGTTCGTGAAAAATTGCAAAACTGAACTTTTTTTACGAGAAAAGAAAAATAGGACAAATAGACGAAGACAATACACATCGGTGTCTTCCCGGAATGCCCACATTTTTAATGAAATATATTCCCGGAATGCCCACATGCAAAAGACAAAGGGTGTTGTTTTAATCAATTAAGAAGGTCTAATTACCGTATGTGATCAGATAAATCAGGTAAAAAGATTTTCAAATTTCAACAGTATTTTTTGTTGTATTGATGAATCTGACGACAATTTTTAAATTAATTTGATAAGAGAAGCATTAGCGTTCATTTTGAAATAGCTGAAAAGAAAAAAAACCCGCATTTTTTTCAATAATAATTATATATAGTATTTGAATTGAATTGAATTTAGAAGGGATACCGGCGCGCATGATTCGGTCAGTGTCAGTAACGATAATTTGTTTTTTTTTTTTCACGGCATGCAGAAGTTAACATATTCATGATTTCTAAGGAAAGGGCGGGAAAAAATCAGCAATTTTTGCAAATTCCAGGCGGGACCTGACCCAGCTCTAATTCATTTCACTAGCGCCACCTACAATGTATTGAGTTTTTAGAATAGAGGTATATGGAGATTTAATTATTAAAAAGTCGACAATATTACGGTCGTTACCGCATATTTTCAACTAAAACTTTTTATCACTCCTTTTATCCTCTATCTAGATCCTTTGGAATAAATTTTACGTTTTCAATAATATTTATTTTCAGGGACACTGCATCTTTAAAAAAAAAAAGTCAATTGTATAGAAGTTTTATCGAAGATGTGGTAAAGACATGTGTGTGTTTTATGACTTGCATGGGACTGTTTTTTCCTCAGATGAAGAAAATCCTATATGAACATGACTCCACGTAGGTTTTTTTTTCTGAAACGTGTACATGTATTTTAACATACAGACAATAGTGAATAGACATTGCAGCAATGCATCCTTGCCGACTTTGTAATAGATCTATCCCCGATCAAATTTCGGAAAATTTGTTCAAGTCGGTGGTTTCTGGTGATGTTGGGGGCCATTTCTGACTAATTTCATAGATTTATCTAGGAAACAGTAGTTTAGTGCTTTCAAAAGCATGTCATAAATGCCCCTTCAAATGGCGTAGCTCTGCCTGTTAAAGAGGAGGGGCACAAAATACAAAATCCCAAAATTTCTAAAAAGGAAAAAAAAAAAAAAAAAAAAAAGTGTGTGTGTGTGTGTGTGGGGGGGGGGGGGGGGGGGGGGGAGGGTGGAGGTAGGGAAAGCTTAAAAAAAATATCGGGGTTTCATGTTCTGATGTTCTGTATGCACTTATTTTAATATTTCTGGTGCACTTCTAAATTTTAAGTACATGAATAAATGTCTGGCAAGCGGAAATTTTTTTTAGCAAAATATTGACTCATCAGAAAATACTTTCTAGACCCTCTATCATTAAGAAGTACATGTTATAATATTCTATATAGATTGAGTTAAATGTCTTCATGTACATTGATAAAGTAATGTGTATAAAGGATGGATCAGAATAGCTAAATTATTCAGAAAGTCAATAAAGAACTGACGAACGGTAGCGAGCCAAAGGAAAATTTTAAAAATTGACCGAAAAGTTGTGGATTTATGGTACAAAATTTTGCTGCTTTAAACAATGTCAATTCATCATAAAATTTTGTGATTAAAAAGGGGGGGGGCACAAACATGGTTGTGCCCCCCTACTTTTCAAAGGGGGGGGGGGCATGTGCCCCCGCTGCCCCTTCTCCTACGCCAGGCACTGCCGGGGTTGGGGGCATGTACCGCTGGCTGAATCCGCCACTAACTGTATCATCATGTAATGTGAAACATGCATGTTCTTGTAGTGCTACAAAACAAACATTATCGACAAAAATGCAGAAACTTACAATAAAAATAGTGAAATTAAACATTTCTGTATAATTTCTGTATCATTTTGCGTTCACATTTATGACATTGAAAAGTTTTACGGTAATAGAATTAATCGCCACAAAGTGTTGTTTTAGTAATTTCATGCATTCCCGGAATGCCCACAAAAGAATTCAATTCTACCTGTCGGTACATCAAAGAATGTGGGCATTCCGGGAATAAACCTACACATCTTCATAGAAACACAAAAGACAACTTTGTTTAATGAACAATCTCCAAATCCAGTGCAAATACGGAATGCATTGTAGATTGTGAACTTAAAAGCGGCGCCGTACTTACTACTGCACTTTATAATGCATTTTTTTTTTTTATTTTTCATGTATCATATTACATATGTTTAGAAAAAATGTTAAACGTTAGATTGAATAGCATCATTTAAGAACAGATAAATTGGCAGCATGGACCAGACGGTGGATCTTAATTCTGTTAAATATATAATTGGCTTCTAGATTATGAGTGGGTAAATAGAGACGATAAGAACAACTCGGGATAACGGTGGACAAAGAGATTAAATTCCTTTAGAAAGTTATATACAAAGGTGTCGTGGAAAACGTTTTTTTTTTATCTTAATCTTTCGTTGCACTGTACCGTCTAGAATGAAACTATTCAAGAGCAAAAAGCAATTTTAATGTTAGTCATTGGTCTAATTGTCCGTTTTGATTCTCTAGTGTTCCTTTCTTTGGTTACTTCCCGTTTTCCCCACTTTTGAAAAATATATATTCCTGTTTCCCCCACTTCATATAACAAAAGAAAGTAATTAACTTAATAGTTGTTTATCTAGTTGATACTAATTAGTGTAAAACATCTTGTAGCTGGTAAAAATCTAGCTTTTTAGGATTTTTTTTTTTGCAAACAAGAGCATCTTCTCGTAATATATTATAAGCGGACGACAATTTGATTCTAAAGGGAGGGGTGGAGGCTGGCAATTTTCCGGGTCAGATTATTTATTTCCAATGTAGAGCCGCCCACATTATTTATTTTCCTACAACACAGAGTTAGAATATGTATTTATTTTTAACTCCTAAATGAGTCCGGTATGCTGTATAAGAATTTCTCAGAATGCACCTTGCACGCATGATTTTGAAGATCAGCAGGCTCAATACCAGATAAGAAAGCATAAGCAAGTCCCTCTTTCAGTATAATCCATATTGTAAAATGGCGATTGGTCCCCGAAAATACAAACAAATGCCGTTTCCTTGTCATAGGTATATGAATAAAAAACATTCTGTTGTCTCAATTTGGTATTGTGTTGAGACAAAAGTATAAGACTGTAGTAATGATAAAAATACAAACACATTTAAAACTGCATTTTCCGCTCCAAAATAACCCAAATTTCACTTCAATTTAAAGTACATATCGGCACATGGTACTGATTATCATACAATGCCTATACCATGTTGTAAAACTATGGAATTCAGGGGGCTTTTTTCCTTGTTTTGGGGCCAAATTTCGGCCCTTTCCCAATGCCAAATTTCCTCTATTTTTCCCCCCAAATCACTCTTAAATTCCCAAAGAGGAATTATGAAAAAATAAGACTCAAAACCTGAAAGTCTGAGCACAAAATGTCCTATTTCTAAGTGCATCTTTAAGTTTATTTTATTCATCCCTTGCTCATTTCAAGCATTAAATGGATTACATGTAGCAGTGTAAATAAATGTTACTTTAGGATAATACTTTGGTGAGAATTTGAATAAAAGTTTTCCCAATTTCAGCAAAATGTCGCAAATTTTACCAAATGGGACAGGCACAGGCATCTTACCCAAAATAGAAAAAAAACCCTGGCAATATAATACTTTTGTCTTTTTCTAACTTTCAATTCAGTGAGCACATGCCTATTAGTCAAAGTTAGATAAAAACACTATATTGAAATATTTGAAATTGGAAATTTTCCTTCAAATAGTAGGAAAATATTGGTCATTTCTTCTTTGGGAATGAGTCCAATAATCGTGACAATTGACCTCAAATACAGCCTTGAAGAATTATTGATATGTGACCTTGATCATTGACATACGACCTTGAAAAGAAAATAAGTTTTAAGTGGAAATTCTATTGAAGAGGTATCTATTACATTATTGGCATCAAGGTTTAATTAATCCACTTCCAATGGGCTAATCATAAGGCAAAGTTCGATAACAATCGAACGTTATTGAGTTAACAGTCTCTAGTTTGCACACACAATTTTGCACCCCCCCCCCCCCAACACACACACACACACGAAAGGTGGCCTCACTACAAGTACGTGACCGAGATGATAATAAGCTAGAAATAAAGAAAAAATACAGGTAAACTTGCACAAAATACAGGTAAAATTTAGTACTGATTAGTTAATTGGTTAATTATGTGATTCTAGCAACCCCGTAATCTAAGTAATGATTCCTGTTCTTCCCACCTCAATTCCAACCTTCAATATATATTTTTTTACAAAAGTGGGAGAAACAGGAAGACACCCTTTCTTTGATGATTCTCGGTTTTATTTGGATAAATTGTAATATAAGTTTCTGGTTTTTATGTGTTCATCATATATCAATATATCTTTTTATCACATGATACACCCATTATGTAGTTTCATAAAGCCATTTCATAATCACATGTTATGATAACACGTTACATACCGCTCTGCTTAAATGTGATTGGTCAAGTTTGTAACCTAAACACATGAACTTTGACAAGTGTGACCTTTCAAATATTGGTCAGTTGTTAAATTCAGACGCGGATTCAATGTCAATCATTAAAAGTGTTGTTGTTGAATTAATTTTTGCATTAAAATACTAAACTACTTTGAAATATTTTTCTCTTACGCACAGAACATCTATACGATGGGGAACTACTTATCATATCATGGCGTAGCAGTCGACTTCTAGGTCACGGCGTTGTTCGCCTCTAGTTCTCAGAAACGTTGATTTCACGTTAGAATACACATTTTCAGGCACTATCAAGTGATAAAAAGAACCTGAAATGAATTTTCGTTTCATACCAGGTATTATGAAACTCGTTGTGCGTTTTATATATATGTAAAACACACAACTCGTTTCAAAATACATCGTATGAAATGAAAATGCATTTGAGATTCTATATATCTTTACAATTATTTTGTTGCTTTTCATAGTTCTGTTTCCTTGTGCCATCTACAATGGGTTCCGTTTTCAGCCCTCCATACGTTTGTCATTACTCTTCTTTTCATGTTAGTGTTCTTCATGCTTTGGTGTTGTTCTACGTTGTTTGTCGTTTTGATGCGGTTGTTCTAGTTATTTCCAGATGTCTGTTAATTGACATTGTTTTTTATGTGTAGTTCTCGTTATCGCGTCTTGTGTGTTCGCTTTTATAACTGCAACGTCGTTTTGATAGGAATTGTTTATTTGGCTAACTTTTCATCAATTGTGAACGAATTCTTTGTCAATATATCAGATCCCGGCATAGAGTTTTATACATATAATTAAATTATCAGTGAATGAAAGTCAAACACAAAAGCCAGCGTCAGACTTTCAAAAATCACAATTAAAATGCTTACAGATTCTTGAAAGAGTATAAAACAGAACTTTCTCACGAGACGGAGACAATAACACAGAAACACGAAGGACAATTCTATTGGAATGTTGGAAAGGAGGGGATCTCCAACAATAACCGGTTGTAGCACCCACAGCAAAACTCCAAAACACCCAATGAAAAACACAGAACAGGCACCCACAGAAAGAGAAGCAAAAGGGACAAGGAAGACCAACTCAAACAATAGAAGCATGAAACACAAAAGACCACACATAAACCAACGAGACCAACTCATACCATATGAACATGAAACACAAAAGACCACACATAAACCAAAGAGATCAATTGCCCACCGATGCCGACTTAGGATTTAATGTGCTGTTGAGCTTGTCGTCAGGATCTTCTTTATCTCACTGGTGACTAAGGTTTCTTAGGAAAAACTCTATCTATTATTCTTCAAACATTCCTTATGAGTAATTTATTAATTTATTCTTAATTGCTTGCCAAAATGTAATCAAGGATTGACGGCATTGATTGTGTTTTTCAAAATTATTTACATCTGATTATTTTCAGTATGATTAATCAGTATACATGTGAATCAAAATTTCTATATAAGGATATAATTTGATCATTTTGATGACATGATCTTTTATTTGATAATGACATACCTCTTCATTATAGTTTTGTAGTTTCCAGATCTATTTTTGAAACATGCCAAAGCTAGGCATATCAATGAATATATATAAAAATGATATTTAAAATTGCAATCTATTTCTATAGACAACAACGAAGAGAGCATACCTATCACTCTTCAGATATGAACAATGTTTCATTTACTTACAAGGACAATGGAAGTATTTGGTAAGATGGTAAATGATTCTGTAGATTTTATGATCACAAGATCTAGTTATTATATATTTCGATGGAAATGAAACAGCAAATATATATTTCCCTGTTGTATATATTTTTACGAAGGAGTTGATAAGAGAAGACGTAAAATCTGCCCTAAAAAGCTGTATTTGAAATTGGATATTTCAAGGAACATTTATCGTAAAATTTATACCCATACGGCTTTCCAACGGAATTTGAAGTTAATTTAGATATTTATATTTATGCGTTATATAACTTATCTTGTCCTTTTTCTACAGGAATAAATAGAAAACGTAAAATAGTTTTTGAACATTGTTCCCCCAGATATAATGGTCGCGTATATCCATGATACATTTTTCCTGGAAAAGAGGTGTTCTGTATCCCCGGGGGACCCCAGAGACGATAAACCATTAACGAAAGGGCTGCATTTCTTAAGGATCGATCCTTTAGACCATAAAATAAGGCAAATTTGACTATTTTACCTTTAATCTATTCAAAACTTGGTTCCAAATATGAAATATACAAGAATGAGGAAGGAATGAAACATGCAAGAGCAATGTATAATTCTCCGCCAATGTGTAATTCGCGCTAAAAAGCTTATATTATCCCATCGAATACAAAAAATGACGTATTTTAGGTTCCAGATTTAATTATTTACTATTTATCTAATAAAGGAGATCGAACATTCGAAATGTATTTTTGATAAACAATGTAGACATATTTGATGTCTTTTGGCGAATGTTTATCCATTTTAGACTGACGAGGGTTAAGTACCCGAAACGCGCATGTCTGGTTCATGTTGCAAACTTATCTGGTCTTAAATGATGCTATTGGATCATCCTACGTTTTTTGAAGATGATAACGGTTTTCCTAACCGAGTATTCCTTATCGTTAACAAAGAAGGAAAATACAGTCCCAAATTCAACTTGTTCTTTTGGAATCATATAATCGCGTAGAATTTATCATTCAAAGAAATTCATTTTTTTGCCTTGAAAATACTCGATACCTTCCAAATATTTAGGAGCATACGCCTTTGTAATTAGTGATGAAATGAGGTTGCAATCATATTTTCAGCATAGAGCTATATCTGATAAAAAGAATGTATATAGAATATAAATATAATTATGTTCATCTAAGGTTCGCTTCTGTAGGAACATGATAACAACACAAAATGGAATAAATGTATATAAAAGACAAACATAAGACAAACATGAGCAACTAGAGCCGACGTTGGATGGTTACTAGCCAAATAAGTTGGTTGAAAAAATAATATTAAGCAATGAAATGAAATTCAGTATCGATTTATATGTTTACGGGTGTTGCAATCAGGAGACACTGACCCTCCCCGGGCACCTTGTCTCACTCTGCAACCGTTCAAATGGAAATTCTAATAAATTTGCCTTGCATTCTCGACTTTGATACTGAATAAATGACAGGTTTTTTATGTTTATCACTTGATTTTTTCAATATTTCAAGGAAGACAATATTAACTTTTGAGGTATATAGGCAACAAGACCCATATTTGAAATAGATCTGAGCGATTTACTCGGTGAACAAGTTCTTCATTTATTTAAGTAGAATTTTTAAAATCTTTTAAAGAAAAAAATCACATTATCGAATCATTTCTTAAATATCAAAATTCGTTACTAAAGTATTCACATTTGATTTCAATGCTTATGTCTGGAATCTAAGTAGTAAAAATGTATGTTAAACTTTATCCTTTTATTGTCAGTATGTTGCACATTTACTGAAATCGTGAATAAAGTGCAACGTGACACGTTCATTTATTTACTTGAATAGAGGACATAACTTAAATTCTAAATTTATATGTGGGATAGTTGTGAAACGCAGAAATAAAAGGAAAAATTAGTCTTAACATTTTCTTTCAGATGCTTTGAAAGATTACTATATTAAGTAACGCACAAAAATGCATAGCTTAAAGTTACCCCCATAACATGCTTTTATTAGTGTTGGTATTATGAAATAATATAGTTTGAGAACTTACCGGTATAAGTATATTTATAAAGTCCAGCAATGTAATTAAGAAAATAACACTTCATGTTTGAAATAATAGAGATTTTAAACTACTTCATGATAAATCCAAAGTAGCAATTAATCTAAATACATTAGACACACAATATTTGAATCAGAAATTCGAAAATTGAGTACTACCACTTAGGATACGATTGGTGAGAGGTTATTGCTTCCCCCACTTGTCCTATGTACTCGCATCAAATTTGATGTAACACTTTTTGACCTACTCGGGAGCCATTCATATTTGACTGAAACCCCAATAAATTAGCATAGAATTAATCCGAATGTTTGGTCCGATGTATTCTTTTGAATTGCAATGACCTTGAGTCGAAGGATCTAAACCTGTAGAGATATCATACCGGATTCATCAAAACTAAATTAAAGTCTACACTTTTGATACCATCGCAGAGATTGAACTTTTCTGCATAAATGACATATGTTGCTAGAAAGCAGTAGCTGTTTCTTCTTTCAGGTCACTAGATGTTATCTTCATTTTAGATTCATTTTATTCTTCACAGAATTCATTACGTGTAGTCTTTTGTGTTAAGTGTTTAGACGTCGTCTTTGTTGTTCATTTTTCCTTCTGCATTTCTTTTTTGTGCCTATCTACACTGTGTCATACATGACTGTATAAACGCAAAGGGATGTTTCGGTGTTTAGTTGCGGCTAGCCAAACAGAAGATGCTTACTTCTCCCGGGTACCTGGTCCCATCTCTAGCTGGCTAGGGGTCTATCGATGCTCAATTTGGTGCTCAATTGTGAATACTGTTGAGATCTCTATATCTCATTGCTGTAGGTACTACAACCAAATCTTGTTGAATTCTTATCCTTTCTTTTAGTTGTTTTGTAATGTTTTACTTTGTCCTGGTTTCGTATACCCACTGATAGAGATATTTGAATATTTATCTAGGACTTTCTTGCACTCATGTTCATGCATGTCTTGAATTTTGAAGGAGAGAAAAGCTCTCATAGAGTAAACTCTAGTGACAAAAATGGCTGTCTACATAACAGAGGCAACGATTGCCATTCCTGAAAGATTGTAGTGCTTTACTTTTCCATTTGTTCAATAAGTCGCACTGGATGCTCATGAGAACTCTGAGCCGAACTATCTTGTTATCAACTTATGAAATCAACAAAATGACGAGGATTATTCGATCGAAAATTTCAACTCTAGAAAACGCTCTGATGTTTTCACTGTTGGTTATTCTCTTCCTAACTTTGTTCTGTTTGTATGCCTATTAGTTATGATTATTTGATTCTGATGTAGGCTTTGTGTTTGAATGTCTTTGAATGATACTCAGACGATCGTGTTTTAGAAGGGTTTGACATTTTCATATGAACATGGAATATTTTTATCAGCTGCATATTTGTGAATGTCTCACATGGTCACAGCAAAAAATGTTGGGACGATTCACCGAAAATCCGAAACATTTTAAAACCATCTCATTCTCTAGACAAGTAGAAGAGATATTTTTCCATATAAGATTCATTTTAAAATACTTTTACCGATTTTGACCTTTCCGCTCTGCTGAAAAATACAGAAGTGTTTAAATTCTATATCTTCCCGAAGAAAATTTCAAACCATTTTATTATGCACCAATCACGTGTTTCGGATATTTTAAAAATCAAAATCAATGATGCTTTTTTAGACATGTGCAGCCAAAGTTCATTTCAGTAGCGCCCTCTGGTTATATTTTTTGAAATTAAATTTGTACAACTTGCAAAGAGAGCGGCTAAGAATTTCCTGTAGTGTCGATTCAGTATAATATCTTAATAAAATCTATGTTCAAAATAGCATTGGGGGCATTGTTGAAGGAATGCGTATTCTTAGAAAGCCGAGGATGCTTACTCTCACCGTGTACTTCATATTGCTCCTTTGAAGATTGGTTCCCATGTCGTCGGATTGTTTGCCTTTGTCTCCTCCTTTGTTTCGTATGCCCATTTCCTCATTCAATAGTGCTATTCAATAACCTAGCTACTAAATGTATATATGAAATATTTCCATTGCAGAGGAATCCCCATGTTGAGCGCCCGGCCGTTAGGCAAACGGATTTATAAACTATAATTCTGGTTGCCTACTATGACGTCACGCTTTAGTTTTGAAAGTACGGATAATTTACCAACGTTCAGATACTTTTGACGTTATAACATGCAAAAGCTCATTATTAATGCTAAACGGGGTGTCCGATATTTAGTACAAATGGAAATATAAGTAATCCCATGTCGTCGGCGAAGCGATTCTCGGAAAATTTGCACTTGTCCAACCAGAATTATACTACCATGAACACCCAAAGTAAGACAGTCATTTCTTAATTGTTTCAAAATAGGAAACTTTAACGATTTACGAAAAGGATCGCATGATTACATTATGACGATAGACTTCCGAGAAAGTAACTTTCATTATTTATGCGTTCGCTTTTTACGTAAAATACAGCGGGGAAAACGTGTGGCAAACACGTTCATAAAGGATGGTTAATAAAAAAAATTATACTAGTATGTATTTCTATCAAAAGAATAATAATGAATGAATTAATAAGGATATACTGCCTAAAAAGCAGAATTACCCTTCAGTTTAGAACTTGTTTGAATGAAAAAAACTAAGGATTAGAAAACGTGTTTCAAATGCATCCATGAAAATTCATTGATGTTTGAAAAAGATATGGATTCAGGTCCCGTACATAATTGGTCAGTTTCTAGAAATTTTACATCAAAGATATCGATCTTAAATTCGACCCTATTAAGATGTACTTCAACCATGTGAAATTATCCATAGCTAAAAGTAAATAAGTTAATGGCGGTCGAAAAGTAGTTACATGTATTCATGCTTTGAAGTGGATCGTATCTATTCCCATGGATAATTCAGTGTTGTTAACACTTGATATTTATCATGCTCATCATTCATGTGATATATATGAAAATGTGACATACTCATGATTTATAATTAAATGAGTTTTTGAAAATAAATTGATCTAGTTCATATACTTGTATTCTAGACTTCATTTAGAGTCATAGACTTGTATTCTAATGCAACAAAAGAACAAAATATCTCATAATATTACGAAACATGTTTTGAATCCAGCAATAAAGATGCCAACAAAATATGAAGACTTAGTTAAAGATTAAAAATAGCAACCCAAGGAATGCTTTTAAAAAGTGGATCAAGCATGTAGGGCAAGGTCACTTGGTTCAAAATCATTTGTTCCAATAGGAAAATTAACAAATGACACATTGGACCTCTTCCTTACCAATAAAAAGATATGGTCAATTTTAAATTTTCAGAAAAGAAGGTCAATAATCAAGATCAAGGTCACCAGGTAAAGTATTTGGTATTGAAAGAAAGGATTCATCATAAGAAATACACATATGAAATATTAAAGCGCTATCACTTACCAATCAAAAGATATAGCCAATCTTAATTTTTGTGAAAATTAGGTCAAATATCTATGTCAAGGTCACTAGGTAAACAAATATGGTATATTTAGAAAGGTCTTGTGATAAGGAATACACATGTGAAATATCACAGCCCTATCACTTACCAATCAAAAGTTATGGGGTGTAACACCAAAAGTGTGATCGATTAACTTTTTGTGAAAAGTAGGACAGTATCTAGGTCAAGGTCACTGGGTCAAAAATTAAGGTATGTGTAGAAAGGTCTTGTCACGAGTAATACACATGAGAAATATCAAATCCAAACACTTATCAATTGAATGTTATGGGGTGTGACACCCAAAGTGTAACAGACATTTGAAGTGTGACAGACAGACGGACAACGGACAAAGTGATCCCTAAGTTTCGCTATGCTTCGTACATCGAAAATCGAGATATCGAAGATGTTTATTATTTCATCAAAAATTGCATTACACCTATTTTCATGCCCTCTATATAACATTGTACACTCATGCAGCTGTAACAATACTTTAATTCTTATATTTCGTTCAAAGTCACTTTAATTGATGTTTTCACACCTATTTTTAAAGTATACAGAAATAAATCATCTGCACAATAGCAATATTCTGGATCAAAGAAAAATTGAGATATTTTGTTCTTGACATACTTAGATGTTTCACATTATGAATCTTCACCGGTCGTACTTCAAGCCACAATAAATGACAGAAGCCAACATGAATGAGGGGTACTCCAATAGACATTCTTCACATTACTAGTATACTTGCATTTAGACATTCCAAGACCCGACATCTCTACTTTTGACGTTATTTCTAATTGTGACGTCATAAATCAGATACGACGTCACAGTTGAAATTCAGTCAAATCTTAGGATGTCGGGTCTTAGGATGTTTAAAATACAAGTCAACTGCGGTAATGTGAAAATCGTCTATTCGTTTTTCCAAATAATTTGTCAAAAATGAGCGGCTTGAGATGTTGCGTCGGTCTATTCAAAAGTGATAGATGTGTAAAATATAAAAAACCCATCAAATTTGATTATGCAAGGTTGTTGTCTATATTTTGATGATCATTTTGAATGATTTTCAATAGACAGATTTTAGATATTGCGTTTTATTAAGATAAGACCAAAGAGGAACCAGCTTTGCAAACTACATAAAAGAATATGGATATAAAAAAAATAACAAATGAAAATCCGACCAACTGTTCTTATATGATTCAGAACAAATAGATAACATAGATAACATCTGACTGACATTTCTAAAGGTATAACTTTGAAAGCATTAAAAGGTATTTTTCACCCATTTATAATAAAGCAAATTCTATATTTTGAATCAAAGGAGTTTTGCTGATAAGTCTAATATTTGAACCATCCAACCACTTAATCTACTTGTATCTTCCGAAATGGATGTAACCGGATGTGACAATTCTATCGAAAAGAAGTGACGGGTGTTGCATGCAAGCAGGAGATGCTGACTTTTCCTGGACATCTGGTCTCACTCCCATATTGGGAGTTCGCTTCATTTCATATGGTAGAGGTTTTTCTTTTTTTGCTTTGGGTCTTATCCTGATTTTGTTTGCCTTCCGTTTATGATTTTCTGAATTATCGATTTTGTACTGTGTATTGGGATATGGGGAAGTTCTACGGTCGATATGGGGAACTCGTCATACACTATGATGTCCCACTCTCAAGAATGGTGGATGATATTCTGTCATAGACCATTTGAACCATCCAACCAAAGATTGTACTCTATGTCTTCCGAAATGGAAGTAACTGGATGTGACATTTCTACCGATTTGAAGCGGCGGGTGTTGCATGCAAGCAGGAGATGCTTACTCTTCCTGGGCACCTGGTCTCACTTCCATATCGGGAGTTCGCTTCTTTTCATGTGGTGGAGGTTTTTGTTTGTTTGCTTTGGTTCCTGTTTTATCCTGATTTTGTATGCCTTCGGTTTCTGATTTTCTGAGTTGTCGATTTTGTGCTGTGTGGTCATTATCCATATTTGTCATTATCCATATTTGTCATTTATGTTGTATATTGGGATATGGTCATTATCCATATTTGTCATGCTAAAACAATTCTAAAACATTAAAGGTAATTTACCACTGATACATGTATATTTATCAAATATAGCTGGACAGATGATGACACTGCACACCATATGCAGTCAAACCAATTAGATTTCATCCAGGAGGTTCTGGGATTTTCAGACAGTTCTATTACCAAGGAACCTCCTTCTTGGCCTGATATCAACGACACATCACAGAGGGGAAGAAGTGATCTTGGAAAGGTAAAGAGTTTCGTGAACTCGTGCTAATCACAGTAATTTTGTAACAAAGAGCTGGATGAAACATTTGACAGCCCAAAGCACTGTAAAAAAAATCACAAAAACAAAATTAGATAACACAAGTCTTTGTGAAAAAAGTTATAATCATCAAATATAGATGTAGAGTAAACGTTTACTGCTTACTTACCAACTTCTGATCCTAAGTAATTAAAGCGTTGCTTTAAAACGGAGAAAACCAATGTTCACTTACACCTAAGAAATGCTTCTGAAACTGTATCGGAATCTTTGTCACTATAAAATCAAGGTGCATTAAGAAGGGATTTCAAGTCATACCAATGTGACATACGATCGGAATGCCCGAGGTTAAAGCTTATAAACTGAGGTCAAAACTATTATCAATGTCGCGAAATATAACAATAAGTACCAAAAGGAAAGGAAAGTCTCGCCTAAAAGTATGCTCATTCCCCATATAAAAGTACATTGATGTGCTAATGTAAGTATGTGTAGGATGATTTCCGACTATAGCTTCATTCCTTAAAAATAGTGGCTCCGAATTACAGAAATGCCAAATGTTTTGGTGTTTCTGCAACTACTCTACACGTTAGTCAGCAACTTACCATAACAAAAATACTAATATAAAAAGTTGTTGACGTTTCTGTTATCTGGCAAGCGGAATGAGTCGGGAAAATCTTAATGATTTTACTTCTGTAATAATATGTTGTTATTCTTTCTAATGGCATACAGATGAATGTAAATTTTCTCTGTTCAATGTCTTCATAATTTTTTTTCAAAATTTTTGATTGGAAATCTATTGACAAAACTTTGTCACTTTATTACTCAATTAAGACTCCCACTTCTAAGATGTTGGCAAGGGGAAATAACAGTTTATCAATATTATTATATATTTATCGGAATAAATTGACACTTACCTAAATTTTCAAATTTCTTCAACTCATAAGACAAATTTAAACTTTTAAAATTACAAAATCGCTATGTCCAAGTTAAGAATAAAAAAGTGAGATCTTGAGACAAGGATACCACCGAATAGAAGTGTTTTAATGTAATAATCAAGAAATGAACCTGATGTTTCAAGTAGGGACAAATATCATAAACAGAAAGGTAGCTTTGTAGACATTTAGTATATGTTTGATGAAATTCAAATACTCAGCTTTCTCCCAGCATACACTTTCCCTGTTTTTTTTTTTTCAGAGTTCGTGGGCACATTTTCATTACCTTTAGAAATATAATTTCACCTGACATTAAGCGGAATATTTGCACCCAGGAGATTAAAAATGCTGAGAAGTTCATTAAAATTTCTATAGATAAAGTATTTCTCGATTTTTGTATTTTTGTAAAGAACTTCATGGAACAAGATGAAAGAATCATGATGGGATCACTTGAGCATCTCATGGAAACTTCAAAGCTGTCAAAATCATTACCGGATATTGAAAACCATACAATGTAAAGACCGTCGAACTCCACATATGACGGAGGCACAAAAAAGAGCAGCATCTCACAATGATGGTGAGGTTCAATAAAGAATTGGAAATTGTTACAAAGAGAAAACAAACTTTTTTTTTCTTATTAACTCATTTTATACCTTAATGACAACTATAGTTGCGTGCAGAAATCGGATTATCTCTAACAAGATCGTTAAAGACACAAGTGTAGACATCTAAATGTGAAAGCAAAAAGGAAAGTGAAAAATGTGAAACAATTCAAGCATACTGACCGCACCGTCTTGATATACATGTACACATTCTCTTTCACTAAAACTTAGAAATACTTCTAAAACTCATTGCAAGCTATGCCCGTTACTTGCATTGTTTTTACTTAGATGTTTAAGATTTAGCTGGTCATGTATTTACTATTTCGATTTTCTTTATTTCGGCCTGAGGCTAGAATAATATGAATTTTAAGATATGGTCATTATCCATATTTGCCATGATTAATCATAAGAGACAATTCTTTATTTTAATCTTATAAATGTTCGTCGACTTTTGAGATTTTCTATGCGGTCATGTCACGTGTTGTGAACATTTTAACTTAATTTTATACAAATATATCAGTTTCCGTTGAATGACGGTATCTCGCAATGATTTTGAAGCTGTTCAATAGTAACAAAAATTTTTTTTTTCCATTTTACTTTAAGCTGACACCAAAAGTTTTATTCACAAATGTATCTTATTCTTATTTTAGTGTATCGTCTGAAATAAACAATTCGTATTTCGAATCCAATTTTTAAAGTTTTGAAAATGTGTTGCTTATGGTAAGCATATATATTAGTAACACATTTTAATTCGTATTTGATTGTATTTCATATTTTAAAAGCCGAAAGAAGAAGAAGAATATTTCTGAACAGCAAGATAGATGAACTTGGAAAATGCCTTCCTAAGTCGTAAGTGTATGCAATACTATGTATATAATCAAAAGAAGCAATTGTAAAATACTATGGTTTAGACTATCATTAAGTCTTTTCTTTTTCCCTAGCCCCATGAACAAATGAGTTAAAGAAGTAACCCTCCCATTGAGTCAGACAAATCTTCCGGCCAATAACGTCATTTTTAAATTGTTTGAATTGAAACATTACAAGAAGACTTGTTTTCCATTTCAGAATTTATAACTGAATGACGTCATTTATATGAGCTAATGGAAGGGGCAATTCATTACGGTATCAAACGTAAAGAAAAAAAAAAGACGCGATAGATTCCTACAGTCAAATTTGAAGCATTGTTATCCTAAAATTTACGCTGGTTTCTACCAAATTTGATAACGTAACGTAAATTTTACATTGAATACCTGTACGATAGGAATCAAAAGAGGAAATTTACTTACTTAACAAAATGTTTTTTGAATCCATTATTTCATTCTTTTAAAAGCTCGTTTGAACCAAAGGCTTTTATTAGCTATTGTCATGTCCTACCGTTTTGCTTCTGCCGTCTGTCTGTCATCTCCTGCCTTTTTAAGTGTTGTTAATCTAATGTCTAATGCCGTGGAAATATTCTCACAGAAAAATAAAACATTATATATTTGGGACGATTCAATATCTTATCTCAATTGAATTTATTAATAAAAGGCAATAATGATAGCAAAACCAGGATTCAAAGTCGATACATCCCGACTATGCACAATGCGTACATACATGTACAATTATGATTGCGGAGAAGATGCCTGAAATTCGCTACATATTTTTACATATGCTTCCATTCAAAATTACCAAGTGTGAGAGGTGACAGCAAAGTATCACTGAGGTCTGTCTTTACACAGATTCAATATCACATTTCCAGTTTTCTCATGAGATGTGACCCGATTGGCGTCATATCTTTATATTTCTTTATTTTGGATACAAAAGGACTTTTGCTATTTACATGTATTTGGATCAAAATACGACTTTTGCTATTTATTTAGATTCTAAATGATTTTTGCTATTTATGGTCCTGTAGCATCATATCCCACCCATTCTGCTACGTCTTTCGGTACATTTTTGGACTTAATAATTTTCACAAATTTTGGTCATAATTCATTGTTTAGACTGAGGATCATTGACGAGGGTTAAGTAAGGAAACGTGCATGTCTGGTCCATGCTGCAAATTTATCTGGTTTTAAATGATGCTATCTAATTTGAAGACGTTTAACATTTGGATACAAAAAGACTTTTGCTATTGGATCCAAATGAGCATTTCCTATTTATTTGCACCTGGTCGCACTTCGAAATTTTGTTCATTCCGGGATTTGCAACTGTTCAAATGGAAATTATAATGACTTTGCCTTACCTTCTCGACTTTAAGATTTAATAACTTTTATTAATATTTAACTAATATTTTAGATACAAAAAGGACATTTGTTGATTATGTCGGATACAAAAGGACTTTTGTCATTTACTTTTATTCAGGACAATAAGTAAAATAATTCTATATATGAAAGTAATTTTTATTTTATCCTTTGAGAGTGACATTATGGTTAGAATGAAAATAAATCCTTAGGGAAAACACTATCATTTCTAGATAGAATCAATGTTTTAAAAGGATAAAAGCTAATTTTCATGTTTCATTTCAGCGAGACGAAACGTAGTAGGGGATGCATTGTCAAGGATGCAGTTGAATATATCGAGCAAATGAAGGGCAATCATGATGCCATCACAAGAATGGAAATAGAAATACAAAATCTTGAAAATCGAAACAGGGATCTCCTTAGGATCATAAAGGTATTAAAAAAGCAAATGTATTTTCCAATTTCTAAAATGATTATTTCTCCTGTCGTTTTTCTCATGTTTATTTTTGTCATTCATTAATGTTTATCGATACATTGACAGTTAAATGCGTGTTTTTCATTCTATTGTACGTACGCCCTCCTTTGATATCCATTTACATATGCATCTGTGTTGCTTGGGCCCCTGCGTTTTGCGGTCTTGTTTGTGTGTGGTCATCTGACAGTGAGGAGGTTGTTTTACACCACAATTATACGTTCTTCGAGACCTCTGGGTAATCGGAAAAGTGGAAGGATTGTGCGCACGTAATCCAGGATAATCACATCTTCTACTATTTCCGTGGCAGATGGCCGTCCTAAGTCGGCACCGGTTGCCCATTGGTCTCGTTGGTTTATGTGTAGTCCTTTGTGTTTGATGTTTCTGTGTTGTGCGTTGACGTTCCTTGTCCCCTATGCGTCTCTTTCTGTGCTTGTCTGCTCTGTGTTTTTGCATTGGGTGTTTTGGGGTTTTGCTGTGGGTGCTGCAACCTGATGTTGTTGGATATCCCCTCCTTTGTTCAACAGCGTCTTCAATATCGAAATGACAATTTTCAACACGTTTTATTGATAAATCTTCAATATCGATACATGCTATTTGTCAGTATTATTTAATAAAGACATTTTGAAATATACTTCACAAATGAATTAATACTTCGTTCATCTGGAGGTTTGACCACTACAAAATCTTCGTAGTTCTGTGAGATTTCTAAATAGCATTTTTAAGATGGATAGTATCCCTAAGTATAATGCATTAAGGATAGCATTTTATGTAAATAGCACAGAATTCATCAAATTTCGGTATAAATATAATAAAAAGAAGATCTGATTGATTATTTAATTATTAGGAAATGGAAGAGACCTTGGCGAAACATGACCAAATGAGATTAACTTACGGATCTCCACAACCACGACCTAGAATGGTTGTGTTATCTTCAATTGGAAATCGACAAAGGCAGTCACCACTATCCCAAGGCAATTTGGATTCAATAATATTGTCACAGCAAGCATCATCATTTAGTCATCCCACGAGCGTTGAATCTAAAGCATCGTCTATCAGTGAGTATCATAGCCAGCAGCAAATTCCGACAAATCAGTGTGGCAATGTAGATACTGGAATGGCACAACTCCTTGAATACACAAATAGTTTGCCCCTCAACAGAACAAATCTAAGGTCATCCCAGTCAATGGCTTTCCAGGCACCTTGGTCAAATCAAAGCAGGGAAAATCTAGTGGATATCTGTGCTAACTACGACATGAAAGATGAAATACAGAGAGATAATGCCATGTCAGCATACTTTGGTGACTTGGAAGTTGATAAGAAAGAGTTTGACCAATATCTATAATCATGATAATGACATACAGAAAACAAACGTGTTCTTAATTTTTCGCAACCGATCCAATGGGAATTCTAATGATATTGCCTTGCCTTCTCGACTTTGAGACTGAATAACTGATCGGTACTTCTGATGTTGATTCTTTGATATTTGTGAACATTTAAAAAAAAATATTTCTGAAAACTTTCCAGGAAGAAAAAATACAATGTCTTAATTAAATAGCGATGCACAAAAAGAGAACGCATTAGGAACCAATGGAGAATTCTAACGGAACTAACATTGCAAAAGCCCTAATAATTTACTCTATGTTTGAATGGATTATATCTCCAAAACACATTGTATGTGGCAATGCAACAAATCTTAATGCTTTTGAAATATTTCGAAAGTGTCAAGAGTTAAATTTCTTTAATTAAAGATGCTAATAAGTTATTACATATTAATAATAAGGTTTTCATTGCAACAAGTACTGAAAGATATAAGATATAAAAAAGGACTGTCTATAAGAGGTTTTATTTTTTGCTTAATGGTAAAACGGCATATTTTTACGTTTATCATATTGTTCGTCTAGGAATACCGCGAAATTATTTTATTGCCTCCTGCATTTACAACTTTAATCGATTTTACTGTAACATATAGATCAGTTCTACCTAAATTTACGGTTCCTCTGAAATTGATGGATATTTAATTTTCATATCTGCACAAATACAAAAACATATTTTTATTCATTTTACGTACTATTGAAACAGCTTCGCTTAAGCCTTTTGTGAGCACCTCTTTATTAAGTGTTCGTTTTATTTTTCATTATTTGTAAATTACAGAAGCACAGTTTTATTTATGTTGATAGTATCAAGTCATATGTTATACCTTTGTATTTTCTCCTTTTTTCTCTATGTACATGTACTTTATTTTATTTATTTATTATTTATTTTTTTTATTTTAGATGAATGAATGAATGTTTCCTTATTTGCAAAGCATGTATGACATTTTCATTATTGTTAATTGTTGGCATTCGTATATATTTACCATTAAAACATTTTTCACTTATGCCGCTCGGTTTTTGTTTTGCCTTTTTGACTTTTTTCTTTTACGTACGTATTTCGTGTATTTTATTGTTATTCACTTTTCATTTTAGATGAATGAATGTTTTCCGTATTCTAAAACTTTTCCCTTGTTCCTACAGTCGTTACATTTACGAAGCTCAACAGAATTTGAGTAAAAAATACTGAGGTCGGAGAGGAAAATTCATTCATCTATGCAAATTATAGAAAAATGGAAGCTATATTTACGGAAATGGCTCAAATATTGGTTAGTCATTCCCTTTCGTTGTATGTCTCTATTCATATTGTCACAAAGTATACACGAAATTGTATAATTAACTCAAACTTAAAAGTAGAATTTGGAACAGGAAAATATTTAATGATCAATTTAGGATCTGAAATGACTACTTAACAATTTGTAAATCATACAATAGTCTAACCTTTATTCAAGTATAATAAGTGGCTAGATTAATTCGATCAAAATAAAATCTATATTTAGTTGTTTTAATCGTGCAAGCACAGAAGAACATTTTCCTCCTATCTTTGCGCACAATATTTTCGTTATAATTACATCATGTATAATCCTGTCGTTAATCAAATAATTCGAAGCAAACGTACGTCAGATCATTTTAAGATACTGCTCTCTAAGTAATCAGAATAAAGAACTATAACTATGATAAAACTTAATGGACATTTTAACTTGCGAAGTAAGCGATGTATTCTTCAAATAAAGAGACGATAAGTGACAACCCAACCAATTTCCATCAATACATATCCAGAAGCGAACAAAGAGGTAAAGATTCTTACATTATAATATGATATGATATGATAGATAACTATTTAACTATCTTGTGAGAAATAATACGGAAGTGCCCCAACTCTATACCTTCTTGAAGAAAATTTCAGACCAACTTATTATCACCAGACAATATTAGATCCGCATCAGGTGCCCGAGAGGAATAAGCATCCACTGTTTGGCTAGCTGCACTCGCCGTCGATGTTCACGCACGAAACTGAAAACACTATCCACAAAACATGCACTTGCTGAGTTAATGTCTATATAGAAAGTGATGTGGCGACTATGTCAGGGAAACTATTCAAAACACTTACGGTCAAACCCCTCGCGTAGAACTTTTTACGAGCTCCACTCGGCAAAGGGCATAAGTGTGACACAAATGAGTAATAGAAGATCCTGACGATAAATCTCAACGACACTCACAATAGAGCACAAAATTGAGCATCGACGGACCGCTAGCAAGCTAAAGGTGGGGCCAGGTGCCTGGAAGGAGTAAGCATCCTCTGTTTGGCTAGCCGCACCCGCCGTCGATGTTCACGAAACTAAAAACAATATCCACATATATGCACTTGCTGCGTACATTGTAATATATAAAATTTCAATGGCCTATTTATTGCAACGTCCTCATAAATATTTAGTTTTACGTTTCAAAGAATTTTCTGAAAGGCACCCATCCGCCAGGAATTAAAACACCCAAACACAAGATTAATAAGAAGGAATTTTGAAAGGAAGACTGAAAACATGAAAAATATCTTTCTGAATTTAAGTGGATAATTCTGGCTTTACTTTTAGAAAAAAAACTACTTTTCTCCTGGTATTAAGGATAGTACAGACATTTTATTGTACTCAAGTGCATTTTCTGATACATTTTTATCTGCAAAATATATGTTTGTATGTGTGGGTTTTTTTCTGACGAATTGTACTTAAAGGTACCCGCCTGCGGACGTAAAACAAATTAAGAAAACAATATTTACTATGGCCTCAGAGCAGAACACAGACGGAGACAACGAGACCAACCACATCATTTCATTGAAGGACAACCCTTTGTGTACATTGTTAATAAAATTATCAATAATGTTAAAGCAAAATTCGTAAGAAGCGATGCGTTGATAAGGTGCTATACTGTTTTAAGATGGATCCAATAAATACAAATAGAGAAATACATGTTGTCGTACATACGTGTACAGATGCATGTTATTACTTATTTGTTAAAAGGATGGCATTTGTGCTCCTTCCCAGATTTGATATAGAGTTATTCTTCTTTTCCTACAAACCAACTATTGATATATAAGTGTTAATTCCTTGAGAGATTTTGCATAGTGATGTATGATTATGGGAATTATTTGAGTGAAAAAAGAAGTGTTCCGACACTTTACCTTCTTGAAGAAAATTTCAAACCAAATTAAATGCACCAGAGACATGTTTCGGATAGTTAATTCTATATAATGCCGAAGTTATTTCATACACTGCCAAATGTATTTCAGTAGCGCCTTTTGGTTTTATTTCGAGAATTTAAATTTGTGCATTTACTTTGCAAAGAGTTCGCGGCTCCAAATTTTGATGTGGGATCGACTCAGTAGTACAGTTAAATGCCATTTATTTTTTTCGTGTGTCTCTTTTCCGTCTCCTGCTGTACTCGTCTTTTGTGTTTTTGCATCGGGTGTTTTGGTGTTCTGCTGTTGATGCTGTAACGGGGTCTTGTTTGAGATCTCCTCCCTTCTTCTTATGACCAAAATAGCATTGGAATGATAGTGTTAAGATGTTAACCTCCTTAACCTCGATGATACTTTTGGATGAAATGACAAGTTTACGAAAAAGCAAAATTATGACAGATTATGACACTTCAAACGCCCAGACACAGCGAAAGTTTTACTGCTCCACACTGCAAAAGGAAATGAGTGTTTATAATACTTATTCGGAAGTGTTTCAACTCTTAACCATCTATTAAAGAAGGTATCAAAGTAAATAATAAGTATAAATTAATGCAGTTTCATGAACATAGCACAAAGAACATGTTTACTCTCAATAGATTAAAAGCCTCTCGATCTCCATTTATTTTTATCTATCAAATGCATGCTGAACATTGGACCAACCAAAGAACGCCTGTAGTACTTTAACAACAACTAGTTTAGTTGAACTAGCAAATTTCTCATGGTGTTTAGAGACGAAGTCGACCATTTCTTCAAGCTTAAATGGAATGAAAGATAAACTTTCATAAGCGAATTTATCTTTCGGACCGCTGGAAAACATATCTCTGATGCTATTTGCACTGAGGCGATTTTGTCCTTTGATCCGCTCATCTTTCAAATCTACGAATCCACATAGGCCCCATTCATGAGTGTCCATTTTAAGATAGACGGTTGTTAAGCAGATACTTTTTATGTCGTCCCCGGAGAGATCTATGCCAAGTTCTTCTCGCAATCCCCTTGCTGCAGCGTGAACCAAGTCAACATGTGATTTGGTATGTTTGTAATCCTGGTCTACGTCGCATGCCTTTTCATCGGTTGTTGTAAGATCGAAAATATCTGGATAAGTGACGCTTTCTACTGCCCCACATGTTATTGCACCGGGAGCAGGTATACCTGGTTTGGATGCTCGGTGGGAGAAGATGAAGTTTTGAACCTTATCCGGACCTTCGTCTGTGAGGACTGCAACATGAACTCCGAAGGAATTACTGAAGAATGGATGAACATTTCCTTTGATAGGGATTTCTCTCACTTTCTCTTCATGGCTCAAGGACATCCAAATTTTGCGCATAGACCTGTGATGAACGTAATCAGTTTGTTTGAAGTACAATTTGATCTCTTGGTTGCCTTTTAATCTAGACAATGTTATCTTCTTTAAAGCAACTGAGATGTTATTGTCGATTTTCTTTTCTAAAGCTTGTTGCTTGAACTCTTGAAAATACGTTATATACTCCGTTTCCCTTTCCCACTGTTCTGGAAAATTATCGTTGGTCGATGATTCTGTAACAATTGGACATAGGAGATCCTCGTGTCTATATCCAGAGGGTAAAATGTTAGAATTGTAATACCCTGACTGCGATGCATCATTTGAGGTACAGGAATCTGCTACATATATTTCAGTCTTCATGAATCCACACGAAAACAGATCACTCTCTATCAACAATTCTTTAAACGGGTTCTCGTTAGAGAAGTACAAATCATAGATTTCGTTTGCTGCACGACGGATATTTGCTTCTGAAAGACATACACTTAAAACGTGCCGAAAATTGTCATCAGTTAGATTCTCTACTTTCTTTGAAATAGATTCATCGATATCGTCACAAGATGACAGATTGTCTGAGCCAATATCCGCAAATGGCTTCATGCCTGAATAAGTAAAAAGAAGGATTAATCCTAAACAATAAACATCTCCCTTTTTACTGTCTTCCAGACTTCTGCTCTTTGTCATTGTTTTAAATTCAGGAGGACCCCATCGAATATTAACCAGACTCCCAGAGCTTTCTGAAAGCAATGATCCGTATTTAAAAGGGTTAAAACTGTAATTCATATCTTCATATGCCAGTCCGAAGTCGGCAATTTTCACCAATAGTTTCATTGGACTCGAATGAACAAGAACATTGTCAGGTTTCAAATCCCTATGAGCAATGCCTAATGAATGTAAGTAGCTTAGAGCTCCAGACAGTTGTTTGCCTACATCCCACGTTCTCTTCAATGAGAGACCATGCCTTTCATGACTTTCCTTTTCAATAACATACTGAAGCAGATTTTTCTCTAAGTACTCCATTATGAAAAACAATTTGGGAAATTCAGCACTGTTGTCCTCGTCAGATCTGTCCGTACTAGAGCTTACACCTAAATCCCACAGTTCGTCCTCTCTCTTCAACATATCCATATCTATTGAACTTGCACAAGAGATTATTTCTCTCTCTTCTTCAATGTTTTTGATATAGCCTATACCTCTATAAGCTATGACATTTTCATGATTTATACACCGTAGAAGGTTAGATTCTCTTAAATGAATCTTTGCTTCCCTTTTAAACAATTTTACAGCAACGTACGATCCCCTGAATACGGTTTTAAACACCTGTCCAAAGTGGCCTTCTCCTAACTTTTTCCATGGTATTTGTAAGTCTCTTGTTTTCACCTCTGCCAATGTTGTTTTCAAAAGATCTACAATCCTTTTCCTTATTTTGTTTATAATTCTAAGGGAATCTTCAATCTCACTTACGTAAGGAAATTTTTGTCTAGCTTCTTCCAGTTTCAATCTGAGCTCGTCTAATTCTAGAGGTAGTTGCGTTTGCCAATCAGTATCAATATAAAAATTTGGCCTGGAATGAAAATATTGCATATACTAGTAGATCATTAATTTGCTATTTGAGACCGGGGTTTAAATTCGACATCTTTCATAATTAACATGAATTTCTCAATATTTCGTTTGTATTTGAAAAGTTACTTTTTTTTCTCATTACAGATGTTCTTTTTCGAAAAGCTTTTTAAAATATTACGTTAGAAAAAGGGCTACAAAATGGTAAGATGCATAGAAATACTACGAAAAAATACTCTTACGTTGCTTGTGTTCCTTCCATTCTTGTGCATTGGTATAACGTTCACGGCGTAAACATCCTACAAGTTAAATATAATGTTACAGACCAAAGATCAATATATCTATTTAAATATCGACGCAGACAAACTAATTACATGCATTGGGTTATTATTTGAATGAATGATTTCATTTCAAAAGACTTGAGTGTCTGCATTTCCATATAACAGTATGCCATTGGGAAACCCCACTAAACTTTTAGAATAATGTATATTCAATGGAATCAATTATGATAGCGCTAAGATTATAGAACAAGAGAGAAGAGGACTGAATATTTTGTCTCATACTTAGAAGTGTTATATTCTATTAAATGGCGTTATATGTCAATGAAACCAGCACATCACCATCTACTAAATACTATAGAAAAAAAGTAATTCAGTTGAAACCTACTTTAATTGACAAAACTGAATTTTAAAGTCTTATATCTCCGGTGCCAGATGATCATCCTGAAACATGAAACGAAAACCCCAATAATATCTAAGATGTCCGTTTCTTCATCACGTGATTTTTATAAGGTCCTTGTTCTTCGTTGGATCTGGCATGATTTATATGTGCATTCAAGCCACAAACTAAAATCAATAACATACACCACAGTGACTGTCATAATTATATACTAGATCAATGTTATTGTCTATCGTTAGATCAATGTAAGCTTGAATGCTTTTGTATGCTGTAATCATTAAGACTCTTTATTAAAGTTTTAAGCATTACCTATCTGTGCGTTATTATTTTGTATACAATTTTAGGTTTGAGTACATAGAATTAAGTTCCTAAATTATAATTACATTCGGAATATTTCAATTTATTAGAGTATAACTAACGATTCTGGTACATACCATATAAGCCTTTCAGCTATCGCTAGTTGTCGTCTTAAAATAACGACAGCTCGCGCACAAATTATAATAAACATTATAAAATTGTCAATATCTAAATATATGTTCTATAGTACCAAATTTATTGTACTAGACACGTGTTAGAACCTTTCGCACTCCTTTATTATAATACACAACATTAACTATGAATTTGGAGTATAATAAGCAATCACTTGATTTTTGGAAGACTTTTTCCAATCAGAATTATTTAGAACAGGGAGTTATTTTGGGCAAGACAATTATTATTCAATGTTTCTTCTTGAAAAAAGTTCTTGGCCCTTACTCATATAAATCAAAAGGTTCCTTCCTGATATGTGGATGGGAGATTACTCTGTAAAGTTCAAGCACGATTTTGTCAAAACAAATTATTAGCATAATTAAGGAATTAGGTTTATACTTAGTATAAAGTAGTCCTATCATTGTAAAAATAAGTGTCGCTATGCTTCGCAGGCGACACAAAAATGTTCATTTCAGATACTGTCGATAGATGTTGCAATGTTGCAGAACCAAATTCACCGGAATTTCAATATCAATATATTGAAACAAAAACAAGTGGATGTTTTACCTCTACTATAAAGAATGCATGTCTGTGATTTCTATTTCATTAAATGGATATCCTTTACTTTCCTGTAGAACGTTTAACTATTTAAAACAAGCAGGAATATTTGTTCAAGATGAAAATGCAGTCATGAAAAAAAGTACTTACAATATAGACCATTCAAACATCTAGTATGATCAATTTGTTTTTGGAAAGTATAGTATAGTTATTATATAACATCGGTTTTGTTGTAAACTATTAAGCGTAATGTATTAATTTAGTTCGATCATTATCTTATAGCGATGTGTTCTATATCACACCGGATGAGGGGCATCTTATAACACGGAAGAGAAATTACACAATGCGACATCATAGTCATTTCCTTATCGAACAAGAAAAATAAATGCTTTATAGGGTATAGGGAACACAATTATTTTCGATTTGAATAAAAATAGTTCGGCTATATGCAAGTTCAATTTTTGAAACGGCAAATACGCCAAAAATGGGGAGTGTTAGATTATTCGGATTAAGGGGAACGAAAACTCTTTTTTTTTTTCTCAGCCAGAAAGAGCATTGAACAATAGATTGACTAGAAAAGTCTCTGAAAGGTTTATACTCAAAACAGTGAGTCTTTGCCCAAAACACAAGAAATTCCAGAGGGGGGTGGAGGGACCTGGACCGTTTCAAACAAAATGTTCGGTAATTTCTATACAATTTATGCTTACTGTCAATATGCACTTATGATCACACTTCCCTTCTTCGCAACGTTGATTAATAAAATCTATCACCGGGTGTGATCATTAACGAGGAAATCCAACCCGAGTGTCCGGGACAAAAGCAAATCATAGACACGAGAGTTGGACTTCCTTGTCAATGATCGCAACCGGCGATTGATTATTTTTCTCCCTATGTCTGAAAAACATGAAAAAAAATTATCATTTTTCTACACTTTTTACCATCTTATTATCAAGACTGAAGCGACACAGCGCGTCAGTCTTTCATCACGTCATAGTCAACGTCGCACGTGTAGCTTATCATCCACCCCCTGTGCATGATCGATTTCTCATTTTGCACTTTTTATGGGGATAACTCTATGAATATGGGAAAAATTATCGTCTCTCATATCATTTTGTTACTTTCTGAAAATCACTTTGGCAGATTTTATTTAATTATGGTATTGAATAGACCTTACACAAAATATGGACCCGAGCACTCTTTGCAAAGTCAACGCACAAATTTAAATTCAGAAAATGAAAATAGACGGTGCTGCTGAAATAATTTGGCTGTTTCTGAAGAATTACCACTGGTGAGGATTTAATACCGTATAACCAGAAATTTTCGCGAGTATCAAATTTCGCGATTTAATGGTGAAACATGGTGTTTTTATTTTCGAGAGTACAATTTTCGCGATTCCTAAATTAGAAACAAATATGTACATATGATGTTACTATTTTGTACCTTTTGTTATTGAAGCTTTAGTTATTTTTTTCATGAGAACACATTCATTTCACTGCTCTTTACGTCTAATCAGGAAAAATGAACAATGGCCCACGTACAATACGAAGAAATGTAACGGATATACCAATTTTTGATCAACCTTATCAAACAAATTTTTTACGCGAGAATAATTTTTCGCGATTCCAAATCACTCGCGAATATAGCGAAAATTTGTATCTCGCGAAAAATTCTGGTTATACGGTATTCAAAGCACGTGTCTGGTGCATTAAAATTGGTTTGAAATTTTATTAAAGAAGGTAACGAGTTGGAGCACCTCAGTTTTCTTCCCACTTACTTGTGCCAATGACTTCGTCCGAGCGACAGTGTACGCTTGATTGTAACTCGTGTCCATGGCTATTTACCTTAGTTTTTTCGTGTACACGACTTAGTGACTCGTGTGAACGAGATAATCAATCAATGGAATGAACATTAAGTTTTTGTGTGAGAAATGTGATGAATTAAATGTTGATAAATAACTTTTATGGAAAATTAAAGTTAACCTTTTAGTATAGGTTCCACAGGAATGCAGACCCCATCCTTGTTCGTTGCATCCCATATCGAACAATTGCAAAACGGAAAGGGTACCTGTACGCCGCATTAGGTTTGTCGTTTCACTTTTGGGGAATGGAGGGCCATTGTATGCTTCAAAGAATTAATTGGAATGAACAACACAAAAGATTTTTTTCGAATACTGAAGACTAAATGCTCTTGAATGAACATGTTTCGACCGATGAGTTTAAGTCAAACACAAGGCCATTCTGGAATCCAAAATTCACAGTCATTGGGCATACAATAAGAGGGTTGTTCCCTATATTGACAAGTCATACATGTACTCAAGGGACGAGATAATTTTTTATAAACGAATACACTAGCATCAAATCATTCCAACATGACGGACACCACTGTATTTATGAATACGGTCATTTGCCACACCATCCACAACTTACGTGGCAGATGACTGTTCTAAGTCGGCACCTATTGCCCATTGGTCTCGTTGGTTTATGTATGGTCTTTTGCGTTTCATGTTTCTATGATGTGTGTTGGTGTTCCTTGTCCCTTTTGTGTCTCATTCTGTGGATGTCTGCTCTGTTTTTGCGTTGGGTGTTTTGGAGTTTTGCCGTTGGTGCTGCAACCTAGTGCTGTTGAAGATCCCCTCCTTTCTTATGAATCATGATGAATCCAACGTAAGGGTGCCGCTTGATGGTGATGTCCCCCTGGTTTGACGGTGAGGTTCCTTGAGTACCGTCATACGGCATTTACATATCGGAGCTCATCCGGTACGCTAGAGCATGTACAAATGTTTTTGATTTTCATAGTAGAAATTTAGAAATTACAAAGATACATTTTGGTCAAGGTTCCGCTTTCATAAACTACATAAGACGTTTTGGAAATTTTACAAAAACATTACTGTCAGCTTCAACTGCACGTGCAACGAGTATATCACTATGGGTTTTTCATAACCTTGTTTTTTGGTGACATAATAAACAAAATTAGAAGGATAAAGGGCAGATAATATAACCGTGGAAATTGCGTCAGAATCATCAAACGCCTTTCACACCGTATATAATATCCTAATGTCACCAAACGGACACTCGGCATGGTATTTGACCAATTTATTATCTGTACCAGCGCATTCTTAAGACTTGGACTCTGACTTTGGAGACGGAACTCCATGACATGACCTGTTTAAATCTCATTATAGAAGACAGGGCGCCGATCACCTGTCCTCTATGAATGTCGGTCGATCTCTTCGGTTAATACATGCATGAGCTCGCTACAGCCGACAGAGCACGGACTGTATTTAGTACGCCCTTTCTGTTTATATCCATATACATATTCATCTGTTAATGGGGCCCTTGATGTCTTGTTAAAAGTGCCAGAGTGTATCAATAAAACTGCTTAAACTGCTTAAACTGTTTGTGTGATCGTCTTTGGCACGGTTCATTTGATATTCTGGGTTGGGGGGCCTTTGGTTTTTTCGAAAAAAAAATTTGCTCTGAATTTTTATGAAAAGATTAAATTTGCTGATGGTGTGTCAGAAAAAAATAATCTTACTCTTACAATAATCTCAATTTGAAGAATTACCTTAAGATTTCGCTTAAAATTCCTGAAAAATTTTCCACTCGCTTCGCTCGCCACAGTTTTCAATTCATGTGGAAAAATGTTATTATTCTATCGAAATATTATTTTGTTAATCATGTTAATGGCAAAGTTCATATTTTGAAATACCAATAAAATGCATGTTAATGGAGAGGTTTTTTCAATGCTTAAATATACTATCAATATAAAGAGCTTTGAGTAAAAATAAAGAATTTCTATTGATAAAACACAAAAATTCTTGGATATATTGCATGACAAATATGGATAATGACCATATCCCTGTATACATATGTGTAATGACCATATCCCTGTATACATATGTGTTTTTGCGTTGGGTGTTATGGAGTTTTTCCGTGGGTGCTGCAACCTAGTGCTGTTGAAGATCCCCTCCTTTCTTATGAATCATGATGAATCCAACGTAAGGGTGCCGCTTAGATCGATTGATCTATCATGATCGCTTGCTCCAACTCTACAAGAAAAAAGATAGTTTCCTATGGTGAGAAGTTTACTTTATATTAAAATCATACAGGGATATGGTCATTGGAACACTCCAATTTTCTTCCCACTTACTAACTTGTGTCAATGACTTCGTCCGAGCGACAGTGTACGCTTGATTGTAACTCGTGTTCATGGCTATTTACCTTAGTTTTCTCAAGAACACGACTTGTAACTTATTAGAAAAAAATCCTTGCTCCAACTCTGCAAGAAAAAAAAGTTTCCTATAGTGAAAAGTTTACTTTATACTGAAATTATTCGTTCTTCGAGACATTTAGGTAACTGGAAAAGTGGAAGGGTTTTTCGCATGTAATCCGGATAAATCGCTACTAACTAAGTCGTCCTAAGTCGGCAGCGATTGTCCATTGGTTTCGTTTATTTATGTGTTTTGTGTTTGGTGTTTTGATGTCGTGTTTGCTGTTTTTTCTCCCTTTTGTGTCTCTTGCTGTGTATGTCTTCTCTGTGTTTTCAATTGGAATGTTTGGTGTTTTGCTGTTGGTGCTGCAACCGGGTCTTGTTGTAGATCCCCTACTTTCTTTTAAATAAATATTTTGTCGTTGCTCATTTTTGATGGCATATACATTTTACTTTTGGCTTATTTATACTTCAATTAATTGTAGTTATGCCCTAAAACATAACTGCACGTCATCTCAACGAATAAGCATAATTTGTTTATTATACGTATATTAAACTGACCAAGGAAGATAACTCCTTCAGTCATATCCCTGTATAATTCGGAACGTACATGTATGTACGTGTTGGTTTCTTCAAATAGAAACACACACTGCGCATTTCGAGATGGCGTGCTCTTGCAGAGGAAAAACTAGAATATTTAACTAAAACCCTCCCCCTCCACACCCTTTCTCGTTACTTTGATAATTCACTCCACGAACTCTAATCTTCAGATGTGCTTATCTCAGTTTCTTCTATTATTTCAATGTCAAAGTTTACATTCAATTTCCATGTTTTTTGCTTGTTTCACTTTTATTCCAGCAACATTCTACCATGATTCGGGGTTACGATTGACGTAAATTCTCCATTTGGTTGGCCTTGCTGATAACTCATGTACCTAGGACCTATGCCTACATCCGCGACCCTCTTACATTGTACTTGATGATGGGATGCCCGCTCAAAGTTCCGGTTGTCAGTCCAGATTACCTGCTCGTACCACCTCGCCTTAAGCGCGTCATGGTTTTCCCATTCCCGTCCAACTGAGTTCGTTGTTTCAAAGACTGCAGCTCTGCTCATCATTATCTGTCAATTAACATTAGAAAGCCGACATTCATACTTAATAACATATAGATATCAACATATTAATCCCCTTGAATTTGAATACAATATCTTCTTAGGCATCTGATCTCACTCCTTCGCAGGGAATTAATCTCTCTTCATATGGTAGTTTTTTTATTTCTGTTCCTTTGTTGATTTTCTCTGTTCCATTGGGCTCGTTGGTATATGTGTAGTCATGTGTGTTTTCTATGTGTTTTGGCGGTCCTTGTACTTTGATATTTCTATGTAATTTTGCTTTAATTGGTCTTTTGTGTTTCATGTTTATATAGTGTAAATCGGTGTAATTTCCTTGTCCCTTTTTCGTCGCTTTTCTGTGGATGTCTGCTCTGTAGTTTTGGTGATTTTGAATTTTGCTGTGGGTGCTGCAACCGAGTGTTGTTGGAGACACCCTCTTTTCTTGCCTTAGTTATGGTTTTATGGTTTTATCCTGGTTTTGTATGCATCGATTATTTTTTGATTAGCAATTCTGTACTTCTTGATAGGGATATGGTTTTGCCCATATTTGTCATGTATCGGTTATACTACAGTGTTTAACAGCAGCGTGCGACAGCGTTTGGGTTCGCTTGCTAACATGATGGATGATCGTAGTACAGGTTAAGAGAAAGTTATGAGGTCGTCGTTGTGAGACCGCTCCCATATGGAGAAATAAGCTGTCTAACGCTGAATGCTTCGAAAAATTTTGACCCTGCACAAAATTATCAGCGTTACGCAAACACAATGAAGTCGTTGTGCAAACGCTGTGACACTTTAAATGAACGTTGTGAGTGCTGTTGAGATTATCGTCAGGATCTTCTTTAACTCATTTGTATACCAGAGAAGAAGTACCATGACATTATTGTGTCAGGGTTCCGTCGATGCTCAATTTGGTGTTCTATTGTGAGTGCCGTGAGATTGTTGTCAGGATCTTCTTTATTTCATTTGTGTAAGACTCCATTGACAAGGCAATTGCGAACCCCTGAATGGAGGCAGGACCAGGTATCCGGGAGAAGTGGGAGTCCTCTGACCTGCCGCGAATGCCAAATAGAAACGTGTCAGATCCGATATTGTCGAAATAGGTTAAGAGAAGGTCAGTTGGAAAGGTCGTACTTAAGAACGTCCTTAATCATCCTTTATAGGCAAATGTCGAAATATGCAATAAGTTCTTTGCAGCGACCAAAGAACTTCCTCAGTGACATCTTAAGCAGAACCCCTAAATAACATTGAGCAAGCAGCTTAGTGGCAAGCCTCCTTCATTAGATAAATCATAAAATTAGTCATTTGTGTTTCTGTGCAGCTGTGTCAATGAATCCGTTTATTTGTTCAATTTTTTTTTCATGTGAGATAGTTCTGTTTTGTATTTTCCCCAAATTTCATAAGCCTTGAATCGATTGTTATTTTTGGAATTTGGTTTCGGCTTTTGTGTTTGACTTTCATTCACTCTTTTTCCTCAACTTGAAGTTGAAGCAATGGAATACATTGATGATTCTTTAGTCCG
Source organism: Pinctada imbricata (assembly GCA_033119305.1). Taxonomy (NCBI): domain Eukaryota; kingdom Metazoa; phylum Mollusca; class Bivalvia; order Pterioida; family Pteriidae; genus Pinctada; species Pinctada imbricata. Next base: position 74,373,674 of record VSWD01000005.1, read on the forward strand.
GAGTTCATTACTCCGGACGATTTCTCAGGGAACCAACGTGCATAGTGCGATCTTATTCGTACGAAAAAGTGGAGACAAATTCTGTACGCCCTTATTCCCCCTTCCGCCTTTCTTGTATTTATTACATGATTCAGTTATCCGGAAAATACGTATATCTGGACGAATTCGTCGGGAACAAATTCGTCCGGACTGACGAATTATCACTGTACATCTGTTATCTGACATCGGAAGCTAGTGATGCTAAGCTTTTGGATTAAGTTTGCGATAAATTAAATTGTTCAAAATGCAATCATTGTCGCCCTAAAGGTATATGGTACAAAGCAGTGTTTCAACTCGAAATATTGTACGAGAAGAAATTACCTGAAAATGTGTCTACTCCTCCTTTCTTCTTCTAAACATTTTTAAAAGATTTAAATCAGCGCGCGATATACTTTTCTTAGATTTTAAGCAACAAAGACCATGTTGCCTTCTATAATTTCATTTCCTCCAAGGTCAAGATGATAGAAAGTGAAGATTGGCATTGACAAATGTGTGTTATAAAACTTAAGTGACCATGTTTCTCTGTAAAGATAATTTGGAAAGTCGTTTGCTTACCAAAGCATTTGCTATTATAGAGGGGGTGGCCAACAAATGCAAATTTGTCTCTTTCAGTTTATGTATTATGATTCGTGTTGTATATAGTGGTATTTCTACTTTTATTATTAGACTCTTGCGGGTATAGTGGGTATTATGTTACTAGTTTTCCCCTATTGTTTGTTAAAGTTGTTTTGTCTGATGCTCATTGATTGGTACATCCTGTGGGTGTGTTCCGCTGTGGTCAATACACAGTCGTACTGTGTACTCTCCATATCTTTCCATTCAGACAGCAAAGACAGAGTGAATTTGTGAAGCATCAAATGTTGAAAGGTAACTCAGCAAGGAGATGCTATAGTCGGTGCTTTTCGGTATATCAAAGATAATACATGTATATATGACCATATTATAGCATGTTCTATAAAGCAAAGCAATTTGACTATCTCATGTTTATTATCTGTATTATCAGAATCATCGACAATGATATTTTTTCCTCGTGGAGGATACTTGAAAGAGCGATGCAAACAAATCTTTGATGTCATAGATGTATCGTCATACACACTCTGCACAATATCTAATAAATAAAGAATTTCTGTACTCTGAATGACGAACCCACAGAAACTTATTGCAATGTCCACACTCTCAGAAAATTTCACCCAAACCTTAAGAGACATACTTAAGAATTAACAACTACCTAGCCGTGGTTTATTGTCTATTAATGTATTAAGTCGCTAATATTCATTGTGCCTGAAATGACTGAACTTCAAGAAAGAATATTTATGAGTAAAACTTGAAAGTAAAAATATGAGACGAGCCCTAAATTGATGATACCTAGGACATAATAATGTTCACTTTGTACGATCTTTTGGTCTGCTCATTATCATGTTCTACTCATATATGTATTTAGAAGAAGACCGTATCCCGCTAAATTAAGTACTAATGAAATTATGAAGCTCACAATATCTGTGAATTGAATAAGAGAACACTTCCTACGGAAATTGAAAGTTCGTGAGGATGAATTCTTCTCATCGACTCCTTCCGTTGTGAGATATGGCAGGGTAACACCGTCTTTTTCTTTAGAACTGAATGGAACGATTTGGTGTGGAGAATGTTTTGGTTTACAAAGTTTTACTTTGTGTTTTACGAGCATGATCTGAACAATGGAATGCAGAATGAAGATACCGCTACCGATCATACACAGCATGTAATGAACCACTGAAAAATAGGTCATAAAGATTCACGATATGAATAAAGATAAAATATATCTAAACATGAAAAAAATGTTTTTTGTTATCTAGAAGTTCAGATTCAATATTGAATGCTTATAAAATGTCTTATTTTCTTTACAAGAAAGCTAGTGTCACTACTTAAGAAACATTACAAATTAAAGTGTATTTTGAAAATTCGGTAAAACTTTGAATAACATTAAAATCATCTAATAGATCCCATAGTATAAGTAACAGAGCCTTTGGTACATGCATTCAAATTATACAGACAAATGTCAGTTTTCATGCTCTTGTTTTCCGTGACGTCGCCAAGACTTTCTTAGGGTATGACGGGTTTAATGTTAAACGTCAGTTAAAATTAACATCAAAATCGTCCGACTTAAAATAAGTTTTGTCTGTATAACTTGATTACGTGCATCCACATCATTTGTATAACTTATACGTAAAGTTACGACTAAGCAAGATATATCACATCATATCAACTTTCGAGATAACTTGGGCAAATTAGACTGTAATTTATAAATTTCTTACCGATAACTGAATTTCCATTTGAGTTTTCAGGAACAATATCGCCGATTTGAATCAAGAAGACTACAAACGACAGAAATAAGGCCAATCCACAGGATAACTTCTCACCAGAGTCATTCGGAATGAAGAATGCACCAAGAGTCAAAATGGATAAAATAGCGGATGGAGCTATCATGGTACATGCATAATAGAGAGATTTCCGTTGTAGGTAGAAAGTGATATAAGCAATATCCCCCATATAGCTGTATGAAAATACATCTATCTCAAACTTTTTTACATCCCAAATTGGGTGACCTTCCTCAACTCCATAGCTGAAGTATGTGACACCATTTTCGGCAAATTTTAATGTTACTTCTGAATTAATGTATGAGCCACTTTGCATAAGTATTGCACATGTTTGGTCGTCAAAAGGAAATTGTCTGGCATCTGTTGTGCAAACGATATCGATGATACCGAGATGTGAGGCCTTTGCGGTGCCATCGTTATGGATGCGAATCTGGTCATTTGAAAACCCATCTTTCAAAAATGCAATGTGTCCTCTGAAAGAAAAAATAAGTGTAGTGTGATGCTTAAGATGACTAGCCAAAAGAACGGTGGCCGTATAAAAAAAATTATTTCGTTCTTCGGAACGAAATATTACTCCTATTTAGAGGGAACAATATACTATTCAAAGGGAACGACACAATAATTATTGTCTCAAGGGAATTAATTTCATAAAGTATATGCTTAAGCTTCAAATTGTCTATACGCTCTATTTCAAAAATATCAGTGCGCAATATGCGCAATTCAACAAGTTTTGTATCTTCAGTTATTGCATGAGGAAAGGGTGTCTAACCTATGATTTTGAGAATGATTATACATAAAAGCATAAAAAGAAGCATTTCTGGCAAATTCCAAGAGGTCCTATCCCTCAAATCTCCACCAACTTTCTCATCATCTAGATCCGCACTTGAAGTAGTCTTAGATCGGACACTTGTGACCTGTTCAGGCAGTAGAGAGATAGATTATAAAGAAACTACGACTGATATTCTATTATCGTCTTACTTATTTAAGATTGTGATTTTTGGCGTCCAAACATTTTCACCAGGAACGACAATTGATCTTATTCCTCCAAAAGAAGCCGGATTCCAAGTTAAAAAATCATCTCTCCATTCCTGAAAGGATAGATAGGATTCATGAAAATTTGATTGATCAATTAGATACGAAAATAAATTTCTATCAGATTTATTATCAGGGATCTGTGATGCTGTGTTTTGTCTGTGATGTGACTCTTGTTGTGAGTCTTGACTTGTATGTACTGTGTTTTAGTTGTATTAGTTGCTACTTAGTGTTTATGTATACGAACAATTATTTTAGTATTATCCTGTTCCTTAATATGTGTGATGCGTTTTGTGCTTTTTGATATGTGCTTTAGGTGTGTTTTATGTGTATTTTAATTGGGCTTGTTGCTATTCATAGTATTTCTTAGTTTTTGCATGCTATCTATGTTTCTTTTATGTTAATTGTCCTAGTTTGTTATTGTGTCAAGATCTTTCCTTTTAAGCTTTCTTTCCATTTTGCATGCATTGTTATTTTGTGTTACTTTGAGTGTTGTTTCTATTGGTTAAAAGCTCTTAAAAGCTTATGTTTACCAGTTATATAACATACTGACTTCAAATAGATTTTATTTTATCTTCACTTAGTAAATTTACTCACAACATCCAGAACTGCAGATTGGGTAAACAGCGATTCTTTGTTATCCTACAATAAAAATCAAATCCATAATAAATGATTAAGATACCATTTGTTTGAATTAGATTTATGTCCGTATTTACATGTCATGGTAGGAGAAATTGTATAAGGAAAAGAGAATGATCCCCAGAATGACCACCCTTCATTCACTCAGCGAAACAAACCCACAAGAAAGTGACACATAAATGACATCATACAAACTCCAAATCGCAAAAAGACACAACAATATTCACTAGAACATCAAACAAAATACTCGTAACAGACGTACAGAAACATTAAACATTGATGACAACACATAAAAGAAAGGAGACAAATGTGCACCCGGTGCCGACTTTGGACGGAATCTGCTTTCAACAAATGGTAAGGTTATCAGGATTACGTGCACACAACCCTCACACTAATCTGGATACACAGAGGTCTCCATAAACACACAATAGTTGTATAAACATAAAACTTCTCCCTGTAAGGTGACATCACAATCAAAATATTTAAAAGCAGCGGCCTCTTGTAACACAGATTCTATGTAAATGGATCTAAAAAATTCTATGGAATGCGTATAACAGTCCGCGCTCTACCGCCCGAAGCAAGTTCAAGATCAATCACCCTAGAAGTCTGACCAACTTTCAGATAGGACAGAAAATCAAGACCCAGTCTTCTCTGACGAGATTTCAACAAGGTCAATCAAGGAGTCCCGTCGTCACGATTGACCAGTGTGCAACGTTGGGAAAGACACTGGTACAAAACTGTAGATTGGTCCAGTACCATTCCCAGTGTTTTTGTGATGACTTTAGGATCATATCCTTGGTAAAGCAGGCGACTAATAATGTCACAAGGATAAATATACTGGAATCGTAAACGACATGCTTTTTGCCCTATTTTGACCACTGGTTCGAACATATTCAAAGGATTTTCAATATGGAAATATATATTCTATTATAAATTTGATTTCAGTGCACCATATGCACATGTCAACAAGTAATGTCTCATTAGTGATGCAAGTGGCCGATATAGAAGACATCCCCAAACAGTATGAAATAATGAAGAGCAAAAGCTCCACTTTAAAAATTGACCTAAGATTTCTGCCAAAGAACCTGCTAAGAAGAGAGCCATGTGATCAAGGAGATAGCCGTTAGTTTTAGAAAATATCTGTTTAGTATTTAACGGAGAATTTACAAACATATTTAAAGTTTAGTGTCGAAACATTGTGAAACTAGGCGAACGATATCCTCGGGGACTAAACTATCCACCAGCACAGATACCAACCTAGTGGTTGAAAATGTCAGTATTGATATACTAGTATATGTTCTATAACCCTTTAATGGTTTTGGCCACATTAAATAACAGTTCTGAAAGTACCCTATACAAAATTTGAAACTGTTTTGACGAAAAATGAAATTACTTAATATGCATTATCTCTTACTATATTAGCTTGAATCACGATTTACGGGGATTAATTCCTCGAATCATGCATGTCCTGTGTGCAAAAAAAATGAAAAGTTTTATGTCCAAACAACTGCTGTCTAACAGTAGAATTGTAAAACTTATCACTTTGTTTTGTAGTGTTTTCATAAGAATGACATACCAGGGCCAGTAGATATGCAGTGCTCCACTTTAAAGTTAACTCTACGGCGTCAGAACTGTTGCTCCGAGGACGAACTAACGGATTGTAGCGGGTATTGTTGAACAGGTACGTCAAAAGCTCTAGTTCATCATTACTGCAGATAACTTCATGAAACGTAAGTAAAACTGAAATGTGTCGAGAATATGTCTTTCAGGTATAATCAAACATATAGGAACACTAATTACATGAATCAAGAGAAAACTTGATGTAAAAATGGTGCCTTCAAAAAGAATGCATAAATATTGAATATATCACTTACCGAATAATATATAGTATCTCTGAATATATTTTGTAAGTAACATTTTTAAAACATAGGATTATAACTTCTTAGAATGCAGTTTCACATGCAAATAAACTATTAAACATCAAACCGCATGGTAAAAACGTGACATTGAGTATCTTTAGTCACGTGACAAAGGGTTCTGGAGGGGATATTTCATTAAGCTTTTTCTTTTGTACCTTTTTGGAGAAATTTTAATCTCATACTTTTAGATATGTTTTATATATTTTTTATATATACATTACTCTGTAAGATTGTATTTAACAAAACCAACATCACGGCTCCTAACTGAAGACACACGTCCGGCGCAATTATTTACGTAATGTCACCCCATTTTAGCCCCAGTACCAGACTTATGCAACAGAAAATCTTTGTTTACTTTTATCTCTGATTACTAATGTAGAATCACTAATTAAGGTTTGTTGATTTAGTGAGTCCTTTCGACATTCCCTATAGAAATGTTCGGAAAGATAACACTCAATATCCATTAACGCACTATCTCATTCATATTTGAAGCACTCCGTTCTAACAATATTGACGAAAAGTCACAATAGAAGAGATTGATATCCTTTTAAATGTTCTCTTATGAAATCAATCGTTTTTTTTTTTTAATTAATGTAAGCATTTAGGGGGTTATTTCGCGTATTTACCGTGTCATTTTCCATTTTGCAACTACTGTCCGGACATGTCAGGTCATTTTGTTTAGTAATAAACTTGTTGTCTTAAACAATGAATTTCTAGCAAAGAGCTGATTTTTATAAGATTTATTCATGATATAAAGATTACTTGTCAGCTTTGCATGTTCCTTACTGGTCAGTACAGATTTTCAAATTCAGAACAATTCAAATACTTACCTTCATAAAAATCTTATAAACTATAATAGATTTTTAAAACTGGAATATATAATATTTCTCCATACCTAACAAAATGCAAACAAATTCGAAATAGGAAAACACTATCTTTAATGGTGGTCTATGAGTTTTTATGGTATGAGTTGATCTCGTTGGTTTATTTATTGCCTTTTGTGTCTCATGATTCTATGGTGTTTGTGAGTTGGTGTTCCTTTCCCTTTCGTGTCTCTGTGGGTGTCTGCTCTGTGATTTTGCATTGGGTGTTTTGGGTATTTTGCTGTGGGTGCTGCAGCCTGGTGTTGTTAGAAATCCCCTCCTTTTGTTTGGTATTTTGCTGTGGGTGCTGCAGCCGAGTGTTGTTGGAGATCCCCTCCTTTTGTTTGGGATTTAGATGTGGGTGCTGCAGGCGAGTGTTGTTGGAGATTCTTCCTTTATTCGGAAAACTTCGTTGAAATACCAGTAAACCCAATATTTCAAACAACCAAAGATATCAACATCAATGAAAACAATAAAATAAAGAGACATTAGCTATACTGATAATTGAAATCTTCTGAAGGTGGTGTTTCCAAACTCGTATGAAGGACACTGATATAAACGACATATTGTAAAATTACCCGTGCCCTCCGACTGGGCTGGATAAGGGAAATATTTTGGTCTTCATGCGCTTCTCTTATAAAACTGAAGTGTACCAACTAATAACCTTCTTGAACAACATTTCAAACAAATTTTGATGCACTAGACACGTGTTTTGGATAGTTAATCCTCATTAGTGGTACTTCAAGTCAACTTGATTTTCAGACAGAACCAATATCATTTTAGTAGCGCCTTCCACTTAGATTTTTCTTGATTTCGTGTATTTACTTTTTAAAGAGTGCGGGGCTTCAAATTTCCAGTAGAGTCGATGCAACAGCATAGTTAAATGAAATCGTGAATATTGAGCATTGGAGGGATGGTGATAGGATGCTAACCTCCTTTATGTTCGATGATAATTTGGGATATAAAGATAAGTTTCGAAGATAACATATATAATATATAATGTCAAATTGATAAAGGGCAAATCAGAGCTTCTTTCTGGTGACAGAGCTGGAGAGAAAGTAAATAATACGCTTGAAATAATCAACCTCGGGGAACGTATTTAATTAGATTTGTGTTTCAACTCATTACCGTGCTGAACAACATTTAAACCAATTCTAATGCACAGGACACGTGTGTGGGATAGTGAATCCACATCAGTAGTAAATATAAGGATAAGGTGTTTTCCAGACACAGCCAATTTTATTTTTTCAGTAGCGCCCTCCGCTTTGATTTTTTTGAATTGTGTGTATATACTATTTACATAGGTACTCGTGGACGTGAATTCTTTTTGGTTTTTTTTGTTATCTTTTCAAGATAAATAAAAAATGTGTGTCGTCTTTTTTTTCGAATGTTTATCTCTAGATGACCCCCAGAACATTTTCTCTTTTGATATAGAGAAAATTTTCGGGGGGTCATCTCGAGATAAATATTAGAAAAAAAGACGACACACATTCTTTTTTTTTAACTTGTAGTTTATTTTTATCTTAAAAAAAACCAAACAAACCAAAAAAAAAGAAAAAAAAAACATTCACGTCCACGAGCACCTATGACTATTTGAAGACGTTGAATGAATTTGAAGACGTTAAACATCTAAAGAGTGTGCGGCTCCAAATTACTGTAGGTAACAATTATAAACATAAAAGAAGTACCTATCAGTAATTCAATCTCAAGTCGAGAAGGCAAAGCAAAATCATCAGAATTTCCATGGGAACGATTGAGAACCTCGGAATGAATAACGTAGTTTTGACAAGGCATCTTTTTTTGTATTGAGTTGGAATCGATTTGCTATATTGTATCACCTTTATCGCAATTCGACAAATCGTTATATAAATGTATAGAATGTCGTTGTTGGATAATTTAGGAATAGGAATCGTATTTGTCGTGTCCTGTGAACTTCCGAATAATACATATTCTGTTACTGTTAGTTTCTGAATCGGTATATAGTGACCGGAGTTTCGAGAAAGTAGTGCTATATAAATTCTGTCATATTGATTACAATGTGTTTGTATATATTCATACATGACTGAAGGGAACCTTTTAGAAAAAGTTCCGGACGTAAAACAATACATTTCTTTACAATGACCTTAGCTTAGTTAACTTACAATTGGCCAAAGACTACCCTGCATTGATCATAATGGATCCAATCCGCATGATTTAGGATCACTGACGAGGGTTAAGTACCAGAAACATGCATACCTGGTCCATGCTGTAAATCTATCTGTTTTTAAGGTGGCTCAATAATCCAAGAATTCTTTGTCAGAGGAGAAAAAATATTCTGTTTATTTAACATTGATATCTGATGATTTATATTTGTAATTAAGATTACATATCATCGACCATTTGACTGACCAGTGGTCCTCTGAATATACATATGTAAACCAACCCCGAGATATGTCGCAAAACAACGAATTTTGATAGATAAAAACATGATATATTGATAATGATTCAAGATTGAAATCATTCTTGTCATCATTTTCACCATAATATCATCAAATATGTATATTTCTTTATAGATAATGCTTTCAAAGAGTGAAATAGCTAAAACTGAGAATCTAAAAAAAAGTACTCAGTACCCTTATTTGACATCAAAGTGATAAGAAGTCTTTGTCAGAAGTTATTTTCTGTTACACATTTCTCAACGACAAACTCTGTCCTTCAAAAAGAAATATGAAAAAGTACATGTTATCGTTCATTCTGATTTAAAATATTTTGTTGTCATAGTAACGATTTTGTAACAATTTGCATCAAGTCAAATTAAAATGCCCTGTTCCCTTAGTTGACGTTATAACGATGAAAATATTTGTTAAAAACTGTTATAATTGACATATTTTTCGAGATCAGACTCTAATCTTTTAACAAAAGTACAAGACATTCCGGTTAACCTCGTTTCCATATTGTAAAAATCTACTTGGTTTATGCCGGACGGACGACAGACAACGGATTGACGGCGTGCTATGACAATAGCTCATGTGAGCTAAAAATCAGACACTCCGAGTCGAGATTATTCTTTCCCAACATTCAGTGAAAGTTTCAAATTCTGATACAAAGAAGAATACTAAAACAATTATCATCGAAATTGAACAAGTTTGATTATAAACAAGTTTACAAATGATTTGTCGAAAAAAAAACTAGAAAAGGAAAGTAACATGTGTACTTCTAAATATCCTTGGCAAAGCGTGATTCGACCTTTTCTTTTATAAACTCACCTTTCATGTTTTGTAAGTGTCAGCTAAATGAGTTTTGTCAAATAAAGTTCAAGTTCAAGTCAAAGCTTAAAAAAATGTTTTATTCAAAATTTCATATCTGATTCCATCAGTCTATTTAGAGATACGGATATATATGTATATGAGAAATAGAACTAAAGTAAACGGAAGCGTTTTTAAACATTTTGACGTTCAAGGTCAATAAGTGGACGTCAATCCCCTCCTACGTTCTCGATAATGCGTGCAGTTATCTGTGAAATGGATATATCTTTGAACGAAGCAGGGTTAAAACTAAAATTCATTCGCTTAAATTTTTCAAATAGGGAAACTTTATTCGATAACATCTTGTTGCAAAGTACGAAAGTTGACAAAATTGAAGAAAAATTCTTTAAACCAAAGATTATTAGAGAAACCAAACTTGAAGTATCTTATCTATGATATCGCTAAAATCTCCAAGAAATATATTGTTTTATCATGAACTTGAGTTTACCCTCTTGAATTTGTTCAAAGGCAACAGGCGGTTGAATTTACGCCGATGACGTTCTAAAAACGATACGTTTACGGCGTTAGCTTGGGTGTCTAATTTACGGGATATTTTTGTATATATAAATTAAACGATACACTTGACTAAATATTTATTACACTAAGATTGTAGATGATAATTTTCTGTTTCCATCGATACCAAACATGTCGACATCCGTCGAGAAACAAGCGAATTACGGAGGATTTTGAAGGCCGAAAACTAAAAAAGGCCACATATAAAAGTACTGCACTCGATATCTGATGACGTCAAACGATTATTGAGCCTCCTTAAATGATGCTATTGAATTTGGAGACCTTTTACACATGTAATAAACGATGAATAGCATGAGAACAATTTTAACTCAGACCATCGCAAGCAACACAAAAACATGAAACATAACTGACAATATACATGTATAAACTTAGTAACTAAGGCAATGTGCACCTGGCACCGAGTTTAGTTGTAACATAATAATCATTGATATTTTTGTTACCTGATTTTTTTTTCTTTTTCCAAAAGTGGAATTTTGTATACCGTAAGTTTGTGAGGCATTTTTCCCATAGTTGGAGCTAAGCTATGTCTCTGTTATCTTTTTGATGGAAAAAATTGACTAGGAAAATTTCCTGTTCCTTGTTTTTCCTCTTAATTGGGTATTTGTGTACTTCTTTAATGTTTCAAGGTACCATACGACATTATATTAAATTTATATGTAATGCACGTGTGTGTTGTTGGTAATCTGCTGATGTATAGGTTAGAAGCCCAAAAGCTGTGATCTATAGATCCAGCATCAATATTTAAGGTAAATAAATTGGTCTATTAATTGAAAATCAATTTGAGTATGCGGTTCGCTTTGCTTGTCTAGTGTATATCAGAGAAGTACCAATTGTAGTTCAGGTATCAAAAACCCAAGGGAATAAGACATATCAATTTTGTGTAAGTCTCCATTAGCAATTCAATCTTGAACCCCCGAATGGAGGCAAGAACAGGTGATCAGGAGGAGTGTCCTCTGAATGCAATCAACGCCCATCGCGAATGCCAAATAGAAATGTGTCAAATCCGATTATGTCCAAATAGGTAAAATTAGATTGGATAGGTCATCCTCAAGAATGTCTTTAATCATCCTTGATAGGCGAAATGTGCAATAAGTTCTTTGCAGCGGCCATTGAACTTCCTCGGTTGCATCCAAAGTCGTTCCCTTAAAGTGATATTAGAACATCTGTGAAAATAGTATATGGCTTAGCTCTTTAAAAATGAAAATTTTTCATGCTGCAACCACAGAAAAAAAATCTTGGTTTTGGAGGAAATCGCCATTTTTGTCAATTTACCCTATAAATTTGTCAGGATCGACTGTATTCTTCGTGGGTCTCAGTAAATGACGTCAGAAGTTGTACACGACAAAGTGATTGCCTGTACACGCACATGTGTATACGCATGTGGTTACCGTTTCAAGAAAAAAAAAACAATCAATAACTAAAACATAGTTTTTTTATTTATTGAGCAAAAAATATAAATAAATAAATAATAAAAAAAAAAAAAAAAGGATATAAATAAATAAAGGGCGCACCATTCCTAAACATGCTCATGACTGGCGATCAGCTGTAGATTCAAGACAGAAGTTTGACATGATTTATATTCTGATTAAGAAAAATAATCGTGCTGGCCAATATTTTTGATAGATTCTGTATCTACATATGGAATTATGGATCTAGCACTTGCCGAATATTAGATCGTGGTTTGCGGGGGGTTACCCCCCCCCCTCCAACACACACACGCACATTTGTCCGTTTTGAGTCGTTGAGAGAGAGAGAGAGAGAGAGAGATCATCCAATCTTTTCTATCATCAACTGCCTCTCATGAAGACGTATTTCAAAAATGCTTCGTTCTTTTATTATTATGTTATTCCATAAAAACTACTAGCTGTGACCATAACTTAATAATTTAGAAAAAAAATTGTCGAATCGTTTTTCGTTGTTAATCCCTAAAATTGAGACCATATATATTGATAGAATAAAATTTGATCCTTATTTTAATCAAAATAGATTCCGTGACATCGACTTGGAGCCTCAGAATAATATTAAAATTTACTGAGTGTTTTACCCACTGGGGAGCTCGTGAATAAGGTCTACCTTATATCCCTTGCACCAATGCAGGTGAATTTTGAAATAATTATTTATAAAAATGAATTCAAAAAAATATATGTAAAAATAAATTAATAACGTTTTGTTTTAGTCATTATACCCCTCATCCCCTTCCTACGCTTCTCCGAAAGATTGTTTTCAATGTTCACTGTGATCCGCCCTCCCTATTTTAGATTCCTGAATCCGTCTATGCCAAAGATATCTCCATCTGTCATTTTTCATTAAAGTGAATGATGTATATGACAATATGAATATATGTAATACTATGTTGAACACTAAGCTAAATGAAAGGAGTGGCAGGGGGCCTCCCGGTCTGAAACTCCAGTCGCACGCATCCCAAGTTAACCCCCCCCCCCCCTTTCTGCGTTTGAAACAGGTCGGGCTGTAGATTCAATCATAGTTTCAAATCGTGCGTGTTTAGAACAAATGGTAAAATAGGACAGACAGAAAATATGATGTGACATCATGTGTGAAATAGTCCATCCCATGACCCTTTCCCCCTCCCCCCTTTTTATCTCACGGACAGATGCTTGGTCGCATGGAAATTACTAACATTAAACAATAACATATTAATACTCAAGAATATCAAGAAATTATCAAAAGATGTGATACTGAGCAAATTAAATGCGAACTCATCTTCAATACCTCAACGGTACATTGCATTGTTTACACTGCTTTCGTCTTTCATGTACAACTTTCTACGTCATAAGCATGATAAGTCTCTGCATCATATTTACCGGAAGTGATCATTTATAGAATCAGGGTTTCTGCAAATGGCTAAAAATAGCAACTTCAAAACTGATTTACGTATGTGTGCGGTAAGAGCTTAAAATTATTTTTGGCGTATTATGGTTTATTTTTAGGGAAAGTTTTAGGTAAAAGTATTATCTCATCTGTTCTAATATCACCTTTTAAAAATAATATTGAGGTATCAACTTACTGACGAGCCTTTTTGTCTGCAACATGAAGTTTCTGTATTTAGAACATGCTCTTGCGTATTAGTTGAGAAATGAATACACCATAAGTAGGCGAAGAGGGAATTTTAATGCACATAAAGGGGAAATTTGCGATGGTGAAATTAAAATCTTCATGTTTGTCATAAAGAGAGGTATTGAATTGACCGTTCTCACTGATCGATAGTAGTATGTTAAACGTTTTCAAGTTCAATGTCTTTAAGTAAGAGGCTGAAGTACTGCTCTCAGTTGTTTCTTTAATTTCCAGCTCACAGGAATGGTTGGCGCCAAGGCAATGATTGGTTTATTCATGGAGGGTACCTCATCAATGTATCTGTTAAGTCCAGTTGAAGTGCGATGCTCGCTTCTTCTTTTGCTGTTGATGAATCTTAAACCTAAATGCGTTAATACTGATAAATTTTCAATGTTGCCCCTGATATAGCTTTATATGTAGATCTGCTCATATCGGTACATTAAGTGACTCCGAACCTCATACTAGTGAAATAGAATGTCATTTTCGTCGTTTAGTTTTTTCACACACTACGTCGTGTAACGAGTTTGCTAGTTGCAATGACTTGCAATTAACACCCAAATGATTTTGTTACCGATAGAATGATGAATACTATGGCGCTGTGCATTCGTCGCCATGGGAAATTTTAGACTGACAAGGGTGATAACAAAATAAAGAATATGGACTCACGTAATAAAACTAAACAAATATTTAATTTACATTGAACTTTCACAACTGCCGTAATTTGAATCACCATGTATTCAACATAAAATCTGAGGGTTCTAGTAATTATTTTTGCTACTTTGAATCATTTCTGATAGAAGTAACCACAGATAAAGATTCATTATCCACGCCATGTATGTCTGGCGTATTATCTTTAAAAAAAGTCTAGACGGTTTCTCCCTCACAGACAGAGTTGAAGCAGATATCTTTTTTTTTTTTTAGTAATTGAGGCTTCCCTGAAGGTGACTGAATATTAGCTGTCTTCCTTATATATAGCTGAAAATTCAAACAAAGACTTTGAACTAACAATTGTTCATGGTCTGAAAGATTATGGTAATATAAACACGGTACGTAGCAACAAAAACCGATTTCTCTGATAAAATATTTATCTTATTTCTCTATAAAAGAAAGGAGTGGATCTCCATTAGGACTTGGTTGCAGCACACACAATAAAACACCGAAACACTCAAATACAAATACACATAGTGGAAAGACATATACCGTATATCTATTTCTTCATTGTTCTATCTTATTTATTGGAAAGTAGGAACATTTTACATCTTTCTCGATATATTAGAATATACGAAATATTGCGAAATGCTCAAAAATAAAATACAGGTAGTCTGAAAACACACAAAATACATGTATTATGCTAATGAAAACTTGCAGTGTTTAAAAAATTAGGGATATCTGTTGCGATTTGATTAAACTTGTAATGAAAATTTTATCTTTTAAGCTCTTTTGGATATGCATGCAAGTGATGTAGAATCTCTTACATTTGAGTAAAAAATGGAGAAATATGGCTAGATTCCTGTTACAGTTTGGTGTAGAAATACATCTTTACGAAGAGATATTTCTCTTTTTAAAGTTACTTCTTCAATGTGAATATAACTTCCTTTTCTATGATCTGAAAATAACTTATTTCACTCCGTTTGTACATGTATACCATAAGTATTCTTGTCATTAACATCGTCTCATGACAGGGTAACTATAATGTCTGTTTCATATGAGGAAGACAAAGATAATACTATCCAAACAGCAAATCATAGAATTTATAAAAAAGCTTTTTCACCTAAATAAATTGTTTTTGGTCCTACATTATTCATGTAATATTTGAATATGTTTATCTATGCAAATTAGCAAGGAAAGGAGGAGATCTCCAACAACACTAGGTTGCAGCACCCTCAGCAAAATCCCAAAACACCCATGCAAAAAACACAGAACAGATACCCACAGAAAGAGACGCAAAAGGGACAAGGAACACCAACTTACAACATAGAAACATGAAACACAAAAGACTACACATAAACCAACGAGACCAATGGGCAACCGGTGCCGACTTAGGACGGCCATCTGCCACGTAAATAGCAGACGGTGTGGTTATCCTGGATTACGTGCGCACAACCCTCCCACTATTCCGATTTCCCAGAGGTCTCGAAGAACGCACAATTATGGTGTAAAACAACCTCCTCACTGTTAGGTGACCACACACAAACAAGACCGTAAAACACAGGGGTCCAAGCAACACAGATGAATATGTAAATGGATATAAAAAGAGGACGTGCGTAATACAGTCCGTGCTCTGCCGGCTGTAGCGAGCTCATATATGTTATCACCCGAGGAGTCCGACTGACATTCAGAGAGGACAGGTGGTCGGGGCCCTGTCTTCTCTACAGAGGTTTGGACAGGGCCCGTCATGGAGTCCCGTCGTCACAGTCAGTCAGAGTGCAAGTCTTAAGAATGCGCTCGTACAAGGCCCGTTTCAACAGCGCCACCTGCAATGCTTTCTACAATTCATTCCGCACTTGCAATGGACTCTGGAGTTTGTTCATTAGATAATTTGTCTTCCTGTTTCTATGGAGTTGTGTCATTGTCTCCGTCTGTTTGTCCAATTTTTCTTTTCGATAGAAAGTTCTCTTTTGTATTTTTTTTTTCAAGAATTTGTAAGCCTTTTGATTGTGGTTTTTGGAATTTTCGGCTGCCATTCACTGATCGAATTGCAAGATGCACGTCTTTCTTGATATATTAGAATATGAAATGTCCATTGCAAAATGCTCACAATAAAATACGGGTAGTCTGAAAACACGTTTATAAAATTTTGATTAACGTCAACCAGAAGTTTATCTCTGTTATAACTATACAAAGCAGCGAGTGCCAAAAGGTAAAGATGCTTGGAAGATATAGGAGGAGTAAATCGATGCAAGAAACCTAGTTTTTCGTGGGTTTTTTTTTTCGGGGGGGGAGGGGGTTGAAATATATATATGCTTCAGAATTTCATTTCTCCATTTTAAATCGAAAATTTTTTTTATCTGAAAGAAAATGTTTAACAAGAATTTCTTTTTATTTTAACGCAAACATTTTTTAATTATCATGGGGAAAATATATGAATTATGAAGCCAAAATAAAAACAATGAACAAACATAAAGACATATAGAGGACATAGAATAAATCACATCAGACTATACGAAAATAAACAAAGCTGAGTATTTTCAAAAGGATTAATTATCCATTTTGCCTGTAGGTAGCTGATAAAAAAGGTTCGCAATTACTTGATAATCTCATGTATTTCTACATCAATGAGTACTGTAATCAATAAGAACTGAGACAACTGATCGTTCATCTAACATTGATTATTTGAAATAATGCATAATTACGGAATATCCCTTTTTCATCTATGCAATAAAATTAATTTGTCCTTTGACTTTTCACTTACGTAAATGAATCGCAGATGAATAATGATCGATATATATATATATAGTATTATGGACAAAGTTCTCAATTGTCAACACGTGAAAGAATGTACTTTTTCAGTATTGGGCTACATGAATGTATGAGTTCATGTTCTACTCAAGTATGCATTCAGCAAATTTCCATATCCTGCTAAATTGAGCAGCAATGAAACAATAAAACTCACAATATCTGTAAACAAAATAAGGGAACATTTTCCGCGACCAGTGGCAGATAACAAATCATCATTTTCTTCGTTTGTATTGTCTGTGTTGCGATATGACGTATTCTCACTTTCCTTTTCCTTGGAATTGAATGGCACAACCTTGTCAGGAGACTGCTTTGGTCCACAGAATCTCATTTTGTGTTTTAAAAGCATGATCTGTACGATTGAATGTAGAATGAAGATACCACTCCCCATCATGCACAACATATAGTGAAGCACTGAAAGAAATGACAAAAATCAATTACAAATTCTCCCTGTGTTCTACCATATTGCTGCTTTTTTGTAGATAAAAAGGTATAAGATATAAACCGATGCGAAACTTTTAGCGGGTCATATCTTGTTTATACACTGGGTTTTGTTTGTTTCTGCATCTGCTTTTGCTTAAGCATTGAAAAACAGAAAAACAAAATTAAAGTCATTCCCTACTCCCTTGGTTTTAATCTTTTTTAAATTCAAGACATTAAGATATTTGAACAAGATAAATAGAGCCGTGGTCAAAGCAGGAAATGTCATTTATGGCAACTATATATTATTCATTCTATAAAATCTCCAACAAAGTTCCAGCCGATAAGCTCTGCCCATTATCGTCTGCAGAACAATATTAGAATAGAAATAACACCTAGCTAGGCTAGCTGTGATTTGTTGTCCTGTTATTCCCCCTCGTCGCGGCTCGGTGATAATTTTATTGGTTCATGCGACTCGGGGAATTACTGAACAACAAACCACGGCTAGCTAATTGTTATTTCTTAAGTAACAATTTCCTAGAGTGCATTTCTGTTGCTGTTAAATTAGGACATGGGATTATTGAAATTATTTAAATACATAATACATTCATTATTTAACGAATATTTCACTTTCGTAGCTCTATTTTCTATCACACAGAAGTAAAATTCATTACCGATTACTGAATTTCCATTTGAGTTTTCTGGAACAATATCGCCGATTTGAATCAAGAAGACTACAAACGACAGAAATAAGGCCAATCCACAGGATAACTTCTCACCGGAATCATTGGGTATAAAGAATGCAATCATGGTCAAAAGAGATAATATGGCGGACGGGGTTATCATTGTGCATGCGTAGTACAGGGATTTCCGCTGTAGGTGGAAAGATATGAATGCGACGTCACTTCTGTAGTAAGATGTAAGTATTTCTGTTGTGATCCGTTTCACATTCCAGATTGGATGGCCGTCGTCATCTTTATAACTATAGTATATGACTTCTGCTTGTGAAAAAGTCAACGTAACTTCTGAGTTCGTATATGAGCCACTTTGCATGAGAATAGTACAGTCTTGCTCGTCAAAAGGAAATTGTCTTGCATCTGTTGTGCAAACGATATCCAGTAGACCACTATGTGATGCACGTATAGTGCCATTGCTGTATACCCGTATCTGGCCTTGAGAGAATCCCTCTTTCATAAACGAGCTATAGCCTCTAAAGATATATTAAGAAACTTAATAAGTATACAATACAATAAATACAATGCCATACATATAGAGAACAAGTATCTCAATTAGTACATTGTTACGAGTATTTTGTTTGCGACACACAGCAAGTGCATTTATCGTACATGTAATGACATTTATTCAATATATATGCACCATGGTTGTCTGTCTCATTATTGTTTTTCTAGGTAATATTCAGGGCACCGCGGGTTTAATTTACAGGTGGGAATAGTCATAACATCATGTTTCTTTAGATATTATGCACTGTTACGTCACGAGCACGTTCCTTTCAATAGTTTCATCTCAGGGAATTACATTGGTTGTGCATATATAAAGGAATAATACATCTAGATTCTTAAATTAAGTATCAAATGTTAGCTGCATTATTCTTATATAGTGATCGTATACTTTAAAGAAAGGAGGGGATTTCCAATAAAACTCGACTGCAGCATACACAGAAAAAAAAAACAAAACACCATAATGCAATGACCGTAGCGAAATACACATACAATGTAAGATGTCGGCATGTTCTCTGATAAGAAAAGAGAATGATCTTAAGCACTGCTGGCTGGCACCACCCTGCACTCACCCAGCGAGACAGACCCACAAGAAAGCGACACATTAATGACAGCAGACAAAACTACAAACCGCATAATACACAATAATACTCACCAGAACGTCATAAAAAGCAATCGAAACAAACGTACAGAAACATTAAACATTAATGAAAACACATACAAGAAAGAGACCAATGTGCACCCGGCGCCGACTTTAGACGGTCATCTGCTTTAAGCAAATGGTGTGGTTATCCGGATTACGAGCGCACAGTTCTCCCGCGTATTCGGATACAAATTAAGGTAAGGCTTTAACTAGAAATGAGGTAGAAGAAAGATGGATAGATTCACATGTAGAGGAACATATCCTCGAACTATTCAGACAAAAAAACTCAAAGTTTGCCCGTCTCGTTTTTTGGCTATAAACGTCCATTTTTGGCCTATTCTAACATTTTTGTAATTTTAGAGAATACCACATCATAACTTTACATACCTCTGAAATGCATGAAATTTCAAAAATTCATATATATCCTTATTTTTCAAGATTCTTAGAGCTTGTGGATGAATTAAAGGCTATTTTGAGAAATTCTGATAAAATAATCAGTTCTAAGGAGAGTATTTTCTTATAAAAACTATGTTGCTGGTTGCCATGGCAACAACTCGTATTTTTTAATAGAAAGAAGGTCGCCAGCTACACATTTTTTTCTACATGTGTATCTATGGTATTGCTTTATCCTAAAGCAGTCAAATCAATATGTACCCGAATTAGTTTTTGAGCAAAATAGCTGTTTCTATAAATAGCACAATAATTTATGCAAAAAAAAAAATCAACATTTTGACCCAAAAACAGTTCGAATTTCTAATTATCTCACTTTTAAAGTGTATAATGGATAATAAATATTCTGATGTTTGAATCTTTGGTAGGAGAACTCGTGCGAAAATGACAAATCTTTTCCTATTTTCGGCGATTTTTCATTGAGAAATATGCATTTATCTATTCAGCAATGAAAGTTTCAAGGAGTATTATTTCTTTCTAAAATAATGTAACAATTAGAGCTTATACAATGTATCGTTTATGTCGGTTTCAAATATCATGTGATATGAAAATAGAGTTATCTCCCTGAAGTCGCAACCCTGACATTAAGTGACAATATAAACAGATTTGATTCTTTTGCTGAGGTAAGTGTACAAACCAGATGACTCAAATGATATAATGATATGTCGGTAGACCAATTGTAATTTTCTTACCTATTCAAAACTGTCATTTTTGGCGTCCAAACATTTTTACCCGGTACGACGAAAGACTGAATTCCGCCGAAAGATGCTGGATTCCATTTAAGAAAGTCATCCTTCCATTTCTGTAAGTATAATATGCAGTTTGAATGGCAAAATCTCTATTTTTCATTCCCTTTACGATTATAGCAAACAATGCAAACATATAATTATTAGTGGTCTTACATAAACAATGTATGATATATATATACAACATAAACAACATAATATTATAAAACTCACAACATCCAGAACTGCTGATTGGGTAAACAGAGCTTGCTTATTATCCTAAAAAAGAAAGTATTTTCATCATAATTTAAGATTAAATTGATAAGAAGCCAAAGTAGGCTTATATTGCTCATATGAAAGCAAGTTTAAGACAGTACTTGTTATAATACCGCACACATGACCAAAGCGCAAGATGTAAAAAATAATTGCAAACAGAACATGTTGATAGTTACAGCTTGTTATTGTTAACAATGGTAAGGTACTTCTTTTGGGTATGACGAGTCCGAATTTTTGCGAATGATGCAGAGGAAAATCATACATTAATTAATGCATTCCGGATTGATAAAACATATCAAAGAAAAGCTTGTGTACTCGATCAAGCAATGCTTGAAGTCTTTGCCCTAAATTGAGAGGCAGTTAAAAATATTATAAATTCAACGGTGGCAAATTCAAAGGATGATCAGACTAAGAATTAAAACTTTGTTATAAGACAACAAATACTTTCTTCATACATGAGGAAATCCTCAACATTATGATCATAGCGCACACTCAAAACAAAGAAAAATAAGACAATTTCTTTCAGATAACATTAGTGATTGAAAGCAAGTACAAAATCGAAAATAAGAACTCAACAATCAGAATCAATAGGTATTCAAAACGACGAGAAACGCAAAACTAATCAACGAAACAAAAAAATTCTACATAGGAGTAATCGTGAATTCCCTTAGGATGCAGGACCAGTTGCTCGATCGGGAAGAATAAGCATGTTCTGATAAAGTAAATTGGAACTTTGTTCAGATAAACGTTAGCGGGCCTTTCTTTGTTATATTTTGTGTCAGAGATAAATTTAAAAAAACTACAGAATCAGGTTTCAGCCTTATGTATTATTATACTCCCACCTCCCCGAAGTATTGATGACAGTACATCAATAACGTACAATACTCACAAGACCAAGTAAATATGCAGTACTCCATGTCAACGTTAACTCTACTTGGTTTGAACTGTTTACTCGGGGACGAACTGCAGGACTGTAACGGGTATTATTGAAGAGGTATGTCAACAGTTCCAGTTCATCATTACTGCAAATAACTTCCTCAATGGACAATAAAACTGTAAAAGCTAAAGTTTTTTTTCAATCATGAAATAAAATCACCTTTGTTTTAAATTGCATCTATTGATTTTTTTTCAAATTGAACAAAGCTTAGTCCGACCAATCAGTAAAAGTCTCTTAGGAAAATATATCGAAGACAAATCAGTAAAACACGGTGACTGTAAACAGACATTTGGAAAAAAATATTGAATCGTGGAGCTAATTCTTCCGACAATTTTACTGAACCATGCGCACAGTTTATTAAATCGTTACCACAGTTTACGCTAATGTTAGACGTCTTCAAATTAAATAGCATCATTTTATACATTGAATAAGAGATAAATGAGTTAAAGAAGATCCTGACGATACGATAATCTCAACAGCACTCACAATAGAGTACAAAATTAAGCATCGACGGACCCCTAGCAAGCTAGAGGTGGGACCAGGTGCCCGGGAGGAGTAAGCATCCCCTGTTGGCTAGCCGCACCCGCCGTCGATGGTTAAGCACGAAAACGAAAACAATATATAAACCCCACACACTGTCTGACGCTAGTCTATATAGAAAGTGCTATGGCGACAATGTCAGGGAAATATATTCAAAACACTTACTGTCAAACCCCTCGCGGGGAACTTTTTTACGAGCTCCACACGGCAAAGGGCATAAGTGTGACACATATGAGTTAAAGAAGATCCTGACGATAACCTCAACAGCACTCACAATAGAGCACAAAATTAAGCATCGACGGACCCCTAGCAAGCTAGAGGTGGTACCAGGTGCCCGGGAGGAGTAAGCATCCCCTGTTGGCTAGCCGCACCCGCCGTCGATGGTTAAGCACGAAAACGAAAACAATATATAAACCCCACACACTGTCTGACGCTACTCTATATTGAAAGTGCTATGGCGACAATGTCAGGGAAATATATTCAAAACACTTACTGTCAAACCCCTCGCGGGGAACTTTTTTACGAGCTCCACACAGCAAAGGGCATAAGTGTGACATAAATGAGTTAAAGAAGATCCTGACGATAATCTCAAAGTAGCATGGACGTTTCGGGTACTTATGGTACTTTTCGGGTACTTATGGTACGTTTCGGGTACTTACTATCTCTTTTATTTCTCATACTATGCTCGTCGTTTGTGTTTTTGCATCGGGTGTTTTGGTGTTTTGCTGTTGGTGCTGCAGCGGAGTCTTGTTGGAGATCCCCTCCCTTCTTTTTTAACCCTCGTCAGTGATCCTCAATCTAAAATATGTTAAACGCCTTCAAATTTAATGGCATCATTTAAGAACAGATGAATTTGCAGCATGGACCAGACATTCACGTTTCGGGTACTTAACTCTCGTCAGAGATCCTCAATCTAAACAATCTAATATGGCCAAAGAGTGTGAAAATTATTATGTCCAAAAATGTACCGAAAGACGTAGCAGGATGGGTGGGAAATGATGCTAAATCACACACGTTTTAGAAATTTCAAGATTTTTTGATAACAGAAATTGTTGAATGCGTTGAAGAGACAGACGATCAACCGAAGTTGATCGAACTTGGCTTCATGCGCCCTCGGGGACTCCTGGTCTACAAGCAGTGATACTCACAAAGTGGTTCAAATGATAAACGTCTTTTAATTTCACAGCATCATTTAAGAACAGATGAATTTGCAGCATGTACCAGACATGCACGTTTCGGGTACTTAACCCCGTCAGTGATCCTCAATCAAAACAATCTAATATGGTCAAAGAGTGTGAAAATTATTATGTCCAAAAATGTACCGAAAGACGTAACAGGATGAGTGGGATATGATGTTAAACGTCTTTCAATTCAATAGCATCATTTATAAGCTGATTAATTTACGGCATGGACCAGACATGCACGTTTCGGGTACTAAACCCTCGTCAGTGATCCTTAGTCTAAACGATGTAATATGGCCAAAAAGTATGAAGATTATTATGTCCAAATTGTACCACATGACGTAGCAGAATAAGTGGGATATGATGCTACAGGACCCACGTTTTAGAAATTTCAAGCAATTTTGAAACAGAAAATTTCAAATGCGTTGAAGAGACAGACGATCAACCGAAGTTGATCCAACTTGGCTACATGTGCCCTCCGGGACACTTGGTCCACCAGCAGTGACACTCACCAAGTAGTTCAAATGTTAAACGTCTTTCAATTCAATAGCATCATTTATAAGCTGATTAATTTACGGCATGGACCAGACATGCACGTTTCGGGTACTAAACCCTCGTCAGTGATCCTTAGTCTAAACGATGTAATATGGCCAAAAAGTATGAAGATTATTATGTCCAAATTGTACCAAAAGACGTAGCAGAATAAGTGGGATATGATGCTACAGGACCCACGTTTTAGAAATTTCAAGCAATTTTGTAACAGAAAATTTCAAATGCGTTGAAGAGACAGACGATCAACCGAAGTTGATCGAACTTGGCTACATGTGCCCTCGGGGACTCTTGGTCCACCAGCAATGACACTCACCAAGTAGTTCAAATGTTAAACGTCTTTCAATTCAATAGCATCATTTATAAGCTGATTAATTTACGGCATGAACCAGACATGCACGTTTCGGGTACTAAACCCTCGTCAGTGATCCTAAGTCTAAACGATGTAATATGGCCAAAAAGTATGAAGATTATTATGTCCAAATTGTACCAAATGACGTAGCAGAATAAGTGGGATATGATGCTACAGGACCCACGTTTTAGAAATTTCAAGCAATTTTGAAACAGAAAATTTCAAATGCGTTGAAGAGACAGACGATCAACCGAAGTTGATCGAACTTGGCTACATGTGCCCTCGGGGACTCTTGGTCCACCAGCAGTGACACTCACCAAGTAGTTCAAATGTTAAACGTCTTTCAATTCAATAGCATCATTTATAAGCTGATTAATTTACGGCATGGAGCAGACATGCAGGTTTCGGGTACTAAACCCTCGTCAGTGATCCTTAGTCTAAACGATGTAATATGGCCAAAAAGTATGAAGATTATTATGTCCAAATTGTACCAAAAGACGTAGCAGAATAAGTGGGATATGATGCTACAGGACCTACGTTTTAGAAATTTCAAGCAATTTTGTAACAGAAAATTTCAAATGCGTTGAAGAGACAGACGATCAACCGAAGTTGATCGAACTTGGCTACATGTGCCCTCGGGGACTCTTGGTCCACCAGCAGTGACACTCACCAAGTAGTTCAAATGTTAAACGTCTTTCAATTCAATAGCATCATTTATAAGCTGATTAATTTACGGCATGGACCAGACATGCACGTTTCGGGTACTAAACCCTCGTCAGTGATCCTTAGTCTAAACGATGTAATATGGCCAAAAAGTATGAAGATTATTATGTCCAAATTGTACCAAAAGACGTAGCAGAATAAGTGGGATATGATGCTACAGGACCCACGTTTTAGAAATTTCAAGCAATTTTGTAACAGAAAATTTCAAATGCATTGAAGAGACAGACGATCAACCGAAGTTGATCGAACTTGGCTACATGTGCCCTCGGGGACTCTTGGTCCACCAGCAGTGACACTCACCAAGTAGTTCAAATATTAAACGTCTTTCAATTCAATAGCATCATTTATAAGCTGATTAATTTACGGCATGGACCAGACATGCACGTTTCGGGTACTAAACCCTCGTCAGTGATCCTTAGTCTAAACGATGTAATATGGCCAAAAAGTATGAAGATTATTATGTCCAAATTGTACCAAAAGACGTAGCAGAATAAGTGGGATTTGATGCTACAGGACTCACGTTTTAGAAATTTCAAGCAATTTTGTAACAGAAAATTTCAAATGCGTTGAAGAGACAGACGATCAACCGAAGTTGATCGAACTTGGCTACATGTGCCCTCGGGGACTCTTGGTCCACCAGCAGTGACACTCACCAAGTAGTTCAAATGTTAAACGTCTTTCAATTCAATAGCATCATTTATAAGCTGATTAATTAACGGCATGGAGCAGACATGCACGTTTCGGGTACTAAACCCTCGTCAGTGATCCTTAGTCTAAACGATGTAATATGGCCAAAAAGTATGAAGATTATTATGTCCAAATTGTACCAAAAGACGTAGCAGAATAAGTGGGATATGATGCTAAAGGACTCACGTTTTAGAAATTTCAAGGAATTTTGTAACAGAAAATTTCAAATGCATTGAAGAGACAGACGATCAACCGAAGTTGATCGAACTTGGCTACATGTGCCCTCGGGGACTCTTGGTCCACCAGCAGTGACACTCACCAAGTAGTTCAAATGTTAAACGTCTTTCAATTCAATAGCATCATTTATAAGCTGATTAATTTACGGCATGGACCAGACATGCACGTTTCGGGTACTAAACCCTCGTCAGTGATCCTTAGTCTAAACGATGTAATATGGCCAAAAAGTATGAAGATTATTATGTCCAAATTGTACCACATGACGTAGCAGAATAAGTGGGATATGATGCTACAGGACCCACGTTTTAGAAATTGCAAGCAATTTTGAAACAGAAAATTTCAAATGCGTTGAAGAGACAGACGATCAACCGAAGTTGATCGAACTTGGCTACATGTGCCCTCCGGGACACTTGGTCCACCAGCAGTGACACTCACCAAGTAGTTCAAATGTTAAACGTCTTTCAATTCAATAGCATCATTTATAAGCTGATTAATTTACGGCATGGACCAGACATGCACGTTTCGGGTACTAAACCCTCGTCAGTGATCCTTAGTCTAAACGATGTAATATGGCCAAAAAATATGAAGATTATTATGTCCAAATTGTACCAAAAGACGTAGCAGAATAAGTGGGATATGATGCTACAGGACCCACGTTTTAGAAATTTCAAGCAATTTTGAAACAGAAAATTTCAAATGCGTTGAAGAGACAGACGATCAACCGAAGTTGATCGAACTTGGCTACATGTGCCCTCGGGGACTCTTGGTCCACCAGCAATGACACTCACCAAGTAGTTCAAATGTTAAACGTCTTTCAATTCAATAGCATCATTTATAAGCTGATTAATTTACGGCATGAACCAGACATGCACGTTTCGGGTACTAAACCCTCGTCAGTGATCCTTAGTCTAAACGATGTAATATGGCCAAAAAGTATGAAGATTATTATGTCCAAATTGTACCAAATGACGTAGCAGAATAAGTGGGATATGATGCTACAGGACCCACGTTTTAGAAATTTCAAGCAATTTTGAAACAGAAAATTTCAAATGCGTTGAAGAGACAGACGATCAACCGAAGTTGATCGAACTTGGCTACATGTGCCCTCCGGGACACTTGGTCCACCAGCAGTGACACTCACCAAGTAGTTCAAATGTTAAACGTCTTTCAATTCAATAGCATCATTTATAAGCTGATTAATTTACGGCATGGAGCAGACATGCACGTTTCGGGTACTAAACCCTCGTCAGTGATCCTTAGTCTAAACGATGTAATATGGCCAAAAAGTATGAAGATTATTATGTCCAAATTGTACCAAAAGACGTAGCAGAATAAGTGGGATATGATGCTACAGGACCTACGTTTTAGAAATTTCAAGCAATTTTGTAACAGAAAATTTCAAATGCGTTGAAGAGACAGACGATCAACCGAGGTTGAACTTGCTGCAGGACAATGTAATATGGTCAAAGAGTGTGAAAGTAATTATTTCCAAAAAGGTTACCGAAAGAAGTAGCATGATGATCGGGATATGATGCTACAGGACCTACGTTTTAGACATTTCAAGAACTTTTGATAACAGAAATTTTCGAATGCGTTGAAGAAACGATTAGCCGAAGTTGATCGAACTTGACTACGTGTGCCCTCGGGATTCCTGGTCCACCAGCAGTGACTCTAAGCAAGTGGTACAAAATCTAATGTGAAATGTCTTCAAATTCAATATGCGAACTATACCTACGATTGAGCTATTTCGTTCCCAATTTACGAAATCCTGCACAGTTTATTAAATTGTTCCCGAAGTTTAAGTTATATCGTGGCCACAATTTATGAAATCGTGCTCACAGTTTATTAAATCGTTACCACATTCTTTGTTAAATCATGGTAGCAGTTTCGTAAATCTAGCGCACATTTTATCCAATTGTCTTCCCACAGGTTTATCTAAAATGTCCGAACGATTTAGCGATCTGACACGGTGTATTCGAGTCTCCGAAAATGAAATTGTGCGAATAATTTGATAAACTGTTGGAACGATGTTAGATAATATAAACATCAAAGAAGTACTGAACAGGTATTCAGTCTCAAAGTCGAGAAGGCAAGGCAAAATCTTGTGAATTTCCATCGAAACGGTTGCGAACCCTGGAATAAACAACATTCCGAAGTGAGACCAGATAAATCATGGGAACGATTTAGAAAACTGGGGGACGACAATATTAGCTAAATCTTTCGCACAGTTTAGCTTAAAATAAGGGAACGATTCAATAAACTTTGGCCACGATTTAGCTAAATCGTTCGCACTTAAACTGTGGGGACGACTTTATAAACTGAGGCCACGATTTAAAATATTAAACATTTTGCCTACATATCCGCTTACAGCCACCGTTTAAAAAAACCGCAATGATCGTTAACATCGTTTAAGGCCAACCTAAATAAAAACAATATTTTGATGAAAATGCCACTTACCTAAAAGCAACTTTTCAATTCGTGGAAAAATCATTCTTCCAAACTTTGATCCTAATATCAACTATTGATTATACTTCCAAACAGAAATTTGAATGGGTTAAAGTTGACGTTGCATAACATTAATAAAGTGACCAAAATGTTTGAATTAGGAACCAAAAATGTTCAGGCGCATGTATTTCTGCTGATTCCACATAACTTTAATGTTGTCGTCAGTTTTATGTTTTTAATTTTAAGTTTCGCATTATACAAAACCGTCCATTTCATAAATCCAGGATATTCTCCCTGTAAAATCATTTAACCGCGCGCTCGTCTGATCGACACAGTTCCGACTTTTGAAAAAGCAACTTAATTGCTATCTTTTTACCACAAAGAACTAATGCGAAACAAATGATGAAGTCCTGATTACTTTATTTCATTTTTTTGTTTCATATTCATTGAAGAATCATACACTCAAAGACAACACGTAATATCCATTACTGGAATATTCCAGTATTGTTTGGTGCTATGCAATAAGAACGCTTTTTATGGGATTAACACAGCTGGGATTACTCTACTCAATGAACATATATCATGTTTTATATTTAATGAAAGATATCAGCTATTTTCTAATGACTTCTTGTTTGCTTTAAATACATTTTCAACTATTACTTCGACTAAAATGGAACTATTGTCAAATTTACTTCATCTTAAAAGGCTAGAATTACCAACGAATTCGGTTTTTTCTGTCACTTATATATTGTGTACTAGATTTACACAGCTCAAAAAATTAAAGAAGCGATTTTTCTATTGTAGTATAATGCTACATAGAATGTAATATCATTTGGGATAAGCCAGGCTACATCATCAAGTTTTATCATGTGTATATGGTTTAAAATCTGTTCAATATAGACATCGGTTATTAAGAAATGACTGTTAAATATATCTTAAAACATTTATGTTCATCATATAAAATAAGCAGCAGTAAACGTGTGTGATATGAAAGGAGAAACCTTGCTCCCTTAATTTTTGTTAGCATTGTAGATGCAGATCCAATCGAGTATAGCAAACTGAGTTTTTTCTTCTCTCATTTTCTTTGACATGCTAGAAGAAAAAAAAAACCATTTAGACAGGCCAAAAAACTTTATGACCTGACTCTCCAACTAAGGAGGCATAAAAGCTTTGTTCGAAACAGAATGATCCAGCTACAAAAAAATGAAGTATGAATATGAAGTATGACGTAAGTAACGCAAAAAACAAGTATGCAATAGTAAGAGAATGTAAACAGCAAGTATACAATAGTAAGAGAGACAAAATAACGCAACGTACCACCGATATATAGGAAGTTTGATAAACGTATGTCATGTTTCGTCATTTATTCCTCACTCACATCTCTCAAGGTTGCTTCGGAATTATCATAATTGGCAGTATGCGCAAGGTATATAATGAGGATGTTTGATGTTTCTCTTGGTGTTAGCCCTTTTTCATTCGGCTCACCTCGCCCTTTATTTTTAATGGCATAAAATGACATGGACGAAAATGATGAAATGTTTCACATCAACTTGATGTCAAAGTTAACAGGCACTTTTTAAACATTCAAAATTCTCCAACTTGAGTGAGTGATGTAAATTAAATAATTGAAAACAAAGATCCAGTGTTGGAACTTGTATGTCATGATAGATTGTAACTAAAACTTATCGATCGACAGGAAACTATTTCTGGCGGAGTTGCAAAACTCGGCTCTTAATTTGATGTGACACGGGCGGGCGGGCGAGCGTCAACAATTGGTTTCCAGACTATAAGTCAAGTACATGTACGATAAATGCTAGTGCAATGAAACTTCATACACATACTCACCATGAATCATTTCCCCTATTGATTGTGGGTTAAAAGGGTCAAAGATCAAGGTCGTAGTATTCCGATGTTTGAAATTGGTTCCCGGACTCTAAGTCAAGTATGATACATGCTAGTGCAATGAAACGTCATACATATACTCACCATGGGTCATGGATGAACCCAAAGATCAAGGTCATACTACTCCGATGTTTGAAAATGGTTTCCGGATGATACAAGAGGGTGTATTGCACCTATAATCACGAAACTTGCCGGAAATGTTTCCCATTAATCGAGGATGACCCAACTGATTTTGAGATCAAAATGTCAAAGGTCAAGGTCATAGGACTCAGATGATTGCAAATGGTTTCCGGACCATATCAGAGCCTGTATTGCACCTATGATCATGAAACTTTCTAGAAATATTTCTCTTGAATCAAG
Organism: Pinctada imbricata; assembly: GCA_033119305.1. Lineage (NCBI taxonomy): Eukaryota > Metazoa > Mollusca > Bivalvia > Pterioida > Pteriidae > Pinctada > Pinctada imbricata. The sequence goes on from VSWD01000005.1 coordinate 74,404,531, forward strand.
GATGACCCCTATTGATTTATGGGTCAAAACGTCAAAGGTCAAGGTCACAGAACTATGATGATTGAAAATGGTTTCCGGACCATATTAGAGCCTATATAGCACCTATAATCATGAAGCTTGCCAGAAATGCTTTCCATGAATAAGGATGACCCCTTTTGATTTTGAGGTCAAAAAGTCATAGGTCAAGCTCATATCACTGATGATTGAAAATGATTCCCGGATAATATTTAAGCCTGTATTGCACCTATTGATTTTGAACTTTTTTCAAGAAGGTATAGAGTTGGAACCCTTCGACATCATTAATATAAACACTTATTACACGTTGCAGAGCGGAGCAGTTAAAATTGTTCCCCGTGACCTGATGTTGGTCAAGTGTATTAATTACTTCTTTCCAGCTCTGTCACTTGAAAGAAGCTTTATTTTGGCCTTTTATCAATGTGACATCATATGTACTTTTTGCTATTACGGAAACCAGACATTTTACCGATAAATATCATCGAAATCAAAGGAGTTTAACATCTTAACACCATTCCTCTAATGCTATTTTGAAGAAAGATTTTATTTGGATATGCTACTGAATCGACCCTACAGGAAATTCGGAGCCGCGCACTCTCTGTAATGTAAATGTACAAATCTAACTTCAAAGAATTAAAGAGGGCGCTACTGAAATTATTTTTGGTGGCTCCGCTGGAAGCATCACTGATAATTGAAAATATTCGAAATACATGTCTGGTGCATGGAAATTGGTTAGGAATTTTCTTCAAGAAGGTATAGAATTGGAACCCTTCGACATCACTATGACCATGAAATGTTCCGGAAATGTTTCCCATGAATCAAGGATGACCTCTTGTAATTTTGGCATCAAAAGGTCAAATGTCAAGGTCATAGGACTCTGATAATTTAAAATGGTTTCGAGCCCATATTTGAGCATACATTGCACCTTGTCAGAAATGTTTTCCATTAATAAAGGATGACCCCTATTAATTTTGGGATTAAAGAATCAAATCTATACCATACTATCAACTTGAAACGTGCCTGTGATGTTTTCCATTTGTCAAGACCATTCAAGTTTTGCAACTCTGCACTTATTGAAATGGCATTCACTGACGTCTGAGTCTTTTTTCGAAGAAAAAGGTCGAGACTGATCGGAATCCCTTTTTATGTGTTATCTTTTGAGTTTCAGTGAACAGCACTCGTTTCTTAGTCTATTTCGTGTGACATTTTGTCTATATTTGTGGTTGTGGTTGTTGTATGAGTATAGTATGAGTATTGTTTCTTCCTATGGTTATGAGTTGATTAGAAACAATTCCTCAACGTTCATTATATCCTTCTTCTAAATGTTGGTAGGCTATAATATTACTATTATATTTTTTTCATACCTAGATGCAAAATTTTAACTCATCGACAGCCCCTAGATTATTTTCACATATTCAAAAGTTTTTGGAGGTTTTAAACATTACAACTTTGACGAATTTGATGACATTTCTGATTTAGGAGACAAGAGCAATCAATGAATCCTGGATGAAGTATGTGGATACATCCAGAAAACATGTAGACCAGTAACAAAGAGAATCATCGATTAATTTCTTTACTTGGGCTTGATTTTCAAAATGCGATTTTCACCTTAAATGTCCAGGTCATATATTCTTGCACATCCTTTTAACATCCTTCCAATGGATTTATTGAATTATGCATCTGAATAGACCCTTCTTAAAATTTGAAACCGCACGATCTTCACAAAAAAGGGTTAATTTTTTTATGAAAAATGGTATTTCTATTGTCTTGGTAATTGATAGAAATTTTTAATGAACGATCATCTGTATAAAAATATAAAATAATGAAGAAACTATAGTCTATACCAACGCATTAATGTAGGCAAAACCTATAGATGTATATGAGAAAATAAGTAAATAGAACTATATCTTCATCGAATCATCGAATTAAATATAGGTAAAACTAGACGCAAGTAAAAGCAAAATCGTTTTTCCAAATGCAATAAACAGAGGAACAAGTGTATAAGTCGAATACAAACCATATCAGAATTTCCATATCGCAATCAGTGGGCATTGAAACCTACGGAAGTCCGTAGGTGACAGGTATGAAATATAATTTATCTTGCGGCCGCCACATAATTCAAGAGGCAGTCGCCACATGATTTACGATAAATCGAAATAAAATCAATGCACAACATGTACTTACTGATCTATGGTGCAAAATTCATCATCTCTTTTAATCTTGTTTATATGAAAGATGCAAAATAACCAGATAAAATGTAACAAGAGTTTTATTTGGCGGTCGCCAGATTTAAACATTTGTACCAATTGGCGACTGACACTGATGGTGGACCAGGAGTCCCCGAGGGCACATGTAGCCAAATTCGATTAATTTTGGTTGGTCGTTTCTTCGTCGAATCATCGAGTCGTTTCTTCAAATTTCTGTTTACAAATTGTTTTCAAATTTCTTAGACCTGGATCCTTGTAGCATCATATCCCAGTCATCTTGCTTCGTCTTCAATATAAATAGAACATAATTTTCACAGATTTAGGTCATATTAAATTGTTTAGATTGAGGATCACTGACGAGGGTTAAACGTGCATGTCTAGTCAATGATGTAAATTTATCTGCTCTTAAATGATGCTAATGAATTGATACGCTATACCAGAGCAAGTATCAAACATACGGATTTTGTTCTGAGAGCTAGGCGTCTTTCAGATAAGCTTCTCGGTCAGGGATATGTTTGTGACCGACTAACATCGTCACTGAGGAAGTTCTACGGTCGATATGGGGAAGTCGTCATACACTATGATGTCCCACTCTCCAGAATGGTGGATGATATTCTGTCATAGACCATTTTAATCATCCAACCAAAGATTGTACTCTATGTCTTCCGAAATGGAAGTAACCGGATGTGGCAGTTCTACCGAATTCAAGCGGCGGGTGTTGCATGCAAGCAGGAGATGCTTACCCTTCCTGGATACCTGATCTCACTTCCATATCGGGAGGTCGCTTCTTTTCATATGTTGGAGCTTTTTGTTTGTTTGCTTTGGTTCCTGTTTATCCTGATTTTGTATGCCTTCGGTTTCTGATTTTCTGAATTATCGATTTTGTGCTGTATACAGGGATATGGTCATTATCCATATTTGTCATTGAAGACGTTAAACATATAAGAGAAGCATGTGAGAATAGTTTATCCCCCTCAACTGCGTTTACAATCTTGAAACTGAAACTAAATGTCTGTCTAAAGCGTCACATCAGATACAGTTTCTCTTTTCAAGGAAAAAATATGCTGGTTGCGTACATATAGTATTTCTTTCTGTCCTTATAGTTAATTGTCTAAATCTAGAATTATATAAAGAAGAAGAACTTGTTTGACAAAGTTTGACAAATTTTCATTAAAAAAGAACAGAATACTACCTGCAAGCATAAAGACTGGTACTAAAATATATATTTTTAGGTAATACCTAGGACAAACTCATTTCTATATCTTTTGATGTTTAATATTTTATGAAGTCATATTAAGATATTATCTACTTGTAAATACGTATTATTGATTGTCAAAATAAAATATTTGATCCACCGGTAAAATAAACTTATGTAAAATACATGTAATGCTATGAGACAAATATCAATTAGTGCGCTTATTTGCTATTTTATTTGTTCAGTCTTATGAAGTCGTCGAAGAACACCTTTACATGCTTCGCTTCTGGGCGTTTCCTCGGTTCCAAATGCCAACAGTGAACGATTAATTCCTCCCATTCTTTTGGCGGATTGAATCTAAAGTTCATGGACGGCCGAAGTCCGTTTTCTACTTCACTCGCCAATTCCATCGCTTTTTTACACTTCCTGTTCAGTTGATCCGATATATGATCTGCAGCATCAATTCCATACCACATTTCCCATAGTATGATACCGAGGCTGAATATGTCGGCCTTCCGGTCATATATCCCTTGTTGTTTATGGACTTCGGGCGCCATGTAAACCGGGGAACCAGCAAGTGTTCCCGCTATGAAAGCTTGATGCTTCGTCAGTCCAACATCTGTGAGCTTCACAACGTTGTCTTTACTGACCTGATATGAATGTTGGAAACAAAGTGATTTGATTTTGTTTTGCTTTGTCAAAAATTTACATATTCCCAAGACGGAATTAGATTTATATATGAAATCAAGGTATGTCTAAAATATAAAATGGTCATGAACATTCTGTGAAATATACATTTCAAAGTCTTTGAATTGTAATCGGATAAGAACAAATTAAAGCCATACATACCAAGATATTTTCGAGTTTCAGGTCTCTATGTACCAAGTCCTTGGAATGGAGGAATTCAATTCCTTTGCTGATTTGTGATGCATACCGAGCCATCTCTTGCTTGGGGTGCTTTTGCAGTGCTTCATCTACTTTACCAGGATTTTCAAACTCGTCTTCAAGTACCTAACGTACAAAATCGATAAAGAATGTTCATTCAGGATTAAGATAAACATAATTCAAATGCATTAGAAAAAAAATCTAATAATACCTTGTCCTTGAGAGTGCATTCACAGTATTCCAATATCATGAGCCAGTGAATCTTGGATCCATCAGGGGACATCTGAAGAGAACATCCGTAGTACCTTACAATGTTCCTATGGTCCATTTCCCTGAAATAAGATTATATCAAAGTACACCGTCAAGCAAAGCTATCCATAATACACAATATAAAGAAAAATCAAATAGTGTCTTGTGGTCGGTGACATTATGAAGCCGAAATATACACGGTGATGAACATATTATGTAGAATGTGCTTCTTGCTGATTCTGATTCAAGACGGAAGTTTTGAATGTTTATTCACTAATCTACATGATATCTTAGTTAGAGCTGTTTTGTGCGCATGCCCTTGTTGTTCTTTCTTACAGGTTGAATCCAACGGTATTGTTTGATGTCTTTGAACTTGACATACGACATTTTTGACATATGTCAACACAAAAGTTAGAGACAAACAGGAAATATAACTAAATGATTTGATTTTGTTTATCTTATTGGTACAAATGCCCAGTTTTCTTTTTATAGAGCACCACATACCTTTTTCAATATATACCAATATCAATATAGAGTGCTGCATTGCTCGAAAAAGTTAAATGATGCACTAAATTATTACGAAAGAACACAAATGTCAATATGATCATTTCGAGTGAGAATACATGTCGCGTGTATGTATCTGCCGCAGAATTTTATTCACTTTTTTTCACAATTCACGCTTTTTAAAAACTTTACTTATGTATGGTAAGGATCTGAAGGTACTATACATCATCATCATCATAGCAGCTGATGCAATTTAAATTCTTAGTAATGTTAGACGTCTTCAAATTGAATAGCATCATTTAAGAACAGATAAATTGGCAGCATGGACCAGACATGCACGTTTCGGATAGTTAACCCTCGTCAGTGATCCTCAAATCTAAACAATGTAATATGCCAAAAAAGTATGAAAATTACTATGTCAAAAAAGCGTACCAAAAGACGTAGCAGGATTTTAGGAATTACTTCTATATTCTTATATCTAGATTATCTTACCTCATAGTTCTGTCTTCAAGTAGAACATCAGAGACATTATTCGGTTTCAACGGATCGATGAATAATTTGATTGCAACTTCCACCTCCCTAACACCTTGGACAATTCTACCTGCGAATACGTGTGCAAATGATCCTTTCCCAAGCTGATGCTCCTTCTTTATATCCCGCAGGTTAAAATCCTTATGCATCATGTCCTTCACATAGAACATATCTAATGTACCTTGCAAGACAGAACAACTGCGTAACAATCCTGTCAAATCTGATTTCGAGCCACTGGATTCGTCCAATTGCCTCTGTAACTGTTCTAGAAGTTCCTGGTCGGAGGCAATAAAGTCTGGAATCTTCTTTGCCACCATATCTATCCCCTTTGTGTATCGAGACAGAAACTTGCCAATGCTGTCCCCGAGAAGACTGCTCTTCAATATTGTATTGATGAACAGCTCAGTTGCCTCCATCATTGCGGTGTCCGGTGATTTTGATTTGTACTTCTTGAAATGCTCTTTAACTTGCTTGTCATCATCGAACCTTCCAGATAAAGCCACAGCTGCACCAAGCGTCTTCATTTTGTTCTCGTTTCCCTTTGAATCCTTCTTTTTGTTTTTGGCTTTCTTGGATTTTGGAGCACCTTTCATCGTTTTATGGAGGTCACTGATGATGTTCTTTTCACCAGCAACTAAAGTTCCTGAAAGATACAGCAAAAGTTTAAAACTATTCATTTCTCAGATAGAAAAAATTCAGGCATGGTATAATACTGTTTACGTATGGCATATTTTCGATGTTAGGGTCAACAATTAAAATCAAGATGATCATGATGCAGTGCCAGAAAAATATTCTGGTAAAACCTGTTTCTTCCATTGGTAGAAAAACTGCTGAAGAATGAAAGTACCGATATACGCCTTAGAGTATTTATATATTTCTTAAAGTATAAATGTGTAACATTTCATCTGTTCGGTATCGAATCCGATGCTATTTTGTTTAATTATAATGAAATCTAACATTCAAAATAGCATTGGAGGGAAGAAATTATAGGAAACATCATTATTAATATCAAGAAATGATAGAAAACATCAATATCAATACATTTCTTCTTGATGTTTCCTTTCATTTCATCCCTCCAATGCTATTTTGAACATAGATTTTATTTGGATATGCTACTGAATTGACCCTACAGGAAATTCGGAGCCGCGCACTCTCTGTAAAGCAAATGTACAAATTTAAATTCACAAAAACGAAAGAAGAGGGCGCTTCTAAAATGAATAATGGTGGCTCCGCTGGAAGCGTCACTGATGAGAATTTAATATTCGAAACACGTGTGTGGTGCAGAAATATTGGTTTGAAATGTTCCTCAAGAAGGTATAGATTTGGTACACTTCCGTATTATTTCGATACAGACACGGGAAAGTAAGAATTGAATGATCACTAAATATGTCAAAACGCATTTTTGTTGATAAAATAGCATAAGCAACTGCAAATATCTGAACAATGAAATAGGATAACTTGCTCCCTTAATTTTTAAAACTTTGAAGTTACCTTCTACTTCCCTCATCTGATCTTCCATCAATTCGCAGTCTCGTTTTAACTTTGAAATTATTTTTTCTTTCAAATTTTTAACAATTCGATTCTGCCTCTCCCAGTGATCAACCTCCATTCCAATTCGATTTTCTATCAGTTCTGAAGCATCACGCAAAAGCTTCTTCTTGTCAGAGCTTCCTGGACAATCACGAGGGTCCCAGCGTCCGACTCGGTTTCGAAATTCTGGGGAACCTATGACACCCATCATTGTTTCTGTCAACATTTTGACCTCATAATCCATTCCTCGTCTGAGATCATCGACACATCGCAGAGCGTTACATTGGATTTTATCCATCTGCTTCTTGATGTTTCCTATCATTTCTTCCTTTTGTTTTCTGTCACATTTCTCCATATTGTGTGCTACTTTCAAGGAGTATACTGACCTTTTCAAAATCTGTGACAGAAATCTGAAATATGGAGGGCATTATATTCATTCTATGTGAATAGTATATTTTCTTTAAGCTATTCATCTTTCTAGATCTATCTCTACTTTTGAATGACAGCGCCTAAATAATTACTGAGTACCATATGCAGCATGTGACCGGCAATCGTCATTAGAAAATAATTTTTACTCGTACATATCTAGTGCGGTATTTGGATTCTTTCTTGTCAAGACGGCTCCGCTATCAGCAGAGTTTGCACATTTCGTTTCGTCTTCCAATCATGCTTGTAGAAGAAAGACATGTCTTTTCTCGTGATTTCAGGCGTTTTTCAAACATGCAGCAAAATAACACTTCTTTCAAATCATTCTACATTGTATTGACATCTTTTTTGTGTACAATGTTATTTTCTTTTCCATGAAAAAAAAAACAGTACAAAAGGAGGTTTTGGAAAGATCTTGTTATATGTTACCTATAATGAATGTCTAATTTCTTCTCGAGACTGGCCGGTAAAAGTCTTTGGATTCCAGTTAGCATGTATTGGTGCTCCAGTGACATTTTCCCAGCGGTTTTCAAACTTCTTTCAGCCTAGAAAATGAAAATACCCTTTTTTGGAAAATTTTGCTATTATTCAATATTTCTACAAATTCCTTTTTAGCATCATATCCAACCCATTCTGCTACGTTTTTCGGTACATTTTGGACACGCTCTTTGGCCATATTACATTGGTTAGATTGAGGATCACTGACGAGGGTTTAGTACCCGAAACGTGTATGTCTGGTCCATGCTGCAAATTAATCTGTTCTTAAATGATGCTATTAAATTTGAAGACGTTTAACATTTGTACCACTTGCTGAGTGTCACTGCTGGTGGACCAGGAGTCCCCGTTGGCACATGTAGCCAAGCACGATCAACTTCGGTTGATCGTTTCTTCAACGCATTCGAAAAATTTTGTTATGACCTAGGTCCTGTAGCATCAAATCCTACCCATCCTGCTACGTTTTTAGGTACATTTTGAATATAATAACTTTCACACTCTTTGGTCATATTACATTATTTAGATTGAGGATCACTGGCGAAGGTTAAGTACCCGAAACGTGCATGTCTGATTCATGCTGTAAAATTTATCTGTTCTTAATTGATGCTATTGAAATCGAAGATGTTTAACATTTCTACTATAATTTCATTATTATTTAATGAACTCCCATAAGATTTCTTTCAAAGGATCAACAATGTTCTAACGGGTTTCATTTTCTATTCGAAAACTCTTATAGCTCTTACGAACTCATCTTACTTCAAGTTGGTAACAAAGGCATTAAAAGCTTTCATATCTTTCTAGTTTGTCCTAAAACTATTAATGTTTTATATTAAGACCATAAAAAAGAAGAAAAGAGCAACATTAGCAAACCTTATCGAGGAAAAAACTTAAAAGTTCGACCAAATTTCTTGAATTTATACAAAATTTCAATGTTATCACCAACAACCCTAAAGATCCCCTCAAAATATTAATCAAGCGCGAGTTTTGAATCTCTAAAACAAGATCATTATTTCTTTCAAAACATTGCTTCTGAAACAGTAATGTTAAAGAGAAAATCGAAAGTCTTGCACAATGATATCATAAGATAAATTTCTCTCACCAACAAATAAAACTAACTCAAAAGTGCTGGCCTGTACACGTGTTAGTCAAACCCTACTCGATATATAGTATATCAATAAAAAAAATGAAAAGAAAGTGACTGTACCTCATCGACAGACATAAAGAAGAGATGATCCTCTGTCAGATTCCTGAAGAATTTCTGGAGTTTCTTGAGTGTATCACCCCTGACGTCATCCTTGTATCTATCTGGGACAGTCTCCCATTTATTACATACAAACATGGTCGTATCTGTGTAAAAATCCTCCTCTGACATGTTGATGACTGTACGTAGAAAGTCCTTCAGCTACAATGGCATATTAATATTAAGCATTTATCATTAATATGACGACATTTATCTTCGCTTTCCTGAAAATAAAAGACTACTATTAATTTAATTTTCTACTTTCATTTGCAATACATGTAACGATGAGAGGAATGTTCATGCATTTGAATAGTTCTTCTTTTAAAATGTGGAGTTAGAAAAAAATCAATTTTAAAGGAATTCCCTCCGGTAGATATATAGAATCAGTACAGATTCCTTCTCATGAAATTCTGTAATGGGTTGGCCAGCTAATTCCTCATTTCAAAATTCTCGACCAAAGTACTAATCAAGTTCGATCAATTTCGGTTGGACGTTTCTTCAAACGCATTTGAAAATTTCTGTTTACAAAATTTTCTCAAATTTCTAAAACCTGGGTACTGTAGCATCATATCCCAGCCATCTTGCTACGTCTTTTGAAGTTAGGACATGATTTTCACAGATTTTGGCAATATTACATTGTTTAGATTGAGGATCACTGACGATCGAGGGTTAAATACCCGAAACGTGCATATCTGATCCATGCCGTCAATTCATCCGCTCTAAAATGATGCTAATGAATTTGAAGACGTCAAACATTCGTTTCATTTTTCACATTTCTAAGATAAAAGTGAAATATTCATGAAGAGCAATATAAAATAAGTACTGGTACTAAATATTCGACAGTTATTTCTTTTTTTTTCCTTTTACGGCATATGCTTACCCTTCCTTCGTGTACGCCACCAGCATTGGAGCTATTGACCACATAGATAAAGCCAAATGATTTCTTTAGATACTCCTTGACACGAGTGACCATGGTCTTATTCTCTCCGATTCCTGGGGTGTCAACAATTACAATGCCTTCCTGTGAATTTGAACATGATAAAAGTAGGGAAATACCTCCTTTTGTCTGTTGCAGTGCTTCTATTGTAGAATGAATAATAAATGATTATTGTTTATAAATGAATGTAGAATCATCGAAACCGGTACTGTTTGTTTGGGGTTTTTTTCTCTTTTTTGGGGGGGTGTGACTTAATCAAGCTCATATGTCGCCCAAACAGAACAAGACCAATTTACAGCAAGACATCTATACCAATGGAAAAATAAGAATGTATCTGACATCTTGAGATAGAAGAGTTTCATGATCACTTTTTTCTTTGTACACTACTTTGAAAAAAAACAGAATTGTAGATGGTACAACGGAAACTGGTTTATCTATCTGTAATATCTGTAAATATTCTGATGCTGGATTGAAAACTCAGAAATGAAACAGTTTAACTTAGATTCAAACGCTTGAATGCAAAATGCCTTATTTTCTTATTCTGAAACAGTTTAACTTAGCTTATTTTCTTATTCCTACCTCAAGGAAAGGAAATGGATAGTATATTTCAATTTTCTCATAAGGGCTTTCCTCCGTCTCTTCGTCCATATGTTGTATTCGTTTTGAGAGCTCCTTCATTCCGTCTAGGTGGCGTATGTCTATTTCTTTTGGTTGCCTTGACTTTCCGCCGAAAGCCTTATAATACAGGACTGCTCTCTGGTTGTTATCACGACATTTACGGAGCTCACAAAATGATGACGTACAAGGCAATTGGCTGATAGGCAAGATGTCTTCCTCCAACAGTAGGTTTATGAAACTGCTTTTCCCAGAGCCGGTTTCGCCTTGAGTGATTATATATTTATATAATTATTATTTGCGCGAAATATACATGGGATCTGATTGAAATAATTTCATCAAGCTTTTTACTTTAAAATTGAAACTCCATGCTGTAAATTTATCTGCTCTAAAATGATGCTTATGAATTTGAAGACGTTAAACACTGAAACGTATTGATACTTGAAACTATACACTGCCATCCATTTGGTATACATCATTTCTGTTCATGTTGCAGTTAGTTAAAATTAATGTTACCAGTTTTGAATCCATGGCTGCAATTCTGAAGATGAACCTCATAGAAATAATTTGTAACAAACTTGACCCAAATATTTACATTTTTGGAATTTTTATTCTTTTTTATATAAAAAGGACAATTTTTGAGAAAAAAAAAAGATGTGCTGATAAAAAAGTTTCTATATGTATTTTTGTTATCACAATACATAATTTTTTGAACTACTAGTATTACGAATTTCTCAAGTTCAGGATCGAAAAAAAAAATATGATAAAGTGATAAAGAATTTAGAATGATTTCCGTGTTTGTATAATTATTCATGGATGGCAGTGTATTTGAAATTAGAATTCGAGAGTTTATCGTTAGAAAGGGGTAATTTTCTATGTACATGTAACTCATATAAATAGGAATACTCTTTTATTTCTTCACCTTTTCATTATTATTTTGATTCTAAAATTTGAAATACTCTATCTAATAATGTCTTCAAGAAATGGTCCTAGAATTTTAATAGCAGTTCTCTGTAAGGACCAAAATAATTTCAATAGCACGTGGAAACAGCATGTCTCCAATTTTGAAGATTTTTGGTTTGGAAGGTGTACATGATGTACTGAGACAAAAATAAACTTTCTTTTCACAAATAAAGTTTTCGTTGCCATGGAAACCATGTTTGAAATTTTACGCATCAGTAGAATACTTGTAACATGGCATTTTCACAAGGCTCGTTTCCATGGTAACAGCTATTGTAGTCAACTCAAATTTCCTTTATTTTTCTCTTTATATCTTTAATAGTATAAATATTACACAAGAAGTATGTTTCTGCCCGCTATTCCCTTTGTCAATATGCTCAAAATGTAGGCAAAAACCTGTTTTGAAGAGGCCCTTTTTAAGACCGAAAAAGCTCCTAATTTAACATGATTTTGCTCAAATTTAAGGGCAAATAATCTGAAATGTCAGGCTTACTTGATTTCTACTGCCAATTATCTTTAAAGTTTAATCCTCGATCTCTAAGGAAATGTTAAAATTTGAGTGGGACCTCTTCACAATTTTATTCAAAAGGGTATAAAAAATGGTTACCATGGTGACATTCTGTTCAGTGCTATTACACATAGAGTAATTTACTGGTAAATTTTCAGCTGTCCGTTATACATTTTTAAGCATTTCTTTATCAGTGCATTTAAAAGAGCATTATTGATTAAAAAATCACCTTAAAATTTTTCAAGGTCACAGGACCCAATGTCAAGGTCATCTTGAATGTAATTCACTAAATTTGGCAAAATTCTGTGATTTTTCAAAAATATGAGAGGCAGTTACTCAAAAATCATGAGGTATTGAGTAAAACAAACACATACATAGTGATTTTGGATATATCCCCTATTTATTGACCAAAGTTGCAAAAATCTTAAAATCAATGACATCCTTGATTTTTAGCTAGTATTACATATATACATATAAAAAAATGTGTGATTATCATGATTTTTGTCTGGGGCTTATTTTTTTAGGAGAAATGTTCTGAACAAAAAATTGTAATGTTTTTCGATCTATCGGTCCTAATTTTAGAAAGAAGTATTTTTTATACAAATATATGACAGTCAAGCCTAAATTTAGTAACAACAAATAACAACAAAAATGCAAATTTTATTGAAATTGGAGCCTATAATTTAAAATGACCTTGAACTTAGAGTCAATGACCTTGACAAATTTTGGAAGTGCTCAAATAAAGAATAATTTCTTCTGTTGTCCCTACATAAAACTTAAGCAATATAAGTTATTTAAACCATGCTAAAAATCAATTTGAAAAGATATAGTCATCATGTGTCAAATAAAAAGTTGCCATGGCAACCATTTTTGACCTCAAACTGTAGGAAAACAAAACAAGGTCCCACTTATTTTTTTCAGTGATTATATTTGTCACATGAAATCTATTTTGTTCTGGCAACAGTGATGGTGTTATCAGCCTGACATTTTGTGTTATTTTTGCTTAAAAATGGTAAAAATTGGACAAAAATAGGCCTTGATTTTGACCTTATTTTATGGCAATTTTTGACTGATTTTGATTTGATAGGATCCGGCTAATTGAAAGAAATGTCAAAAATTTCTTAATTTTTCTTTAAATAGAGGTTTTAAAGATTATAAGTTGTTAATACCAATTAACTCTGACAATGGTTTCCATGGCAACATAATAACCAAAGATGACTTATATGACCATTGTTTAAGTGCTATAAATAGACAGACCTTGTTTCCATGGTAACCGGAATATTTATTTTCAAAAAATTGTTACTTTTGTATTCAGGGCATTATACATACCATTTATAGAAAATCATGAAAATCCATGACATGCTGTTTCCAAAATATTTTGGTCCTTACAGAGAATTGATATTAATTATTATGGGAATGTACCTGCAACAAGTATGATGCACTCCGGTGAGTTTAACTCCTCTTTCTTCAGTTTTGCAATCCGTTCCAAATCAGGAATAAAACGCTGCAGATCGCTTTGATGTTGCCGCGGCAGACGACGATATAATTCTAGAATTTCGTCATACTTCAGTTTTAGTTTATCTCGTATCCTCTTTGTGTCGTATATAGCCTTTTGTAATCCATTAGTCACCTATTAAGAAGAAGGAGATTTTGTTAAAAAGAAAGGAATGAAATACGCAATACACCGTATCTACGCTATAGCCATCCCTGACTCAGCACTTAGAAGCCCAGAACATGGGGGTGTAAAGGATTTCAGGTGGGATGGACATCATTATTCCCCAAAAGGCGAGGGATGGTTCAACTTTGGTTGATCTTTTCTTCAACGCGTTCGAAAATTTCTGTTATCAAAATTTCTTGAAATTTCTAAAACGTGGGTCCTGTAGCATCCATACCCCACCCATCCTGCTACGTCTTTCGGTACATTTTTGGACATAGTAACTCTCACACTCTTTACCTATTAATTCCCGTTTGTGTGGGTACTATTCTCTCATAGTGTTGCTTTTGGAAGGAATTGTGCCCGAGCGTTAGCCTCTAACACACAAACGGGCATTAATGGGTTTAGTGCATCACATGACTGTAGTATTAATTAATAAATGAATTAATTGCAATTTACTTGAGATATCTAAAGTTTCATTGATCACCCCCGCTAATTGCTATTTACATTCATGCATTGTTCATTACGTCATAATACTTGCTGAGGGACGTAACTCTTTAAGGAGGCTCAATAATCGTTTGACGTCACCAGATATCGAGTGCAGTACTTTTAAATGTGGCCTTTTTTAGTTTTCGGCCTTCAAACTCCTCTCTAATTCGCTTGTTTCTGTACGAATTTCGACATGTTTGGTATCGATGGAAACTGAAAATTATCATCTACAATCTGAGTGTAATAAACATTTAGTCAAATGTATCATTTAATTTATATATACAAAAACATTCCGAAAGAGAGACACCCTGGCTAACGCCGTAAACGTATCGTTTTTAGAACGTCATCGGCGGAAATTCAACCGCCTGTTGCCTTGAACAAATTCAAGAAGGTAAACATAAGTTCATGATAAAACAAGATATTTCTTAGAGATTTTAGCGATATCATAGATAAGATATTTCAAGTTTGGTTTCTCTAATAATCTTTGGTTTAAAGATGTTTTCTTCAATTTTGTCAACTTTCGTACTTTGTAACAAGATGTTATCGAATAAAGTTACCCTATTTGAAAGATTTAAGCGAATGAATTTTAGTTTTAAGCCTACTTTGTTCAAAGATATATCGATTTCACAGATAACTGCACGCATTATCGAGAACGAGGGAGGGGATTGTCGTCTACTTATTGACCTTGAACGTCAAAATGTTTAAAAACGCTTCCGTTTACTTTAGTTCTATTTCTTTGATATATATTTTCGTATCTCTAAATAGATTGATGGAATCAGATATGAAATTTTGAAAAAAAAAAAAAACATTTTTTTTTTTTAGCTTTGACTTCTTTTGAACTTTATTTGACAAAACTCATTTAACTGACACTAACAAAACATGAAAGGTGAGTTTATAAAAGAAAAAGGTCGAATAACGCTAAGCCAAGGATATATTTAGAAGTACACATGTTACTTTCCTCTTCTTGTTTATTTTTTTCGACAAATCATTTGTAAACCTGTTTATTCTTATTTGATTTCGATGATAAATGATAATTGTGTAAGTATTTTTCCTTGTATCAGAATTTGAAACTTTCACTGAATGTTGGGAAAGAATAATCTCGACTCAGAGTGTCTGATTTTTAGCTCACCTGAGCTATTGTCATAGCGCGCCGTCCGTCCGTCGTCTGTCGTCCGTCCGGCATAAACCAAGTAGATTTTTACCACATGGAAACGAAGTAAAACGGAATGTCTTATACTTTTGTTAAAAGATTAGAGTCTGATCTTGAAAAATATGTCAATTATAACAGTTTTTAACAAATATTTTCATCGTTATAACGTCAACTTAGGGAACAGGGCATTTTAATTTGACTTGTTGCAAATTGTTACAAAATCGTTACTATGACAACCAAATATTTTAAATCAGAATGAACGATAACATGTACTTTTTTATATTTCTTTTCGAAGAAAAGAGTTTGTCGTTGAGAAATATGTAAAAGAAAGTAACTTCTGACAAAGAATTCTTATCACTTTGATGTCAAATAAGGGTACTGAGTACTTTTTTTTAGATTCTCATTTTGGGGTGGGGGTACCCAAAATGTACTTTTCTGGAACAGTTTTAGCTATTTAACTCTTTGAAAGCATTATCTATAAAGAAATATACATATTTGATGATATAATGGTGAAAATGATCACAAGAATGGTTTCAATCTGGAATCATTATCAATATATCATGTTTTTATCTATCAAAATTCATTGTTTTGCGACATATCTCGGGGTTGGTTTACATATGTATATTCAGAGGACCACTGGTCAGTCAAATGGTCGATGATATGTAATCTTAATTACAAATATAAATCATCAGATATCATTGTTAAATAAACAGAATATTTTTTTCTCCTCTGACAAAGAATTCTTGGATTATTGAGCCACCTTAAAACAAAAAGCAATAGTGCCCGGGTGCCATTCTCTCATAGTCCACGCGTGCTTAAGCAATGAAATTCCGAGGATTTATCATGTCATGCACTATTTGGCAATATTACATTGTTTAGAATGAGGATCACTGCATGACGAGGGTTAAGTACCCGAAACGTGCATGTCTAGTCCATGCTGCAAATTATCTGTTCTTGAATTTTGCTATTGAATTTGAAGATGTTTAACATCAGCGTGGCAAATATGGGGTCAAACTACAACCCTATAATCCTGAAATTTGAATACGAAAGCAGAGAGGTGCCCCCCCCCCCCCCCCTAATGGGTTGGGCGGAGGAAGAGGGTCGTTAATTTTTATTTGAAAATTGCGTGATTTTAATTACTTCCAATCGTTATAACGTAAAGAGAGCACGTTAATACAAATAAATGAATAAAAACAACTATTTTACACATATTAAAGTATTTAAAGTTGTAAATGATAGCATTCCACTATTGTACTTTGTAGCTCGTCAGTCTGGTATAAATATGGTTATACAAATACCGAATAACAATATGCATGGGTTAGTGGGATTTAAAGGACCTTCTCAATAGCATTTCATTTGAAAAGTTTAGACAAATTTAAATGAGTGCAATGATCCGAAGGTAGACAGCTATTATGTATTTGCAGGAGAAGAGAAGACAAATAAATTTAAAATCAATATAATGGGAAAAGGACAAATAAGGAAGTTTTGAAACAAATGACTGGCTAGAGAATAATTCATTTAACCCTTATATATATACATGTGGAAGTAGAATCATTCATGTTTTATGTATGCATTCCATCGTAGTTTATCGGTTAATCGAATTTCTTCTGACAAGAAAATTAATTCACCCCATGGGCTGTTTACAAATGCTTCGGTGCATAAAATGCAGAAAGTTTATACCAAGTGCAGGCTCTAAACAATGCTTGTTAAATAACAATACAAGTATGCTTCTTTGAAATGAGAGAAAATGCTACCTAGCATTTTTTGTAATCAATGTAAGACGTACAGAGTATCGAGTAAAAATGAAACTATATATTGCATTACATGTACCTCATCTTTGACCACTTTTTCCTGTTTGTCTTGTTGCTTCCAGTGGTCAATAAGTCTCTGAACAGCCTCCTCCTTTTTGCCTATACCTTTGGTCGGCAGTCCCCAGGACTTCAGAAGTTCCCTAGCGGTCATCATGTCCGGAATCTTCAAAATATCATCTACACTGGACACTCGGTAACTGTCCTTGGAAACGTAACTACTTCCATTCGCCATTTTGTACAATGCGGCCTTTTTTCAAACTACGTATGACATAATTTTAGTAAAAAGTATGCAGAATTAAAGTACTATAAACTCTGTTCTATATTAATGTTACATGACACCGTTCTTGTGACATCCCAAGCCGCGATGTTTATCTGTAGGAGTGACTTCTTAATAGAAAATATTTCTTCTTCCTTGTTCGCAGAATATATCTCTTTCAGGTCGGTGCAATCTTTACGCTGTAAATGGGTGGAGAA
Organism: Pinctada imbricata; assembly: GCA_033119305.1. Taxonomy (NCBI): domain Eukaryota; kingdom Metazoa; phylum Mollusca; class Bivalvia; order Pterioida; family Pteriidae; genus Pinctada; species Pinctada imbricata. The sequence continues at coordinate 74,422,406 of VSWD01000005.1, forward strand.
ACAATTGCCACAGTCAAACATGTACATGTACATTTAAAACTAGAATTGAAATGCAACGATGCGAAAAGCAGTTTTGCCCCATATATGTTTTTTTTTTCATGTTCGTATCTCACGATAGAAAACTAATCCAAAATGCCCTTCAACATAATGTTCTAATTTTCTTTTTGTTCAACATTTTGATACCCATGAATGCATCATACATGTAATCGTTTGAAATTAAAGCTCCGAATACACGCAAAGGTATAAAAAGCATTACCATAACAGAAGTTGAAAAGATAGCTATCTTAAAACACTGGAAGTACATGCGAGATCGTTTACTCAGAAATGACAATAATGTTTGAAAATTTAATGATATAGTTAAATGAAAAGAGAAAATAAATAAACGTGGGTGGGCAAAGCAATGGAAGACATCACCATGGGCGGATCTAGAAAAAAAATCAAAGGGGATCTAAGCCGTCGGAGGGGAGGAGTCTATTGTTTTGAAAAAAAAATATATACGTAAGAAAAAATAAGCATTATTTGGCAAATTCCAGGAGGTCCTGACCCCTCATCCCCCCATTCACACCTCTAGATCCGCGCTTATTGAAATACGAAGATGTATAGGTAGAATGGCTAAATACACTTTATTATCGCTTTATCTAGTATCCTTTTCTGTGTTTCTAAGCATAACTTCGCTTTGATGTAAAGTCACTTAAATATTACTTCGTTACATCATTTCGCTTCTCCACATTACGACTTCCCTTCTTTGTGTTTGCATTTTGATTTTCTAAAACAGAGGAATTAAGCTCTACAGTCTCTTTTGATAAAAAGCAAATCGCCGAAAAATAGGCATTTCTAATTGTACTTGACGTCATATTGATGATACATGATCGTAATAGACATTTTTCAAGTTGACGTACTTCGGACTTCGCACTTCAGGGGTCATATTTTAAAAAGTAATCAGGTGCATTTAGAAAAGTAAAATCTCAACGCATAATAGACGAAAAGACACTTCTCACACAAAATACTCTAGGTTCATTGGGATAACATTTACAATTTACTTTTGTGACATAGTTCCAAGTGCGGTGTCCGAAGTGCGAAGTCCGGGAACATGAAAAATGTCTTTTTTACTTTGTTGCGATGGGGATAGGGCACCGCTGCCATGTGTCTATATGTTTGTACGTTATTATAATTAAAGTGCGGGCGTGAGGAAGGGGGGGGGGGTATGGATTCTTGTGAACACATGGAATATGGAATACAAAGTAATCATCAAACCTTCCATAAATGTTTATCATGGAGAAAGGATGAATCCTATTGATTCTCAATGTCAAGAGTATCAGGTCAAGGTCACTGGACGTACAAGAACGAGGTCACTCAGAAGTTTAGTTACAGTGCAACGAAGACGCTATTTTCTTATCACCGAATAAGAAAATAGCGTCTTCGTTGCACTGTAACTATCAGAAGTTGTATATTGCAATGACATACAATGTAATATATATATACTAATCTTACGATTCAATTTTATATCAAACTTGACACAAAATATTGCACAAGCTAGTACACAGAATCTCAATGACATTCAAATTCAATTTTACTCAGAAAACTGAACCTATAATACCCAAAAAGGGCTTTTATTATGACGAATTTGCAATCGTTAAAATTTTAGAGATATCAATCATTTTTACATATATCCTTGTCTAGTAATAATTTGTATGTATGGTTTGACCGTTTTTCTTTGCAAGATTTCTAATGTTAAACATGTTATTTTTAACATTTCTGCATGTCCAGTTTCATTCAAAAGCATTTTCAATCATCCATGTCCTTGACCTATGACCACAAATGCAATAGGGCTAATCTTTTACTCATGACCGGTGAGCATTTCATGCAAGTTTCGCGAAAACAGGTACAAGACACACTACGCTTTGATCCAGAACCTTTTCCATTTACTTGAGTTTGCAAGTCCTAAGTGGTCACAAACATTTGAAAGATGGATAAACATGCCCAGTATAATCATTTACAGATTACTTTTGGTGCTTTACATCAACATACATTTTCATCAATTAATTTTTGTCGATATAAAAGTCAAGAGAAATGAAGTGTCCTAATCTGTTGCAATAGAGTCACATGTATATGCTGAGAGGATGAATTTTATTGACTTTTTTATGTTAAAGGTAAAGATCACAATGTAAAGCAGCTTGAAATTCATGTTAGCTGGGTAGAAAACAAGAAGCAAATATTGGTTGCCTGAGTATACTGTGCATCAAGTTTTGTATTTCAGTGGAATTTTATTCAAAGACAAAGGTTTATAAAGCCAATAGTTGCGATGGAGAAGTTGAAAATGTAAAAGAGAATGACGATAGATGGACTGACAGTAGGAGGGACAACAGACGGTGTGCTATGACAAGAAGTAAAATGGTGAAATATTACAGAATCATCAAACCTAAAAATTTTCTTTTTGGGGAGAGGTTTGATACTAATGATTTTCAGTGTAAAATACTTCAGCCCAAGGTCACATTTCTAATTTGTTACTTCTAAAACAATTTTAAACTCTGCTCCAAAACTAAAAAGCATTTTCTAATTTCAAGGTAAGTGGCAATAACAGTGTGTGAAATTTCCAATTAACATCATGTGATAAGTTGTATCATCTATGAATTTGAGAACTAACTAGTTGACGATGCCAGAGTGCTAGCTTCTACCAGTAAGACACACACAGACACAACTAATGTAACCTCTATGTTTATGCTTTGTAGTCATACAAAAACCAGTTTATTTCATAATTCAAATGAGAAGAAAGAAACAAGAATATAAATGTAGGATTTTGATTTTTATACATGTTTAAATTAATAATCATGTAAATTTCATTTTTTGACAAGAAATACAACAATACTGGGGTCACATTGCTCACTTAATTTTAAAAGAGCATAAAGTGAATGATATTATACATGTATGTAATATACAACTGAACATAATTATGCAAAATGAAATAATAAATCAGTGAACAAAGATGTGTTTCTGAAACATGAATTCCCATGGGCCTGATGACTTTCATCAAAATATTCAGTGAAACTCAACAGTCAAGGTTACAAAATCAAAAAATTTGATATCTACGAAAAGGTCTTGCCATAGGAAAACATATGAAAAATATGGAAGCCCTTTCCCTTATTATTCAAAAGATACGGCTTAATATAAAGTTTTTGGAAAGTAGGCTTTACTAGATGGTCAAAATTTTGGTTCCAATTTAAAGGTCTTGCCTCAACGAATACTTGTTATCAAAATTTGTAATGGGTAATATGAAACCTTACCTTAACCTTTCAAGAGTTAAAGCCAAAGTTGAAGTTTTTGAAAATATGTCAAATTCTTAGACCAGAGTAAAAATTTTTTTTCTTACAGAATTTGGTACCGATTTGGTACAAAAGTAAATGGAAAAAAGGTCTTGTTACAAGGAATGCAGATATGAAAAGCCTAGTCTTTTCCATTCAAAATTTATGGCAAGGATTAAGATTTTAGAAACAAAGAGTAAGAAGGGACAAAATCCTTATATTCCTCATGTTCCTCTGTATCGAGGGATTTTTCAGGGTATTTTACTTTGGGTCCAGGGTCCAGTAAAATTGGGAAAATTGCGGTGTTTACATGAAATTGGGAATTTCCAACTGTTTAATTTTTTTCTTAATACCAGAAATTAGATTTCTGACCAGTTTAAATTGTTGTATTTCTGCTACGGTAGGTACAAATGTATTTCAGTAGTCATAATTTGGCCCTTTAATGAAGAAAACTTTAAAAAAATTTTTAGAGGTTCAAGTTGGGAAATTTCGTCTATAAATTGGGAAAATACAGGCCATTTTGGAATGGCTCCGATAATCGGACCAAAAAATGGACTTAAAAAATCCCTGGTATCTCAGATAACAGGGGCACAAAAACTGCTTCATTACATCAATTATGTACTGTAATATCAACAACTGTCAAAAGTACTAGTTTACTTTCAGTCTCACATGTTCAAAATCTTCACAATCACCATGACGATGTCCACAGTAGTGTTCATCTACAGTTTCAAAATTTGCTACTCCTATCACCAACTGATTATAATAGTCCTTCTTTTCTTCAACAATGCCATCGAAAAAGCCAGCTTTTACTTCATGAATATTTTCTAAGATTTCTCCACTTTTACAGAACAATTTGTAATGAATCACCATCCACAGTGTAATTACTGCATATAAATTCAAAGACGTCGGGGAATGATTTTTCCACAGCCTTATGGCACCTGAATTGATTAATACATCGTTCACAGGATCATACATAATAATGTAAAATTCCTTCTGACTAATGAGTATATTTGGGATAAAACTTTTTACGTTGGGATGCCGTTGATGCTGAGCCAGAGCAAAGACTATAGTTTGAGCTAGAGCCTGGTTCCAATTTTTGTTTCTGCTACTTCCTTCTCTACTTGACATGCCTGGACAGTCCTCATCTAAAATACAAGAATTTTTTTAAAACAACTATAGCAATGCTGAGATGCCAGTGTAGTACTGGGTTGTCATATGAAATGCAAAATCTCACTGGTCAATTTACAACATGATAGAACATGTATCTGTATATGTACTGTAAGGATTCCAAAGTGTATAATTAAAGCAAAAATTCATCAGTGTAAACATAGGGCTCTATTGTATGGGTACCTAAAAATTTATTCTTAAATTAACATGTATCAAAATCCATCCAAAACTTACAGTAGCTATTTCATCTCATAGATGTAAGCTTTGATTTTTGGATCAAAAACACCACAGTGGTTTAGCAAAGTATGAAGTCAAAAAGATGATTTTCATATTACCAGTGCACTTACATTTTAGACAAGCCAAATTCTCATATCACAACTTTTAACGTTATTTCTTACTGTGACGTCATAGATCTGTTACTGCATCACAGTAAGAATGTTAAATGTTTTCAAATTCAATAGCATCATTTATGAACAGATAGATTTGCAGCATGGACCAGACATGCACGTTTCCGGTACTTAGCCCTCGTCAGTGATCCTCAATCTATATTATGTAATGAGGCCAAAGAGTGTGAAATTATTATGTCCAAAAATGTACCGAAAGACGTAGCAGGATGGGTGGGATATGATGCTACAGGTACAGGACCCACGTTTTAGAAATTTCAAGAAATAACATCAAGATCCTGTGTGTTGGTGTGCATAAAATTCAAGTATACTTTTTGTATAAAAGTCTATAGACCTATGTTTAACTCTTCTCCATCACATGAATAAATATAATGTTTATTCATGAATTGTGTAAAACATTATTGTTGTGAGAGAAATAATCAGTTATCCCTTAGTACAGAGGCAGAGAAATACATCCCAAGCAAGTATCAAAGATTTTCAATGTCCACCTCTCAGAAAGCCTTTTCGTGGACTGCATTTAATCTTTGATACTCACATGAGATTTCCCTCCCTTTCCATGCAACCAGTGATATATTCAATAATCCCCCTCACTTAGATCTAATATATGCAGCATTTACCCTCAGTTTTTAATCTCTTAGCACTGGTTGGTCCATAGTCCCCTCCAGGATCTGATAGAGGATCAATAACAACTTTTGCTGCTCCCATAGGACTGTTGTTTCCATGAAATAAAACATCTACATACCCATGCCAAACCATGTGGTGACCTGCAAAGATTAAAGAATAAGAGGTTCATGAAATAATCTAGACAGAGAACAGGCCAAAATTTTATTCTTGAGTTGGTATTACCAACTCAAGAATAAAGTTTTGGCCTGTTCTTGGTCTAGAAATAATCATGACAATTGGGAAGGCAAAACTAACTGATTATAGATTTAACGAGATATCACACACGTTTCAGTAGCCTCCCTTAGATGAGAATTTTAAAGAAATCTCCACGCTGAAGATTTCCGATTTTCGTAACTTAAAAAGTCTTGATGTTCTGGCTTTGTTATAATCGCTCAATCGACAAGTCGATCCAATAGCTCAGTGGTAGAGCTCTTGCCTACCATGCGGGAAGACCGCGGTTCAAGCCTGAGCACAGGAATACTAAATAGATTGTTATTCGTATGTAAATACAAATGTTTTTATTTTTCATTGCAAAGTAAAGGTAAGCCTAGAGTGACCAACAATCGTCAAATTTTTGCCGGAATTGAACTTACAAATGTATTTGAAAATTTTGTTAGGACTTTTTTACCTACACACATATGTCGTATCTATTCAGAAATAAGTCAGGTGTCAGTAAAGTGTTTGAATGTAGAGAAACCTATAATATAGTTACCATGTATATGGTACATACGGTAATATCATTACACATGTTCACATACTGTCGTGTTATCACACAGAATCTGTATTCGGCTCTATTCATTTACATATTGACATCTTTGTGAGTGAAGGAACACTGCTGTGATACTTCAAAAAGATGATTATATAAATTCGGATGCTTTTGTCTTTGGTCACATAGTAAAGAAAGATAACTCGAACTGTACTTTTAATTTTTTACATGATAATTTACACATTCAGGCAGATTTTGCAAGATATGACGTGGTCATTGAATGGTTTCTTTCTATAAGAATTTGCACAATATGTTGAGGGAATCATATGTGAAGTTTCATTTGAAAATCTTGGGCTTATAAAATAATATAGCCAAAAAATGAGCATTTCCATTACAATCACTGCATGGCTAAAAAGGCTGATCAATTTCAAAATCTCAAAATTTTGGATGGTGACCTCCTAATTTTGTCCCTTACATTTGAATTAAATTAGGAAATCAGAATTATGCTTTTTTTTCTGAAAATAAGTGTTGTATAACACGAAACGTGTGATATCACCTTAAATCAAAATACATGTACATGTAAAGCCCAAGTCCAAAGGCCATAACTCCTATCATGAATTTTGAACAATATTCATCTCCCTTCATGCACATTGATATATTGTGATTATTTTTATTGAACCAATTTAAAGTTTAATTGATTGGACAGTTCAAGGGGAATAGTGAAGAAAATCTTGTAATTTTAACGAATTGACGAAAATTGGTACTGACGAAAATAAAGCAATTTACAGATTACAAGAAGTCAAGGATCATAACTCCTGTAATGAAATTAAGACAGCATTCTCCTTCCTTTTTGTACATGTTGTGATGGATAACAGAATGTCAGATACTGCAGAGAGATTTCCTACACAATACCGCCCACATAGTGATGATACATGTACATACAAAATGAGTACCAATAATATAACTGAATTTTATTCTCATGATAATAGACTAGACTGATCATGTTGATAGTCTCCGATACATGTAATTTCTTACCTACACCTGTAGCATCATAGGCAACTTCTTTATTACAACCACATTTACAGGTTTTGATTTCTCCTTTTCCCTGCGCCCTGGCATCTATGCTGTAGGAGTACCCAGACGCTAGCTCAGAAAACAAGTGTTCTGCGAGGGCAATACTTAAAATTGTGTCCTTGGACGTCTGTGTCTTTATCTTCTCATAGGCATTTAAAATATTCTTTGAGTGTGTTTCTGAAACAATACATTATAGCAAAATTAAACATAGGGTCATCAGAGATGACAGGACAGTGCACACCTCAACGGCATCATTGTCCCATGACCAGTATCTGTACCTAAATTGCACAAAGTATTTCCAGATGCATCATCCACATAAGTTTGGTTGATAAAAAATTCAAAGAAGGCTTGTAATGAAATTTTACCATACATGTACCTGGTCAATCAAGTGCGAAATATAGGTCAGATGCAGCATCTGTACAGTGTATTGCAGTAAGCATTCTCAGACACATCACCACACAAGTTTTTTTTAGAAAAATAGGCCGGAAATTGACCTGTCCCTTTTTACTTAACCTGATTGCTCAAGCATGGAATGTGGATCAGATGCAGCATCTGTACCAGGGAGTAAAATTGGCTGCAGGACTTAGGGGCCAGCTGGGCCCCTAGAAAATGAAATTTAGGGGCCCAGCTAGAAAATTAGGGGCCCAACTTTTTTTAGGGCGCTTTCATTTCAAGTAATAATTGAAAAATAAGGATTATAAGGCAAATTCCACTGGGAGTCAGGTCCCATACCTCCCCACTCACCTGAAACATAAGGATTTGGGGACATATGCCAGGGGTTCTACCCCTCCTCCCTCCACCCTGAAATTTTTTTGCAATTCCAGGGGTCCCAACCTGTGACTTCGCACTTGATCGCCATTCAGTTTGAAGAAAATGTGAAGGATAAAATATGGTTGCTGATTGCTATTAAACTAATGAAGTTGTAAATCCATTGTTGAATAAATGCCTGATGACTTATTTTCCTTTTTTTTTAAATATTCAAAGAGTCTTTAAAAATCGTCTGCTATCAATCCCCTTATAAATCATAACGGTAACATGATCACTTTAATCCCATTGTTGGCCATTCGAAAGCTCTCTACTGTAGCCAGTCATGCGAAACAGATTTAAATCTATCTTGCAAGGCAAGATATGAATAAGAACTCACTCAACGGAGTATAGAAGAAGTGTTATGTAATTGAAACCGACATTTACGATATATCTTACTCGCCATCTGGGCGACTGTTGGTCAAAGTTTTAGTCGCCCAGTCGTGAAAATGGTCGCCAATGGCGACTGGGCGAGTGCTAATTTTACTCCCTGTGTACCATGCATTGCATTAAGCATCCTTAGATGCATCGTCCACACAAGTTTGGTTGATGTAGGACTTATAGAAAGGCAGGAATGGACCTGTCCCATTTCACTAAACCTGGTCACTTAAGCATAGAATGTAGGTCAGGTGCAGCCTCTGTAGCATGCATTGCAGTAATCATCCTCAGATGCATCATCCATGCAAGTTTGGTTGATGAAGAACTTAAAGTAAGGCTGGAATGGACCTATCCCATTTTACCTTACCTGCTCACTTTGTATCCGGAGCCACTGCCTACAAAATGTATTTAGAAAGTTAAATATATTTGTTTAGAAAATTTCAAGTTTGATGCATTATGCGTTGTGAATTTTTATGATAATGTATAGTCCTTATTCAGATCAAAATGAAGCAGAACACTTAATTCTAAAAACTTTATACAGCCCTCTTGTACATGTACATTATTATTTTTTTTAATGGATATACCTTTCATTAAATTTTATGCCCAGGGCTCACGCTGGGCTTCGCAAATGTCGCATTTTGCGACAAAAGTCTGAAATTTGCGACAGAAAATCGGGATTTCGACAAAGGGCATTTTCTAAAAATCAAATTCAAGAAATTGTGGTCCCCCGCTTTTGGGGTTTTGTCTTTAAAGAAATGCTTACAGACACCCTCCCCCCCCCCCCCCCATTCTCAAGTTTTCATAATATATCTCATATATTATCAACATTCTAAATATGAAAGATTAAACTCCAAGAAAAGGTCAAAAGGTCCAAACTTTTGTTTTGTTACCAAGGGACAGGGCTTACGAAAAGGTATGCACATGTCAAATATTAAAGTCCTATCATTTAAATTACATATACCATCCAAAACTTATGGTCGAGGTTGAAGTTCTTAAATGTGAGGTCGCAAGGTCAGAATGTTGTTACCAACAGAAAGATCTTGTCAAAAGGAATACACATGTGAAATGTGAAAGCCCCATCACTTTCTGTTCAAAAGTTATGGTCAAGGTTAAAGTTTTTGAAAAGTATGTCAAACTCCAAGGTCAAGGTCACAAGGTAAAAAATGTTGGTATAAATGGAAAGATCTTTTCACAAGGAATACACATGTGAAATACAACAAATGTATCAAAGCCCTATCACTTTCCATTAAAACGTTATGGACAAGGTTAAAGTTTTTTGAAAAGTAGGTCGAACTCAAAGGTCAAGGTCATAAGGTAAGAAATTGTGGTATCCATGGAAAGGTCTTGTCACAAAGAACACACATGTGTAACATGAAAGTCCTACCATTTTCATTCAAAAGTTATGGTAATCCAAAGTGCAGTTGAAGCGTTCAGGTGTAACGCTGGTAAGCGGGTGACCGTAAAAGGTGTGAAATACAGGTATTTAGGTAGCCCCAGCAGCAGAGAGCCACAGTGACTGCCAATTAGATAATTGGATTATCAAGATAAGCTGTCCAATGTTTGTATTAGGTATTTTAACTTTGTTACGGCGGACGGCAAACTTTGTATCTTTCGATGTCACTGAAAAGTTTAGAATAAGATCATCACCAGTATGTAATAATTATTTTGTAATTTTTTCAATTATTTGTTTCTCCCCAAAAGAAGTACATTTTGTACCACTGTATGATATATTTCAGATTTAAAATGGGGAAACTTAAGAAATTTCCAACTCCGCATCGGAAAACAAAATTGCAATATTGACGCCGTTTGGCTAAAATGTCTGAAAGTTCTGACGATAAAACTATCAAAAAAAAGCCTTCAATAGCATCTAAATCGAGGTTTTGAAATCTTTTTATTCAAGATAAAAGGATACAAGCACGACGACACGTGTAGGGCCCAGTATAGCACCCCTCTACTTTCTTTTAATTGAGGGTCATTGGTGTCAATCTCCCGTGAAACAAGAGCCCCAGGGGGCACAACGCTCACCTGATACCCATGCACGCTCTAACTGACATACTGACAGAGAAAAAGAATAAAACAATGAAATGATTTCACAAATTAAGTTTATTTAAAATTGAACACAAAACCTTTCATTATTGATAGCTAGCATGCCAGAAATTATAAAGCCTGTGTTTGTGAAACGAGAATGCCCCCGGCGGCATCTTTGTTAGTATAAACACCATTTTCTGTTAAGTATGTGAGAGGTCAGGGTCAGCGTAATATTGGTATCAATGGAAAGATCTTGTCACAAGGAATACACATGTACAATATGAAAGCCCTATCACTATAACCATTCAATAGTTATGCCCAATGTTAAAGTTTCTGAGAAGTACGTGAAACGTCAAGGTTATGGTCATGAGGTCAAAAATTTTGGTAAATACACATGTGAAATATGAAACCTCTATCACCAGCTTCCATTCAAAAGTTATGCCCAATGTTAAAGTTTTTTGGAAAACAGACAGACAAACAGACAGACGGACAGGCCAAAAACTTTATGCTCCCGAATCTTTTATTCCAGGGGCATAAAAAACAAAGATTTTTCGGTTTTGCCTTTATTCACTAAAATCTATGAATTATGCTTTTGAATAGTATTGATTTCATCTCAAATACATGAAACGTACAGTTAAAATCGTTTTGATCCAATATTCAACAATTCAAGTGAGTTGTGCAGAAATTGTGCCAGTTTGTTTTCCAAAAAAGCAGTGTATGTTGTATCAAACCTCATGACCCAGTGAAGCCACTTGAACAAATAATTTTCAGTAAATATGCTGAAATGCGACGCTTCTTGCCTATGCATATTTCAACAGGCGAGAAGGAGCGTCGCATTTCAGCATACGCTGTTCAACAACTCAAGTGGTTTCTCTAAGGTTTCGCAGTTTGAAACAAATTAAAAGGCCCATGAAATTGTTAAGCTTGTCCAACTAGCAGACCTACGACATCGTTATTTACTGTTAACTAATTGTTTTACCTCATCATAGGTCTGTTACACGGGCAAGTTGTTAGCGGAGAGAGTTCATGAAATGTATCGGTTGCATTGGATTTTCCGACAAGAAGTTATTTGGTCTGATAAAAACTCATTATGTATCTATTATTTGAACAGATAAAAATTCCCAAATGTCTTAACACAGGATCCTGTCGCTTTATGAGAGAAAATGTTTTATTATTCACAACCTCAGGCCTCTGTATTCCTCTTAGAAATATTATACATACAAGATGACGAACACAGTGGCTTAAGGTTGTGAATAATAATTTATTTTCTCTATTAAAACAACAGCTTCTGTGGTCCAACATTTCATTGGAAGATTTCAGGAACTCTGAACGGAATTATTTATTTTCAAGAATTTCAGATATTAAATGTCCTATGCATTCTCAAAATCCAGAGGAAGAGATTACTCATTAGACGTTTCTTCAAGAAATCAGTCCGTAAATTACTTCATCTAAGAGAGTCTAAGACAGAGGAAATTCGAGCAAACTTTATACATAATAACAAGTATATGCAAGTGTTCCAAGTACATGAATGATAACCATTATGAACGTTGTTCATAGCTCAAACCATACTCGCTCCTTTAACATACCTACATGTAATTCCGTCATCAGGAAGAACTCATTCTTCATACGTACAGTCACAGAGTGGAACGAACTGGATAACCATCAAGTGCTGTCAAGGACTGTGGAAGGCTTTAGATTCAGCCTGAAGCGCGATTAAGTAAGTTTATGCGCTCTCTCATTCCGTTGATCACAAGCCAGTATTGGTAATTCAACGTACCCATACAGATACAGATACAGATTATGAAAGTGTTCCAATTATAAAAATCTATTCCGTTTGCACTGTATCTCCTGAAATATATCGCAGTACTGCTTTGCGGTTTGTATTGCAATGAAGCGCCTAGCGGAATACGATGCGCCTTGGGGACGAAGATGAATGAATGCGTATCTAGGTCATTGTCCTGTCAAATAGTTCCGATTATTTTCTTATTATTTTCAACAATTGGTGGAAAATACACACAATGTTTATCTTGAATTGTCTTCTCCGTGATTGTTTACTAGACAGATGAAATAAAATTTTGAATATAGTTTTAAAGTGTGTGAGACATCTACATGTGTGGAAGAATACGTGTGAAAATGGGTCCTCAGATCATAAAATTCGAATAATTCCGGTCCGGAACCAGGTGCATGGCTTTGAAAAATATTTAAAAAGTTGTGTACTTTTAATCATTACGGCATTTTTTTTTTTTTTTTTTTTGTGATTCAAATAAAATTTCTTCATTTAAAAGTAGTATCAATGTGTATAACCCGGTGCGATTTGAGAATTTCTTTTCTTTTTTGGTAAGAAAACATACATTATACCTATGTACAATCTTAAAAAATATTCCTTAAAAATCCAAAAGTGGATATCTGGACAAAATTCTTTCACTTGTAGGGTACCATGCATGAGTACCTCATACCTACAAATTGTCATGACAATCTGAAGAGTGGTTATAGAAAAGAAGCAGAAAATGTATGAAAATCACCCCCCCCCTTCCTTTTTACATAAGAAAAAAATTCATAAAAAATCAAAAAAAATAAAATTTAAGCATAAAATACATATCAAAGCATTAAGTAAGTTAAATATGATAAATATGTAGTAAATGAGTGTGTAAAATCATACACTTATTGAGTTATTTAAAGAAAAAGTGCAAAAATGTGCATTTCTGACTAAGTCCGAAAAGACGTCAAAAACGCGTCAAAAATTAGTTGTCGGATTTTAACGAAATGAACAAACTTGAATCATACATCCTTCTAGATCACATAGATACAATTAGTTTTTCAATCCATTCAGTGGAACTGGAGAAGAAGATTTTTGAAGAGGGGTACCCTCCGGGGCCTATTTGACCCCGCCCTGGATCCACCCCTGAAGGGATCGAGCCGAAATGAACAAACTTGGTAGAGGACCTTTAGTACTTCATGCATACCAAGTTTCATCAAAATCCCTTCAGCCGTTCTTGAGAAGAAGTTGAAAATGTTAAAAGTTTACGACGGACGGACGACGGACGACGGACGACGGACGCCGGACGCCACACTATGACAATAGCTCACTTGAGCCTTTGGCTCAGGTGAGCTAATAAAAAGGGGAAAAAATTTTGTTGGGGTCCCGCCGGGGTTTGAAGCCACTCCCCATGGGTCCATTGGGCATGGAAAACATACATTATACCTATGTACAATCTTAAAAAATATTCCTTAAAAATCCAAAAGTGGATATCTGGACAAAATTCTTTCACTTGTAGGGTACCATGCATGAGTACCTCATACCTACAAATTGTCATGACAATCTGAAGAGTGGTTATAGAAAAGAAGCAGAAAATGTATGAAAATCACCCCCCCCCTTCCTTTTTACATAAGAAAAAAATTCATAAAAAATCAAAAAAAATAAAATTTAAGCATAAAATACATATCAAAGCATTAAGTAAGTTAAATATGATAAATATGTAGTAAATGAGTGTGTAAAATCATACACTTATTGAGTTATTTAAAGAAAAAGTGCAAAAATGTGCATTTCTGACTAAGTCCGAAAAGACGTCAAAAACGCGTCAAAAATTAGTTGTCGGATTTTAACGAAATGAACAAACTTGAATCATACATCCTTCTAGATCACATAGATACAATTAGTTTTTCAATCCATTCAGTGGAACTGGAGAAGAAGATTTTTGAAGAGGGGTACCCTCCGGGGCCTATTTGACCCCGCCCTGGATCCACCCCTGAAGGGATCGAGCCGAAATGAACAAACTTGGTAGAGGACCTTTAGTACTTCATGCATACCAAGTTTCATCAAAATCCCTTCAGCCGTTCTTGAGAAGAAGTTGAAAATGTTAAAAGTTTACGACGGACGGACGACGGACGACGGACGACGGACGCCGGACGCCACACTATGACAATAGCTCACTTGAGCCTTTGGCTCAGGTGAGCTAATAAAAAGGGAAAAAAATTTTGTTGGGGTCCCGCCGGGGTTTGAAGCCACTCCCCATGGGTCCATTGGGCATGGAAAACATACATTATACCTATGTACAATCTTAAAAAATATTCCTTAAAAATCCAAAAGTGGATATCTGGACAAAATTCTTTCACTTGTAGGGTACCATGCATGAGTACCTCATACCTACAAATTGTCATGACAATCTGAAGAGTGGTTATAGAAAAGAAGCAGAAAATGTATGAAAATCACCCCCCCCTTCCTTTTTACATAAGAAAAAAATTCATAAAAAATCAAAAAAAATAAAATTTAAGCATAAAATACATATCAAAGCATTAAGTAAGTTAAATATGATAAATATGTAGTAAATGAGTGTGTAAAATCATACACTTATTGAGTTATTTAAAGAAAAAGTGCAAAAATGTGCATTTCTGACTAAGTCCGAAAAGACGTCAAAAACGCGTCAAAAATTAGTTGTCGGATTTTAACGAAATGAACAAACTTGAATCATACATCCTTCTAGATCACATAGATACAATTAGTTTTTCAATCCATTCAGTGGAACTGGAGAAGAAGATTTTTGAAGAGGGGTACCCTCCGGGGCCTATTTGACCCCGCCCTGGATCCACCCCTGAAGGGATCGAGCCGAAATGAACAAACTTGGTAGAGGACCTTTAGTACTTCATGCATACCAAGTTTCATCAAAATCCCTTCAGCCGTTCTTGAGAAGAAGTTGAAAATGTTAAAAGTTTACGACGGACGGACGACGGACGACGGACGACGGACGCCGGACGCCACACTATGACAATAGCTCACTTGAGCCTTTGGCTCAGGTGAGCTAATAAAAAGGGAAAAAAATTTTGTTGGGGTCCCGCCGGGGTTTGAAGCCACTCCCCATGGGTCCATTGGGCATGGAAAACATACATTATACCTATGTACAATCTTAAAAAATATTCCTTAAAAATCCAAAAGTGGATATCTGGACAAAATTCTTTCACTTGTAGGGTACCATGCATGAGTACCTCATACCTACAAATTGTCATGACAATCTGAAGAGTGGTTATAGAAAAGAAGCAGAAAATGTATGAAAATCACCCCCCCCCCTTCCTTTTTACATAAGAAAAAAATTCATAAAAAATCAAAAAAATAAAATTTAAGCATAAAATACATATCAAAGCATTAAGTAAGTTAAATATGATAAATATGTAGTAAATGAGTGTGTAAAATCATACACTTATTGAGTTATTTAAAGAAAAAGTGCAAAAATGTGCATTTCTGACTAAGTCCGAAAAGACGTCAAAAACGCGTCAAAAATTAGTTGTCGGATTTTAACGAAATGAACAAACTTGAATCATACATCCTTCTAGATCACATAGATACAATTAGTTTTTCAATCCATTCAGTGGAACTGGAGAAGAAGATTTTTGAAGAGGGGTACCCTCCGGGGCCTATTTGACCCCGCCCTGGATCCACCCCTGAAGGGATCGAGCCGAAATGAACAAACTTGGTAGAGGACCTTTAGTACTTCATGCATACCAAGTTTCATCAAAATCCCTTCAGCCGTTCTTGAGAAGAAGTTGAAAATGTTAAAAGTTTACGACGGACGGACGACGGACGACGGACGACGGACGCCGGACGCCACACTATGACAATAGCTCACTTGAGCCTTTGGCTCAGGTGAGCTAAAAAAGAGTCGGCGACAAAGAATTGAATAAGAAAAGATTTTTTATTTTATTTCTACAAAATGTAGGCCATTGTGATTATGAAAACAAACCACAAATAGCTAATCAACATTTACCTGTATATGAGAATTAAGCTTTCATTTCGATAACATATGTTGAGACCTTTTTTGGTGTGTGGGGGGGGGGGGGGAGGGGTTCCGCCCTCATTTAATCAGTTCAACTTTTTTTTTTTACAATAACTCTTGTTATGTAAAGAACATTTGAAATAGAGTGCAAAGATTATTTAAGGGAACCGTTTTCAAGTTACATTGAATAAATGATCAAGAGCAGATCTAGAGTGGGTTAGGTCAGCCACCTTGGAATTTTCCTATGATGCTATTTTTTCTCTAGTTTTTATGTATAATGTTTTTCACAGTCATATGCTGGGACCCCCTCCCCATTACAGGAAAAAATCTAGGTCTGCCCATGTTTATAATTTGATAAAACATAGGGTAATCAAAGATTGCATAGCTCGCCTATACAGGTTTTTGTCAGTAACCAGGTTAAAGTTTTTGAAAAGTAGGTCAAAGTCCAAGGTCAAGGTCACTAGATCAAAGGCAGTGTGCGAAACTAACTTTTAAGTCCTATAGACATTCGGTCCACAGTAATTTTAGTTCCTATAGAGCTCAGCATTTTCCTATAGACCGAAATAAAAAGGCACAGAAATCAGAATGTTATTGCATTTTATTTGCTTAAATCATCTGCCAATCATTTAGTTATATTCTCTCTCAATTTGGTAGACAATTTGTGTGATGGGATTTTCATTTTCAAGTTCATTTTGTTCTATTTCCCTGTCAGATTCACTGTCAATATCTGATTCATCACTAGAACTAGCACATGCCGGGTTTCGTTTCGTGCCCGGGTGTGCACCTTCAACATATTTCAACCGGTCAAAGAACGACATCGCGACCGGCTTTAGATGAAGAAAGGATGATAAAAAACAGAAGTACTACAACACATCAACGTTTTACAGGTGCTTAAATAATCATTGGTAGTATATATAGGCTGGATTTAGGCCATGTAAAAATATTTATATCCATTCACATGTAAAATATTGAACAGAAGGCGTCCTAACATTACCGTAAATATGGAACGTGCTGTGATTACACTTAAATAGGATAGGATACCTCTTGGATAATTTAACTTCTTTTATAAGTAACGATTGAAAATGACACACAGCGGGGTTTTTTCTGCAGTTGAAATAAAAAACGACCGATCAATTTTATATGGCCTTACCTGCTCTTGCTAAGCTATTGCTGTGCGAAGAGTAAACATTTACATGACTCAGGTCAGATTTCCTATAGACAAGTCGGTCTACCGAGTTTTTGATCTCTATAGACCGACCTGAATAACTATAGACATTGTCTATCAGTCCACCGTTAATTTCGCACACTGCAAAGGTCATGGTGATAATGCCCCGTCAGGGTCACTACTATTTCAATTTTTTCCATGCAGGGCCGAACAAGAAAAGGGCCGAAACCAGTCTCGGTCCAAACAAGGAAAGGGCTGAAACCAGTCAGGGGTGCTACTTCAACAAGTAATAAAACAATTTAAGTTATTGGAGAAATTCTGCTCTTTTATTTGTAACTTATTCAAGATATAAACTCATGAACATAACTTATTACTGATGCAAGTTAATTAACTTCAAGAAGTTATTATTTATATAAGTTGGACCCCTGACTGTTGTAACTGAAACAGTTTAATTATATTCTTCTAAGAAAGTTATTTCCTTTCAAAATTAATGGAAGGAATCACGGGCAACTCGGACCATGGAATACTCGGCCCCATACCTGTCAACTTTTTTCAGACAAAAGAGGGTCAATGACCCTCTTTGGGAAATGAAAAAGAGGGTCATAGCGTGCGAACCAAAATCGCGACCTTTTGCTTGTGTCATTATGAATAAAATCTAACCCCCCCCCCCCAAAAAAAATACATGTCAGGTCAATAAAGTTCATTTTACTGTAAGACATGTATTTAGCATATCATTCAAAATCAGTTAAGTTGCGCCAATTGCAAGTTCAAAACGGCCACAAACTTTAAGATCAGGAATATTTCAAAACCATGTCAGTTTTGAAGCTTGATATATATGTGTTTTGGAAAAGGCTATAGAAAATTTTTCCACCAGCATTTTACTTTTAGCCAGAAATTTAATAAGATGTAGACTGCTGTGTAATTGTATGTGAATTATGTTACATATGAGGGCATACGTTAATAATAAAATTTTCTGACAATGAAAAGCGCCGTAAGTGTTCAATAGTTTGCTTTATTAGTAACTATAGTCATTATGTTGGTCAACGAATACATTTAGTATTGATTTTCATATATTCATGAAGGAGAGCAGCTAATTCATAATACCTCAAACCTATTCCTGCTAATTAATTACGAAGTTTAAGTTATTGATGTTTTTCAATTATGATAGTTTGATTTTAAGGGATAGCAGAGTAAAACAGATTCTCCAGATTTTGCTTTTAGTTGATAGTAAAAACATATAAACTGCAAAATCTACAATAACTCGGAGGGAATGGCTATAAGATAAAGACAAACAATGAAAGTACCTCGTAACGTAATTCACGAATCGAGGAATTACGTCACCTTTTAAGCAAGATTTCACTTGTTTTATCTCTGATAGCATTTTATATCAAGAGGACACGATCATAGAACAGTAAATCGTACTTGAAGAAATAAAAAAATATTGCATATTACAGCCAAATGGCATCAAATATTGTCATGCAATGTTTCATGATTAAGAGTATTCACATGTATTTAGCTTCTCAAATTCGTTTTTACACAGACATATTTTGAAAACCACCATCCCAATTCTTTTTAAATGATGATTTGAATTGATATGATAAAAACTTTAACAGAGGACCCCAAAATTATCATGTTTAGCTTCCAATTTTCAGAGTTTTTTTAACCAAAAGTGCCGTAACGTAATTCACAAAAATTATTTTAAAGTTTTATTTTCCATGAAATAATTATGGTTAACTTAACAATTCCTTGCCGATCAATTGCTCTGTAGACCTTCAAACAGGATCAGAATCTATGCTAGATCAAAATATATCACAAACTTGAATCATCTGGCATGTTTTAACATACTTCGAATAGAACATCTTACAGACAAGAAAAGCAAAGTGTTTTTGTACATATAGCTACTTTATATTAGTGTATTTCTTTCGTATTTTAAAGCTGATTCTATCTTCCATATCATCTTTTGTATACATCTGTGTGATTCAGCATTACTCTGTGCAATCACTGTCCTCTGTAATCAATCAAGATACCCAAAAGTGAATTACGTTACGCAGCGTGAATTACGTTATGGCAGGAATTCTCGCTTGTTTTGGAAACTTCAGCATTATCTGATGACTATTTTTCTCAATACACATACGTATGAGATACATTCAAATGTTTCAACTACAAACTTTATAAAATAATGTGCAAAATGAAGAATATTGTGATTAAAAAGAATGCCTACTGGCTAAAAAATGGTAAATTGTATATATTTGACATTTTAAATAGTGTTTCTGCCCACAAACTAAGTTTTATCATTAGCTAGCATGTCTGAAAGTAAAATAATTACGATAAATCCCATCTAGACACCTCAGGAATGGATATTACTCTGAATTTAGTATCTACTACGTAACGTAATTCACCGTAACGTAATTCACCGTCATGTTTTTTTTCTGTGTTTATTATCTGCCTCTCCGTACGCAAGGGAGCTTTAATCAAATTGTGATTGTCTTTATGTAAAGGCATAAGCACCCGATTACGACATGACCATAGTAATGCACTCTGCGATTCTTATCACAGTAAAAGCTGCGTAACGTAATTCACAAAATAAGTGAATTTTTCAGAAAATAAGAAATGAAAGGATTTTTTTCCTAAAATGTAACGAATGTAAAACATTCAATGAAAAACTATTAAAGTTTGGTCTATTACAAGTTAGAAAAGTATTGTTATGATATTATATAGTTCTAATTTTAACTCATCCTAGATCTCCAAAGATGGTAACGTAATTCACCGTAAATCTTGTGACAATAGAGTTTAGTATAATTCAGAGTGAAATACTATAAAGCGTATGAACTGAACTTGATTTTTTAAAATACCGATATTACTTTTATTAAAATATGTGCTAAATATTTTGAATTTAATACATTTTCGCGTCACTGACAACCCATTTTATCATACGCCTCAGTTTGTGACATGCATTTTTGACAAATACTACCCTTATATGATAGAAAAATCCACATATATCGAGTTCAAAGGTAACCATAAGGCATATGGAGGAATAGCAACTAATGCAAGTAAAAAGTAAAAGCAAAAAAATCTTTCCATGGTTCAATGTTTCTTTCAAAAATGTCTTGTGACACAGTTTTTGCGTATTGGCGCAACTTAACTGATTTTGAATGATATATATATTCATTTAAATTGTAATACTGCATAATCATGATATTGTAGTACAAAAATGTACATGTGTAAAATTTTAGGACTTCATTAATCAAGGTTCAAAGTTGAATTTGTTAGGCTAGATAATATATTTTTATTTAGTTATTGCTATACCATGATGAAGATCTTATGTGAAATGAACTCTACATTTCACTGCTTCAATTGTTTTAAACACTATAAAAACATTCGTTCCTTTTCGTCTGCATAAATCACCATGTTTACGATTGTCTTCCCATTGACATTTCCATAATAATCCAAGCCCAGATTGTTAAAACAACATGAAAGTGGCTAATTACTTCCCATATCACTAAACAAACAACCCATTTTACCTGTAACTGCAGGTGTTTTAATGAAAAAGTCACAGCTGGAAATTTAAAGTCCCAAGTAATAGACGGAACCAAATCGGAATTGGGTGATTCCTGGGTCAGCAACGAAAAATCGGGTGCAAGGCATGACCCGCGCGGGTGATAAAAAATAATCGGGTCAAAAGGTAAAAAAGCGGGACTGACCCGCCGAAATCGGGTCAGTTGACAGGTATGCTCGGCCCATATGGAACACTCGGCCCATATGGAACACTCGCCCCGTAGTACTAGTAGGTCTACTCAGCCCGTAAAAATAGGTCCACTCGTTATAAACATGTTATAAAGTTATAGTAAACATATTAACAGTAGGTAAATCGTTCTTTCTAGGGGACGACCATTGGATTCTGAGGAAGGGATCGAGTTGGCAATTTTTTTCGGGTCAGAGTATTTATTTTCAACGCACAGCCGGCCAGATTATTTATTTTCCAAGAAAAAATAAAATCTCTTGTGGACTTTCATGAACATCAATTTCACATGTAATTTTTTTCAAATAAATAACTAATTTAAAAATCAAATTCAAGGAATTGTGGTCCCCCACTTTTGGGTGTTTGTCTTTAAAGAAATGCTTACAGACATCCCCCCATTCTTAAGTTTTAATAATATATCTCATATATTATCAACATTCTAAATATGAAAGATTAACTCCAAGAAAAGGTCAAAAGGTACAAACTTTTGTTTTGTTTCCAAGGGACAGGGCTTATAAAAAGGTATGCACATGTGAAATATTTAAGACCTATGATTTAAATTAAAATCAAAAACTTATGGTCGAGGTTGAAGTTTTTAAATGTGGGTCAACCTCCATGGACAAGGTCACAAGGTCAGGTTGTTGTTACCAACAGAAAGGTCTCATCACAAGGAATACACATGTGAAATGTGAAAGCCCTATCATTTTCCATTAAAAAGTTATGGACAAGGTTATAGTTTTTTGAAAAGTAGGTCGAACTCAAAGGTAAAGGTCACAAGGTAAAAAATTTTGGTATCCATGGAAAGGTCTTGTCACAAGGAATAAAAATGTGAAATATCAAAGCCCTATCACTTTCCATTCAAACGTTATGGTCAAGGTTAAAGTTTTTAATAAGTAGGTCAAAGTCCAAGGTCAAGGTCACAAGGTCAAAAATTTTGGTATCCATTGAAAGGTCTTGTCACAAGGAATACACATGTGAAATATCAAAGCCCTATCACTTTCCATTCAAAAGTTATGGTCAAGGTTATATTTTTAAGTAGGTCAAAGTCCAAGGTCAAGGTCACAAGGTCAACAATTTTGGTATCCATGGAAAGGTCTTGTCACAAGGAATACACATGTGAAATATCAAAGCCCTATCACTTTCCATTCAAACGTTATGGTCAAGGTTATAGCTTTTTGAAAAGTAGGTCAAAGTCCAAGGTCAAGGTCACAAGGTCAAAAATTTTGGTATCCATTGAAAGGTCTTGTCACAAGGAATACACATGTGAAATATCAAAGCCCTATCACTTTCCATTCAAAAGTTATGGTCAAGGTTATAGTTTTTTGAAAAGTAGGTCAAAGTCCAAGGTCAAGGTCACAAGGTCAAAAATTTTGGTATCCATTGAAAGGTCTTGTCACAAGGAATACACATGTCAAATATCAAAGCCCTATCACTTTCCATTCAAAAGTTATGGTCAAGGTTATAGTTTTTTGAAAAGTAGGTCAAAGTCCAAGGTCAAGGTCACAAGGTCAAAAATTTTGGTATCCATGGAAAGGTCTTGTCACAAGGAATACACATGTGAAATATCAAAGCCCTATCACTTTCCATTCAAAAGTTATGCACAAGGTTAAAGTTTTTGTGACTGACGGACAGACAGACGGACGGACAGACGGACGAACCAGTTTTAATGTCCCCGCGCTTTCGCGAAAGCGGGGGACAAAAACAAGAGAGACCGGTATTTGAGCTTTCTTTATAGTACGCTTAAATTGTGCTTTACTATACATTGTATATATTGTAAAGTCGAGAAATGTATGTTTACTGGCTGAGTGGACCTATATAAATTTATGGGCCGAATTTATCTATATTTGTGGGCCCTGTGAACCTATTACGGGCCAAATGTTCCTTGGTCCGAGTTCACCTATTACCAATGGAAGTGCTCTTGCTTTCTATTGCTGTATATTCTTACTTGCTGTTGGAAATAACACATAATCAACTTTTTATGTGAAATAATGGGTGCATTTGATATTTATATATAGAGGTAATTTTTTCAATTACTTGTTGAAGTACTGGTAGCACCCCTAACAGGTCCGGGATTACTCCAGAAATGGCTATTATAGCTAAATATGGCTATAATAGCTATAACTGGCTATATTGGAGAAATAATTTTAAGTACTAAAAAGTAAATTTTGGAATTTTGAGCTAATACTCAAAATCAATGTTAATGACCATCTGAACAATGTTTACTGAAGAAGTTGACATGTAAAATGTACCATCTTTGAGATTGAATGAGTCAAATTTTGATAACTTTACTTATCCTGGTCAAAACTTGAAAATTGTAAGTTTTGCATACCAACTTCTTTTGTAAACTTTGATCAGATGGTCATAAAGATTTGCGATTTTGAGTTTGAAAGAAAAATTCAAAAATGTTATCTTTTTAGTACTTGCTAGGGGTCCGTCGATGCTCAATTTGGTGCTCTATTGTGAGTGCTGTTGAGATTATCGTCAGGATCTTCTTTAACTCATTAAAATTATTTCTCCGATATAGCTATTTATAGCTATTATAGCCATATTTAGCTATTATAGCCATTTTTGGAGTAATCCCTTACCTGCCTAACTGGAAACCTCTGGCAACTTTTGCAACCATGTTTTCATGCAAAAATGCAACAAATTCCTTTCAGTCTGTGAAAACTCAAAATTTGGCAACGTTGTCAAATTCAACAACTCATTTTCAGCCCTGATTTTTTGCTGTTCAGCAATATGTTGCCGAATTTGACAAAGTTGCCGAATTTTGAGTTTTCCCGAACTGCTTTACACAGGTCTGGGATCTTGTATGCAAATAAGTCTATGACGTCATTTCTAGGCTGCCGGTGACCTAAATTTATCAACAAATACAACTGTCAACAGAACTAGAATAATGGGCAGAAAACAGGTAATGTATTCAAAATAAAACAAGACCCTCCATAAAATCACCATATTTAGTAAGGCAAGTTCATATGACACCTACAAACCCTCATTTCTTGGTCAATTCAGTGATGTAAACAAATGTCGGCCATTGAGTTGCTACAGATCAAGGTCAATGTCACTAAAGTCACATGATTTGAATACGCTTCTAAGGCCAAGGTTAAAAAAATACTATTTTATGGTACCAATTTTCTTATGGCGTTGATACAATTTTCATGACGTCGTGGACGTTTTTCGTGAGTTGCATGTATAACAAACAGACTATGAATGATAGAAACTGCTTGACAACGGTGTTGAAATACAGCCTTTGGGCATGATTTATGGAAAGGGTGTTTTAAATGATATCATAAGGGGAGGGGGGAATAAAGGAGGAAAAGGGGATGGGTTTAATTAATTTTTTTCAGAATAGAGGGGATAAGCTGATATATATATATATTTTTTTTTTGCATGTCAATTTAATCTAATATGTGTGTATATTTATAAACATTATTTAACTTTCAGACTAAACCCAAACCAGTTCGGAAAAGGAAGCGTTTATATGACCACCAGGCATTACAGAATGCATACATAGATGTTGTAGAAAGAAGAATATCTGTATATAAAGCCTCTCGTTTACATGGTGTTCCTGAGCAAACCCTGAGGGATAGAGTAAAAAATAAAGTTTCTATTGACACTGTTACAACTGGAAGGTCCCCACTCTTCACTCAAGAGGAAGAACTTGATATTGTGAATCATGTTAAACTAATGGCAAATCTTGGATATGGGTACACTCGCCAAGAACTTGTGAACATGGCATGGAACTATGCAGTCATATTAGAGAAGCGCACAAAGACAAATCCACTCACACTTCGATGGTTTGATGGTTTCATTTCAAGGTGCCCGAACTGAGAGTGTTGAAACCACGTGGATTGGAACACCTGAGGGCAAAGTCTGCAAGTGCGGAAACAGTTCATAATTATTTTAGTAACCTCAGTGAGGTCATTGCTAAGTATGATTTGGCAGATAAACCCCACTTGATCTTCAATGTGGATGAAAAGGGGATTTCACAGAATCACAGCCCACCCCATGTTGTTGCAGGAAAGGATGTCCATCCTCCAGCGGTCACATCTGGTAAATCAGCTACTACAACTATCATTGGATGTGGTAGTGCTGCAGGAGTTGCTGTACCTCCGTTCTTTGTCTTCCAGGGTGCACGGATGCGGAGTGATCTATTAGATGGGACATCGCCTGGCGCTAGTGGTGAAGTATCAGAAACTGGTTGGTCCAATGCCTTGATATTCAGAAAATATCTGCAGCAGCACTTCATCAAGCACATTCCACGTGATGACCACCATGTGCTCCTTTTGATGGATGGACATTCCACACATGTATCTGTAGGTTTAATTGAATGGGCTAAAGAAAATAAAATAGTATTATTCATATTGCCAGCCCACACCAGCCATATTCTGCAGCCTCTGGATGTTGGATGTTATGGACCACTCCAGAGAATATACAACAATGAATGCCACAAACAGATGCATCTTACATCCACTGTTATCACTAGATATAATGTTGGGGAGCTTGCCAGCCGAGCATACACAAGAGCAATGAGTCCAGAGAACTTGCAGACAGCTTTTAAGAGGACAGGGATCTTTCCCCTAGATGCAGCAGCCATAGACCCCCTAACTGAGGATTCACAGCCAATCACCAACAGTGGAGATGCCCCTCAAAGTGAGACTCAGGTACCTCAAAAAGAAACAGAAACACACCTAGAGGAGATGGAAGCACCCCCAAAAGAGGCTGGAGCACCCCCTAAAGAGATCGAAACATCGAATTTTTTTAACAATCGTTTGGTCTCGTTGGTAAAAGTGAAGACAGAGAAAGAGGCCACAAAGAAACCAAGGAAATGCCTTAGTAAAATCGTGTCTGGTCAGTGCATAACGAACGACGATATTGAAAATTCTGTCAGGGAGCATATTGTCAACAAAACAACAACAAAAGCACCAAAGAAAATCACCAAGAAAATCCCCAAAAAATCAAAAAATGACAATTCTCAAATCGCTGGGCCAAGTGGGATGAATCTACGTGTAACAAATTCTTCAAATCAACCAGATGATTCTGAGCCGATGGAAATCTCGGAAGATGAGAAATGTTGTAGATGTGGAAAATTCACACCTGATGAAGTTCAGAAAAGCAGTGTAATTATTTTCACAAAGTGGGCCCAATGTGATGTGTGTGGGCATTGGGTCCATTTAAAATACTGTGACAAGCTGATTGCTGTTAGAAGGGGTGTTGAATTTAAGTGCATTCATTGTAAATGAATAAATGTAATATGTTAGCAGTGCCAAATTCTGTGATAATTTTGTTGATGTTATGTTACTTCTCTTCGTGTGCTATTATATAGCCTATATTTAATTTTAATTTTATTTAAATATATTAAACATGTTAATAAAATCTTTATTTCTGTTAAAGCAACTCTTCTCATTGTTGACTGGATGATTCTATATACGATAAACGTAATAATAGCATTGGTTTGGCCTTAACATCCGGTACCACGGAATTACATTCATGGCCGCCCTGTTACACATGTTTGACCCAGTTGCATTTCAGGCGCCGATTTCCTAGTTATTGACTGTAGACAATCAAACAAGCACTTGTTTAGGTAAAGATCTATCTCATCTATGCAATCATAAAATGAAAAAGATGGATGCAGTAATTTTAATGACGTCTACACTGTTTACATCCTTAATACCACGGAGTTTGGGTATTCGAGGATACCTGTTACACACGACATGCCCGAGTTTCATCTCAGTTTTAAAGTTACAATGGTAGTGCATATATTCTAAAATTACATCAAACCACTGACCAATATTCAGTAAATAATTCTTTAAATCATCAATTGCCTTCTTTTCTTCCTCCTTCAAGCAAGCGACTTCTTCCTGTTGCATTTGCAATATTTTGTAAGCACGGTCAAAAAGATAATTTATTCTTATGCATAAAGGAAAGTCTGGAATTCTTGGAGATTTGATTTGATCGATATCACATACAGCATCAGAGAAACAAAAACCTCGATGTGCATTGCACAAAGGCCCTATGCGCAAAAATTCAAACTTTGAATTAACAACATTTCCAAATTCTTTCAGAACAGCCGCCATTTTGACGAGAAGAGACGTTTTGACTTCAAGATATTTCGTTGTTTATATTTTCATATTCTTCAAGTCAAATCTGATTGGGGCCGTTGACCCAAAACAAATAATTCAAACAAACTAAGAAAACAAACATACCTATCGAGACACCTTTCATTAAATACCTTGATAACTTACCATGACCTTGATCTTTGAATATTAGACATACCGGTAGTACCGTACATACATGTATGTGTACAAGTACTTTTAAAATGAAAATACACCTTCTAGAATCATATCCCGAAGCATTGTTTCGTTGTCGTTTGATACGATTTCTTTGGTACATTAATTAAGAACGAATCCATTAAATCTAGAAGTAATGATACTTTTCTGATCAAATAGAAACTGCATCATGATATAATTGAAATATGTAACAAATTGAAAAACAGAAACGATTTCAGTGGTACCATCTACGATTTTTTCAACTCGTTGATATATGTAATTACACGATTAATAATGTCCTGGATCCTTCTTTAATAATGAATGTGTGGGATCCTTCTTTAATAATGAATGTGTGTATTGTCTTTGTGTTTCAATGGCGTTTTGCCTATATGTGATCATTCCCGTCGTATTTAAATTGGGTACTAATCTTATTTTCCACAGTTCAGGCCTTTCAAATCTTCAAAGAAATTGCCTGACCTTGAGTCTGACAATATTTTGAGTGACATCAGGGGTTTTTTTTTTTTTTTTTTTGGTCACACAGAGAGTTCTCTGTTCCAAACAAAATTAATGGTGATAATTTGGACCTTCTTTGTCTGTGTTTTACCATGACTTGAACAACAGCTAACCAACAGGGGATGCTTAGTCCTCCCGGGCACTTGGTCCCACCTTTAGCTTGCTAGGGGTCCGTCGAATCCTCAATTTGGTGCTCTATTGTGGGTACTGTTGAGATTATCGTCAGGGTCTTCTTTAACTCATTTAAGACGACAGAGCCCCTACCACATGTCCTCTCTGAATGTCCGACGGTTCAGACTCCTCAGGTGATTAAGTTTGTATCCCTTAAGCTTTTTAAATTATTTTTTCATCTTTGTGTTACTTAGGCCACTACGTTTAGCTGTCTTGTTTGTGTAGTAATCTTACTGTGAGGGTATACACAGTCAAAACAACTGTGCGTTCTTCGAGAACTTTGGACCTGTACCCATGATTCAAGTTGGAGGGAAGTGCTCTCTTGATCCGGATAACTACACCATTTGCAACTAACGTGGCAGATGGCCGTCCTATGTCAGCACCGATAGTCCATTGTTCTCGTTATAATGTGTACATTTTAAAATCAAAAAGTAAAAAAATTAATCGAGCATATATGATCTTGAAGTCATCAAAATAATATTTAGCAATGTACTAGACCCATCTAAATTTCCCCAAGCATTGCAAACTGACCAACAAATCGACATGCAGGACTCCATAACGTACGCTGTCTAAAGTCGAAATGTATTTTGCCTATGGTGTATACATATATAATGCAATTAATACGCTATTCCAGTGCAAACTCAAAATACGACTTCGTTCTGAGGGCAAGGAGACTAACAGAAAAAAAACTATTGAGCCAAGGATACATGTGTAAGCGACTGACTTTGTCACTAAGAAATTTTTTTTGGATGATACAATGGAAATATTAAAGTTATAACATCTCGTTGTCCTCAATGTTGGAAGATAGTTTAGGTTATTATAGATATAAGACATAAGAACCACCCGAAACACCGAATTGAACAATTTACCGCATGAGACCTTTCTCTACACGGCTTAAGCGATGGGTGTTGCTAACAAACAGGAGATAATTACTCACCCCGGACACCCGATCTCATCTCCATCGGGGATTCACTTTTGTTTTACTCCACAAGTGTACGTTCTTCGAGACCTCTGGGTAATCGGAATAGTGGGAGGGTTGTGCGCACGTAATCCAGGATAACCACACCGTCTGCTACTTGCGTGGCGGATGGCCGTCCTAAGTCGGCACCAGTTGCCCATTGGTCTCGTTGGTTTATGTGTGGTCTTTTGTGTTTCATGAGTTGGTTTTCCTTGTCCCTTTTGCGTCTCTTTCTGTGGATGTCTGCTCTGTGATTTTGCATTGGGTGATTTGGTGTTTTGTTGTTGGTGCTGCGGTAACCGAGTGTTGTTGGAGATCCCTCCTTTCTTTTGTGCAGTTTTGGTGTGCAGTATCTGTTGATCAAAGGTAGACAGAATTACCATCGAAATTGTAAAACGGTTACGAGAATAAATTGATTGATTGATTGATTGATTGATTGATTGATTGATTGATTGATTGATTGGGTTAGATGTTAAACGTCTTTAAATTCAATAGCATCATTTAAAACCTGATAAATTTACAGCATGGATCAGACATGCAATCATCAAACGCCTTTTATATAAGAAACCTATTAGATTTTTTTAAACTACAATAGAGTAGCATTGTTTAGATTGAGGATCACTGACGAGGGTTAAATACCTGAAATGTGCATGTCTGATCCATGCTGTAAATTTATCTGCTCTAAAATGATGCTAATGAATTTGAAGACGTTAAACATCAGATCCTAAAATATTTGAATCAAGTCCTGCTTCTTGAGAATGTGCAACGTCTGAATACCTATATAAACGAGCCGGTCATATTGTTTCAGATGACTTGTCAATTATCCAGGACAGTCAGGCAGCTCGATCCCTGGTCTTCTCATAAAAGGATCTATTGAGTATAGAATCCAATCCAATTAAGATAGATTTTATTTAATGTCGCGAAGTACTAAAGGAAGCCTTAGATCTATAACTATACCATAAAGCTGATGTTTAGGTTTCTCAATACTTTAATATGGCAAAATATTTCACACATGTAAACAAATCAAAAGAATTTTTTGTGGAAATCGCCATTGCCTTTAAAAGCTATATAGTTGCCATTCAGCCACCCAGAAAATGTACTGGATTCATACTGTCCGTATACATTGTCATCCACACTATCGCTTCAAATGCATATGGACACATGGTCTCCTTTCTATACCTAAAAGGATTGATTGCATACCGTCTATTTCTAAGCACGCAATATCTTGACAAAATTCATTACATTTTCAAAACTTTCCTGTTCTCTTCCAAATAAAGATATTTACATAAAATAAACTGTGTTGTCTTCTTTCAACTTTGATCTAAGGATATTTTACATGCAAAACGTCACGCTGTATTTTCAGAATTTATATGATTTTTTCCCGCGAGGCCTTATAGGGATAAAGCAATCTGTAAAAATTCCGTAAAATCAACCAGGCAAAAACGCCCCCCCCCCCCCCCGCAGTACAAGGAATTTCTGGCTTTGTATTGTAATTCTTTTCATTGCTCTTTGTCAGTGACCATTAACAAACATATGTATGCATCATATATCGATATAACGATTCGCAATAAGGCAAAAACGCCCCAACCCCCGCTAATTTTACAATCCCGTGTTTTTCTCTATATGTAAGATATAAGCTCAGAATGAAGCTTAAAACCGAAGGCTAGACTCTGAATTTGTTAGTTTTTCACTTGTGAATAAGTTATACATTCAATGAA
Source organism: Pinctada imbricata (assembly GCA_033119305.1). Taxonomy (NCBI): domain Eukaryota; kingdom Metazoa; phylum Mollusca; class Bivalvia; order Pterioida; family Pteriidae; genus Pinctada; species Pinctada imbricata. Next base: position 74,453,224 of record VSWD01000005.1, read on the forward strand.
AATCATATTTTAAAAACAAATTATTCGTTTTCATCAAAATGAATAAAAAAAAAAAAATTGGCCGGGACTCGGGAGGGGGCGGTTGCGCTGGTTCCGGCATTTCGACATGTTTGCTTAACTTCATCATCAATGATCAGAAATTTTATTTGAATAACATAGAAAGAAATCGGTAAAGATCCAAAGAACTGCTACACGACTTTTTAAGATATCTTTTTAAAGTCATATACACCTGGGTCCGGACCCGAAGTATCAGAATTCTACCTATCTGAGGACCCATTTTCACATGTATTCTTCCACACATATGTAGACGTCTCACACACTTTTCAATTTTAGTAAACACTGACAGGAATTCAAGATTCAATTCAAGATATGCAGTATGTGCATTTTCCACATATTGTTGAAAGAATTAATGTCCATGCTGCAAATTTGTCTGGTTTAATAATGAAGACGTTTAACTTTTGAACTACTTGTGAGTGTCACTGCTGGTGGACCAGGAGTCCCCGAGGGCACATGTAGCCAAGTTCGATCAACTTCGGTTGATCGTCTGTCTCTTCAACGCATTTGAAATTTTCTATTACAAAATTTCTTGAAATTTCTAAAACGTGGGTCCTGTAGCATCGTATCCCATTAATTTTGCTACGTCTTTCGATAAATTTTTGGACTGAATAATTTTCGCCTTTTTTTGGCCATATTACATTGTTTAGACTGAGGATCACTGACGAGGGTTAAGTACCCGAAACATGCATGTCTGGTCCATGCTGCAAATTTGTCTGGTTGAATAATGATGCTATCGAATTTGAAGACGTTTAACATGATAGGAACTATTTGACAGGACAATGACCTCGATATGCAATAATTGGGATCTGAGTCCTATAACTCTTCCATGCCAAGAAATCCATATCGGTTTACTTTCTACAGAGTAAACCGTTACAAATTACCATCTATTATGATACAAGCTGCTATAATAAGCTACCGTATCCAGACGACCGTCATATTTGGACAGAATTTCTAGGCATTACCTAAAAGCACAGCATAGGTGTTTATAGTAAACATTTATTAAAAATTTTGGACCAATTTGGATATTGAAAAAATTAGTAACTTTATGAGTTATGGACCCTTACGGTTTACATTGAATTCTACGGGAAAAAGTTTATATTCCTTAAAATTTTCAACACAATGACGGGGCATCAAATATCGATCGGTCAAAAATTTCTAAAAAATATATTTCATCAAATTTCGCTGAAAAATCAAAAGTTCACCAATTAGTTTTCCTGCAATGAATTTTTTCTTTATTTTTTATAAAGGAGTGATAACTCCTATAAACACGTCCCTTTTCAACATATTTCTTATTTCGATATCTACATACAAGACTATTGCAAAGGTTTTTAAAATATTATATAACACAGAAATATATTGAATGATAAGTACGTCTAATTTCAATGTTTTGGCATAATTTCCTTCATTACCAATCCAATATACCTTAAGGTAGAACATCCCTCAGGTCAGAATTCTGGAAATTTTACGCCTGGATACCCTATTTTTTCTCTTCAGAATATTGTTCAGATTATCAAACTAATATGGTTTTAGGAAAAGAAAGTTTTATAGTTACATTGCATAACCCCTAAAAAGGGATTTTTCTTACTTCTCTCATAGGGTCCAATGTTAAAGTTCAAACGGCTACACTCTTTGTATTACTAGTTGTTTATATATCAGGTTTAACATAAGCTTTGAATAGATTGAAATTATAATATTGTAAAAGTTGTAATTTAGGAAATAAGAGCATCTAAGACCTGAGGGATGCTCTACCTTAACGGCATATATCATGATAAATACGCAAATGCATTGGGGTAATTTTTTCATTGATCATTATGGTGGAATGAACTTTGAATCTAGGATATTATAAGTTTCATAATACCCTAACTTTAAATGGGTAGATCGATCAAAGCTATCTGAAAAGAAAGAAATCTTTAGAGAGTATTTTTTTCACAAAGAACACCAAATTATTATGGTTTTACCAAAACATGTAAATAGTCCAAACTTCACCCTCATCCAGGAACAATTGAACGTTTTAATATTGGATTGCGAGAAAACGAAAAAGTTACGTTTGGATTTGAAGAATTATGCTTCACTTTTCGAAATTTATTATATTTTCTTTGATATTCTGAGCTGATGATATCTCCTATTCTCTTGAACAAATTGATGATATACTCAACTGAATGATATATCACTAAACGTATTGAATAAGAAATGTCTCCAATTTAGAAATAGGAGATAAAATAAATTCTAAGAGGAGATATCACAAACTCGACTAAGAGAAAGGAGGGGATCTCCAACAATAGGTTGCAGCACCCACAGCAAAATCCCAAAACACCCAATGCAAAAAACACATAACAGACACCCACATAAAGAGACACAAAAGGGACAAGGAACATCAACTCACACCATAAAAACATTAAACATAAAAGAGATACGACCAATTCAGAATATAAAGAAATTAAAGTGAATTATATCTTTGATTACAATTGTTGATATCTCCTTCTGAATAGGTGATACATGTAAATATGTTAGAATCGAAGATGTTTGGAGATAACACGTTTTGATTATAAATATTACTTAAAACTGGACAACAGAGAGATTACATTACCTAAAACTACCAGATGTACAAAGTATATTTTGACATATCTTTGACGTTATGTGATCTTTTTTACAAAGCGCAACCAAAAGCCATTCCTCTTTTTACTTTTTTTATTTTTAACAATTGCAATGCAATAGTATTCAGAGGAATTGTAAATTAGAAACGATTTCTCTATTTTCTCCATTGTTATTTAACCCAGAGAGCATCAAATCGATCTATCGTCTGGGAATGTAAATGACGCATATACGTCATCGATTCCTTCTCCCGGTAACCATAAGCGACCCTGAACAGTCGTCTGTAATGTAGTGATTGGAAGAATGTTTGTGATGTAATAATAATGGAATGAAATCTTAGCTTATTACTTTCTGTTCATGATGAAATATGAATTGGGTTGACTGGTTTTGTGTGATGACTGGGCTTTTCCTTGGCTTATTAAGCACAGAGATAGGTAAGCAATGCATCGTCTGTTTCATTTCAGCAGCCATTGTTGTAGTCTGCGTATAAAGTTTGTATTCTCAAGATGCTATAAATATTTCTTAGAAGTGCGTAGCTCAGACACATACACGTATAATTCATTAACAAGAACACTTGATGTTGGCATCTTCAGCGGAAATTCTTTCTTTTAGTTCATGTAGCTGAACGAATCTATATTACATTGATGCCCAGTCACAGATGTGCTCCGTATATCGTTTGTAATTGACAAACAAGTTATATGGGCTCAGTAAAAGAAAATCAATCTATGAATTAATGGAAAGCTAGCTGAAGACTTCATCAATATCAATGATGATTGCCTTAATTTCTCTTTGAAAGTAATTTGTTTCGCTGTTCTGTAAATAAGCGCCAGCATTTCGACAACTAAATGAAAAGAAAAGAAAGCAAAATTTGGTTCTGATGCACTCATTTCCATGGTTTCTACTTCCATTTGAAAGATACTCTTGAAAGAACACATTGTAAATAACTTCACTTTTGAGTTTGTCTGTCTGTTTGTCTGATTGTTCATTTACGTATACTTTTACATTTATTGCCCTGTAGCGCTCGACATTATACATAAAATAAAAAATAAAAACAAAGAGATGCGCTTTAATTTATTTTTAACTTTCTCACAGCCACTCTTTACTACCTGAGAACATTTCTTTAAAAGGAACTTTTTTGACATGGGCAGGGAAACGCATAAAAAGCCAATTAACGTATTTTTGTGTCAAAGACTTATTTGCTATGGTGATTACAGACGTCAATCTGTAGTTTGCCATTTTAATTTCCGCTCTTTAAAATTGCATTTATCGACTTCAAAATCTCTTATACACGTACAATGACAATAATTGGTACGTTTCATCGAAAAAAAGATTTCGAATTATTCTTTTTTTGTCTATTCTTTGTTTTGCTTATATCAGGCCCCTTCCCAACCCCTTAATTCTCTTGAAGTTTTGCTTCCTTTCGAGAACGTTTCAAGATGAACTCAGTCTTCGAAAATCCTTATTTTCTATTGATTGCATGCCATTTTTCTATCACTCATTACCTTATTTGTTAACATTGTGGATTGTACAAAAGTAAATATTACATTACGGTATGTTATAGAGCAATCAATTATATATATATACAATGTATAGTTATTCATCATTATACTCTGGTAGCATCTGGCTTTATAATCGAATATTTCAGGCGCGGAAATAGACTGCTATGTATGTTCTTCATATAATGGAAGCGACCCTAGATGTGCAGATCCATTCCATCCTGTTTTGTTAAATCTAACAAAGAATTGCCGACAAGGGCGAGAGGGTAGAAAAGGACTCTTTCCCGCCCGTTATTGTACCAAAATAAAAGGAACAAGTAAGTTCGGTTTGATCCATGTTGACAATTCCACCAGAAATTCTGCTTCTGCTCCTAATTAACTTTTAAATGTCTCCATTTTTCATTGTGAAAGAAAAATCTATATATCTTAATTGGATAAACTGATTAATATTCAGACAAATTAGATTAAATATACATAATCCGCATGGCATTGTCAGGAAACTTACTTTTGCTTCATCAGGCGTTCTTCACTAGAAGATGCATGTAAGATGAAACATGACCTCTGAGGAATTTTGTAGAGCTATGCAATGATACTTGAGAAAATGTCAAATATGTATAATTATTATAATTCCCATAATAACAAAGTTTACTGTAGATGGCCCCACTAAACATTGATGCTCCATTCTTTTATGTCGGGTTCTGCTGATTTTTATTATTTGACTTTATTCAGATGTGCATCATTGATATTAGAATGAAAAACAACCATGATAACGAGCTTAAAAGTGATTTCTTGCAGACTATGCGTCTTTAAAATTGATATTTATGATATTTTGAATTTCTGTGACGGCTTACAAATTTATCACGGATTATTTACCTAATTCAAATCGTGATGCAAGTGATGATGACAGAAATACCTTACAAGGGTAGGAAATTTCATAAAGAGGCAAACATATAACTTTAAGGAATCGATTTTTCTAACAAAGTCAGTTCAATCCAAATTATGGTTACAGTCAAGTGTCTTAACCTGATTCGGGAAGGTAATGTAAATCAAATACTGCATAATTGAACACAAGTGATATTGTTATCGAGACGAGTGTACGGCAATTGATTAATATCTGAACTTTTGTAAACATTCTGACGTGTGTAAATATAAAGACTTGTTACACTTGAAATGAATGAGAGCGAAATATCTTTCTTATTTCACAAGAATGAGCTGGATACATTTTAGTCTCCCTTCTTTCATGTACTGTCTTTCGTGTTTCAGCGAAAAATCGTACGTTGTATCTTATTCTATAAATTGTGGGAGTATTTCTACTGCCTCTGTTTGTTGTTGCAGTAGTTGTATGTCCGTTGTACTTAGCTAAGTTTATGAGTTGATATTCACAAGTCATCAGTGGTCACTCAATCCAGTTTCTATTTTAAATTTTGCAGGTCATGCTTAATTTACAAATTTGCCCCTTTTCCTAACATTTTCTCCACATCGCTCGAGATACACAGCTGTACCTCCAGATTGTTTCCATCAGTCAGAATATATTTTGGAAGTTCTCTCTTCCGAGTTTCGATACAATGACCATACTGCAAAAGTATTCTTAGTTTCTTTTTAAAACCTGAAGCGATCGATATTGTTTTAATTGGTGCGATCATGTGGCATAACTTGATTGGTACCTCACTACATGTATATCTACCTGTGTCTTCTTGGCAATGCATATATACCCCAATAATTGAGTCAGTCTGAAATATTGATTGCTCACTGCAGAAATAATAAAGCCTGAATTATTTATTAGAGACATTTGTACTGACATTGTCTAAACTTCTAACTTACAACCTGCTCATTATGTGCCTTTCGAACTGCTCTGCAAAACTGGTGGTATTCATGCACCATTTAAGGTATTTTATGTATAATAAACTACTTCCGGTTTAATTTGACTAAGAAATATGTAGATTTCCGACGACGACCGAAGTTAGTCGATGTTGAACGGAGTTTGGGCCATAAATCTTTTAAGCCGAGTTGAATGGCAATAGATAAAATTGTCTTAAAGCAAAGAATACTTCAATTATGTTTAAACTTGATCATTTAAAAATTCTGAATTTACACGGTAATTTTTTATTATACATCGAATACCTTAATTAAATGTTGAATAGTATTTCATAACTTTCTATATTACATTGTTTCTCTTCCAGCTTCAAATGGAATAGAGCGAATCATTCGATCCTGTGCATTTGAGACACTAGACAACATGTTCGGTATATTTCGACTTGGGGATGTGACATACACAGGATGGATCAAGACGTGTGAACAAGACGCTTGCAATGAAACACCGCCTTTAAAGTCATGTGACATCGTATATTTTCTGTCGCTGCTGATTGCAGGACTTTTCCATGTATCATTGTGATACAGAATGAGCAATAATACCATTCCTTACGTTATACAGAAGTTCTCTGCATACATGTATCAACTTAGTTATTTGTAGGACGCAACTCTGTTCAATGCTTTATTTTGTAAAGGGCAAATTTGTAGGAAATATTATTTATCAAAGAAATCGTATCCCCTTATCCTTAGCTTAATGTTATATTTGTTTGATTTCCCTTCTTGTATACCATGTAGCTATCTGATCGAAAAGAACAGGGGGTAGGCACTTTTTTTAACAAATTTAAAATTAACAGACAAAATCCACACTCTGCTTAATTGCGATTTTAAGTTTATTTTCGGAAATGTCAGATCATATCTTAATTCGATTGATAGATTTGAAACTTCTTCCGCTTTACCTCAATATCTACTGCCTAAAATTCTTTAGATTTACGGATGATGACCATTTAAAAATTGCAAACAAGTTTTTATATGTTACATATTTGAATATCGATTTCAGGGTATTTCATTTTTAGTAGCATTTCGGAAATTTTTTGTAAATAAATAGTTTCAATCTTTATTATCCCATATATCCAAGGTAATTAACAATTCAATATTCTAATTTTGTAATTCGACCATTGCTTCCACGCATATTGATCTACCCTTAGACATCTTTGGCTTCGAGCATCACCGAAGGGACCTTACATGAAAAATCACATATAGTTGTATCGGAAGTATACTGGTTTTTAAGTACGTCTACAAACTTACTTACTCTAATCAAGCGAAAAAGTTTGTTCTCTCACTAACAGCACATTAATTAATAAAAGGAAACATTAGTTGCTTGACAAGAGAAAAGCCTTTGGGTCAACCATGTAAACCAGGTCTTACGTTTTCAAGAGGGTAATTTGAGTTCTTATATCTCTTAAGGTATTCGATGTATAATAAAAAAATTAGCGTTTAAAATCAAAATTTTGATGATCTAGTAAAAGCATAAATGAAGTATTCTTTGCTTCAAGACATTTTCATCTATTGCCATTCAATTCAGCTTAATAGATTTATGACCCAAACTCCGTTCAACAACGGCTAACATCGGCCGACATCGGAATTATACATATTTCTTAGTCAAAACAAACCGGAAGTTGTGGAGAAAGATATACCTTCTCTGATCTAATTGATAAACAATTTTGATCTTTATTCTATTATTGGATTATTATTATCTTTGGATCTTTATATTAAACGTTTCCCATAATCGACATAGGATGAAAATCATGACTTGCAGTTCCTTGAATCAGTCACAAATTAAACATGTGACTGACTAATATAACTGATGAATCATTACATGATGAAATCCGCATATGGTGCATTGAAATTTTTACAAGTTTATATATTGATAATTATGTAACAATAAAGAATCAATACAGAATATGTCAGTAACTTAACCTCCTTTACAACAGCCTTTGGATGTGAAAGGGATGTCACGGTAATCTATAGACCCTGAAGTAATCATGCTGTTTGAATATGCTATTAAACGTATAAACTATGAAATATTGATTATACACGAAGATCCTCTTTGCCTTTTCAAATTTGGATGTTTCGATGGGCTTTGATTGACACTGATGAACTCCAGACACTATTTTGGTTTGTTATATTTTTCTCTACCTCTTACAAGTGCAATTAAATATCCAACGCTCCATTCTGTGCGGTGAAGCAATTGATGGCTGTAGGTTTTGCATATTATGATGTTATTCAAAGAAGTTTATCATACATATGCAAACGTTGTTACTACATTTTTCCGGATAATACCTTTAATTAATAGTTCAATTTTTTAATAAGAGAACTTTACAAAGGAATATTTTGCTCTCAGTCATGTTTCTTCTTGCATACAATAATTGTAGGGCTTGAAAACTTCTTTCTTGAATCAAGCTATAAAAAAGGAATCCCAGATTTTGGTATTTTGGTACGAGTAGTTATTTGTTTAACGGTTGACTGTCACCACTCAATAAAATATTTAACTGCTGAACATTTTTCATATTTGACATACTTATAAAAACAAAATCCATTTGCAATAACAGCTTATCTTAATGTTTTTCTTCCATCATTAACATGTAGTTTTATTTTGCCTGTGTTTCACATTGCTATCGAATTACGTCAATAAAAATAAAGAGTACCGGGTATGACTGGGTATGACTGATATGTGATAAGACTTGAGCATTTATTGTTGGTTTGTTATAAATAGATATTTATATATACAATAGTTATTCATATTTACTTATATACATGTATAGAACGTGTAGAAAATGTACAAAATTGAATTTATTATGAAGAACTATCTTTACGCTTTACTGTTGATCGAGTCAATCCTTGTTTATAATTACTCTTAGTGATATCATATTGATAAGTGTATATAATAATTACTCATTTTGATGATCTTAAAATGGTTTTAGTATCTTACGATTGTATTTAAGACAGATTGTATACGAGTATAGGGCAATCGACAAGGTTTTTATTTTGCCTGCAACACAAGGATTAAAAACAAGTATTATAAACTCTGTCCGGTGTCCACGTGTATGTGTGTCTCTCTGGTAGTCATACATTAATATATATTGCTATAAATAAATTTCTTGATGTATATCAAATTTACATACCATTGCAAGGATGGTCAAGTAAGACGAGACCCGACATCTAATGAGGGTCAGCATAATAAATGTCAAGGTCACAAATGTAGGATCAAATATGTGACAATACATGATCTTAGACATACAATGAACTAGTATGTTAAATTACCAGTAAATTTAAAGGTAATGTAAATTAATCCAAATTAATGTACATATGATCTATATATAGACATCCAGATAGAGGATTCAAATTTATATTGTTGAGAATAAAATTGAAAACATTGATTTCTCATATCATCAATATTGACTCAAAGATATATTTGCTGTGTTAAGAAAGTTAATTCCAGGATGATAAACTAGGAAACATACATGCACAGGACAAAAAACCTACTGAATCAATTAAAAAGAAAAAGAGGCATTTCGAAAATGTTTTTTATCTGTTATGTGATATTCTTTTATTTATTACATCGTAACATCCCATTCTTTGTCTATTTCTAAATTATTTACCAAATAATTCTTAAATTATTTATCTAAACAATAAATTCAAATATTGTAAAAACATACCAAATGTATTCTCTCCCAAATTAATTTTCCCAAAGCATCATCAATTAATTTTATCTATTATAGACTCAGTTACTGTTGATTTTACGTGTATAGATTCTTATATCGAATTCAAGTATTACATGTTTTACTCCCAGCTTTACTTGATTATTAATAAATATATCTTACAAATTATATTCAGTGATTGGGTATTTTTGTTTATGTTTTATCCAAGCAGCTTTATTTCATATTTCCTGCGACACCAACTTATCAGTTAAGGTTTTAGATATCATAAACTTGTATAATCGTTTTGGAAATTCTACAATAACTATTCTGAACTTCTTTCAAAATTTGGGATGACTCCGGCATCAGAGTATGTATCATTGGGAATTTCATTGCCTTCATTTTACGGTGACATTATAAACAAAATCAGAAGGATCAATGGCAGATCAAACTTTAACCAAAAATGTAAGAAAATAGTCGGTCGCATGCTTTACCGAGGATAGGATCCTAAAGTCATCACAAAAACACTGGGCAAGGTACTGGACCAATCTACAGTTTTGTACCAGTGTCTTTCCCAACGTTGCACACTGGTCAACCGTGACGACGGGACTCCATGATGATTGGCCTTGTTGAAATCTCATCAAAGAAGACTTGGTCTTGATTTTCTGTCCTATATCCGAAAGTTGGTCAGACTTCTCGGGTGATTGATCTTGAGCTCCCTTTAGCCAGCAGAGCACAGACTGTTATACCCATGCCATAGAATGCTTTAGATCCATTTACATAGAATCTGTGTTACAAGAGGTTTGCTGCGTTTAACCATCTTGTTTGTGATACTGTAAATTGCTTTATTTTCGTCAGTACCAATTTTCGTCAATTCGATCAAAATTACCATTTCGTCAGTACGTAAAGTCGTCATCCAAGGGTCCCTAAAATGTACATTTCTCTGTTCAAATGCCAACTAAACATTTAGATAGACCGTATGTGTATGTTTTCATTGTTTGTTTAACAATTATTGGTAAACAAACAATTAGGAGACATGCATACCACATAGCTTGTTGTGAAAACTATCATGTGGTAATAAGAAATACATTATATGCGACTTTGTGTTCGTATTTAGTTTTCAATGATTTATCATTTGCCTGTCGTAATAACTCCTAAGATTCAATTTTTCCTTTCTACACTAAATTTTGTCAGGAGTATTTATATTCGTCGATACGTAATTTCGCCAAGGGAGGCACTGACGAAAATGACGGAAAATTGGTACCTGACGAATAAAAACCAATTTACAGTATCACCTCGCAATAAGAAGTTTTATGTTTATACAACAATTGTGCGTCTATGGAGACCTCTGTGTATCCGGATAAGTGGGAGGGTTGTGCGCACACGTAATCCGGATATCCACACCATTTGCTAAAAGCAGATGACCGTGCACATTGGTCTCCTTCCGTTTATGTGTTGTCATCAATATTTAATGTTTCTGTACGTCTGTAATGGTTGTTTTGTATGATGTTCTAGTGAATATTGTTGTGTCTTATTGCGATTGGAGTTTGTATGATGTCATTTAAATTATGTGTCATTTACTTGTGGGTTTGTTTCGCTGGGTGAGTGCAGGGTGGTCATGCTGGAGATCATTCCCTTTTCTTACCAATATCATGGCCTTGTTAATTTGGCTCTGGCCTACTTGATCACTGACGAGGATTAAGTAACCGAAACGTGCATGTTTGGTCCATGCTGCAAATCTATCTGTTCTTTAGAAATGATGCTACTGAATTGAAGATGTTTACAACTTCGGGCTTTTTCTTTCAGTGCTTGGATGTATGACTCTTACTGGTTGAGTTGGTCCCGTTGGTTAATGTGTGGTCTTTTGTGTTTTATGTATTTATGGTATGAGTTGATGTTTCTTGTCCCTTTTGCGTCTCGTTCTGTGGATGTCTGCTCTGTGTTATTGCATTGTGTGTGTTTGAGTTTAGCTGCGAGTGCTGCAACCGAGTTCCGTTGGAGATCCCCTCCTTTTTTTCTTAATCGTTTGTCTACTTTACTACCGGCTTTTACATTGACACTCCTGTATCAAAAACTGCTCTGCTTTCAAAACGACTTTCAAAAGTACTTTTATAAAATCCGGTAGATTTGACACCTTTTAGAACTTGGCTCTGGTCATTGAATTGCTTATTATACGTGTCTTCTTAAAAAACATGCCTTGTTGACATACTTACACTGCAGATTATTTAGATGTCTCTTGGGATACAATATTTGGCTTCATCAGCAATTAATGATACCATAGATGAACAATACTGCAGGAATCTTTTCATTCTTGAAGCCATGCAATCATTGTATGCAACACATTGGAAAGTCCATAAAGGACATTAAATATCTCGGCTGAGTACAATACACATTTTTTCGTTTAGTTTGCAGAATTATGGTGCTCAGATATGGTAGTACCGTTCTACAGAAACCCACAGGCATTTCGGTAGATGAGTAAAATCAAAGAGCGTCCCGTCTATTGATAGTAAAGGGATAGACGGAACGCGTTTTGAAATACATTTGTACTCTGATGTTTTACCTAACTTTCACGTACCCAAAATGACTATGTAAACATTCGCTAGTATTTAGGAAGAACTTATTCCCCTCTTCATGGACATCCTAACCGTATCTATGATTAAGAAAACAAAGTGTCCCAAAACTGTTTTCAGATAGCAATATTTGGCAAACAATGCCAAATGCAGGAAACATGCTTTCAGTTTCAATGAATTGTTTTTTTTCAAACGACAGTTGTCCAAATTGTCATATTGTGGACCTGGAGTCCCCGAGGGCACATGTAGCCAAGTTCGATCAACTTCGGTTGATCGCCTTTCTCTTCAACGCATTCGAAAATTTTTGTTATCAAAAAATCTTGAAGTTTCTAAAACGTGGGTCCTGTAGCATCATTTCACACCCATCCTTCTACGTTTTTCGGTACATTTTTGGACATAATAATTTTCACACTCTTTGGCCATATTACATTATTTAAATTGAGGATCACTGACGAGGATTAAGTACCCGAAACGTGTATGTCTGGTCCATGCTGCAAACTGATCTGCTTTGAATGATGCTATTGAATTTGAAGACGTTAAACATTCTATACATTCTATAGAATAAACATCAAAGAAGTACGTATCAGTTATTTAGTCTCAAAGTCGAGAAAAAATGTTTCGAGTTTGCAAAAGTAGATTTAGGTAATAAAGGCGTTTTGTGAGTTTCTACATGTAACAGAGCGTATAACAATTCAGTCGTAAAACCCATGGCCTTCATTCTTTATTAATCACCCCTTGCCTGAGATATGCACATTATTTTTTTTTTTATCTAGATATGCATGTTTTATCGATATCAGATATGAAGCGGAGGCAAAAGATGCATTCATTATTTTACGATCTTGATATATCTTAAGAGTTCCCCTGATCAACATGACTTGTATTTATTATGTTCATTATTTCCTTTGATTAATGTGTAGTAAAAGATAAACTCTTTGGACTCGAGTAGAACATTTGCGATGATGATTATAAGAAAAAAAAAGAGATGATGTATAGCGGTAAGAGGGATACAACACAAAGCGTGACCAAGCTGTACAGAACTCCCAAATCATTGCTGCTTGTAGTCCGCAACTTTTAGTAGAATGGTTTGGTCAGTTTTGATTGTTATAACATTTTCCTTGTTTTTTATGCTAATGATTCGATAAACGTGCTTACCCATAAGCGATAAATAAAACACAAATTATGATATTTATTCTATATATATGTACCACAATTGTCAGTTTCATTTTTATTTTCTGAAATCGCCTTTTCCAGGTAAATAGACACGTTAAGATTTAAGTCACCGCGGGTTGAGTTTGCAGTTTAGAACAGCCGTTGCAGCATGTTTCTGTAGAGCAACTGCACTGTGACGTCTAGAATGTCTACATTCCGGAATGCAACACGTCCCTTTCAATAGTTTTATCTCAGGGAATACATTGGTTGTGCGTATGTATCATATTGCATAACATGCTCCATTTTATTAAAGGTTTTCTTATCAGTGAATTCAACATATAGTGATTTTCAATGTACACGTACTTCATTTTTCTGCATACCAAACATTGAATCTCATCGGTTTTAAATCTAATTAAATCTGATACCTTTCATAATCGTTACTAATTAAGAAATAACAACTAGCTAACCGTGGTTTATTGTCCAGTAATTCCAACCAATCAAATTATCACCGAGCCGCTAAGCGGCAAGGTGATAATTTGATTGGTTCATGTGTCGAGTGGAATACTGGACAATGCATCACGGCTAGCTAGTTGTTATTTATATTCTAATATAGCACGTGAATGGGCGGAGCTTAGCGCAGTGGAAGTTTGTTGGAGATACATATAGGGAGAAAATTTCAAGTCATATAAGAATATCTTATAATTGTCACGTTCGAATCATTTCTATAATAAAACATTAATTTAGGAACTTCAAGGATGAATAAAATTAAGTATATTAATTCATCATTATTTAATGCTATTTTTATTCGTCCGCAACCAATCGAATTTACTCCTCTCTTTCTAGCGTACCGATTAGGTCCTTTTCCAGACAATATGATATTCAAGTAACAAAGCTGAATAATTAGTATCTGTCGTTTCTTTGAATTTCATTTCACTCGCTTTATTGCAACAAATAAAGCGATAAGATACAAGTTAGGCCACACCAATTTTTTTATGTTCAACGACAGCGGGCGGGTAGGTTTTGACAGGGCGAAGTGCAAAAATAAAAACTCCAAGAATGATTCACCCCAAAAACGTTTTACATTAAGGATGAAATAATAAGGAATCAAAGTCGACACATAAATTTTCAACTTCATTTATTTGGTACGAGAGAAACAAAGAACAGCATGAACACTCTGGAATTATTTCGTATCTAGCGAAAAACAAAAATTCTTTAAAGATGTCGTTGATTAATGATTCAATTTTCGCAAATGGGAATTCTGTAAAGATTCGACTCTGTGTATACAGTTCTATCTACCTTAACTTCCAAGGTTTAAGTCTGTGGTATTTGAACTATAAGCGCCTGACTTGAAAGACAAATATGGATAATGACCATATCCAAATATGCAGCACAAAGTCGATAATTCAGAAAAACACAAACCGAAGATACAAAGTCAGGATAAAACAGGAACAAAAAGCAAACAAACAAAAACCTCCACCACATGAAAAGATGCGAACTCCTAATAAATTGGGAGTGAGACTAGGTGCCCAGGAAGAGTCAGCATTTCCTGCTTGCATGTAACATCCGTCGCTTCAATTCGGTATAATTGTCACACCCGGTACTTCCATTTCGGAAGATACAAGTACATTCAATAGTTGGATGGATCATATGATCTACGACAGAATACCATCCACCATTCTGGACAGTGGGACATCATAGTATATGACAAGTTCCCTGTATCGACCGTAGAACTTCCTCAGTGATGACAAGTGGAAACAAGAATGAATAAAATTGTGTGGAACCAATTTAATTCTGATTAAAACTGGAATGTTTTCCTTATAATTAGTATTCCCTTTTTATTGGTACATATACATGTATATCAAAGTCCGTGTTGTTTGAGCTTGTCCTCGAATAGTATTTGTTTATTTTAAAATCTTATTTATTCATTTGTATCATCTATATCTATAAAAGCGCCCATTTCAATTGAAACACACTGCGCCAACCACCAGGTTCGATCATGCACAAGTTACTACATCGACTTCGTTCTGATGGCGATGTGACCTATCGAGAAACAACTCAACCACTGGTATACTTGTATCCATGAGCTACTATCACTTCGGACATTTGTGAAAGACATCATGAAAATATATATGCACAACCAATGTAATTCCCTGAGATGTTACTAATGAAAGAAACGTGCTGCAATTCGTGTATTAACACTCGTGACGTCACAATGCATAAGATCTAAAAAAAAAAACATGCCGCGACGGCTGTTCTAACTTGCAAACTGAGCCCGCGGTGACCTGAATTTTAACGTCACCCTTTTACCTAGAAAACGCGATTTCAGAAAACAAGAATGAAATAGACAACTATGGTGATATATATATAGAATAAATGTCATAATTTGTGTTTTGTTACGGGTATACAACACACAACAAGTGCATTTATCGCATGAAATGCGCTAACGCGCATTACATGTATGATAAATGCACTTGCTGTGTGTTGTATACCCGTAACAAAACACAAATTAAGACACTTATTCTCTATATAAAAGACTAGAACTCTTTGTCCAAAATATTGACAAATGTATACATGCACATGTATGATTCAGGTTAGAATCAACCACTCAAAACACCACATTTGATATAACCGTCAGTTTTTATATTTTCTGCACGACTATGTGTACACTCCCTATGCACCTGATCTCATCTCTATCAGGGATTCACTAAATATTGCTCTTTTACAGAAGGTTTGTCTTTTGTTTGTTCTGACATTTTCCTAATTTTGTATGACTTTCGATCGAAAGTATTTTTCAAATCCCGATTTGGATTTTGTGTTTGATATAAAATCACTGATACATGTATGACGGGCTTGATACATACATGCGTTTCAACAGAATTAAAATTATTGAATCGGCTTCATATTTCTCGAATTTCCATGACTTTATCATTTTTTCCATATGATTTTTCGCTAACTGTGCCAAATACAAGATGCGATCACAAACATTAGACATGCACTTGATCAATTCTGAATAGGGAGGATGGGATTACTTATGGTCCAATCATAATACCTTTTTTTTTCTTTATTCGAATGTTGAATAAGTAACCAATTTCAAGTTTTATTTACTTATCTTTTTTAATGATGAATAAAGAAAAAACGATGTATCCAATTTTGCTATCAGTCAGCGGCCTTCTGGGAAAGAAATTGTCAAAAACTGTGCACCAGATGAGCTTGTTTCGGATAAAGGATCATCATCATTGGTATTTCAAGACTAAAAATACATATATACTCTTTAAGCGATAGATCCCAAGGGTTCTTTTTGAGAGTCATTTTGGGCTATGATAAAAAAAAACAATCTATACATTAATAGATACATGTATATTACTGAATGTTTCTAATCCTAATAATGTTTCTGTCATGTTCTATTATCGAAATATTGTAAATGGGGACAATGTATGTGGTGGTGGTACATGTACAAAGACAACCATCGATCATCGAACTGTTGCGACAGGTGTTGCATGCAAACAGGAGGTGCTGACTCCCCCAAGCACTTGGTCTCACTTCGGAATATTGTTTATTATTAGGTTCGCAACTGTTTCAATGTGAATTCTAATGGTTTTGTCTTACCTACTCGACTTTGAGACTGAATTACTGATAGGTACTTCTTCGATGTTTATTTAGCGTGACTTCATGTCAAATGTGTCCCTTAACCATTTGTCTATGGCATATAGTTTACCCCTTTAGCAGAGTTAGATTTTTTCTACTTGTGCTGTAATTCAGGTTTTTCTTATATATCTGCACGTGTTTACGTTCGTTTGAAAAAAAATCTCAAGGGGGTAAGTTTGAAATTAAAGTTCAAAAGAAGCTGTGCTTCTTACAGAGCAGAAAAGAAATGTCAAAAGCGTGGAAAATTCACAAATATCAAACAGCAGTCATGTTTGTTAAAAGTAACGAATCGAGACATCATGTATTCGATCCATATTCTACATTGTTGAATGGCTTCAAGCCAGTTAGGTCGAAACACAAACGCCATTGCTGAAAAATCATTCATAGCCATTCAACGAGCCTAACTTCAAGTTTTTCTCAAGATTAAGTACATGACCATGATATGCATACGGACGTGATACGAATACTTCAAGCTTGCAGACCTTTGAAACCGACAATAATCAATTACTGGAATGAAATCAAATCCGACTTCTTTATAATTTTCCGATCAAAAATTCGGATCTCTGTGCTGACAAGTGCAGAAAAAAAATCAAACAATATCATTGTCAATTTCTATTTTAAGTAGTTTATTTCATGATTTTATTATCCATATGAATATGAATATGCATTTACCAATCGTAGTACAATTTCCCTTTTATATGATTATCCATTTAGCATGGAGACAGGTAATGACTAGGTAATCAAAATCTAAAATATTCTGTTTAAAATGTAAAGTATATTTAATATGGAAATAACAGATCAGACATTTTAAATATGTACGATCTGAATGTTTAGCACCTTTAGCTAAATAACATGTACAAATACATGTATATGTAAATTTTCCTTAATTCTTATGACCATCTATTAACCATGGAGACAGACTTGGTTATGAAAAAAAATCTAAATATTCTGTATGAATTGTAACATATATATCCAAATCAAAAAGACAAATTAGACATATTTTAAATTAACAAACTGTTTGTTAAGCACCTATATATAGATCATTTGAAAGCTGCAACTTTATTGTTCACTGGTCTTTTCATGAACCTGCTGGACTCCATGTAGGCTTTAATTTTTGGAAGGCCCTCAAATCTGTCCAGAAAAGCCATCAGTTTTGGATAGTCATCTAGGATGCCAGGTTTCATTAATCTGTGTTGATCAAGGAGTTCGTACATGGGGAAATCGCACGCAGTCACCTGTGCGGAGCAAAAGAAGAAGTGATATTATATAGAGAAGTGAAGACACTGACACTGGTTGTAGTGTATAGTAAAGGACACAGGTAGTAAAAAGTATCTCAGATTAGGAAGAACTGAAAAATAACGAAGGAAACCAGATTTAGACGATATACAAATTATCAAGTTGACTGTTGTCCGGCTAACAAGTCGGTCATCTTATTATGACAATGATGTTAAACGTCTTCAAATTCAATAGCATCATTTACGAACAGATATATTTCCAGCATGGACCAGACATGTACGTTTCGAGTACTGATCCTCTATCTAAACAATGTAATATGGCCACAGAGTGTGAAAATTATTATATACAAAATGTACAGAAAACCGTAGTAGAATGGCTGGGATATGATGCTACAGAACCCACGTTTTAGAAATTTCAATGACCAATATAAGCTCCACAAAAAATAGCTATCGGAGATCAATGTTCTGATTACGTTATAAAGAGAAATGCTAAAAGATTTTTTAAAGATCTATTTAGTGTAACTCAATATGATCTTACATTTTCTCCTGCAAACCACTGCTTATCTCCAAGGAATTTCTCGAAGGACACAAGTTTTTCCTTAACATTTTCAAAATAAGTTCCTTTCAGATTTTCCTGCAGAGAGGAAGGAAACATATATGAAGAATTCATAGATCACATGAATAGAAAATAAAATCATGAAATAACATTAAAATTTCTTAAGATTTTATGAAAAAATACATCTCAAAAGGTTACAATTCAGAGTTTCAGGAAATGTTTAATTAAATTTGTTGAATTGTAGTATATAAATATTTTTTGACTTTTCATGACAGTGCCTATGTTATCATTTCTGTTGGCAGAATAAATTGAACGTAAATGTGTTTGATGTAGGTATATGTGTATGAATGCACAAAAAAGTAATATTTCTTTGATTATAACATAAGTCAGGTCTTTTCATTACTACTATCATAGCACCATACACGACGTTTTACTTACATATTCTTTATTGTATACTAGTCGTACTACTCCATTCCTGAAGTCCATGGCATTTTCAAGCATTACGTCACATGTAACCTTTTCTTTATCTGTCTTTCCCACTTATAAAAGAAAAATAATTGATTTTCAGATGCAGCCAAATTTAATTTAGTATCTTGTGTATCTACTTTTCAAATTGCACGGCTCCACTTCCTATGAGGAGGTGGACAGGGTGAAAGGGAGGTGGGAGGAAGGAAGGGGGCGGGAGGAGGGAGAGGAGGGAAGGGGCAAAAAGGGAGGGAGGGGAGAAAGGGGGCAGGAGGAGGGAGAGAATGGGGCAAGAGGGGGAGGAAGGGGCGGGAGGGGGGAGGTAAGGGAAGAGTGAAAAGGAGGGGAGGGAGGAGGGGAAGGAGGAGGAGAGAGGTACCACCCGTCCGCCCCGCCCCCCTCCTATAGGGTCGATTCAGTAGCATAGTTTAATAAGATCAATTTGAAGTATATTTACGTGAAGCGTATACGTGGTATCTTCACATTCACAGCATACAACAACTTCTCGAGACAAGTGTACGTCTCGAGAAGATGAGCATACAATGTGAAACAGTTTATGAAAAAGGCATTTACTATGAAGAAATTCTCTGCTGATTTTCTTTCAGTTTGTTTTGTGATTTCTGTGTTCAAAAACTAACCGGCATGGGTATGCAAAGTAGAAAGTAGCAAAGAAATGATCTAATTGCTAATTTACGTAAAAACTTTAATGTTGCTCCTGAAAGGAAAAGCTTATCACATTGTTGGAGAGAGTCGCTTATAATAATTACACTAAAAACCAACAAGGAATAGACCCAAAGATAGGATGAGCCTTGACTTTGGACTTTTGTGGCACTCATTAACATATGAACAAACAAAACGGGGAGGGAGGGTGTGAGATAAAGGTTACATCTACAACCCATAATTGATTATAACTTATGTACATAATACGTTATCGCCAGAAATCTAGAAGAAAAAAATCAGTATTTGAAAATACTGTATAATAATACTTACGCAGATCATGTTTCGCCGCAATGTATCGTATAATGGAATTACTTTGAGTGCATTTAATGTCACCATCTATATAATACGGCAGCTGAAATAGGGAAAAATATGATAAACAGACAATATGTAATAATAACGAAAAGACATCATAAAAATGATTGTTATATTCATTAAAAACGCTCATCATCATTCATTGAAGACTTACATTAGGGAAATCTAAACCAAGTGAATTTTTCTCTTTCAGCCATTCTTCTCTGCTATACTCTGGACCTGCAAGATGCAAGAAGTTATTCATTTAGCATTTATACGATATCGCCGCCTGGGATCGAAACGTATGTTGTTGTGATTCCTTATAGAGGTTTTTGGTTTTTTTTTCAGTTTCTAGATTAAACTTTTCAAAACTGATGAGCCGTTGCAGTAGGGCACTGCCTTAGCAGCCTTATAAATCAATCATTATCGTATAGGTATATGAACAGTTCATCGTTTTTGCAAACACTTCAATAGTTCATCGACGACAGAAACTTGAAGTGTTGGCAAAAACCAGTGATTTTTCAGATTTGTTAACGATATGGACCTGCTCATTAGGCATTGTTCTTTACTGCAACGTCTCATCAGTTTTGGGCAGTATTCGATTAAAGATGTTAACCCTACTGCGGTCAGAGAGGAAATGACAAAAAAATTACCTGTCTTCTTTTATAGTACCCATCCGACCTGATTTTTTGTTTGTGTTGACTGTACGTCGTTTTGTGTCCATACCTTTTATGGTGAGTGTTTATATGTGGGTTCATCATTCAGAGTCATGATGTTTGTTTGTGTTGTCTGTACGTCGTTTTGTGTCCATACCCTTTTTAGTGAATGTTTATATGTGGGTTCATCATTCAGAGTCATGGTGTTTGTTTGTGTTGTCTGTACGTCGTTTTGTGTCCATACCCTTTACAGTGACTGGTTATATGTGGGTTCATCATTCAGAGTCATGATGTTAGTTTGTGTTGTCTGTACGTCGTTTTGTGTCCATACCCTTTAAAGTAAGTGTTTATCTGTTGATTCATCATTCATTGACATGATGTTGGTTTGTGTTGTCGGTACGTCGTTTTGTGTCCATATCCTTTATAGTGACTTCATCATTCAGAGTCATGATGTTTTTTCGTGTCGTCTGTACGTCGTTTTGTGTCAATACCCTTTATAGTGAGTGTTTATCTGTGGGTATTGTGAGGTCTTGTTGGGGTTCTTTTACCTTACCAAGACATTAATACAAGTACAATGTATCTACGTACCGTCTCCTTGCTCATACTGCCTATCTGTGTACTCTTGGCCACTATACTCTAATAGCAATCGGATTGGTTGAGCCAACTGCAACAAGTGTTAATAATTCTACTTCAAGATGTAATATTAGTGAGTGATGAAAAGAGAGATTACTAATTCTAATGAAAGATCGCACAAAATCACACTAATTACTGATAACATGCGCGGATCTAAATTGTTTACAGGATGTCTATATTACATGTGTATTTTATATAGTACACATGTATATAACGTTTTGTATTTAATATAACAGCCCATTGGTAGTCTGTTCAAGAGGAAGTGGCGACATCTACGGTACAATATGCACTTCGTTACCTGCCGAGTCATGCAAAATGCATGAAATATAACTAGTAACTGCGTTCAATACCATGTGATGGGAAACTCGAAAGTATCATACAATGAACTCTTGAGTGTAGAGAGATTAGAAAGTTTTGAGTCCTGTGACTGTCATTAAACTCTAAAAACATGACTTTGCATACATGCACGCACATACGGGTTTGTGATAAATGTACAATATTATGTCCTTGCTGAAGAAGTTTAGGTTATAAACGACAAAAGGGTATTATGTGGAAGATATGGCAGTCGCCCATCCAGTCCTAGTAGGTTTTCTCTTGGTTACTCCGGTTTCCTCCTACTTAAAGGACCCCTTCACGCCAACACCTGAACCAACGTGAGACATTGATATGGGATACTATACTAGTACGTTCGCAACTTGCTTGTTAAATAATGTTTTATGATATATGTTTAAATATTATAATAAATAATGTTTTATAAATTTTAATAATTTGATTTAATCTAAAACGTGCATCTCAGCAACCGTCAAATGAGCATTTTTAACTGTTTTTACCGATAAATGAGATATAACGTTTCAACTTTGCTCAAAGCGTGTGACGTTTTCTCATTTTACGATCGTAGTCATTTTAATGTTTGTAAGCGTATTCCGCTAAAATTAAAAAAAAAGAAAGAAAAAAGCCTTTTTAATTAGTTGAAAGCATACATGTAAATGTTTTCTAATCTCACCCCTCTTGTTTTCCAATAGCCCAATGTTGCCTTAGACATTTTGTTTCGGTGTGATTTGTAGGTTCTACTGTCCTACGGTGTATAATATATGTGAAGGCCGAGAGATAAAGATAAAACAAAAGATTATCTACAGATGGCTGATGATGTAATAGATAATAAATGGTGTTCAAACAATTGCGTCTTTTCTTTGTCTTGTTTAGAAGAATGAAAGTTTTAAAAATACACTTCTTGGTAAGAAAAATAATGTACGTCTACGTTCATTCGGAATCAATATAAAAGCTATGTAGAGGTTGGACCTTTTACGCAGAGATGGGGTAAGGGAATGTTCTAAATGATATATTGAAAAAGTAAATTGCAAACAAAGATGTGTAAAATATGCATTTTTCATGAAGTTCAGGGGCTCGCGTGAATCTTGATAAAATATCTTTAAAATAAAGTTGCTGTAGCAAAACATTTTAAAATTTCATAATAAACGATATCCGTTGGCTGATCTAGACTTTTTTTTACAGGGGGAGGAGTGTCCAATCTGTAAGTGATACAGCTAGCTAGTCTATGGTTTTGTTTGTACCAGGTAAAATCAACACGTTTGGCAAATTCCAGGTCTTGATCTTGAAGTATACCCATGTTGCATGATTAAAAAGGAAGATCTATAATACGCCATCGTATGGGTGTCGCCGATGTTTAACAATGTTTAACGATTGCACACTTCAAATGATTAATTACAATACAGAACGCGTCTATCAATTTTTCAATCATAAAATATTACAAAAATTCCGCAGGCTCTATATGTATTTTATACTGTTAGTTCTGGTGAAATTGTGGACTCCTAGATGCAGATGCTACGGAGAACCGTGTGATACGGAAACAGGTTACCCACGGTGATTGAGTTATTTATATAACATGCGGCATGTCTGCATGCCGGTTAGCAGGTTAGATCATCTGATCAAATAGAGTTCTACTCGTACTTTCACAAACAAAAACCATTACTACTCCTTAGAAATATACAGTCATTTATATCTAATGCTTATATATGTCGCACATGTACTTACCCCTCTGATTTTCCAGTAACCCAGTGTTGGTTTAGACATTTTTCAGTTACCTTTTAAAACCTCGGTGTGGAGTGTAATGCTGATCACCGTGTGTAACCTGTTATCTCCGTTTGCTGAGTTATTTAAAGAAATTTTAGATAAATTGTTCAGGTAACCTTGTGAGATTTCTTTTAGAACCAAAAGTAAATTAATCAAAGTGTCTAACACACGATGGCGTTATGCAATCGTGTGTGAATCTTTTTTCTCTTGCTTGGCAACATTATAATGTGTGACGTACATGTATCGATTGAGGTGGTTCGGCCCTCTGATCCTTAATTTTAATCACACTAGGGTAAACGTTTACGGATATAATAATATTCTGTATACTTTCTATGTACTGCATGCAATATGTAAAAGTTTGATTTTTTTATCTTGCTATAGAAATATTTGTCGGCACTGTCTTTCCATAGTGTGTAATTTGCAATAAATTATATCCCAAAATAAAGCCGGATCTTTTTAAAAGCATTTTTGCAGGACAAGTCCGGAAATTCCATCAAAAATGACTGTTGTGATAAGTACATCTATAGTCAGTGTGATTAAGGTATATCTACCCATCATGAGTTGCCTCCGTCATCTCATGACTACTGTAAACGTGGAAATTTTCGCGTATGGTAATTTTCGCGTTTTTCGCGAATAGAGGGATTTCGCGAAAATTCCCCACACCCGTTAATATCACCGTTGCATTCTTACAATGGGTAAGCCATTTTAATCGCGAATATTTCCCCCACGCAAAAAGTCTTGATGTTAATATCGCGAATCCCCCCCTCCCGCGAAAATAACCACGTTTACAGTACTGTGCAACGTTGGGGTGTGCGCAATTAAAAGGATATCCGTTTTAAAGTCTTAAAAAACAGTATTTACCATTAAATAATCACTCTGAATTTGGTCTTATACCTTTGAAGATGTTCCACTCCTTGACCCACGAGCTTAATGGTATAATGATTCTTTCCTAGCTGTTGTTCTGCAAGATGGTATCTTCATCTATTAGCTTGACTGTTGCTGGTCCTTGTTGTTCTGATAAGTGGCTGCATCTTGTTGTCACGTCCACTTCACATATATATGGAGTTTATAAAATACAGCATGCTGAGTCTTGCTGTTTTTCGTCGTTCTTCTATAATGATGTCCACTCTAGGTGTTGTAACATGTCTGAGGTAATTGTGAATGTTGTGATATATATCTGTTCAAAATATAAGTGCAGCCCTACGTTGTACGTACCATTGTCAGTTTGATTATACAAACGTAGTAAGGATCCCATACTCCGCTAGCGTACTCTATATTATTGTGGGTCTTACTAGTTAGTTTTTTCCTTTATGTTTTTGTCGTTGACGTTGAGGTAACGCTCCAAGAAGCCAATTAATGGTGTTATTGGCTTTAGCACAGATGTTGTTGATGTGTTGCCTCCACTTAAGATCTGATGATAATGTAATTCCAACATACTTTGCTGATGTGACTCTATCTAGATGGTGACCATGCAAGATGTTTAAAATGACGATATTACGGTTGTTAGTGATATTGACTATGTTGCACTTTGCCGGGTGGAAATCCATTCCCACACTGACTGCTTATCTAGATCTTCTTGAAGCATGTTTACAAGTAGTCTGGGATGTATCACTGGGTTGAGTGCACCCCCCCCCCCCTTTGATATTTTTTTGCGCTCTTTCAGATAAAAAATTGTCTCATGGAAATTTCCATTGCAAAGGTGGTGTTTTGGGGGAAAACATGTTTTTTTTTAGTCAAAACCACTGAAAATAAGAAAGATTTTATAACTTTATAACAGCTCAATGAGTTCATCGATGACATCACCTGTAATATTTAGATGCTTCAAAACAAAGCTTCTTACTCAACTGCAGTCAGAGGGTCGTATAAAGTAGAGGGTGTATCATCCAAACGAGTGTCAGTGGAGTCCGGGGTGCCACAGGAGTCCGTGCTCGGGCCTAGTTTGTTTTTATTTCATATTAATGATATGCCAGAGAATCTAACATCATAATTTTCAATTTTCAAAATCATCAACCATTTAAAAGTTATGATTTTTTTCCTATTTTCAGTGATTTTTGACTAAAAAAACAATTTCTCCCCAAAATACCACTTTTGCAATGGAAATTCCATGAGAAATTTTTTATCTGAAAGAGCGCAAAAAATGCTACATAGTTAGGCCGGTTTTGGAGGATCAAGGAGGGGGGGGGGGGTGCAACGAACCCAGTGATACATCCCAGACTTAAGTGTCAATGTCTGATGTTACGTCTATAGGTATAGACGATAGTGTCGTCGTCAATTCTGAAAGTAATCGGACTGTTGATGTCAGATTCTCTGGCATATCATTATAATATGAAATAAAAACAAACTTGGCCCGAGCACGGACGCCTGTGGCACCCGGACTCCACTGACACTCATTCGGATGATACACCTTCAACTATACGACCCTCTGACTGCGGTTGAGTAAGAACCTTTGTTTTGCAGCATTTATATATTACAGGTGATGTCATCGATGAACGCATTGAGCTGTGTCTCACATGATAGTCATCGTCTGAATTCGTACTGTAATATGGATTTCACATGTCATTATCGTCGGCATGTGTCATGATATGACTATATATATATGCACAACCAATGTAATTCCCTGAGATGTTACTATTGAAAGGAACGTGCTACGATTCGTGTATTAACACTCGTGACGTAACAATACATAAAATCTAAATAAACATGCCGCGGCAGCTGTTCTAACCTGCAAACTGAACCCGCGGTGAGATAAATTTTAACGTCACCCTTTTACCTAGAAAACGCAATTTCAGAAAACAGGAATGAAACAGACAACTATGGTGCGTATATATAGAATAAATGTCAAAATTTGTGTTTTGTTACGGGTTTGCAACAAACAGCACGTGCATTAATTTATCGCATGAAATGCGCTAAGGCGTATTACATGTACGATTTATATATAAA
Organism: Pinctada imbricata; assembly: GCA_033119305.1. NCBI lineage: Eukaryota > Metazoa > Mollusca > Bivalvia > Pterioida > Pteriidae > Pinctada > Pinctada imbricata. The sequence continues at coordinate 74,479,824 of VSWD01000005.1, forward strand.
TACACTTGCTGTGTGTTATCCGTAACAAAACACAAATTAAGACACTTATTCTCTATATATAGTCACTACATGTTCCATGATCATGCATGAGATAAATCGCATCGTATCACACTTGCTGTTCTCCATGTACATGGTATTCTATCTATCTCATATGAGTACTTGAATATGACGGTTAAAATGGTGGCACATGCTCTGCTACCTCCTTTTAAAGAATTCTCGGTGAAAGGTTATCGGGTCCTGCAGCTTTATATGGGTTTAGTTGTTTCAGTAATTTGAGAACTCCTAAAGAAAGTTCTCAGATTATCTCGGGATATTGGCCCTCCATTTTACATGTCATCGTTATTTAAATACATCTGATGTTCCGTTTACAGACTCTGAGAAAGCTTGTTGAAATTGATTGTTCATAGTGTTTGCCTTGTCAGTTTGGTAGGAATGTAGAACTCCGTTTCTTTATTGTTCCCATCTGATCGTCGATGCTTTAAGTCCAGAATCTCTTTCTGTTTTTGCAACTATCCTATCAATATTTCCAATGAGATAATGAAGATTCTGACGACAATGTCAACATCACTAACAATAGAGCACCAAATTGAGCATCGAGGGACCTCTTAAGCAAGCTAGAGATGGGAACAGGTGTCCGCGGAGGGAGTAAGCAACCCCTGTTTGGCTAGCCGCACCCGCCATCGATGCTCACGCACGAAAATTAAAAAAAAAAAACAATCTATACAAAACATACACTGCTTAAGGTTATGTCTATATAGAAAGTGCTATGGCGACCATGTCAGGGAGAAACATTTAAAACACTTACTAACTGTCAAACCCCTCGCGGGGAACTTTTTTACGAGCTCCACACGGCAAATTGCATAAGTGTGACACAAATGAGATAATGAAGATCCTGACGACATTATGCCCGTCTCATTTCTTGCTGTGTTTTCGTTCAAGCTACTTGAACTTGCTAGCATCATGGTTATTATCGGACTTTTTCATCCTTTTGTATCATCTGTCTCGTTTCCGTATTAGTTTTCGAATGTCTCCGGTAATCCATTGGCAGCCATCTTTCATCTTTTCATTCTTAGTCGGAGTGTTTCTATATATACTTTCCTCGAAAGTAGATTTGAATGTGTCCCAAAGGCTGTTTATTTTCACACACATACAAGAGCTGATTGATATAATGTGAGCCTCGTATTAAAGGATTTGAATTTCATCAGACATTTTGCATCATTTTTCTACATAATCCCCTTCGGTGTTTAAGGGTCTCAATGTTAAACGTCGTCAAATTCATTAGCATCATTTAAATGACAAATATGGATAATGACCATATCCCTGTATACAGCACAAAATCGATAATTCAGAAAATCAGACACCGAAGGCATACAAAATCAGGATAAAACAGGAACCAAAGCAAACAAACAAAAACCTCCACCGTATGTAAAGAAGCGAATTCCCGATATGGGAGTGAGACCAGGTGCCCAGGAAGAGTAAGCATCTCCTGCTTGCATGCAACACCCGCCGCTTCAATTCGGTATAACTGTCACATCCGGTTACTTCCATTTCGGAAGACATAGAGTACAATCTTTGGTTGGATGGTTCAAATGGTCTATGACAGAATATCATCCACCATTATGGAGAGTGGGACATCATAGTGTATGACGAGTTCCCCATATCGACCGTAGAACTTCCTCAGTGACGATGTTAGTCGGTCACAAACATATCCCTGACTGAGAAGCTTATCTGAAAGACGCCTAGCTCTCAGAACAAAATCCGTATATTTGGTACTTGCTCTGGCATAGCGTATCAACTGAGATATGAACACGCCATAAGCAGGCGATGAAGGGATGTTGCTACTCAGAAAAGGAAAGTTTGTAATGCTGAAATTGAAGTCGTCACGTTTGTCATAGAGTGAGGTGTTCATGTGACCATCAGTGTCGTAGGACAACATTATGTCCAAATAGGATGCTGAATTATTTGTCTCTGTAGTTTCTTTGACTTCAAGCTCCGAAGGATAGATACTGCTGAGGTAATCCGCGAATTTTGGATTATTGATGGACAACACATCGTCTATGTATCTGTAAGTGAAGTTGAAGTCAGAAGCTTAGTATCTTTTCCCTTCAGAGACCAAAGATTGAATGAATTCAGCGTCGTACGAGTAAAGGAAAATGTCGGCAAGGAGTGGGGCACAATTGGTCCCCATTGGAATTCCGACAATTTGCTGGAAGACCTTTCCTCCAAACACCACAAAAATGTTGTCGATCAGAAAGTTTAACATCTGAATAATATCTGTTTCAGTGTACTTCGGACTTTTCTTTTACAAAGTAGGTTTTGTCATAGTTAACAGCAATAAATTTGTATTTGCGATTACCGTTCTTACTTGTAAACGCATTTCTTAAAATTTTTGCGAGTCTTTCTTTCAATTTAGAATGTGGAATGTCGAAAAATCAAAGGCTTTGATCGAATGGACTCTACTAAAATGAGTGGATTTCAGATGTTCTAAAAGTTCCTTCGAATTCTTTAAAATCCACATCTGGTTGATTCCACTGCGAGAATATACTGTCGAACAAATGCTAATACCACTTTTAAAGAACTCCTCGAGGCCATAACCTTCCCAGCTGAAGGATCAGTCTTTGCCTTTTTTGGCCGGGGTTTCAGCCAGGATGCTTCCACTATTTCGACTGTTGTTTGGCCTCTGGGGTAAAATGATGGACCCATGTTTCATCCATAGTGACAAATCTTTGACGAAAATTGACAGGATCTCCCTAAAAAAAGATAAGATAAGCACGTGATAATGTGCGCCTGGTGTGCTTCTGATCAACTGTCAGAAGTCAGTACCCAACGGACCGAAAGCTTTCTCATTTCAAGATCTTCAGTCAGAATAGAATGAACTCTTTCCTGTGAAAATGCCACCCGTATTGGCTGTGTATATTTTTGTAACTCGTCTGTCAGTCATTACATTATTGATCATTTCTGGAGTTACAACAGTGACAGGCCTTCCATGACAGGGTCATCCTCAAGGCTCTGTCTGCCGCGCTTTTAAAAATCCTTATACTATTTGTGTCTTTTTCAGTTTCTTTTCGTTTTCTTAGTGCCTTTGTTTATTGACCTAGGTGTAATGTATATGTGTTGTATCATAGGAAAACGCAGCATCATTTGAAAATAATTGTGTGTATGTATGGTTGATTATTGTCCCCCGCTTTCGCGAAAGCGCGGGGACATTAAAACCGGTTCGTCCGTCTGTCCGTCTGTCCGTCAGTCACAAAAACTTTAACCTTGTGCATAACTTTTGAATGGTAAGTGATAGGGCTTTGATATTTCACATGTGTATTCCTTGTGACAAGACCTTTCCATGGATACCAAAATTTTTGACCTTGTGACCTTGACCTTGGACTTTGACCTACTTATTAAAAACTTTAACCTTGACCATAACTTTTGAATGGTAAGTGATAGGGCTTTGATATTTCACATGTGTATTCCTTGTGACAAGACCTTTCCATGGATACCAAAATTTTTGACCTTGTGACCTTGACCTTGGACTTTGACCTACTTATTAAAAACTTTAACCTTGACCATAACTTTTGAATGGAAAGCGATAGGGCTTTGATATTTCACATGTGTATTCCTTGTGACAAGACCTTTCCATGGATACCAAAATTTTTGACCTTGTGACCTTGACCTTTGAGTTCGACCTACTTTTCAAAAAACTATAACCTTGTCCATAACTTTTTAATGGAAAATGATAGGGCTTTCACATTTCACATGTGTATTCCTTGTGATGAGACCTTTCTGATGGTAACAACATTCTGACCTTGTGATCTTGTCCATGGAGGTTGACCCACATTTAAAAACTTCAACCTCGACCATAAGTTTTTGATTTTAATTTAAATCATAGGTCTTAAATATTTCACATGTGCATACCTTTTCATAAGCCCTGTCCCTTGGAAACAAAACAAAAGTTTGTACATTTTGACCTTTTCTTGGAGTTAATCTTTCATATTTAGAATGTTGATAATATATGAGATATATTATTAAAACTAAAGAATGGGGGGATGTCTGTAAGCATTTCTTTAAAGACAAACACCCAAAAGCGGGGGACCACAATTCCTTGAATTTGATTTTTTCATTTGTAACTCTGACTTTTTACAATTTGTTACAAATTTTGTGGTGATGGATTTTAATTGCTCATTTTCAGATGCCACTTCTCTGTTCCATCAATTGTAATGCGCAACGTGATTTTAATGCTTCTAATTATGAAATCAAGCAATGTTGATGAGAATCAATCAGAGAAAATAAAATCATGGGATTTTTCAAAACTAAATGAGTTTATAGAACATATAGATATTGATGATGTTAATAAAATACTGACTGATGTATGTCAAATAAATAGTAATTTTGTACAAAAGAGTGACATAGATACTGTATTTGAGAAAACGGCAGAGTTATTGTTGAAATCTGCTAGAAATACTTTTGTTACATTTACTCCACGTAATGGAAAGAAAAAGCAGAAAAAGAAAGTGACATTGTGAGTTTAATAATGACTGTCATATTGCACGTAAAACTTATAGAAAAGTAAGACTTAAATGTAAAAAATATGGATTTATTATTTTCAAACAAGAACTATAATATGCTGAAAGAGAATATAAATCAATTTTAGATAAATCACTTAGTAATTACAAAATTAGCTTACAACGAAAGATAAAGAAAATGAGAAGTACAAGTCCTAAAGATTATTGGAAATTGTTGAAAAATAAGTTTTGTAATGACCAAGGTCAAAATACAAATATGGATGATTTTTACGACACTGATGGTCACATGAACACCTCACTCTATGACAAACGTGACGACTTCAATTTCAGCATTACAAACTTTCCTTTTCTGAGTAGCAACATCCCTTCATCGCCTGCTTATGGCGTGTTCATATCTCAGTTGATACGCTATGCCAGAGCAAGTACCAAATGTGCGGATTTTGTTCTGAGAGCTAGGCGTCTTTCAGATAAGACCGACTAACATCGTCACTGAGGAAGTTTTACGGTCGATATAGGGAACTCGTCATACACTATGATGTCCCACTCTCCAGAATGGTGGATGATATTCTGTCATAGACCATTTGAACCATCCAACCAAAGATTGTACTCTATGTCTTCCGAAATGGAAGTAACCGGATGTGACAGTTCTACCGAATTGAAGCGGCGGGTGTTGTATGCAAGCAGGAGATGCTTACTCTGCCTGGGCACCTGGTCTCACTCTCATATCGGGAGTTCGCTTCTTTACATGTGGTGGAGGTTTTTGTTTGTTTGCTTTGGTTTCTGTTTTATCCTTATTTTGTATGCCTTCGGTTTCTGATTTTCTTAATTATCCATTCTACAATAGATGACATGTTTGTATTATATACCTTAATGGAGTTATCATTTTTAAAAAGACGAAAATGTTTTGTGCTTTCATAGATTTTTAAGCTGCTTTTGATAAAGTACGGAGAATAGGCTTATGGAGAAAGTTGTTTAGATGTCATATTTCTGGGAAATGTTTACAAATTATAACGAATATTATAAGGGTTGTAAATCGAGAATAAGTCTTAATAATGATTTTTCTGAAAATTTTCCATGTCAAATTGGGGTTCGTCAGGGGGAAAATTTGTCACCCCTGCTATTTGCATTGTACTTGAATGATTTAGAGAATTTTTTATTAAATGATGATGTTAAAGGACTCAGTCATAGATCTGAAGACTTGGAAAATGAACTTGATATGTTTTTGAAACTTTCTGTGATACTTTACGCAGATGATACGGTATTCTAATTCATTCTGTTTGTTTCACGCATTCTGATTGGTTCACAGGATTTCTACAAGCATGTATAACGACGATATACATGCCGCAAACCGACTCACTTGACATACTTCAAAATGTATTCCTACCTAAATTTGCGAGTTACAAGCTTTAGCGCACTTTTTGCGTATGACGTCATGCTTCCCTTTGTTCTTCGCTCCTGTGACGTCATACTGTGACGTAAAACTACAAGGTATGAGCTTGTAAATGGCGTTCTCCGCATGTAAACAACAGAACAAGTAAGTTTATTATTGATAACACGTTGATTTTTTGCCATTGTAATAAATACGAAGCAGTTGTATTTCATATTTTGCAGCGCAATCATTTCAGTTGGTCGTTATTAGTCCTCCGTAGCAACGTCGCCTCTAAAGCAATAAATGATACCTTCTGAGGGGTATAAAGAGTTAAAATATGTCACATAAATAAGAATAGGGATAAACGTACTGTGTTTTGTGGTTCCGACAGGTATATGTTGGATATACTGTTGGAAACATACGTTATACCGTCGGGGGCAAGCCCCGACGGTATAACTGCGTTTCCAACAGTATATTCAACATATACCCGTCGGAACCACAAAACACAGTACGTTTATCCCCTAATTGATTTCTGAAAGCAATGATGATCTGCAGCACCAACTTAACTGTTTTTATAAATATTGTGAAAATGGAAATTGCAAGTTAATGGCGAAAAGACAAAAAAAATCTGATTTTTGGTAAAGGGAGACCACTGTCAAATGTATCGCTTTTTTTTAGAATAATATAAAAATAGAAATTGTTACTGAATTTAAATATCTAGGTATATTGTTTTCAAGGAGTGGTTCTTTTTACTTTTTAAAAATACCAGAAAATTTTTAATTCAAAGAGCAACAAGAGCAATGTACGGTATTTTTAAAAAAGCAAGAGAATTTAATCTATCAATAGACTGTCAATTAGACTTATTTGATAAAACAGTCATTCCTATTTTATTATATGGATCTGAAATTTGGGGGTTTGAAAATTTGGATCTTGTAGAAAAATTTCATTTAAAATTTTGTAAAATTATATTAAGACTAAAACTATCAACACCAAACATAATGGTTTATGGTGAATTGGCAAGATATCCATTATCTTTTAAGGTGAAGATAAAAATAAGTTTTTGGTTGAAATTGCTAAATGGAAAAGAGTCAAAATTGTCATGCGTTATGTACAAACTTTTATACTCAATGAGAGATCGTCATAACAGTAAATGGATGTGGTATCGAACAAATTTTACAAGAATGTGATTTGAATTATGTATGGATTTACCAAAATATTGAAAACGAAGAATGGGTGTTAGCTAAAATTAAAGAAATACTTAATGATCAATTTGTACAAAGTTGGGTTTCTTAGAGTAATAATTCCAGTGAGGGTACACTTTATAATTTATTTACTAATAACAAGTTTGAATTTCGTAAATATTTAGGTATACCTACATGTAATATCTTTAAATTGTTGCGTTTTAGAACTACTAATCATAGATTACCTATCGAAACTGGTAGATGGTTGAATACACCTAGAAACGAAAGATTGTGTCATTTATGTGAAGAATCAGTAGGAGATGAGTTCCACTATATCATTAATTGTATTAAAGCTTTAGAAAATGAAAGAATTAACTTTGTTCCCAGAGTTTTTTTTTTTTTTCATAAGACCGAATATTTATAAATTTTATAGCTAATTGTCTTGTCAAGATGAAAATATATCAAACAATCTTTGTAAATTTATTGATATCATAAATGAGCGAGTTGCCCCTCCTGGTGGAGCTTTAAGTACTGCGCATCGTTGTACATATTTATTCCATTTGACTATGTATTTGTTATAAAAAAAATTTTCATAAAACCGAATATTTATATATCTTAAAGCTTATTTTCTTGTCAAGATGAAAATGTACTAAACAACCTTTGTAAATTTATTGATATCATAAATGAGAGAGTTGCCCCTCCTGGTTAGGAGCTTTAAGTACTGCGCATCGTTGTACATATTTATTCCATTTGACTATGTATTTGTTGTAAATTGTCTCAATATGTGTTTTATGATGAGATTGAAATAAACTTGTAAACTTGTAATAAATTCTGGCTCGCTTCCGCTCGCCAAAAAAAATTTTGAAATGCTGACGGCAAAATATTATCAAAATGAAAGATTTCTAATACAAATTCATGATGTATTTTGCAAATATTATGCCAACAAAAGGGGAACTAGGACTTAATCTTTCGAAATATGTATATTAATAAAAAAAAAATTTAGCTATGCTTCCAAAATTCCACGGGGGGGTTCGGATCCCCCCCCCCTGGATCCGCGCTTGACAAAAGTTGACGACTGTGCGATTAGGGGATTACCAAAAAAAAGTGTCATCGAAATTTCATGAAATCTAATTTTTCGAGAAAACCTCAGTAATGTATAAATTTTTGAAAAGGTCTTTCCGAGACGATCATTTTGAAATTTATCTAAATAAAATCGGACTTGAAACAAAACAGTTATAAGCAAAAAGAATTATGATGACCAATAGAATTAATTGTGTGTAAATTTATTTCTAAGCATTGAATTGGGGTACTGTTGTCGTGTTTGGTATCAAATGAATTAGAATGAAGTCCCGCAGATGAAAATGAAAAGAAAATGTAAATTAAAATAAAATTGGAATTTGTATTTTACAGCTGAGTTTGTCGGCACATCAAAGGTTTACCGATCTTTGCCGAATATCAGTATTATAATACCATTAGCATATCATTAGTCGTCGGCAAAAAGCGTAATTTTGAGCGGAAGTAGGCAGTTATGGGTTTACAAAGTTTATCTGTTAAATTCACGATTAGGGACCAACCTTAACTGGATTCATACAGGCTTCAAGTCTAATTCAACAAAACTTATAGATCTCATGATCTGATATTCACGGAAGATTTTCTGTTCTAGTGACACTACTAGAATGATTCGTTATGACTAAATCCTGAGTGCAGTAGATTGAAATATTTCTTGAAATATTTCTTCCAGAGGGAAGGGATGATACAAATAAGAGCACAAACGCTCGAATAAACGAATTTCCAGCTTCTTGGCACAAATAAAAACACAAAAACTCGAATATACAAATTTTCGGGCCCTTGGCAACAATTTGTGTGTTAGAGTGTTTGTGTTTTTATTTAAATCCATAGTGTTTGCTCCTCGATTATGTGTTTCGATAACCTGTGTACGTAAGACTTAGGTCATCTAAAGTATCAATGAACATATGATGATTTCCAATATGCTGAGTGCTTTGCTTAACCGTCTATTCCTGATATTCTATTAGCAGGCTCCATACTTTTTCTATCTAGTTTGTATATGATCCTTCCTGGTTTCCTGTTTTTGGATTGTAAAAGCAAGAAAGGTACAGGGTTCTGTGACCCATTATACATGTATCAAGATACCCGAAACGTGCACATGCATGTCTGGTCCATTCTGTAAATTCATCTGCCTTTAAATGATGCTAATGAATTTGAAGACGTTTAAGACCATGTAATTTCGCAAACGGTTTCAAATTCCGGGGTAGCAGATGTAACTAGATGTCCCTCCTGTACACATTGAATCCTGATACCGTACAATATATCATGTCCGTCTATCTGTTAGTCTGTTTAACCTTAGACTCATGTTTATAAATGTATCTCATTATACACTTTCGGGTCAAGTTTTGAAGTCGACTTGTCATTCAGTTTATGTATGCGCGAATCTTGAACATCCAGAAAGGGGGAGGGGTGAAATCCTTCCGGGTAAATTCCGGGACCCTACAGTGACCAAACAATATAGGGGGAAGGGAAGCCGGCATTTGATGGGGAGTGTCCTGCACTCCCTCAGGCTTTTTTATCTGTGCATGATACGGGCATCTGAAATACGTTTCGCTGCTACACAGACCAGCAAGCAACAACAGTAAATATAGCAAATTTAAATGATATAAATCAAATTTCAGTTCATTTTTTCCCGTTTATTTTTTTAAGGGGTGGGGGGCTACCTTTGCACCCCCTCCCCCGCGCCTACATGTATAGACAGACTCTCTCTAGACTGCGGACTACCATGAAAACAGACGGGAAAAGGAGGATCGCGTCGGGGAGGTGGCTCCTGGTCGATAAATGTCACAGACATAGACAGTCAACATTGTGCACGAGCAGTTTGAATAGACTGAATGGGTTTTGTATTTGTCAAGTTCTGATTAAACGAGAGGATCAATTTGGGGGAGGGGGTAGGTGTATGGAGCAACCTTAAACGACGCAGTACTTAGGATGTATAGTCAAAAAAGGTGTAACTTTGTTACGTTCTTAGCGGTGCTCTTACAGGATAGGAGGAGTGTACTGCAAACATGGACGATGAGACAGAAGATGTCTTGCTGGCTGTATGACATTTTTCTTTACTTATTCATCTATAGATTTGATATTCTAAATGAATTTTTGATTTCCATACTTTTTGATAATGCTTTTAACAATTTAACTTTGATATTGCAATACATTAGACACAATTCATGAATAAGTGGTATGTACATGATGGTTATGTTGTACTTTCACTTTACCTATATGTAACATCAACTTGCACTCAAGGATAAAGGCCGTATCAATATATCCTTGCATTCAGCGGTCAATTTTTCCTACGCAAAATTTTAGAGGGAAATTTCATTGTTGTTACTTTTACGTCAAGACAATGGAAACATTCCGACGTCATAATGACACTGTTTACGTTTCGAAATATTCAGCGAGTTTTCCCGCAAAAACAACGTCTTCCTTGGTAACAATATTTGAACAGCAATGCTAGGGCATTATTTTAAACGCAAATTGAAGATCGTATTGAGTTCAGATTTAAATCTAATTTTCTAAAATAACAATTGTGATGTATAAATAAAGAAATAGCCTGCAAATAACGAAGTTAGACTTGAAATTTGCATAGCAACCACCCAAGCCAAATAACAAAGACAGATCAGGATGACATCTCGCGAGGCGCAAAGAGTTCGGCGTTATGATGAAAGTTACAAATGGTATCTGCCGTTGTTTTGGTGGTAACTCTTTATATTTCAGCAATTATTATTTTCATAATTTTTTTTCCAATATTGTCCATTTATCTAATCCGTTATTTACCGGAGACCAGAAATCTTGGTATGCAAAAGTACCCCTGATGTCTAGGGTTGTTCCTCGCAGAGATTCAAGCAGGAAGAAGTTCTAGATGATGTAACATGTATAGCATTGAAAGTGACATGTAATCTCAGGGATGAAAATCCGCTGAAATTTTCAGGGGCCAAGTGGGCTCCTAAGTCAATAAATTTAGGCGCCCACATCAAAAACAATTAGCCCACATCAAAATGTATCTAAATTTATATGTTAAAATTTATGCCCCCCCCCCTTTCTCTCCTTTGCAGTATCAAGTCATGGTCATTGTAAAGGTGTACCATGTAAGAAATTAACGCCAAAAATGAGAGAGAGAGACCAATGTACATATCGAGTTTATTTGACGACGTTGAACGATAATTGCAGTCAGTCGTTTGAGGTCGGCGTTCTAATTATCATCCAAAAACGTCCTTTCATCAAATCAGTTTAATGAGTAATTTTTCCGCGTAAACTTCACTTAAGATTTTAGATGTTTATATATTTCAAATATTAAAGTAGGATTTTGTTTTCGGTCATCTCAAGTTCAAGTATCCTTAAATAAATCGGTTAAATACATTTATAAACATATTACGTATACGTCAGTCTAGAGCCTCCAGACAGTGACTGAAACGCTTTTGGAAACGTTAGTTAGTTTTGGTATACTAATTTAAAATTACAGTACGTTTTTACAAGGAAATAAGGGAGATCTATTCATTTTTCGCGAGAAAAAGAACCGAAAATTTGTCAAATACCCATGAGTTTTTGTTTCTCAACGTGAGTAACGGCAACTATGAAACAAGATAACAATAACGATTGGAATTTTACGGTGGCCAAGTGGGCGATCAGAAAAACATTTTTAGTAGTCCACTCTGAACTTTTAGTCGCATTGGCGAGTGGTCGAGTGCTTATTTGCATCCCTGAATCTGCCTGTGTACATGAAATTTTTATGAATGTTATATAATCAATGGACTCTGGTATTTTGATGGCCTTGACATCACTTCACCAATTTTATGATATGTCAAAATGGCCGGTTCCACATCAGATATATCGCTGTAAACATGGTGAATGGGAAATAATAGACGATTACATGACAACTTTTGATGCGTTACTTTTGAATGAGACGTTAAAACAGATCTATGATGTCATATTAAAAAATAATGTCAAAAGTTGTAAGTGATGTTGGGTCTTATAGTGTCTAAAATGCAAGTCTAACGATAATATGAAAATTTGGTCTATTTAATCTGTATTCCAAAAATATCGAAACTCAATTGTTTTTTAAAAAATTGATGCATGGGTATACAATGTAAGATTATATGATTCCATTGGCTGTTTGTTATTATGTTGATAGATTTTTCTAGATATGAATAAAGTCAACCTTGACAAATGGTGTAATGTATTGAAGAGTCGATCAACTATTATGCTGATCATACAATACTACTACTACTGAGTAATACTAGCTAGATCTTTTATCATTCTTGAGATTGTATGTGAACATATTCATTTGATTGACAAATTTATGTACGGTAAAATTCAAGGACGGAGAAATTAAGAATTCCAGATATAATTAAATCAATTAATATCATGATCATTTTACATTTTAAGATATAATTGCATACTTTTCATATGAATTCATTGGTACCATAAGAATTATATCTATTTTACAGAACTCACCTTTACACCAGCATCTTCAAGAAGCAGGCTGGGAGGATGTGCAATGTGAAGATTCAAAGACTAGAGACAAGGGAGAAAATAGTGTAAAACCTTTGTCAACTGATGATGTAATACAAACTGTGAGTCACCAAAGATATTTGATATTTAATTAACATTTATAATGATTTATAATGAATACATAGTACTTTTTATATGTTTGAGTATTTTAATATTGATGCACAAAACACAATGATGTTCGGACCTCGAAGAATAAATGGTATCTTTTGAACACTTCATATTCTACTTTGTATCCATACTTAGTCAGCATATTATCAAAATAACAAAAGACAATAGCCCATTTTTCAGGCAGTAATTTTGACCATTCTAAAACTAGGTTTGTAAATACACCAGACATATAAGTTATATTCAGTGTTTGCGAATTGGTCTCAAATCTTTAAAGGACATTCATTCCTGTGAAGCTCAAAACTTTACAATGACTTACCAGACCGAGAACTATATGATGAAAAAAAATGTGTGACTTACGTTCCAAAACCTAAAACAGATAGTAAGTTTGGGAGAAGATGTGACTACAAAATATGTTCCTAGATGGATTTACTGGTCGAACTAATGAGCTAAAGCGGGAATAGAGTGTTTAAGATAAGGAAATGGTTAAATAAAGTGACAATTTTCTTTACGAAACGATGTGTTGCAATCTCCTTATCTTCTTCCTCCACACACGCCTTGCCCCACATTTTGGTCCAGTAAGTTGGGATCATTAATCGGACCAACACAATATTTACCTGGAAATATTCGATAGTGTCCGACAAACCTTCGTGAACACTGCATTTATGTTAGTACATGTTTTTAAACCACTAGTTCATGACAGAGAAATTCTGTTGGCCCATTGTATAGTTTATTCATCATGTTCAAATGTTGTTATACAATTTCTACTAGCCAGGCAAAATTTGCAGCCTCGGACATCAGGGCTAGTGGGTTTTTGTGAAGAATGTAATAATTTGGCAAAGTAACTTCTTCATTATTATATATTTTGCTATTCATGTATTTGATTTCACTGTCTTGATGCATAGTTACCTTTCCTACATGTATCATGACGTCTGTTACAATGAAAAGATTGCCAAACTTTGTGCTGTGTGATATCAACCTGGCTGCCTGACTGAATTACTGTAATTTAAGTTTTCAAATAAGTACCACTATCACATGATTATCAAAACAGTTTTATTTCAACATGTTCAAGGGAAATAGAAAATGATAGCCATTCCCTTATGATGTGATGTCAGCTATTTTTTATTACTCTCACCCTCTGATTAGGGGTCTCATAGTCTGACTATTAAGCTCCTGCATGAATATCGTAGCTTTGTCAGATCTAACAATCTCTGAATCTAATCATATCAATTATTTTACAGGAGAGAGTATATCCTTTTATGTCCATCATCCTGTGGATCTCAGGATTCCTTGGAACTCCAGCCATCAAAGATGAACTCGCATGCATGGTATGTATGATCAATAAATGGTCTGTTATAATACAGATTGTAATTAATCAACTAGACTTTAGTCTTAATTTTGCTGTTCGAAGAAATAATGCACCCAAGTTTTAATTACTCTTACCATATTTTTAGCTCACCTCCACAATGTCGAGTGAGCTTATGCTATAACCCTGCATGTCCTCCTCCCTGTCTGGTTAAGAAGTTTGAGGTAGCTCAGTATTGGACAAAGAACTTATGCTACAGTAACCAAACTTGCGCAAGTGACTCATCTTGGGATGCTGAAGTGATCCCATGAATCAGATGCTGCATCTAACCAACATTTTCCGCTTGAGTGACTTTGTTAAGAAGTTTTGGGGTATTTTTTTGCTGCATGTACCAAACTTACATATTGTATCTTTGATCAAACTTTCCACTTGAATGATTTTGAATTTAAAAGCTAAAATTGGGCACACTGTAAGTGCTGCATGTACAATACTTGCATACTGGATATATATTTGATCAAACTTTCATAAAGTGACCTTGACTTCCTTTTTTTAGCTCACCTGAGCCGAAGGCTCAAGTGAGCTATTGTCATAGCGCGTCGTCCGTCCGGCGTCCGTCCGGCGTCAACTTTCACATTTTTGACTTCTCCTCGGAAACCACTGAACAGATTCTGACGAAACTTGACAGAAAACAAGAACTCAACGTCCTCTACCAAGTTTGTGTTTTTTGTTCCGATCGGTCAACAAATATGGCCGCCAAGGGCTCTGATTGGCTGACACATTTTCGACATCTCCTCTGCAACCACTTCACAGAATTTCATGAAACTTCACAGGAAGGAAGTACTCAAGGTCCTCTACCAAGTTTGTGTTTTTTGTGCCGATCGATCATCAAATATGGCCGCCGAGGGCTCTGATTGGCTGACACATTTTCGACATCTCCTCTGCATCCGCTGCACAGAATTTCATGAAACTTTACAGGAAAGAAGTACTCAAGGTCCTCTACCAAGTTTGTGTATTTTGTGCCGTTTGGACAACAAATATGTCCGCTGAGGGCTCTGATTGGCTGACACATTTTCGACATCTCCTCTGCAACCGCTGCACAGAATTTCATGAAACTTTACAGGAAGGAAGTACTCAACGTCCTCTACCAAGTTTGTGTTTTTTGTGCCGATCGGTCAACAAATATGGCCGCCGAGGGCTCTGATTGGCTGACCCATTTTCGACATCTCCTCTGCAACTGCTTCACAGAATTTCATGAAACTTCACAGGAAGGAAGTACTCAAGGTCCTCTATCAAGTTTGTGTTTTTTGTGCCGATCGGTCAACAAATATGGCCGCTGAGGGCTCTGATTGGCTGACTCATTTTGGACATCTCCTCTGCAACCCCGGCACAGAATGTTATGAAACTTTACAGGAAGGAAGTACTCAAGGTCCTCTACCAAGTTTGTGTTTTTTGTGCCGATCGGTCAACAAATATGGCCGCTGAGGGCTCTGATTGGCTGACTCATTTTGGACATCTCCTCTGCAACCCCGGCACAGAATGTTATGAAACTTTACAGGAAGGAAGTACTCAAGGTCCTCTACTTAGTTTGTGTTTTTTGTGCTGATTGGTTAACAAATATGGCCGCCAAGGGCTCTGATTGGCTGACACATTTTCGACACCTCCTCTGCTACCGCTGCACAGAATTTCATGAAACATTACAGGAAGGAAGTACTCAAGGTCCTCTACCAAATTTGTGTTTTTCGTGCCGATCGGTCAACAAATATGGCTGCCAAGGGCTCTGATTGGCTGATACATTTTCGACATCTCCTCTGCAACCGCTGCACAGAATTTCATGAAACTTCACAGGAAGGAAGTACTCAAGGTCCTCTACCAAGTGTGTGTATTTGGTGCCGTTCGTTCAACAAATATGGCCGCCAAGGGCTCTGATTTTCTGACACATTTTCGACATCTCCTCTGCAACCACTGCACAGAATTTCATGAAACTTTACAGGAAGGAAGTACTCAAGGTCTTCTACCAAGTGTATGTTTTTTGTGCCGATTGTTCAACAAATTTGGCTGTCGAGGGTTCTGATTGGCTGACACATTTTCCACATCTCCTCTGCTACTGCTGCACAGAATTTTTATGAAACTTTACAGGAAGGAAGTATTCAAGGTCCTCCAACAAGTTTATGTTTTTTGTGCTGATTTTTCAACAAATGTGGCCGCCATACCTGTCAACTGACCCGATTTTGGCGGGTCAGTTCCGCTTTTTTACCCTTTGACCCGATTATTTTTTATCACCCGCGCGGGTCATGCCTTGCACCCGATTTTTCGTTGCTGACCCGGGAATCACCCGATTCCGATTTGGTTCCGTCTATTATTTGGAACTTTAAATTTCCAGCTGTGACTTTTTCATTAAAACACCTGCAGTTACAGGTAAATTGGGTTGTTTGTTTAGTGATATGGGAAGTAATTAGCCACTTTCATGTTGTTTTAACAATCTGGGCTTGGATTATTATGGAAATGTCAATGGGAAGACGATCGTAAACACGGAGATTTATGCAGACGAAAAGGAACGAATGTTTTTATAGTGTTTAAAACAATTGAAGCAGTGAAATTGTAGAGTTCATTTCACATAAAATCTTCATCATGGTATAGCAATACATGTAACTGAATAAAAATATATTATCTAGCCTAACAAATTCAACTATGAACCTTCAGGCTTTGATTAATGAAGTCCTAAAATTTAACACATGCACTACAATATTATGATTATGCAGTATTACTTTAAATAAATGCTTTAGATGTCTTACAGTAAAATGAACTTTATTGACCTGACATGTATTTTTTTGGGGGGGGGGGGTTAAATTTTATTTATAATGACACAAGCAAAAGGTCGCGATTTTGGTTCGCGCGCTATGACCCTCTTTTTCATTTCCCAAAGAGGGTCATTGACCCTCTTTGGTCTGAAAAAAGTTGACAGGTATGGTGGCCACCGAGGGCTCTGATTGGCTAACACATTTTCAACATCTTCTCTGCAAAAAAAAAAAACGCTGCACAGAATTTCATGAAACTTTACAGGAAGAAAGTACTCAAGGTCCTCTACCAAGTTTGTGTATTTTGTGCTTATCGGTCAACAAATATGGCCGCCGAGGAGTCTGATTGGCTGACACATTTTCAAAATTTCCTCTGCAACTATTGCACAGAATTTCACGAAACCTTGCAGCAAGCAAGTACTCAAGGTCCTCTGCCAAGTTTGTGTTTTTCTTGTCTATAGGTCAACAAATATGGCTGTTGAGGGCTTTAATCTGTAGAAGTATTTTTGTGACTTTTAACCCTTTATCTGCAACTCAGGTGAGCGATGTGGCCCCCTTGGGCCTCTTGTCTGCATGAGTGATTTTGCTCTTTACAGCCAGTATTGAGCAAACTATAAGTGCTACATGTACCAAACTTGCACATGTTGCATATTGGACAATGTTGGATGTATCTTAGATCAAACTTTCATAAAATGACTTTGACCTACTTTTCTGCTTGAGTGATTTTGCTTTTGAAAGCCAATATTGAGCGAAGTATAAGTTCAACTTGTACAAAACTTAAATCTTGGATGTATCTTTGATTAAACTTTCATAAATTGGCCGGTGCCGTGGTCTAGTGGATAGGGTGTCGGGCCAGTAACAGAAAGGTTACTGGTTCGAGCCTCAATGGGATCGCGGGCCGGCCAACATATTTTCTTCTGTGTTATTTACTAAAAAATGTCCTTGTCTGTGTATTGTTTACATGTCTGTAGTGTTTAAAAAAATTAATTAATAAAAAATAGAACAAAAAACCAAAAAACTTTCATATATTGACCTTAAAAAAATGTTTAATTGAAATCTGTGATTACCTATGTTATTCATTTCATGAATTGTAACTGTAAAAGGAGAAGAGCAGAATACAAAGATAAAGTCATTTCAAAAATATGATGGAGCGGAAGAAATGAGATATGTTTAGTATTTGTTATAATGAGTTATCTGAGCAAAAGTCTTCAGTCATTTGAACTGGTGAAGGGTTGTTGCTGAGGATGATGCTGAAATTGTAAGAGAAACTTGTTTGTTAGGCTAACCCAAATATCAGTCTGTTTTATTTATATATACAGACTTAGACATGTAAATGTATTGTTCATGACTATCCCATTTAAGGTTGTACAGGTAAATTGTCTCTTTTTGCATTATATTTGCAGAGAGATTTCTACAAACAAGAATTATTGCGGAAATGTTTGAGATCAAAGTTACTGACAGAGGAGGATAAAGATTCCTTGGAGAGTTTATTAGAGGACTGCCAAGTTCCACTTAAGAAAGACAGAAAAGCACCAAAATTACCATACCAAAAGTAACACTTTATGTACTGTATTTGTAGAATCTTTTGTGGTGTATAAACCTTTGCTACTTTCGCGCTTGACCTCCTACAGCAGAAGTTTGTCTCAATGAATGTAAAAAATTTTACCAGAGGTATAACTCAATGAAACTAGTACTGGCAAATCTGCCAATCATTGTCCATGTGAAAAGGTTTACTTGTGTCAAACCGCAAAAGAAAGTACCTGTGAAGGATTCTACTTTTGCAGTATTTGCTATAACATCTGTCGAAACAGAAGCACATCATGAGTATGCATCTTCCCAAACAGACACAGGGACTTGAGTTTCTTCTGATACTAAATTAAGCTTGTATTGTATAAAGTGTTTGTATAAAGAGATCCATCTCAAGTTTCTTAGTCACCACCTTCAAAAACTCGTATTGAAAACCCTACATACATGTACATTTACTCGATTTAATGTTGTAAGACAATGAAGTAGAATAAATCGAGCAATATCAAGGCCATTAAATGCAACCAAGAATTTGTTCATCACCATTTAAATGCAAGATTACAACAGAGGAAACATGAAATAGATATCTTCTTTTACTTGAATCTTATTTAGTATTGGTCTGTATTTTTTCAGGATTGCATTGTTTGCTGTTCCATGTATAATAGGCTACCACTACAATAGGATGTATCATCAAAACATCGGCTGGACCTATGTCATATATCCTGATGTATTAGCTATTCTGACCTCAATAATCGTCCTTATCTTCGTTTGTACATATTTGATCTCATTATGGAGGAAGATGAAGGAAGAGAGTATACTGAGGAAAGTACTGGAGTATGTGAAGATAGGAGAGAAACTGACAGCTCAGGTGAAGAAATCACTGATACTTATACAAGAGGCAGAGCTCGTGGCCAGGGGATTTACACTGTAAGATTGATCAATTTATATTTTTGAACAATAAGATATGTGAGGTCCTTTAGTGTTTGGCAATAGACAAGTTGCAGTTTGAGCAAAATCATCACCCAATTTCTAAAAAAAAGTATTGAATTTTCAACCTTCATTATTCAGATTCCCGATAAAGAATACTTAAAACAACTCGTTATCTAGCATATCATTTAAAAAGTCATACAGACAGAAAAGCGATATCTAAATAATCATTTGATATACATGTATATTTATGAGAAATTTATCATAATAAATACAAAATGAATATGATCATAATGATATAAGAAACGGATTTTCCTACTGAATTTGTGAATGAAAAATGGATGATATTACGTAGTACTACGTAAGTTTTACAAAATCCAACTTCATTTGAACATTCTCGTACAGGTTAAGTCACAGAAACCCAGTATCACGCATGGAGCAAAGTTCCGTTTATCAATCTCGACGGCAGTGTCCTCAACTCAGACAGAGTGTTTTCTTTGTCTCCAGAGTCAGTATGCTACAGTACAAAGATGCTACTACAAATCTTCTTACAAAGTAAGCTTGTAACCATATTGCCTCTCCCCTGAAATATTTTTGGTAAATTATTATTTCATTTGTATTCATTAGTTGGTATTTGGGAATTTGCACACTGTAAAAAGAGGGATAACTCTAAATTAAAATAGATGCATTATCAGAATACAAAAGTAAATTAATTCCCTTTCATGAAGAAGAATGAAAAAAGAATGATGTTAAAAAGATAATTGAATCAAGATCAGAAACAGATTCAAGAAATTCTCAGTTAAATATTAAGTTTTTCTAAAGATTTTAAGGAAAATATTTTCTCAACTTCAATTGAAATATTGATTATTTAATACTTGGAAAGTCCATAGATTGAAAAGAACTTGATTACAACTTGGCTTTATCTAATTGATTGTCATTTCACCATGCACAATAACAGCATATTGAGTTTATCTACGTACAACATGTACAAACCCTCTTAATTTCACATACTTTTGAAGGGTTTTAGAAAACCTTTTCTCGCGCACTGGATAGGCTGATTCCCCTTTTTAGCTCGCCGGGACGAATGTCCGGAGAGCTATTGTCATATCCCCGGTGTCGGCGTCTGCGTTGGCATTGGCGTTGGCGTTGGTGTTGGCGTCTGCGTCGGCGTGCGCGTGCACAAAAACTCTAACCTTGCTTATAACTTTTAAACCAATACAGATTGGGCTTTCATATTTCACATGTGCATTCCTTGTGACAAGACCTTTCCATGGATACCAAAATTTTTGACCTTGTGACCTTGACCTTGGAGATTGACCTACTTTTGAAAAACTTTAACCTTGGCCATATTTTTTGAATGGTAAGTGATAGGGCTTTGATATTTCACACGTGTATTCCTTGTGACAAGACGTTTCCATGGATACCAAAATTTTTGACCTTGTGACCTTGACCTTGGAGATTGACCTACTTTTGAAAAACTTTAACCTTGGCCATATTTTTTGAATGGTAAGTGATAGGGCTTTGATATTTCACATGTGTATTCCTTGTGACAAGACGTTTCCATGGATACCAAAATTTTTGACCTTGTGACCTTGACCTTGGAGATTGACCTACTTTTGAAAAACTTTAACCTTGGCCATATTTTTTGATTGGTAAGTGATAGGGCTATGATATTTCACATGTGCATTCCTTGTGATAAGACCTTTCATGCCGTACCATAAATTTTGACCTAGTGACCTTGACCTTGAAATTTTACCTACTTTTCAAAAACTTTAACTTGGGCCATATTTTTTGAATGGTAAGTGATAGGGCTTTGATATTTCACATGTGCATTCCTTGTGATAAGACCTTTCATGCCATACCATAAATTTTGACCTAGTGACCTTGACCTTGAAATTTTACCTACTTTTTGTTGTTGTTGCAATTTACATATGGTTGCCACCGGCGAGCTATGTTGTCATTCTGACAAGTCTGGTTAGTGATTCTGGAGAATTCAATCCGGCACTTATGACGTCGCAGACAAACTGACGTACGTTATTTCACGTGTACATACATTTAGCATGACATTCAGTCATTCTGATATGTAAACAAGAGGAATTTGAAGGTTTCAATGTGTGAGAAAAATAATCAAGCACCACATTTGAGTTCTGGATAGAAAAATATCAGTCTCAGGTAGGATGATCAACGTCCCAACCTCAGCTAACGCCTTGGATGGGCCTTGATCAATCCCACCCTCGAATCTATTCGGAACTCAAAGTGGTGCTAGATTCTTTAAATCTTTGAGGGATGAACACATCCTTATTTGGAAATACTTGTGCAATTCCCCATCCCCCTTGTTTAAATATAATTCACCATTTTTCTATTGTCAGATTTACTTTCTTGTTGTCATAGAATACTTTCTCGCATGCTTTATGGATCCTGTCAAATTATGTTTCATGAAATAAACTTTATAGAATTTGAATCAACATTTTCTTTTCACCACAAAGAACTGCACATTTAATACACAACAAGAAGTATGGCCTGTAAGCCTGCATTGGCTCACAAGGTCAATGGTCCATTTTCCAGGTAAGAGTTGTGACCATTCAAAATTAAATCTTGATTATACAGTTTGCTCTCGTTTACTCAATCTCGGATATCTCGAATTTCCGCTTAACTTGAACTATTTTCTTAAAGTCCCTTTTCTCTTCCATTGGTTTCTATGCATTTTTACTCCTGATAACTCAAATTTCGATGACTCAAATTTTTCGTTGAGTCGAACTAATTTTTTGGTCCCATAACTCATTTTACAATGAAAATTCACCTCGATAAGTCGAAAGCAGACATCACATTTGGCAACATTTTTATTGTGCATATTTGATTGCACTGTCTTGTTGTGCTGTCATGTTTTCTATCATTACATCACAGTTAAAATGTCTCCAAATTTTGTGATATCTTGAATGATTTACTGAAAAAGTCACCAAATCACCAAATTTTATGTTGTCTGGATGTCTGACTAAAGTACTGGAAAATCATGTATTTGTATAACCTCATTGAAGTTTAAAAATTTACTGTCAAAACTACTGAGGCAGCATATTTGCTCCAGGCAAAATCTACTTTATTGAGGTACTTCCTTTCAGGAAGTATCCTACTGTTATGGTAACTGCTTCAAAGTATGCAAATTGAGATACTGCCGCAACGCACCTCAAAATATAGTGCTGTGTCTAGTTCAGGAATTTGCTGTCTACCACATACAAAATGCAAGAACAAGAATATTCTCCATTTCAATTTCATAGAGAATAAATGCACCATACAATATCAACTATTATTATATAGTCTGTTTATATTCCCACTCTCATTGGCTGAGAACTGTCACGTGGCGAGTCATTGTCTCATCATATTGACCTGTGAGGGGCGATTTCATTAAATATCACTACCGCGAAAACTCTTGCTTCCGGTTTACCATGAAATATCGAAAACGCGCGAAATCTATATCTGTGACGTCATTAACGTCATTTCGTAAACAGCAGCAAGGAACCTGAAGCTGAGCTCAAAATCTTGAATTTTGAGCCTATCTACGGATTTTGACTTTGTAATATTCTTCATTTGACTCATTGAATGAATTCCATTACGTTCAGGATAATTCAGCGTCAGAAAATGCTGATATTGATACGTCTTGAAAAATTTTCAAAGAAAATTCGATGTCAGCCATTTCGAAAAGATACCTTTATAAATACTGATTAAGTCCACTATATAATAAACCATTTATGGACTTTTCACTCGGTGAATATGGTGTGATATTTTCTGAATTTGAAAATATTGACCTCGGCTGTCGCCTCGGTCAATATTTTCAAATTCAGAAAATATCACACCTTATTCACCTCGTAAAAAGTCCATAATTGTATATAATTCTTGTTTTCACAGCACAATGGTGGCGTTGTAATATACTATTTTGTTTATGACAATGTTAGGAAAGATAACTCAAAAATTGCATTAAAGTTATAGAGTTGTCTTTCTTATATCAACACTGAGGTTAGATAAACATAGCTTGTGCTGTTTTTAGAGATATTATAAGCTTCACATATGCATCCTGTGTTAAAAAAGTAATCATCATTGCCTTACCATAAAATTATTCAACATTTTAATATCTGCTGACAATAAATTTTGTGTAGATCTAGAAGTATCTCTCAGGACCTTCAGTCCTTTGATTTTTATTTTCAGGTATCCTTTACCGCAAGATAGTGATGGTACACATAGTTACCTGGCCTATATACCTCTGGAGGAATATGGAGAGTGTTTGAGGATAGACGGGAATAGTCCAGAATCTCTCTGTGAACTGGCCAAGGTCACTGACGGCTTTTCAATTGCTGCTATAAAAGTAAATTTTGATTTTTCTGACAAAATTAATCATTTGCATTTAAATTTTATGCTTAATAGGGGATAACATGTTTGTGTTTGAATGATTTTCAGGCATAAATTTTATGATTTTATTGTTGCATATTTAGTTTGACTGATTTTCAGGCATAAATGTTATGATTTTATAGTGCAAATTTAGTTTTATTGATTTTCAGGCATAAATTCTATGATTTTATAGTAACTGTAGCTTATTTAGTTTGACTGATTTTCAGGCATAATTTGTATGATTTTATAGTTGCATATTTAGTTTTACTGTGATGTGTTAGCGGAGCAGTTAAATGGGTATTTGCAACTAAAAAATCCTACATTTTATGCTGGCAAATCATTGAAACACATATTATATTATTCCCTTTCTAATTCACCTTTTGAAAACGCATATTTCATGATGTCACTATGCAGCATTGCTAAGGACTTTATTGATGCAATTTAAATGATGTCAGACAAAGAAATTGGGTGTTGGTTTGTGAAGTGAATTAGAATTTCATATTCACCAGTTCACTGAAGTGAATTAGAATTTCATATTCATGGACTTTGCTAAAGTCTACATATTGGGATCTCTTTCTATGACCTTCAAAGTCAAGATCATATACATTGTATAAGAGTAAAGTCAGTGTTCTTGAATAGTCTTTTTTAGCTCACCTGAGCCAAAGGCTCAAGTGAGCTATTGTCATAGTGTGGCGTCCGGCGTCCGTCGTCCGTCGTCCGTCGTCCGTCCGTCGTAAACTTTTAACATTTTCAACTTCTTCTCAAGAACGGCTGAAGGGATTTTGATGAAACTTGGTATGCATGAAGTACTAAAGGTCCTCTACCAAGTTTGTTCATTTCGGCTCGATCCCTTCAGGGGTGGATCCAGGGCGGGGTCAAATAGGCCCCGGAGGGTACCCCTCTTCAAAAATCTTCTTCTCCAGTTCCACTGAATGGATTGAAAAACTAATTGTATCTATGTGATCTAGAAGGATGTATGATTCAAGTTTGTTCATTTCGTTAAAATCCGACAACTAATTTTTGACGCGTTTTTGACGTCTTTTCGGACTTAGTCAGAAATGCACATTTTTGCACTTTTTCTTTAAATAACTCAATAAGTGTATGATTTTACACACTCATTTACTACATATTTATCATATTTAACTTACTTAATGCTTTGATATGTATTTTATGCTTAAATTTTATTTTTTTGATTTTTTATGAATTTTTTTCTTATGTAAAAAGGAAGGGGGGGGGGGGTGATTTTCATACATTTTCTGCTTCTTTTCTATAACCACTCTTCAGATTGTCATGACAATTTGTAGGTATGAGGTACTCATGCATGGTACCCTACAAGTGAAAGAATTTTGTCCAGATATCCACTTTTGGATTTTTAAGGAATATTTTTTAAGATTGTACATAGGTATAATGTATGTTTTCCATGCCCAATGGACCCATGGGGAGTGGCTTCAAACCCCGGCGGGACCCCAACAAAATTTTTTTCCCTTTTTATTAGCTCACCTGAGCCAAAGGCTCAAGTGAGCTATTGTCATAGTGTGGCGTCCGGCGTCCGTCGTCCGTCGTCCGTCGTCCGTCGTCCGTCCGTCGTAAACTTTTAACATTTTCAACTTCTTCTCAAGAACGGCTGAAGGGATTTTGATGAAACTTGGTATGCATGAAGTACTAAAGGTCCTCTACCAAGTTTGTTCATTTCGGCTCGATCCCTTCAGGGGTGGATCCAGGGCGGGGTCAAATAGGCCCCGGAGGGTACCCCTCTTCAAAAATCTTCTTCTCCAGTTCCACTGAATGGATTGAAAAACTAATTGTATCTATGTGATCTAGAAGGATGTATGATTCAAGTTTGTTCATTTCGTTAAAATCCGACAACTAATTTTTGACGCGTTTTTGACGTCTTTTCGGACTTAGTCAGAAATGCACATTTTTGCACTTTTTCTTTAAATAACTCAATAAGTGTATGATTTTACACACTCATTTACTACATATTTATCATATTTAACTTACTTAATGCTTTGATATGTATTTTATGCTTAAATTTTATTTTTTTGATTTTTTATGAATTTTTTTCTTATGTAAAAAGGAAGGGGGGGGGGGGTGATTTTCATACATTTTCTGCTTCTTTTCTATAACCACTCTTCAGATTGTCATGACAATTTGTAGGTATGAGGTACTCATGCATGGTACCCTACAAGTGAAAGAATTTTGTCCAGATATCCACTTTTGGATTTTTAAGGAATATTTTTTAAGATTGTACATAGGTATAATGTATGTTTTCCATGCCCAATGGACCCATGGGGAGTGGCTTCAAACCCCGGCGGGACCCCAACAAAATTTTTTTCCCTTTTTATTAGCTCACCTGAGCCAAAGGCTCAAGTGAGCTATTGTCATAGTGTGGCGTCCGGCGTCCGTCGTCCGTCGTCCGTCGTCCGTCCGTCGTAAACTTTTAACATTTTCAACTTCTTCTCAAGAACGGCTGAAGGGATTTTGATGAAACTTGGTATGCATGAAGTACTAAAGGTCCTCTACCAAGTTTGTTCATTTCGGCTCGATCCCTTCAGGGGTGGATCCAGGGCGGGGTCAAATAGGCCCCGGAGGGTACCCCTCTTCAAAAATCTTCTTCTCCAGTTCCACTGAATGGATTGAAAAACTAATTGTATCTATGTGATCTAGAAGGATGTATGATTCAAGTTTGTTCATTTCGTTAAAATCCGACAACTAATTTTTGACGCGTTTTTGACGTCTTTTCGGACTTAGTCAGAAATGCACATTTTTGCACTTTTTCTTTAAATAACTCAATAAGTGTATGATTTTACACACTCATTTACTACATATTTATCATATTTAACTTACTTAATGCTTTGATATGTATTTTATGCTTAAATTTTATTTTTTTGATTTTTTATGAATTTTTTTCTTATGTAAAAAGGAAGGGGGGGGGGGGTGATTTTCATACATTTTCTGCTTCTTTTCTATAACCACTCTTCAGATTGTCATGACAATTTGTAGGTATGAGGTACTCATGCATGGTACCCTACAAGTGAAAGAATTTTGTCCAGATATCCACTTTTGGATTTTTAAGGAATATTTTTTAAGATTGTACATAGGTATAATGTATGTTTTCCATGCCCAATGGACCCATGGGGAGTGGCTTCAAACCCCGGCGGGACCCCAACAAAATTTTTTTCCCTTTTTATTAGCTCACCTGAGCCAAAGGCTCAAGTGAGCTATTGTCATAGTGTGGCGTCCGGCGTCCGTCGTCCGTCGTCCGTCGTCCGTCCGTCGTAAACTTTTAACATTTTCAACTTCTTCTCAAGAACGGCTGAAGGGATTTTGATGAAACTTGGTATGCATGAAGTACTAAAGGTCCTCTACCAAGTTTGTTCATTTCGGCTCGATCCCTTCAGGGGTGGATCCAGGGCGGGGTCAAATAGGCCCCGGAGGGTACCCCTCTTCAAAAATCTTCTTCTCCAGTTCCACTGAATGGATTGAAAAACTAATTGTATCTATGTGATCTAGAAGGATGTATGATTCAAGTTTGTTCATTTCGTTAAAATCCGACAACTAATTTTTGACGCGTTTTTGACGTCTTTTCGGACTTAGTCAGAAATGCACATTTTTGCACTTTTTCTTTAAATAACTCAATAAGTGTATGATTTTACACACTCATTTACTACATATTTATCATATTTAACTTACTTAATGCTTTGATATGTATTTTATGCTTAAATTTTATTTTTTTGATTTTTTATGAATTTTTTTCTTATGTAAAAAGGAAGGGGGGGGGGGTGATTTTCATACATTTTCTGCTTCTTTTCTATAACCACTCTTCAGATTGTCATGACAATTTGTAGGTATGAGGTACTCATGCATGGTACCCTACAAGTGAAAGAATTTTGTCCAGATATCCACTTTTGGATTTTTAAGGAATATTTTTTAAGATTGTACATAGGTATAATGTATGTTTTCCATGCCCAATGGACCCATGGGGAGTGGCTTCAAACCCCGGCGGGACCCCAACAAAATTTTTTTCCCTTTTTATTAGCTCACCTGAGCCAAAGGCTCAAGTGAGCTATTGTCATAGTGTGGCGTCCGGCGTCCGTCGTCCGTCGTCCGTCGTCCGTCCGTCGTAAACTTTTAACATTTTCAACTTCTTCTCAAGAACGGCTGAAGGGATTTTGATGAAACTTGGTATGCATGAAGTACTAAAGGTCCTCTACCAAGTTTGTTCATTTCGGCTCGATCCCTTCAGGGGTGGATCCAGGGCGGGGTCAAATAGGCCCCGGAGGGTACCCCTCTTCAAAAATCTTCTTCTCCAGTTCCACTGAATGGATTGAAAAACTAATTGTATCTATGTGATCTAGAAGGATGTATGATTCAAGTTTGTTCATTTCGTTAAAATCCGACAACTAATTTTTGACGCGTTTTTGACGTCTTTTCGGACTTAGTCAGAAATGCACATTTTTGCACTTTTTCTTTAAATAACTCAATAAGTGTATGATTTTACACACTCATTTACTACATATTTATCATATTTAACTTACTTAATGCTTTGATATGTATTTTATGCTTAAATTTTATTTTTTTGATTTTTTATGAATTTTTTTCTTATGTAAAAAGGAAGGGGGGGGGGGGTGATTTTCATACATTTTCTGCTTCTTTTCTATAACCACTCTTCAGATTGTCATGACAATTTGTAGGTATGAGGTACTCATGCATGGTACCCTACAAGTGAAAGAATTTTGTCCAGATATCCACTTTTGGATTTTTAAGGAATATTTTTTAAGATTGTACATAGGTATAATGTATGTTTTCCATGCCCAATGGACCCATGGGGAGTGGCTTCAAACCCCGGCGGGACCCCAACAAAATTTTTTTCCCTTTTTATTAGCTCACCTGAGCCAAAGGCTCAAGTGAGCTATTGTCATAGTGTGGCGTCCGGCGTCCGTCGTCCGTCGTCCGTCGTCCGTCGTCCGTCCGTCGTAAACTTTTAACATTTTCAACTTCTTCTCAAGAACGGCTGAAGGGATTTTGATGAAACTTGGTATGCATGAAGTACTAAAGGTCCTCTACCAAGTTTGTTCATTTCGGCTCGATCCCTTCAGGGGTGGATCCAGGGCGGGGTCAAATAGGCCCCGGAGGGTACCCCTCTTCAAAAATCTTCTTCTCCAGTTCCACTGAATGGATTGAAAAACTAATTGTATCTATGTGATCTAGAAGGATGTATGATTCAAGTTTGTTCATTTCGTTAAAATCCGACAACTAATTTTTGACGCGTTTTTGACGTCTTTTCGGACTTAGTCAGAAATGCACATTTTTGCACTTTTTCTTTAAATAACTCAATAAGTGTATGATTTTACACACTCATTTACTACATATTTATCATATTTAACTTACTTAATGCTTTGATATGTATTTTATGCTTAAATTTTATTTTTTTGATTTTTTATGAATTTTTTTCTTATGTAAAAAGGAAGGGGGGGGGGGGTGATTTTCATACATTTTCTGCTTCTTTTCTATAACCACTCTTCAGATTGTCATGACAATTTGTAGGTATGAGGTACTCATGCATGGTACCCTACAAGTGAAAGAATTTTGTCCAGATATCCACTTTTGGATTTTTAAGGAATATTTTTTAAGATTGTACATAGGTATAATGTATGTTTTCCATGCCCAATGGACCCATGGGGAGTGGCTTCAAACCCCGGCGGGACCCCAACAAAATTTTTTTCCCTTTTTATTAGCTCACCTGAGCCAAAGGCTCAAGTGAGCTATTGTCATAGTGTGGCGTCCGGCGTCCGTCGTCCGTCGTCCGTCGTCCGTCCGTCGTAAACTTTTAACATTTTCAACTTCTTCTCAAGAACGGCTGAAGGGATTTTGATGAAACTTGGTATGCATGAAGTACTAAAGGTCCTCTACCAAGTTTGTTCATTTCGGCTCGATCCCTTCAGGGGTGGATCCAGGGCGGGGTCAAATAGGCCCCGGAGGGTACCCCTCTTCAAAAATCTTCTTCTCCAGTTCCACTGAATGGATTGAAAAACTAATTGTATCTATGTGATCTAGAAGGATGTATGATTCAAGTTTGTTCATTTCGTTAAAATCCGACAACTAATTTTTGACGCGTTTTTGACGTCTTTTCGGACTTAGTCAGAAATGCACATTTTTGCACTTTTTCTTTAAATAACTCAATAAGTGTATGATTTTACACACTCATTTACTACATATTTATCATATTTAACTTACTTAATGCTTTGATATGTATTTTATGCTTAAATTTTATTTTTTTGATTTTTTATGAATTTTTTTCTTATGTAAAAAGGAAGGGGGGGGGGGGTGATTTTCATACATTTTCTGCTTCTTTTCTATAACCACTCTTCAGATTGTCATGACAATTTGTAGGTATGAGGTACTCATGCATGGTACCCTACAAGTGAAAGAATTTTGTCCAGATATCCACTTTTGGATTTTTAAGGAATATTTTTTAAGATTGTACATAGGTATAATGTATGTTTTCCATGCCCAATGGACCCATGGGGAGTGGCTTCAAACCCCGGCGGGACCCCAACAAAATTTTTTTCCCTTTTTATTAGCTCACCTGAGCCAAAGGCTCAAGTGAGCTATTGTCATAGTGTGGCGTCCGGCGTCCGTCGTCCGTCGTCCGTCGTCCGTCCGTCGTAAACTTTTAACATTTTCAACTTCTTCTCAAGAACGGCTGAAGGGATTTTGATGAAACTTGGTATGCATGAAGTACTAAAGGTCCTCTACCAAGTTTGTTCATTTCGGCTCGATCCCTTCAGGGGTGGATCCAGGGCGGGGTCAAATAGGCCCCGGAGGGTACCCCTCTTCAAAAATCTTCTTCTCCAGTTCCACTGAATGGATTGAAAAACTAATTGTATCTATGTGATCTAGAAGGATGTATGATTCAAGTTTGTTCATTTCGTTAAAATCCGACAACTAATTTTTGACGCGTTTTTGACGTCTTTTCGGACTTAGTCAGAAATGCACATTTTTGCACTTTTTCTTTAAATAACTCAATAAGTGTATGATTTTACACACTCATTTACTACATATTTATCATATTTAACTTACTTAATGCTTTGATATGTATTTTATGCTTAAATTTTATTTTTTTGATTTTTTATGAATTTTTTTCTTATGTAAAAAGGAAGGGGGGGGGGGTGATTTTCATACATTTTCTGCTTCTTTTCTATAACCACTCTTCAGATTGTCATGACAATTTGTAGGTATGAGGTACTCATGCATGGTACCCTACAAGTGAAAGAATTTTGTCCAGATATCCACTTTTGGATTTTTAAGGAATATTTTTTAAGATTGTACATAGGTATAATGTATGTTTTCCATGCCCAATGGACCCATGGGGAGTGGCTTCAAACCCCGGCGGGACCCCAACAAAATTTTTTTCCCTTTTTATTAGCTCACCTGAGCCAAAGGCTCAAGTGAGCTATTGTCATAGTGTGGCGTCCGGCGTCCGTCGTCCGTCGTCCGTCGTCCGTCGTCCGTCCGTCGTAAACTTTTAACATTTTCAACTTCTTCTCAAGAACGGCTGAAGGGATTTTGATGAAACTTGGTATGCATGAAGTACTAAAGGTCCTCTACCAAGTTTGTTCATTTCGGCTCGATCCCTTCAGGGGTGGATCCAGGGCGGGGTCAAATAGGCCCCGGAGGGTACCCCTCTTCAAAAATCTTCTTCTCCAGTTCCACTGAATGGATTGAAAAACTAATTGTATCTATGTGATCTAGAAGGATGTATGATTCAAGTTTGTTCATTTCGTTAAAATCCGACAACTAATTTTTGACGCGTTTTTGACGTCTTTTCGGACTTAGTCAGAAATGCACATTTTTGCACTTTTTCTTTAAATAACTCAATAAGTGTATGATTTTACACACTCATTTACTACATATTTATCATATTTAACTTACTTAATGCTTTGATATGTATTTTATGCTTAAATTTTATTTTTTTGATTTTTTATGAATTTTTTTCTTATGTAAAAAGGAAGGGGGGGGGGGTGATTTTCATACATTTTCTGCTTCTTTTCTATAACCACTCTTCAGATTGTCATGACAATTTGTAGGTATGAGGTACTCATGCATGGTACCCTACAAGTGAAAGAATTTTGTCCAGATATCCACTTTTGGATTTTTAAGGAATATTTTTTAAGATTGTACATAGGTATAATGTATGTTTTCCATGCCCAATGGACCCATGGGGAGTGGCTTCAAACCCCGGCGGGACCCCAACAAAATTTTTTTCCCTTTTTATTAGCTCACCTGAGCCAAAGGCTCAAGTGAGCTATTGTCATAGTGTGGCGTCCGGCGTCCGTCGTCCGTCGTCCGTCGTCCGTCGTCCGTCCGTCGTAAACTTTTAACATTTTCAACTTCTTCTCAAGAACGGCTGAAGGGATTTTGATGAAACTTGGTATGCATGAAGTACTAAAGGTCCTCTACCAAGTTTGTTCATTTCGGCTCGATCCCTTCAGGGGTGGATCCAGGGCGGGGTCAAATAGGCCCCGGAGGGTACCCCTCTTCAAAAATCTTCTTCTCCAGTTCCACTGAATGGATTGAAAAACTAATTGTATCTATGTGATCTAGAAGGATGTATGATTCAAGTTTGTTCATTTCGTTAAAATCCGACAACTAATTTTTGACGCGTTTTTGACGTCTTTTCGGACTTAGTCAGAAATGCACATTTTTGCACTTTTTCTTTAAATAACTCAATAAGTGTATGATTTTACACACTCATTTACTACATATTTATCATATTTAACTTACTTAATGCTTTGATATGTATTTTATGCTTAAATTTTATTTTTTTGATTTTTTATGAATTTTTTTCTTATGTAAAAAGGAAGGGGGGGGGGGTGATTTTCATACATTTTCTGCTTCTTTTCTATAACCACTCTTCAGATTGTCATGACAATTTGTAGGTATGAGGTACTCATGCATGGTACCCTACAAGTGAAAGAATTTTGTCCAGATATCCACTTTTGGATTTTTAAGGAATATTTTTTAAGATTGTACATAGGTATAATGTATGTTTTCTTACCAAAAAAGAAAAGAAATTCTCAAATCGCACCGGGTTATACACATTGATACTACTTTTAAATGAAGAAATTTTATTTGAATCACAAAAAAAAAAAAATGCCGTAATGATTAAAAGTACACAACTTTTTAAATATTTTTCAAAGCCATGCACCTGGTTCCGGACCGGAATTATTCGAATTTTATGATCTGAGGACCCATTTTCACACGTATTCTTCCACACATGTAGATGTCTCACACACTTTAAAACTATATTCAAAATTTTATTTCATCTGTCTAGTAAACAATCACGGAGAAGACAATTCAAGATAAACATTGTGTGTATTTTCCACCAATTGTTGAAAATAATAAGAAAATAATCGGAACTATTTGACAGGACAATGACCTAGATACGCATTCATTCATCTTCGTCCCCAAGGCGCATCGTATTCCGCTAGGCGCTTCATTGCAATACAAACCGCAAAGCAGTACTGCGATATATTTCAGGAGATACAGTGCAAACGGAATAGATTTTTATAATTGGAACACTTTCATAATCTGTATCTGTATCTGTATGGGTACGTTGAATTACCAATACTGGCTTGTGATCAACGGAATGAGAGAGCGCATAAACTTACTTAATCGCGCTTCAGGCTGAATCTAAAGCCTTCCACAGTCCTTGACAGCACTTGATGGTTATCCAGTTCGTTCCACTCTGTGACTGTACGTATGAAGAATGAGTTCTTCCTGATGACGGAATTACATGTAGGTATGTTAAAGGAGCGAGTATGGTTTGAGCTATGAACAACGTTCATAATGGTTATCATTCATGTACTTGGAACACTTGCATATACTTGTTATTATGTATAAAGTTTGCTCGAATTTCCTCTGTCTTAGACTCTCTTAGATGAAGTAATTTACGGACTGATTTCTTGAAGAAACGTCTAATGAGTAATCTCTTCCTCTGGATTTTGAGAATGCATAGGACATTTAATATCTGAAATTCTTGAAAATAAATAATTCCGTTCAGAGTTCCTGAAATCTTCCAATGAAATGTTGGACCACAGAAGCTGTTGTTTTAATAGAGAAAATAAATTATTATTCACAACCTTAAGCCACTGTGTTCGTCATCTTGTATGTATAATATTTCTAAGAGGAATACAGAGGCCTGAGGTTGTGAATAATAAAACATTTTCTCTCATAAAGCGACAGGATCCTGTGTTAAGACATTTGGGAATTTTTATCTGTTCAAATAATAGATACATAATGAGTTTTTATCAGACCAAATAACTTCTTGTCGGAAAATCCAATGCAACCGATACATTTCATGAACTCTCTCCGCTAACAACTTGCCCGTGTAACAGACCTATGATGAGGTAAAACAATTAGTTAACAGTAAATAACGATGTCGTAGGTCTGCTAGTTGGACAAGCTTAACAATTTCATGGGCCTTTTAATTTGTTTCAAACTGCGAAACCTTAGAGAAACCACTTGAGTTGTTGAACAGCGTATGCTGAAATGCGACGCTCCTTCTCGCCTGTTGAAATATGCATAGGCAAGAAGCGTCGCATTTCAGCATATTTACTGAAAATTATTTGTTCAAGTGGCTTCACTGGGTCATGAGGTTTGATACAACATACACTGCTTTTTTGGAAAACAAACTGGCACAATTTCTGCACAACTCACTTGAATTGTTGAATATTGGATCAAAACGATTTTAACTGTACGTTTCATGTATTTGAGATGAAATCAATACTATTCAAAAGCATAATTCATAGATTTTAGTGAATAAAGGCAAAACCGAAAAATCTTTGTTTTTTATGCCCCTGGAATAAAAGATTCGGGAGCATAAAGTTTTTGGCCTGTCCGTCTGTCTGTTTGTCTGTCTGTTTTCCAAAAAACTTTAACATTGGGCATAACTTTTGAATGGAAGCTGGTGATAGAGGTTTCATATTTCACATGTGTATTTACCAAAATTTTTGACCTCATGACCATAACCTTGACGTTTCACGTACTTCTCAGAAACTTTAACATTGGGCATAACTATTGAATGGTTATAGCTGATAGGGCTTTCATATTGTACATGTGTATTCCTTGTGACAAGATCTTTCCATTGATACCAATATTACGCTGACCCTGACCTCTCACATACTTAACAGAAAATGGTGTTTATACTAACAAAGATGCCGCCGGGGGCATTCTCGTTTCACAAACACAGGCTTTATAATTTCTGGCATGCTAGCTATCAATAATGAAAGGTTTTGTGTTCAATTTTAAATAAACTTAATTTGTGAAATCATTTCATTGTTTTATTCTTTTTCTGCTGCACATTTATGTGGAATTTTACAATATGATTTTATTTTTGATGTTGCATAATTGAACTATACTAGCTGGGCATATGACGTTGGACCACTTTATCCGTTTTTTTTTCAAATCAGTAAAAAAGTTATTGTTTTGAAATTTTTTTCTTTTTTTTCTTTTTTGTACCTTTAAAGGTTGTCTGAAAAAAAAACACTTCTCTGCATCCGGCAAAAATCTTTTTAGAAAGGTTGTGGGCTAAAATCCTGGTACTGGCACTATCAGTATTCAATGTCAGTATGTCAGTTAGAGCGTGCATGGGTATCAGGTGAGCGTTGTGCCCCCTGGGGCTCTTGTTTTTCATCACAGGGTTTGAGCCAACTATGTTTTCTTCAGCAGTCAGAGTTCTTTCTTAGGCTAATCCTCACACTAGTTGAACAAGGTACTGTATTAATGCCATGTACTTTCATCACACAAGCTGACTTAAAATCAAATAAATTAATACTTTCAAAGATGTGCATGTAATATTTAATTGACAAATTGTTACGGTAGCATGGCTAACCAATATATGGTACATGTACAGCTTTGAATATTTACTATCTCCTCACATTCTGAATTTTCTATTTTTAGCTCTACTGGTCTATGACCAGTCGAGCTTATGCGATTGCCCTGTGTCCGGCGTCTGTCTGTCTGTCCGTCCGTCTGACCGTTAAACATTTCTTGTGGTTTCCAGTCCTCTGAAACTGTTTGTGATGGAAAGTTAATTCTTTTTGCAACATGATTGGTCTATGGTCTAGTTGTGCACCTGATATTTTGTTTGAGCCCCTGACCCCTGGGGTCTTAGAAAATGGGTGTGGTCATTTTCTCCTATATAACTCTATGTAATCTTGTGGTCACCATTTCTCAGAAAGTATATATGATAGAAAGTTAATTCTTTTTGCAATATTAAAGGTCTATGATATGGGTGTGCACCTGATATTTCATCTAAGCCTCTGACCCCTGGGGTTTTAGGAAATGGGTGTGGTAATTTTCTCCTATACGACTCTATGTAATCTTGTGGTCACCATGTCTCAGAAAGTATAAATGATAGAAAGTTTATTCTTTTTGCAATATTAAAGGTTGATGATCTAGTTGTGCACCTGATATTTCATCTTACCCCCTTACCCCTGGGGTTTTAGGAAATGGGTGTGGTAATTTTCTCCTATACGACTCTATATAATCTTGTGGTCACCATTTCTCAGAAAGTATAAGTGATAGAAGGTTAATTCTTTCTGCAATATTAAAGGTCTATGATCTAGTTGTGCACCTTATATTTCATCTGAGCTCCTGACCCCCAGGGTCTTAGGAAATGGATGTGGTCATTTTCTTCAATATAACTCTATGCAATCTTGTGGTTATTATTTCTCAGAAAGTATAAGTGATACAAAGTTAATTCTTTTTGCAACATTAAAGGTCTATGATCTAGTTGTATACCTGATATTTCATCTGAGCCCCTGACCCCTAGGGTCTTAAGAAATGGGTGTGTTCATTTTCTCTTATATAACTCTGTGTTACATCTTGTTGTCACCATTTCTCTGAAAGTATAAATGATAGAAAGTTTATTCTTCTTGCAATATTAAAGGTCTATGATCTAGGTGTGCACCTGATATTTCATCTGAGCCCCTGACCCCTGGGGTCTCAGGAAATAGGTGTGGCCATTATCTCCTATATACCTCAATGTAATCTTGAAGTCACCATTACTCGGAAAGTATAAATGATAGAAAGTTAATTCTTTTTGCTATATTATATGTCTATGATCGAGTTGAGCTTGAGCTATTTTGTTAGAGCCCCTGACCCCCAGGGTCTTAGAAAATGGGTGTGGTCATTGCCCCTTTTATAACCCTGTGTAATCTTGTGGTCACCATTTCTCAGATAGTGTAAATGATAGAAAGTTAATTCTTTTTGCAATGTTCAAGGTCTATGAGCTAGTTGTGCACCTGAAGTTTTGTTTGAGCCCCTTTCCCCAGGGTCTTCGACATTTGGGTGTGGTCACTTTCTTCTTTATACATATATATATCACAATGTAATCTTTGTTGTCATAATTCCTCAGAAAGTATAAACAATAGAAAGTTAATTCTTTTTATGCCCCCCTTCGAAGAAAAGGAGACATATAGGTTTGCCGCTGTCGGTCGGTCGGTCGGTCGGTCTGTCGGTCTGTCGGTCGGTCCGT
Organism: Pinctada imbricata; assembly: GCA_033119305.1. Classification (NCBI taxonomy): domain Eukaryota; kingdom Metazoa; phylum Mollusca; class Bivalvia; order Pterioida; family Pteriidae; genus Pinctada; species Pinctada imbricata. The sequence goes on from VSWD01000005.1 coordinate 74,517,039, forward strand.
GACATCAGTTTCCATTCAATATCTCTGGAATGGATTCACATATTGAAATGAAATTTTGTATACAGACACATCAAACAAAAATCTAGGTCAAGTTCATATTTGGGTCCGATCAAAAAAATTTTGACAGAGTTATGCCCCTTGCATTTCGAAAAATACCAAAATTTCAGGGTTTCCGTTCAATATCTCTTGAATGGAGTTACATATTGAAATGAAATTTTGTATACAGACACATCAAACAAAAATCTAGGTCAAGTTCATAATTGGGTCCGATCAAAAAAATTTTGACAGAGTTATGCCCCTTGCATTTCGAAAAATACCAAAATTTCAGGGTTTCCGTTCAATATCTCATGAATGGGGTTACATATTGAAATGAAATTTTGTATACAGAAACATCAAACAAAAATCTAGATCAAGTTCATAATTGGGTCCGATCAAAAAAATTTTGAGAGAGTTATGCCCCTTGCATTTTCGAAAAATACCAAAATTTCAGGGTTTCCATTCAATATCTCTTGAATGGAGTTACATATTGAAATGAAATTTTGTATACAGACACATCAAATGAAAATCCAGGTCAAGGTTGTATTAAGGTCCGATCGAAAAAAAATTGACAGAGTTATGCCCCTTGCACTTCGAAAAATACCAAAATTTCAGGGTTTCTGTTCAATATCTCTTGAATGGAGTTACATATTGAAATGAAACTTTGTATACAGACACATCAAACAAAAATCTAGGTCAAGTTCATATTTGGGTCCGATAAAAAATTTTTGACAGAGTTATGCCCCTTGCATTTCGAAAAATACCAAAATTTCAGGGTTTCCGTTCAATATCTCTTGAATGGAGTTACATATTGAAATGAAATTTTGTATACAGACACATCAAATGAAAATCCAGGTCAAGTTCGTATTTGGGTCCGATCGAAAAAATTTTGACAGAGTTATGCCCCTTGCACTTCGAAAAATACCAAAATTTCAGGGTTTCTGTTCAATATCTCTTGAGTGGAGTTACATATTGAAATGAAATTTTGTATACAGACACATCAAATGAAAATCTAGGTCAAGTGTATATTTGGGTCCAATCAACAAAATTTTGACAGAGTTATGTCCCTTGCACTTCGAAAAAAACCAAAATTTCAGGGTTTCCGTTCAATATCTCTTGAGTGGAGTTACATATTGAAATGAATTTTGTATACGGATACATCAAATGACAATCTAGGTCAAGTTCATATTTGGGTCCAATCAACAAAATTTTCACAGAGTAATGCCCCTTGCACTTCGAAAAATACCAAAATTTCAGGGTTTCTGTTCAATATCTCTTGATTTGAGTTACATATAGAAATGAAATTTTGTATACAGACACATCAAATGAAAATCTAGGTCAAGTTCATATTTGGGTCCGATCAAAAAAATTTGGACAGAGTTATGCCCCTTGCACTTTGAAAAATACCAAAACTTCAGGGTTTCTGTTCAATATCTCTTGAGTGGAGTTACATATTGAAATGAAATTTTGTATACGGACACATCAAATGAAAATCTACTAGATCAAGTTCATATTTAGGTCCGATGAACAAAATTTTGACAGAGTTATGCCCCTTGCTCTTCGAAAAATACCAAAATTTCAGGGTTTCCGTTCAATATCTCTTGAGTGGAGTTACATATTGAAATGAAATTTTGTATTCAGACACATCAAATAAATATCTAGGTCAAGTTCATATTTGGGTTCAATCAAAAATTTTTATGCCCCCTTTGAAGAAGAGGGGACATATTGCTTTGCCGTTGTCTGACTTTCTGTCTGTCGGTCCGTCGGTTGCCCACGACATCAGTTTCCGTTCAATACCTCTGGAGTGGATTCACATATTGGAATGAAATTTTGTGTACAGACATATCAAATGAAAATCTAGGTCAAGTTCATATTAATTACCTTGTAGAAGTTTATTAGAAGAAGAGCTTTAACAAAGCATAAATGCTGTACATACAGGTCCTCCTGACAGTTATACTTCTTTGACTTTTTTTATTACACTGTTACTTTATACCCCCATAGGTTGTATCAATGCAAGTATAAAGTTGTGACAGACTTTAATCACAGAAGGGGTAGGGGGGCATTAATGTTTTACAAACATGACTTTTAACTTGTTGATATATTATAGATCTATGATCAAACTGTACATAAGATATTTTGTTAGAGCCCCTGACCCCAGGGTCTTAGAAAGGAGTTGTGGTCATTTTCTCCTATATTACTCTATGTAATCTTGTGGACACCATTTCTCAGAAAGTATAAATGATAGAAAGTTAATTCTTTTTTGCAACACATGTATAAAATGATCTAATTGTGCATCTGATATTTCATCTGAGTTCCCGACCCCCAGGGTCTTAGAAAATGGATGTGGTCATTTTCTCCTATATATATAACTTACTGCAATTTTGTGGTCATCTTTTCTCAGAAAGTATAAAGGATACAAAGTCAATTCTTTTTGCAACATGATGGGTCTATGGTCTAGTTGTGCACATGTACCTTAAATGTTTTGTGTGAGATTCAGATCCCAAGGGTCTTGGAAAATGGGTGTGGTCATTTTCTCCTATATATATCATATATATTTTGCATTCTTGTGAAAACCAATTTCAGAGTGCATAATTGATAGAGTATAAATTCTTTTGCATAATACATATGTAAAGGATATGTGGTTTGATTATCCACTTGATAATTAGTTTTAGCCCCTGACCTCCAGGTTCTTTGAAAATGGATGTGGTCATTTTCTAGTATACAACTCTATGTAATCTTCTGAACACTATTACTTAGAAAGTATGACTGATAAAAAGATATTTGCATTATGTTCAGACTTACACTTAATGCTACGCTTGTGCATCTGACTTTTTTAGCCCCTCACCCTTGGGTCTTAGAAAATAGTTGTTTCATTTAGTTATGTATTTTACAAAAACAACCAGGAGAGCTTCAGTCTCGTCAGAGACTTCTAGTTATGCCCCCAGAATCAAAGATTCAGGGGCATATAGTTTTTGGCCTGTCTGTCTGTTTGTCTGTCTGTTTGTCCAAAAAACTTTAACATTGGACATAGCTTTTGAATGGGAAGTGATAGGGCTTTCATATTTCACATGTGTATTTCTTGTGACAAGACCTTTCCATTGATACCAAAAGTTTTGACCTTGTGACCTTGACCTTGACCTTTTAACCCTGTGACCCTGACCTTGACCTTTCACATACATGTACTTAACAGAAAATAGTGTTTATACTAACAAAGATGCCACCGGGGCATTCGTGTTTCACAAACACAGGCTTTATTTTTTTTTTCAGTAGAGCAATCTGGATGCACCACAATTTTACTCCACCTTAGAGAATTATTTGACACAATTTCATCGCAGCAAGACCATTTATCCACAGTTCACAATCATCATAAGACTTTGGTAACTCTCAGAGAGGACAAGGACTCCAAACCCAAGAACAGAGAGCGGCCTGTAAGGACAGGTCTACAGGAACTTCATATTGCTGTTCATAGCCTTGACCTTCACCTTCAGGCTGCTCTGTTGAGGTATTGTTTCTGACCTTGATCTTTGACATCAGACTACTTTGTTACGATATAATTTCTAGCTATGACCTTCACCATCTGCATTGTTAGGGTATCTTTTCTGACCTTGACCTTCACCATCATGCTGCTTTGTGAAGGTATCGTTTCTGACCTTGGCCTTCAATATCACGCAACTTTTTTTAAGGTATCATTTCTAGCCTTGACAATTTATTTGTTCTTAAATGATGCTATTCAATTTGAAGACGTTTACATTTCACCTCCAGGCTTCATTGTTAAGGTATCATTTCTAGCCTTGACCATTATCACTGGCCTTGAACTTCAACTTCAGACTGGATATTCCTTTGAGTTGAAATTGAAACTTTTAAGAGTGGCATTCAATTCTTCTTGAAATGTTATCTGATGCAAAAATATCATGTCATCTTAGAATCTTTGGAAACACCAATCTTATACATAAGTGTATGCTTACATTCTCTGAAATAAAAGAATATGACCTGGCATTATGAAAATATCTATTTCAAAGGAAAATAGAAAATATATGGCAAGATGGTTTCGCTGAAATCAGTTCTTATAAACGAATTGAATAAGATTGTTGTACAAAACTTTTAATGTTTTAATGTTTTTAATGTTTTCTTTTTAAAATCGCATCTTCCAGCTCATACCTTCAAATATCCATGGAATCTTACTTTTTTTACTATAAACCAAAAACGGAGTTTAGTTTTGCATAGAAAAAATTTGGGTTATGATAAAAAGAAATTTATTTTTGATGTTATTTTATCTATTATAGGGTAAGATCATTGACGGATACGCTTGAGATGGAAATTGAGAAACAGAACAATGATAAAAGTGAAAGTTCTGAATTTAACCAATCACAGCAAAGCTTGCTTCAGCAGATAAGTCAAGAACTGAGTGCTTGTAGGGGATGTTGGGAAGAAGGAATTAGTCGGCTTGAAAAACTGCAAAAGAAATCTCAGTCAGGTAGTTGTTTCAGCTTACATGTATTTATTCACATACATATTTATATTTTTAGCTCACCTGAGTGAAGTTCAAGCAAGCTATTGTCATAGTATGGCATCTGTCGTAAATTCTAACATGACTTGAAATTTTCTCCCTATATGTTCTATAGAACTCACCTGGTGTACTTCCAGTTGGCTAAGCTCCGCCCATTCACGTGCTATAGAGCTCATGCAGAACAATATTACATTAGAAATTACAACTAGCTATAGCTGTTATTTGTTGTCTAGTAATTCCCCTAGTTGCATGAACCAATTAAATTATCACCTCGCAGCTTCGCGGCTCGGTGATAATTTGATTGGTTCATGCGACTCGGGGAATTACTGGACAACAAACCACGGCTAGCTACATGTAGTTGTTATTTCTTAAACATTTTTTCTTATCCTCTGCAATGGCTGTACAGAATCCCCCTCCTTACTGGACCCCTTGGAAATTTTTTTCTAGAATCACCCATGTAAAATACTATTGAAAAACTATTTCAAATTGAGCTAAAAAATATAACTCTATGCAGGCTTTCTACTGTTCCTACTTTTTCCTACTATTTCCTACTTTTCCTACTTTTTTATTTTGATCCTATTTTTTCCTCTTTTTCTTCAAAACCTCCTACTATTCCTACTTTTTCATCTAAAAAGTAAAAAATTACTTGCTTCACTTGTCATCGACATCTGATTCAAAGTTTTTTAAAAAATTCGGGCTCTCTTCGCTCGCCCATTCTGATATTTTACATTAAAAGTCAATCTGTCCTTATTTCTCTCTGTGATTTCCTCAATGAACATAAACAGTCTACAATCATTGCTTACTGTGATTTGTGTGTCATACTTACTGAAAAATTGTCGCTAAAAATGATGGAAAATTTCCTACTTTTCCCCTATTAATTCCTACTTTTTCCTATTTTTCTCCTACTTTTTTTCATTGACTACTCCTACTTTTTTCCTACTTTTTCATCAAGGTAGAGTAGAAAGCCTGTCTATGGTAAAACCTTGTTTTAGCATGATCTCCTTTTGCAGATAAACCAAAGTCCATGAAATCAGGGGATGAAGGTAGTGCAGTAAGCTCTGGTGGTGCTTATCCAATAAAGATTGTAGAAATTAAAGACCCAATTATAGAAGATGAGGTAAGCAGTAGTAGTTTAATCATAAAAGGTAAAGAAATTGTTTTACATATGTCAACATTATAATAAGCCAGGGAGATGTAAATTTGGAATAGATAGAATCAAGTCAGTTTCAATTTGATTTCTTAAATTTTACTCCATATAGACTGAGTATACAAATAATATAAAACTCTTTCATGGTCTTCTATGAAAGATACATCAGTTCCACCCGAGGGGTCTCAAAATCATGTAAAACCCAGGGCTTGCTGAGGGTTTTGCAGAATTTTGAAACCCCCAGGGTGGAAACGATGTATCTTTCATAGAAGAAAATGAAAGAGTATTTTTTTCTCATACCTAAGGGCCAAAGTTAAATCTGAAAGAAAAGAGATGAAATTATGAAAAAATATATACAGTATATTTTGTGAAAACCGGATCTTCTGTACTCCGGTATCTTGTCTTAATCGGTGGTTTCATACGGTCCCGAGAAATTCTCCGTAACGTTTAATAGTAAAATCTTTTGTGTATTCCGTATCTTGTCTATTCCGTACTCCGGCCGTCAATTAGGGTACCAATTACACTAATTAGGATTAATTGATCACCTGTATACTGGTCTTGTATAAACATCTACTCAGGTGTGATTTGGTCAACGGTAATTATGCTTTCGGCAACATACTCTTCATAAAAAAGAATTTAAATCTATTCAGTGTACAAAGGTTAATCATGGTGAAGTACGCCAAGAATAAATCATGATCATGTATATCCATCTTCAAAACGACAAAGAAAATATCTTTTTGTATTGACGATTCTGAAAAAGTACTAGGAGTTCTATAAGAATTCACGACATCAGAGCAACTACTTGTAGAAAAAAAACAACATTAAAGAGGACAATTTTTTATCGTGAGCAATGTAACAATTCATTTTTGAACAAGTCTGTGTTAAAAAGATTACAATAAATGGGCTGATTATAAAAGAAAGGCATCTAAACTCAGATATATGCGGACTTTAAGGCTTCGATGGGTTGGCTTGAAAGTTGGAAAAACCGTTTTGGTATCTCTGATTTTTAAATTTGCGGAGAAAGTGTCGTTGTGGATAAAAAAGGTGCAAAGTTGAAAGAAAATTTGATTGATAAAAATGATCGATATGAAGGTTTTCACATATTAGATTGTAATTAAACCAGTTTAAATTATTTTTACACAGATTATACTGTAGTTGATTTAATCGCAAAAATTTTGGGATATTCGAATTCAGCGCCCCCAAAAGTGGTCAATTCTGTAAGAATAAACTACGAAAAAGATCTTAAAATCAACTTTTTATTGCCACATCGCCGCTACCTTGTTTGTTTTGCGGACTGAAGTCATGACGTCATAGCGTCACATGATATGAGATACAGCTGTCATGTGATATTTGATACAGATGTCGCTCACAAAGCTGTATCTCATGGGCCTTCTCTGTAACACATACGAGAGGATGAGAGAAATGTACTTTCAATGGGCTGCATATAAAAAAAACTCCCTTTTTCAGGTATTTGAGGCATACATTGATGAGGAAGAGGAGTTTGATATTGACTACGCATGGGATGAGTACCTTACTCCTGAAGAAAAGGTTCAAGCTTCTCGTTTTCTCCTTTTGCAGAAAATTTTTTTTTAAGCCTTATAAATTTTGACAGTGGGATATTATGTAGTGTTAATTTGATAAGTACATCGTACATACGGCAATTCTCGTTATAATCTTGTTCTGTTTAATTATAATAGGCCAAGAAGAAACAAGAAAAAGCAGAAGCCATGCGAGTATTGTCAGAGCTGAAATCTGTTATACATGTAAGGGCAGTGGAAATGGACAGGAGAGAGCAAATAGCCTTAGAAAAAACTCATTGTAAAGACAAAACAGTCGATAGTTTCCTGGGGAAAAGTTCTCCTGAGGCTAAGATAATGGAGGGTAGAGATCAAAGTTCTTGTTCTAGTCATTTAACTTCTGTGGATAGTGCAATAGTTCAGCAGTCACAAAGTGAGGAAGTTGAAGATGAAGAGGATTCTGACCATGTAATTGTTCAAAAATCAGATCAACATGAAGGAAACTTAGAAGATGCAATAGAAACAGAATATAAAACTGAATTTACATATCTTGAAGATGATGATGAAGTAAACGAAGAAATAGGAATAAATGAAGATGACTCCAACAGAACTTTAAGCGAATCTCACAGTGTAAGCCTTGGAGCCAGGTCTCGACTTAAAGGATTCCCTCCATCTGGCTTGGCCTTCACTGCTAGCCTTGCAGCACAGGCTGTCGCTGTGTCACACAATATGGGGCTGTCTCAAGATACTTTTGGTGATAGTGAAAGTAGTGAGGGAGAATCTCAAAACTATGAATATGAAGATTAAATTATGATATATTTATCAGTACCTGTTCCTGTTTTTACAGGGCAAATTAAAACGTTGCATTAATTTTGTCTTTGATTTGAAATGCCAGCTTCTTTGAAATAATCAATATTCATCTCATAAAACACACTGCATAATATGCCAGAATTTAAGTGAAGAGATGAAAAGATTTTTGACTTTTTGTCCTTATCGTACTGCTCAAAGAATGGTTTCTATTTGTCTTGTCAGTCTGTTCAACCAAAAATCCTCTGCAACCTGGAATTTATCAGACTTTGATCATAGTTCACATAGAATATTGTCCATAATGATTTCTTCTAACAAAGATCACAAAAGTCATTTCTCGAAGGTAAATATACATGTAACATACTTACATAAAATAAGCTTCTAAATATATTTTTATCAGTGCAAATACAGTTAGAAGTCACAGATTTTTCCTACTGTTCCTCAGACTTTGCACAAGACACCAAGAGAGTTACAAATTGATTTTCAAGGTCAGATGTCAAAGGTTACAATCACAATGAGCAACTCCAGTGTATCAAAATTGTGGACAAACTGAAAGTCATAGTTTCCTTTTGATATTTATTATAAAGTTGCTTATGATGAGAGGACAATCTCTATTCTCAAAGGTCAAGAACATATTTAAATAAAACAAGCTTTTATATCAATAGATTTTGATCAGTACAAATATAGATAGAAGTCAGAGATTCCCTCCTTTCTCTATTGATCATGAAAGTCGGGAATCAATGGTCATAATCAGCAATTCGATACGTTGACGGAAAAAAATTGTAGAAACTCTGGAAGTCACAATTGACTCAAACTTGTTATAGAATGTGCTCATCAATGAATGAATGTCAAACGCTAACTCCAAAACCAGAATTCAAAGATAATGATCAACAAGCAAATAAAATCACAGAAAACCAATGAAAACAAAAAAAAAGAAGATTTGTCTGCACTTAGGAACAAAAGTGAAAATTCAAAGGAGATAAGATTAGGTATCTGTTTAAAGTATGCATCTCCTGTCATTTCAATCTTTAGGTTGCTTCTTACCAAATTTCAACACTAAGACAGTGAGAAAATTATAGTGCGCTTTATATTTTCAGTGCATCATCCAAAAAAATTAGCAGTACTGTAACAAGTTCACTCCCTCACAAATATACTCTTCGAGTAGGTCCTTGGTTAGTCATCTTACCCTTGAAATGAAGTTGTTGTAGTTTTAGCTTTCTATGGAATAAAATATTAGTTGAGATTGATATAATCAACACCTGTGACCTCTAGATTAGGGATGGCAAATTCTTGATCAAAGTGTACAAATTTTGCATGCCGGTGACAAGGCTGGCTGACTTGTAGTAACTGTTATAAACGGCTTTCCAGAATGTTGGTTTGGAAGTGATGGCAATAACATCACATGTGAGATTGATTAATCTCAACCTAGGAATATTGAAGAGTTCTTATTTTCAAGTGGGAGAAAAGAATGCATCATAGGAAGGCAGGAGAGAAAGGGATGTTACTACTCAGGAAAGGGAAATTTTGAACACGAAGTTGTCATGTTTTTCATATATAGAAATATTTAAGGTGACCATTGCTGTCAAAAGATGAGATTCAAATATGACGCTGGATTGATACTTCTAGTGGTCTCTTTTACCTCTTGTTCACACAGATAGGTTGTGACAAGATAATTGGCAAAATTTTGATTATTAATTGAGATCACACCATCAATATATCTACCGGTATGTAGAATTGGATTGAAGTGCTAAGAGACTGTGAAAATATTATTAATACGTAGATCACAGTTGGTTCCAATTGGATTTTCACAACTTGCTGAAATACCATTCTTCCAAACACTACGAATAGGTTATTGATCAGAAACACCAAACGTTATTCATGAGGGAGTGGTTCCTATTGTATCTCTAGATCTGGGGTTTAAGGTCAAGGGCACAATTGACAATACTCGATTTTTTTTGTACTCTAGAGGCCATGAGAGGTGAATCAACACTAATGAGTTAAAGAAGATGCTGAAAATAATTTTGCATTGACTTGTTGAAATTTGCATCTGATGATACGTAAATCATCCCGTAACAACATAGTTGCAGGGGGATATAGTAACACCACAATTCATGTATTAGTGAATGTGTACATGTGTAAGTCCCAATTTGTATACCACCTAGGGGATGCATTTTTATCTGATCAACATCAAACTTCAAATGTTTATCGCATTTTTATCACAATCTATATTGCATATGACAAGAGGCATCTCGCACTCAATGATACAAGCGACGTAACCTCTGCCTTACGGTCAAAGTTGCATATTGAAAATGTTTGTAAAGTCATTGTATTTAGCTTAGCTGGAACAGTGTTGATTGGATCTTGACCAATTTTTATACACTCGTATTCTCTTGATTTTCTGGGTCATACATATAAGGTCAAGATCACAGGTTAGAAACTGTCAACAAACTAGAGATGGTATTTTCCAAGGGATCTTTGTGAAACATTTTACTTTTATTTAATAAAAACCCTATATTAATTTTCAAGGTCATAGGACAAATATCAAAGTTGCAAGGGGTAATGTATATGTATGTGTGTATAAGAGAGTGTGTGCCAGGGTGTGCATTAATGTGTGTAAGTCACACTTTGTGTGCAACATCTTTTATCTGATCATCATCAAACTTCATACAATTTGCACTAGCATACACAAATTGCTCATGACAAAAGGAAGAACTCTATTGATTTTCAAGGTCACAGATTGGAATGTTTAAATTTTTGTAAATAGCCCAGAGGGCACAGATTTGATGAAATCTTGACCAAACTTCATATACTTTTTGCGAATGACAAGAGAAAGAACACTATTGATGTTAAAGTGCACAGGTCAAAGGTCGGGGTCACTGACAAATTGAACAGGTCATAGGTTGGAGTTGTCAAAATCCTTGTATAAACACTAGAGATAGAATTCAAACTTACAAATATGGCATAAGGAAGAAATTTTTTTAAAATTATCCAGTTCAAAGGTCAAGATCACATATACAGAAAGTTTTTTAAACGGAACTTCATCAGTGTTGACACATGTTCTGCATATGCTGTGATCTTTAAGGAGAGGTACTGAATTTTTGTTTTTGTTTTTGTTTCGCCACTTTATATTTTTACATCAATATTTATGCCGTGTGAGGGAATGCAACGCTTTGTATTTAGTATTCACTTTCTAGAATGAGTGAGTGAACGTCAGGCACACAGCCAAAATCACAATCAGTGAATGAACATCAGGCATACAGCCAAAAAATCAATCAGTGAGTGAACGTTAGGCACACAAACAAAAATCACAATCAGTGAGTGAACGTCAGGCACACAAACAAAAATCACAATCAGTGGGTGAACGTCAGGCACACGAGATAAAGTCACAGTCAGTGAGTGAACATCATGCACATGTCCTTATAGCCATTACCAAAAATGTTTTTAGCCAAAAATCACAATCAGTGAGGGAACGTCAGGTGAACAGCCAAAATCACAATCAGTGAGTGAACGTCAAGCACACATCCAAAAATCGGAATCAGCGAGTGAATTAACGTCTATTAAAATCACAAATCCAAAAATCACAATCCAAAACTCGCAAGTGGTATACAAAACATTGAAAATTACTACATTGTATTAAACAAAAGAAAGGTAAGGAGGAGATCCCCAGCATTGAAAACGGCGGAACACAATCTCACCAATATCTTCTGTAAGAGAAGTTTGATTTTTTTTCAAATTTCATCTTTCAACTCTTTGCTTTAATCTTATAAATATATAAAAAAAAATCTACCGATGCCAAATAATTACGTATCGAGATATAGACAGCTGAAATATGCACTAAAAATCAGCTTAACGAGAAAACGACGTTTTAGACGTTTTTCACGCAACAATATCTTCTGTAAGAGAAGTTTGATTTTGTTTCAAATTTCATCTTTCAACTATTTGCTTTAATCTTATAAATTTTTTTAAAAAAAAATTACCGATGCCAAATAATTACGTATCGAGATATAGACAGCTGAAATATGCACTAAAAATCAGCTTAACGAGAAAACGACGTTTGAGACGTTTTTCACGCACCAATATCTTCTGTAAGAGAAGTTAGTTTTTTTTTTCAAATTTCATCTTTCAACTCTTTGCTTTAATCTTATAAATATATAAAAAAAAATCTACCGATGCCAAATAATTACGTATCGATATATAGACAGCTGAAATATGTACTAAAATCAGCTTAACGAAATAACGACGTTTTAGACGTTTTTTTCACGCAACAATATCTTCTGTAAGAGAAGTTTGATTTCATCTTTCAACTCTTTGCTTTAATCTTATAGATATATAAAAAAAAATCTACCGATGCCAAATAATTACGTATCGAGATATAGACAGTTGAATTATGCACTAAAAATCAGCTTAACGAGAAAACGACGTTTTAGACGTTTTTCACACAACAATATCTTCTGTGAGAGAAGTTTGATTTTTTTTTCAAATTTCATCTTTCAACTCTTTGCTTTAATCTTATAAATATATAAAAAAAATCTACCGATGCCAAATAATTACGTATCGAGATATAGACAGCTGAAATATGCACTAAAAATCAGCTTAACGAGAAAACGACGTTTTAGACGTTTTTCACGCAACAATATCTTATGTAAGAGAAGTTTGATTTTTTTTTTCAAATTTCATCTTTCAACTCTTTGCTTTAACCTTATAAATATATAAAAAAAATCTGCTTAAACATACATGTACATGTATTGAATACAGAAATATACTAGTAGTTTTTAATTCAAAAATAGAAACCAACTGGATGGCTACTGTTGCTAGCAACAGACGGATTCCTCCTTTATTAGACCTTCCTCAGAACTGAAGTGTTAAAATCCGAAAAAAGAAGATGGAAAAAAGAATAGTTGCTTTAGTACCTTATTCACTTCAGCAAATGAGTCAAAAGAGCTTATGTCTAATTGGGACTCTTATTCATTTATCAACAAAATAGAAGAAAAAAATAATAAATACCTTTCAATTTTACGAAAGCTTTAAACTCCATGCTCTATCAATATCAAATCCTTTACAAATACTTTCTCAAAACAGAATTGCACAATGATTTTGCAATGAGATAAGTTCTATTAATAGAAAATGACAACAACATAAAAGTACAGATATGTAATGCTACTAAGAAAAAAAAAAGAGAACAAGAAGAAAATAGTTATCTTTCTTATACTATGTTAAGTTCAAATAAGAAGGACTACTTGTGTGAAGAATAAATAGTATTTGACAAAAAGTGTGAATTCTTCAAGAGTTAAAGAAGATCCTGACGAAAATCTCAACAACACTCACAATAGAGCACAAAATCAAACATGGACGGACCCCTAGCAAGCTAGAGGTGGGACCAGGTGCCCGGGAGGAGTAAGCATCCCCTGTTGGCTAGCCGCACCCACCATCTAATGCGATAGTTTATCAGTGTCAAGTTCGTATTTTATCGTCATTAATTATGATCAAAGATGCTTATCTTTTGAACATTTTTCCATTAAATCTGAATTTTTGATATAAAAAATTATAATATTAAAAAATCAATTTTGCTATATCAATTATTGTAATTTTTGAAATAACAATCACTTATCGAATTTTTATATCACAAATTCGATTATTTGATATCACAAATTTGATTTTTTTTTTTATATCACAAATTTGATTTTTTTATATCAAATAATCGATTTTTTGTTATAAAAAAATCCGCTGTTTTACTATTTATTTAATTTTTTCAAGTCAATTTTAAGAAATATAATTGGTGATATAACAAACTCGATTTTTTTATATCACAGATATAACAAAAATTGAGGGATTTTTTTTGCATCAAAAACGATTTTTTTACATCACAAATTCTATTTGATATCCAAAAATAGGGAATAAGTAGTTTTAATAGTAAGGCGCTGTGTGACTGTATATCGAGTAATAATCCTAATGACTGATCCTTTATTGAATGCTTCAGAGTGTTTGAATTTGGACTTGCTTGTTTGGGACATCTTGACAAAACAAAAGAAAAATGAGGGTCATGTATACCCATTGTCAACTGAACCACACTATGTTTTATGATAATACTATGACAGTTTACGGTTTGAAATTTCCGTTCAAGAATGGAAATCCGGAATTATACAAAAGGAAGGTTGGTCCCGGGCCGCTTTATCATCCCCCCCCCCGGGGGATGTTCTATGCTGAAACTCTACAGGAGGATAAACGGTGCGGATAGAATATCCCATTTACATGGGGGATGTCCTACACTGGGCCAGTTCATCCAGGGGGGGGGGATGGCCTATGCGGGGGATGATCTATGCTACAACACCGGCATGTTCTGAAACTTGCCTTGCGTCAAACCATTTGCCTTGCCTTGCCTCAAAGTTTGCATTGATTTTTGCCTCTTGTCTTTAGCCCTTAGCCTCTTGATTTATCCTTGGCCCTAACCTTACCCAAAATGATCAGACACTGTAATCACTTTCGGGTCACAGACCATGTTCCATTTCTTCTAATCTGATATGCTTCAAAATCAAATCGCATTGATTGCTATCAATATGGTATCAAGGGATTCAAAGAAGGAACTGCATGACTCAGTTGCAAGGACTTCGCGTGCACTTTAACTACAGTAGGAAAAATTTTATTTACGTTTATACTTACACTATTTAGATGATGGATAGCAGCGCAGTTTGTATAATACAGTTATGATTAACCTTGTAATGTTACTAAGGATTATTTTATAGTATTGATATTCATAATTTCACAGAGAAATGAAATATACTTATTAGCTGTGCTTCCAGATGCCAAGTAAGAATGTTCATCGCTTTTCATTGCACATTATTTGGCACCTTACAGCCACGCATGTCTCATCAAAAGGACCCGACACTCTGTGTTTCTAATTGATATGGTATAAATACCTGATATAATAAGATGTAACTATCTCATTTTGTTTAAATAAATTATTTTGAATGATAAATCAATCAAATGACTAGATTTGATTGAGCATCATTGGCGAGGGTTAGGTACCCAAAACATGCATTTTTGTCCATGCTGCAAATTTTTCTGTTCTTAAATGATGCTATGAAAATTGTAGACGTTTAAGATTAGTTTATCTACTATTATACTTTTTTTTTCAAATTACATTTTTGATAGATCTATAGAGATGCATTATTTAAACACACGCCTAACGTAAATCATTATCAAAGCCATAAAATTCTTTCAGTGAATCCCTTGATACCTAATTGATAGCAATTAATTCGAAGTTTTAATTTCCAAGCATATAACAAGGAACGTGGTCTGTGACCCGAAAGTGATTAATTAGATGTCTGGTCTTTTTGGGTCAGGTTAATCCAGAGGCTAGGGGCAAAAATCAATGCAAAATTTGAGGCAAGGCAAGGCAAATGGTTTGAAGCAAGGCAAGTTTTCAGAACATACCGCATGGACCAGACATAACTTGCATCGGATGCTAAAAATCACATAAAAGCTGATATACTATAAGATTAGTTCATTGCAAAGTGGAAACATTTTATGATAATTATGTCTTAATCATTTGATCTTTTTACTAATGAAAGTTTTGTAAAAATTAAATTTAATAGATGTTTAAGGATTCCGCACCCTAATAGAGTACTTCCGGTTAAAATTTATGCACATTTTCATAATTTCCCGACAATTACCGATGATTGCATAATCGGGAATCTTCGGGGTGAAAGAGAAAATCATTGTTTGAGAAGTGCAATCTATAATTTTAGCTAAAAAAGACTGTAACGCATTCTTTTTGAAGAGAATGAAAAGTCTTATCTCTGGTATCTATTATTGAAAATGCATTACGGGTTGAATACCTTAAGAACTAAAAGCGCTCACTTAATGTGCGTCGTCATAACTTCTGTTTCATGGTCTCTGGGGACTGAAACTTGAAACAATTAAGTGTTAAATTGTAGAAATTGATAGGAGGATAAAACAACAACATGAAATTTATTTATGTGAAATATCTTTTAACAATATGTTATAATAGAAATAATCAATTACCATATAGTTTCCTATTCTCAAATCTTATAAGGATTTTCCTTTACAAGATAGTATATTTTAGGCAATTGCTTTCAAATAAACATAGCTAAACAGTTTGATAAGATATCACATTTCTTTAAACATGACTAAAATCACATGGATAAATATGATTTGCTTGGTTCTTACAGCCATTACCAGAAATGTTTCGTGCCAGAAATTTTCAAAAATGTGTAAGGGTTGTCAAAATTTGGACTATTTCTACAGCTGCAAGGCTGAGAGTCTTTTACATTGTGTGATGATCTGTAAAACACGTTACCAATGCCAGTCCATGACGTTTGAAAAGGAAGCTACCATTAACTGCAAACTTCATAGACTTAATGCGGCACGCTGCGACGGTTTAGTTACAAATAATCAAATCACTCTACAGAGGAAAAAACAGTTCGGTGAGTACCGAATAGACCACGTTTGCTATATGTTTTTTCTTGAAACTAAAACTTATACGAATCGTTTAAAGCCAGAAATATACATCACATTTGTTCGTTGCAACAAACAAAAATAATATGGACCGGTCGTACATAATTCTTTTCCATAAGAAATGTTAAGCATCTTCAAGTTCGATAGCTTCATGTAAGAACAGATGAATTTGCAACATGGACAAGACATGCTCGTCTCGGGTACTAAACACTCGTCAGTGATCTTCAATCTAAACAATGTAATATGTCTAAAGAGTGTAAACGAAAGGAGGGGATCTCCAACAACACTAGGTTGCAGCACCCACAGCAAAATCCCAAAACATCCATGCAAAAAACACAGAACAGATACCCACAGAAAGAGACGCAAAAGGGACAAGGAACACCAACTCACAACATAGAAACATAAAAGACTACACATAAACCAACGAGACCAATGGGCAACCGGTGCCGACTTAGGACGGCACATAAAAGTCATTATGTCCAAAACTGTACCGAAAGACTGTACCGAAAGACTGTACCGAAAGACTGTAACGAAAACTGTACCGAAGGACGGCACATAAAAGTCATTAGAGAGGTTTAGTTACAAGTGCTTTCAACGTGTACGTGTGTCCTACATGTACACGTCACCATTTGACGTCACAATCCGAAGACGTCATTTAGTTATACGTTCGTACCGTAGAGGTTCTAAGTATAGCTATGTAGGAATGTGTACGTGTACAGCTAGCTTCTCTTCCTCAGTTAAATTTGTGAGAAATGTACATCGAGATTCGTAAAATCTCGACGTAAGGAAAGTTAGAATCCTAAACTTGCTTTATAACACTGAAAACTGGAAGTTCGATCAATGATAAGTGTGGGAATTTTCAAAGAAATTACCCGTTCAGTCGTTACGTGTAGAGCAGCGTTTACACGTCCATAACGTGTAGCTATACGTCACGTCATGACATCATTTGATCAAAGATCGTAGGAAGTGATGACGTCATACGTACACGTCGCGCTTAAACTTGTAACTAAACCTCTCTATTATGTCCAAAACTGTACCGAAAGACGTAGCAGGATGGATGGGATATGATGCTACGTACAGGACCCATTTTAGAAATTTCAAGAAAATTTCGAACGCGTTGAAGAAACGGTCAACCAAAGTTGATCGAACTTGGCTACATGTGCCCTCGGGGACTCCTGGTCCACCTGCAGGTCACTCATCAAGTGGCTAAAATGTTAAACGTCTTCAAATTCAAAAGTATCATTTAAGAACAGATAAATTGCAGCATGGACCAGACATGCACGTTCCAAGTTGTGCTATAATTCTGACGCATTTTTAAAAAAAAATGAGATACATTTTTAATTCACAATAATCAAACTTGCGTTTAATGGGGGAAATAGGGGTGACTCTTCTTGTAAGCCATAATTAATATCTTTATAATTCTATTTACCACAATCGAGATTTTGTATTCAAGTTCAGAAATATTTATTGAAACATTTTCCTGTTGGTGACTTCTGGAACGTAAGTAACGAACAGTCATCAATTCGTATTGCACATAAATGTAATGCAAAGCTATGTTACACAATTATACGTTATTTATTCATTCTAAACTGCTCTTTCCTGTATAGATATTTGATCATTCTACCTTTACCATCCCGAAACACTGCAATATTCATTCATAAATGTTATAATATCATTTACTAACGAAATTTTGATTTAGTCTTTTTCACTTTTCTGATTCTTATAAAGAGCCAAATGTGTTTTAGTTTCAGATTGCGGTTTGGCAACATTTCATTTAAATGATCCTATAAATGTCAACGATCAGTGTGGAGATGCATTTGTTTCTCAACCTTTGTTCTTCAAAATCAAAGGCATTGGTACTAACCAAATCATTCTAAATAATGGTTCATTAAGCTTTCAATTCAAGATCAGAATTGTAAGCCATACTCCCGAAGACTACATTGGAATTACTTTGAGTAAGTAGAATTTATAACAT
The DNA here is from genome assembly GCA_033119305.1 of Pinctada imbricata. Lineage (NCBI taxonomy): Eukaryota > Metazoa > Mollusca > Bivalvia > Pterioida > Pteriidae > Pinctada > Pinctada imbricata. The sequence continues at coordinate 74,535,503 of VSWD01000005.1, forward strand.
GTAAGAAAAGGAAAGTAGCTTCTCTTAAAAACTTAACGTAAGGATATAATTCTTAAAAAATCAAAGTAAATATAGAACAGATGATGAAAAATGTTGTTTCTGATTTTCATCAGAGAAGCTTTTTGAAGGAGTCTTACTTTATGAGTGAGTGAAAGAAAAACACGAAACCAAAATCAGTATTTAAAAAAACCTGAATCAATGTGCATAAGAAATCATGCAGGGAAAAGCAAATCAAACAAAAGAATCAAAATTTTTGCAATAGGATCACACAAATAAATTGTTTGTGGAGAAGGGATCAGGTTCCCGAAAAGAGTAAGCATCTGTTGCGTAGAAGCATCACCCTTTACTTTATCTATGCAAAAACAGGTGAAAACATCGAATCAAATTCGGTGTATTTGAATGTTCTTTCTTCATATTACCACGGTAGACTTGTATTTAAAAACAGTCCAAGACACGACATCGCAACATTTGTTATAACCTTTTACTGTGATGTCGTTATAATTTTGTGACGTCAAAGACAGAAATAATATCAAATGCTGTTGTGTCGCATCTTGGCTTGTATGAATCCATAGTTTTTCGGTAATGTGTGAATGGTATCTTGCGTTTGTCTTAATAATTATATGAAATTACCTTCATGTAAAGTTCCAAAAGTAGCAGCTGACGTCCACTGGTTTGGTGAAGCACTAGATAAAAGTGTGTGGACGTCTTATTGGATCATGTACACGGAAAAGGAGAATGGAAACACGACTGTAAGCGTAGGAAAAGGCGATGAGGCAGGATGTGAAGTTATCATTGAAATGTCAGCTCAAGTTGACTTTGCTATAACCAATGTTGATCTTTTCACCTATGGAAGTAACGTTAACTTTTCAAGTTGGATCTTTCTTCACTTTAAATAAAACAAATGACAGCATTGAAAAACTGCTAGCTTTTAGGACAGTGTATATATGACATATACAAGCAGTTTTGAAGAATGAAAACCGTAGATTTATAGTTATCGTTCAGCATGAATTCCAGACAACAGAAATAAAGAAAATAAATAAAATATCCAAACATCAGCCTGGGAAACTACTTTACAGGACTGCTTGATTTTAGTCATCATCATTCTTCTAAAATCTTTTATTAGGGACATATACTGTTTATCCACGTTCAGGATACGATAATATCAGCAGCTTAGGAAACTTAACAAGTCCCTGTTGTCAATCGGTAAACTAGCTTATTCAACAGACCACAAAGAAGACCTCGAAGTCATGGCATTCGTAAATATAATAGGCCTGAGATACATGTACATAGTTTCTCCTTCGGTAAGTGTTTTGAATATACATCCCTGACGGCGTCGCCATAGCACTTTCTATATAGACATAACGTCAGACAGTGCATGAATTTTATATATTTTCATTTCCATGCTTTATTTACATCGACGGCGGGTGCGGCTAGCCAGCAGGGGATGCTTACTCCTCCCGGGCACCTGGTCCCACCTCTAGCTTGCTAGGGGTCCGTCGATGTTTAATTTTGTGCTCTATTGTGAGTGCTGTTGAGATTATCGTCAGGATATCTTCTTTAACTCATTGGTTCCATTTTTGAATGAGCCTCTAGGCCTGCATTATATTCGTACCAAATTATACTCAGTTCCTTTACGAAAGTTACACGAAATCTACGAATATACGAAGGACCTCACATATACCGATACAAGTCATTGATATAATAATAATATTGATTTAAGTCATCCCTCCCTACATCCACTTCGTTGCTAGTGTTCTTCATCGGATTTCAACTACTCTCCTTGTGGACACGTTATTACTGGTGACCTTAGTATAGTCAAGAACGACAAGTTCAGAGATTTGTTTAAAAAAATGTCCCAAATACAGAGAAAGTATGTCCTTTACATGGAACCAAAATGTCAAAATCATCATGGACTCTTGTGAGGAATATGCAAGACGTTGGGCAAAGAAAGAGGATGTACAGCTCGACACCCTTTCCGAATGGATAAAATCAATCAGAGTGTTACTTTTATTCAGAATTGATCGATTAAAATCAACTGTGAACACCAGATTCGAGTCTATATTTAAAGACCCTGATGTTATCACAGAGCTTACTTACCTCCGAGAACATTATGTCATCACACCAGCGGACAAAGCCTCAAATAATCACACATTTACTTGCAAAAAGTACTATTTCGACAGTTTAGTTGAAGAGTTGAGTTTAAAATCGACACCTGGAAATCCCACTTACATCCCAACAAACCTTTCTGCCTCTGAAATAATAGATAATCACAAATCAGCTCTTGCTTCCTTTGGCTTCGACACTAACAATTTAGATTTAGATTTACCATACTTATACTGCATACCTGAAATGCAAAAGAATCCATACAAACAACGTTTCGTCACTGGTTCCTCAAGATGTTCTACCAAATCTGTATCGATCTTACTCACCAAAGTTTTATCTGAAATCAAATCTTGGCTTCAAAAATATTGTTCGACAGTATATTCTCGCAGTGGTATCAACAAGATGTGGATTTTAAAGAATTCGAAGGAACTTTTAGAACATCTGAAATCCACTCATTTTAGTAGAGTCTATTCGATCAAAGCCTTTGATTTTTCGACTCTTTACACTACAATTCCACATTCTAAATTGAAAGAAAGACTCGCAAAAATTATAAGTAATGCGTTTACAAGTAAGAACGGTAATTGCAAATACAAATTTATTGTTGTTAACTATGACACTTTGTAAAAGAAAAGTCCGATTCTGACAATAAGTACACTGAAACAGATATTATTCAGATGTTAAATTTTCTGATCGACAACATTTTTGTGGTGTTTTGAGGAAAGGTCTTCCAGCAAATTGTCGGAATTCCAATGGGGACCAATTGTGCCCCACTCCTTGCCGACATTTTCCTTTACTCGTGCGAAGCTGAATTCATTCAATCTTTGGTCTCTGAAGGGAAAAGATACTTAGCGTCTGACTTCAATTTCACTTACATATATAGACGATGTGTTGTCCATCAATAATTCGAAATTCGCGGATTACCTGAGCAGTATCTATCCTTCGGAGCTTGAAGTCAAAGAAGCTACAGAGACAAATAATTCAGCATCCTATTTGGACATAATGTTGTCCTACGACACTGATGGTCATTTGAACACCTCACTCTTTGACAAACGTGACGACTTCAATTTCAGCATTACAAACTTTCCTTTTCTGAGTAACAACATCCCTTCATCGCCTGCTTATGGCGTGTTCATATCTCAGATGATACGCTTTGCCAGAGCAAGTACCAAATATACGGATTTTGTTCTGAGACCTAGGCGTCTGTCAGATAAGCTTCTCAGTCAGGGATATGTTTGTGACCGACTAACATCGTGCTGAGGAAGTTGTACGGTCGATATGGGGAACTCGTCATACACTATGATGTCCCACTCTCCAGAAAGGTGGATGATATTCTGTCATAGACCATTTGAACCATCCAACCAAAGATTGTACTCTATGTCTTCCGGAAATGGAAGTAACCGGATGTAACAGTTCTACCGAATTGAAGCGGCGGGTGTTGCATGCAAGCAGGAGATGCTTACTCTTCCTGGACACCTGGTCTCACTCCCAAATCGGGGGTTCGCTTCTTTTCATGTGGTGGAGGTTTTTGTTTGTTTCCTTTGGTTCCTGTTTTGTCCTGATTTTGTATGCCTTCGGTTTCTGATTTTCTGAATTATCGATTTTGTGCTGTATACAGGGATATGGTCATTATCCATATTTGTCATTCTTTATATTTGAATCTGTTTTATCTTATTGTATATAGGCTCATGCAGACATTTTCCATTGCCAACTATGGCAAATTCAAAATTACCCTAAATAACTCTTTCATTTTTGTATGATTTTCCTTCATATTTGGAATACAATATATTGGATATTCTACGAATTGGTTGAAGCGAAGAATTTGAAACCTTTCCGTACATATTTTTTTGTAAAATAACTTAAAATGTTCTATCTTAAAACATTTTTCAAAGAACTTCATTATGAAAATCGGAGTTATCTTTCTTTGTATGTCAGAAATTCAAAATACACTTCGATGTGAAGATTCAAAATTTTGGGTGCCGGATATGTGCTTAAAAGAGTTTCATCACTTTTAGTCGATTTTGCTCCCTTTTGTATAAGAAAGGAGTGATATCCAACAACACCTAGTTGCAGCACCAACAGCAACCTCCCAAAACACCCACTGTAAAACACAAAGAAGACACGCACAGAAAGATACGCAGTGGTACAAGGAACGTCAAATCACAATATTTACATTACTAGTATATTCCCCATGTTGAACGCCCATTAGGCAACGAGAATTTTATTCCAATAGCTTGGGTTGCTATTGGGACGTCACGTTCAAGTTTTGCATGTAGGGAGAATTTACCGACGTTCAAACTAATTCAACGCTATAACAGGCAAAATGTGCGTAATGCATGTAAATGAAAATGACCGATATTTAGAACAAATGTAAATATAAGTAATGACTGTCTTACTTTTGGTGTTCGTTGGTGTATAATTCTGGTTGGACACGTGCAAATTTCCGAGAATCGCGAATTTGCACGCGACCAACCAAAATAATACACCCATGAACACCAAAAGTAAGACAGTCATTTCTTAAGAAAAACATGAAACACAAATGACTCACATAAACCAACGAGACCAAAGAGCAAACGGTGCCGAATTAGGACGCCCATGTACCACGTAAGTAGAAGACGGTGTAGTTATCCTGGATTACGTGCGCACAACCCTCCCACTTTTCCGATTACCCAGAGGTATCAAAGAACGTACAATGGTGTTGTAAAACAACCTCCTTACTGTCAGCTGACCACACACAAACAAGACCGCAAAACACAGGGGCCCAAGCAACACAGGTGAATATGTAAATGGATATAAAAAAGGACATGCGTAATACAATCTGTGCTCTGTCGGCTGTAGCGAGCTCATGTATGTTATCACCCGATGAGTCCGACTGACATTCAGAGAGGACAGGTGGTCGAGGCCCTGTCTTCTCCAAAGAGGTTTGGATAGGGCCCGTCATGGAGTCCCGTCGTCACAGTCAGAGTGCAAGTATTAAGGATTCGCTGGTACAAGACTGTGTACATCAGCCAAACACGTGAACACGCGTTCCCAGTGTGTTGTATTTTCTCTTACTATACTTGCAATCTTACAAGTATTATGGGGCCTGTTCACAGAAATATCTCTATTGTTGTTTAAATAAAGCTGTAAACTTTCACAAGAAGTAAGTGAGACAAAAAAGACAATTACAATTTGCATTTTGCTGATGTAAATTATTATAGGTTTATGGATGGTGCTATATTAGCCCTCTTACCTTTAAACTTATCTTTAGTAAATGTGAGCTCTTTTAAATGTGAAGATCGGAACTTTACACGAGTCTATTGTATGGAGCAATAAGCATGCGCACAGCATAGCTCCCTCTTACCGGGGTACAAATATGTACATCTGTATAGACGCACAGATACATTGATTTCCATAAATAAACAGCATTGTCGGTCGCTGTCATATCTCACAAGACGCACGATTACATGTATTCTTTAAACAAACAGCCGTCCATCTGTCATATCCCGCAACAAACAGGATCGTCAGATTCAGGGGGTTTATGTTGATCTGCTCTTGTCATCAGGGGCAAACTTTTTTGAAAACTATTTAGATATACCTGAGAATCAATGTAAGATCCAAGGTCAATGTTACTAATTTATGTTAATGCATGCAATTACTAAGAAAGGAGGGGGTCTCGAACAAGACTCGGTTGCAGCACCAACAGCAACACCCCAAGTGAAAACACAATGAAGACACACAGAGCAAGAGACAAGGAACAGCAAATCCCCATTGAGTATGTAAAAATATGTCATTATTTCAGGTCATAGTGGGCACGCTAAAGCGATCGGCCAATCGCTTGAATGAACTTTACATCGTGGGATAACTATGAAACATGTAGTCAACTACGTGACACTGTGTACTTTCATATATTCACTGTATTTTTTTTCTCACGATAGAAAAAATACAAAACAATTAACTTGAGGTCACACAGATATTTTTTTTATTTGGAAAAAGATGTTGACCTCGTATGTAGATATCACATTTCGTTCAAAAACTACGTTAAACGTCTTCAAATTTATTAGCATCATTTAAAAGCAGATAAATTGACAGCATGGACCAGACATGCACGTTTCGGATATTTAACCCTCGTCAGTGATCCTCAATCTAAACAATGGAATATAGCCAAAATCTATGAAAATTATGTCCAAAACATACCGAAAGATGTAGCAAGATGACTGGGATATGATGCTACAGGAACCAGGTTGTTAATCATGGAAAATCGAAAACTTTCAAATGACTGACAACTGGTATGACGCTTGGAAAGGAAGTCAAGTGTAGTCTGCTACACATGTGCGTTTGTTTACCAAATACTGAATGAAGATTTGCCTTTATTCAGTTATTATTTTTCCCTTTTTTCATACATGTATTTGATATAAACTTTGAATATATGCATACGTATCAAAATACATGTACTGTGAATATATACATGTATGTATACAAATCAAACTGATATCGGTACATGTTATAAATATATATAACATGAAACTACATGTACATATACATGTACAGTACAATTTAGATCCTTTTTTTTTTTTTTTTGGCTAATTTTTCGTCCGACTTCAAGTTCAATGCACGGTCGTCCTCTAAGGCTTCTATCTGTCCATTGCCCTGATAATACTAATTTAATCATTTTTATTATTTTTTACATTTCTATTCTCTAATACCGATTGTCGATTCCTTTACGTTCCACGTCTTATCCGTCAGCCATGTTTTTTTTTTTTTTTTTTTTTTGCAAAAATTAAGTGCTTACACGTGTTCCATTCGTTCTTCTTCGAAACAAAATAGAATTATGTGATTGTACCCATTTTATAAGCAATAATAAAGCATATTTCAATAGCGAGGGCATACGTGATTGATAAAACCATCTAGTTTCTATTTCTAAGTATGATAGACTCGCTTCAAGTAGAAAATTACTTTATTCATGGTTTGATCTTTACAAGACCATAAGTAACTTTAAGTCAGTTTTAGACTCGAATCCATACAACGACAGTGTTTCATTTTCTATTTGAATTTATCTTTTAAGATAACTTTAGTTTTTATACGGCGCCGCATTTCTTAGTAATAAATTTCATTTTAACACTGGACTCGGTGGAGATGTTATTGTCGTTCGTATTTCTATGGGGTGATGTTATTGTCTCCTCCTGTTTGTACACTGCTCTTCGTCTTTTTATGGTGTTATGTCATCGTCTCCGTCTGTTTGTTCGCTATTCTTCGTATTTCTATGGTGTGATGTTATTATCTCCGTCTATTTGTCCTTCTTGTTTCTATTGTGTGTTGTTGTTGTCTTCGTCCGTTTTTTTTCTTCATGTCGTAAGAGTATTTTCAGCTATTTTCAATATTGGTAATCTTCTTTCCTATCTTTGTTTTGTTATTTCCATGAATTTACATGCCTTTAGATTTTAAAGCGCATAAATGAACAGCGTTCTACGTACACGTTCATCTCTAGGAAACGCGCAGATTGTTTTTGTGCTTTATGAAGAGGTATGATTTCTTTCATTTATGATGAAATACAAAGCCATGGATCACTTTCCCCTTTTTGGTCATAGATAATCTATAATTTCTCGAAAGAAAGGAGGGGATCTCCAATAACACTCAGTTGCAGCACCAACAGCAAAACCCCACCACTGCAAAAACGCAAAGCAGACACGCATAGAATGAGACACAAAATTATGGTACAATGAACGCCTAATCACATAGAAACATCAAACATAAATGACATAACCAATGAGACCTATGGGCAATCGTTGCTGACTTAGGAAGGTCATCTGCCACGTCAGTAGCAGACGGGATGGTTCTCCTGGATTACGCGCGCACAACTCTCCCACTCTTCCGATTACCCAGAGGTCTCAAATAACGTACAGTTGTGGTGTAAAACAACTTCCTCACTGTTAGATGACCACACACAAACACGACTGCAAAACGCAGGGGTCCAAGCAACACAGATGAATATGTAAATGGATATAAAAAGAGGGCGTACGAAATACATTCCGTACTCTGCCGGCCGTAGCGAGCTCATGTATTTAATCACCCGAGGAGTCCGACTGACATTCAGAGAGGACAGGTGGTCGGGGTCCTGTCTTCTCTAAAGAGGTTCGGGCAGGGCCTGTCATGGATTCCTGTCGTCAGTCAGAGTGCAAGTCTTAAGAATGCGCTGGTACAAGACTGTAGATTGGTCAAGTACCAAGCCCAGTGTCCGTTTGGTGACGTTAGGATCATATCCATGGTATAAAAGGCGTTTAATTATTCTGATGCATTTTCGATGATTATGCTGTCTAACTTTGATCCTTCATATTTTGTTAATTATTTTCTGTTACAAAATTTCGTGAAATTTCTAAAACGTGGGTCCTGTAGCATCATATCCCACCCATCCTGCTGCGTCTTTTGGTACATTTTTTGGACATACTAATTTTCATACTTTTATGCCATTTTACATTGTTTAGACTGAGGATCACTGACGAGGGTTTAGTACCCGAAACGTGCATGTCTGGTCCATGCTGTAAATTAATCAGGTTTTAAATGATGCTATTGAATATCAAAAGAAGTTGACAATATTTTTGTAAAATTTCCAGAAAGTCTTTACTAGTTTGTCAAAGAGAAAACCTTGACCTTAAAGTTTCTTCGTAATTTGTAAATCTCTACCATGAAAATCCAAAACATCAGATCATGCTCTAGCATACCGGATGATCTGTGAAATGTAGATACCGTATAACGGTAACCTAGGAACATAACCGTCAAGCTAGGGAAATTTTATTATGTTGAATCCTGAATCATCCCCTTTGTCATAACACTTGTATGAATCTCTCCGTTAACGATTTTGATATTTAGGTAAAAAAAAAGGTGCTTCTGTGTTTGTGACGTTTGCCTTGTTTAAAGTCCATTCTTGTGGATAAATAATATTTTTATACTTTTCGAAAACAGGATTGTCTATAGTAAGAATTGTTGATGGTAAGAATATAATCCAAGTACCTAGAGGTACAAATGAAAAATGTCACATCATCATTTTTTCTTTGCTTCTGAAGATTTTGGATAAATTCTTTATCATACGTGTATGAAAATAAATGTACAAGATGAGGCGCACAATTAGTACCTTTATGGATTCCTACAACAACCTGCTAGTAGAAATTCTCACCAAATCTTACATACATGTTGTCCAAGGAGAAGGACAAGGCAATACATAGGTCATTACATGTCTATGATTTGTATGATTTGTATTAAAAAACCCTTTGGTTCAGATGTACATATCTAAGTTTTCCACTCTCGATTAAAGCACCACTTGATGAGTTTGGACAATTGATTTTTAATTTTGTCGTGAAGAAGCATGGTGTACATAATTGAAAAGTCGTATGAAGAAATCATATTGGCTTGAAAATGTCTAGATTTCATTCAGTCAATCACATCCCCTAAATTTTAATAGACCAAAGGAATTTTATTTCTTTCATTACTGTTAAGAACAGTTTCACAATATTTTGCTACTTGTTCCTTTATCGCCATGAGTGCTGACGTCAGATTTCTAGACAAATTTGTAGTTGAGCAGTTGCTAGAATTAGCAATGTATCGAAATTTGTAAGGAGACTTGCACAGGTGTAGTTTTGGTATGCTGTATATTGTAGGAAGATCCAATATAGAAAAAGGGATGTTGAAAGAAGAATGAAGAAAACTCACTGTTATGATTGCTCAAAATGTTGGGGACACTTTCATTGCTTTTGATATAGTTATTTGTAGACGAAAGTTCCGAAACTAAAATTGATGTAACTATAGTAACGTTTTCAAATAATTATAGTGCTGTTGGCTGCTTAAACTGCAGGAGCGAAAACAATTTTTTCATATAAATTACGAAATTTGGACTTGAAATATCTTTCTAATTTAGAATTTTCAAAACGATGAGGATTTTTGTGGCAGTTATCTATTCGAATGTCAGTAATATCCAAAATGAGTTTTTTCTAGTCATTCAGAGAATGTGATTCGACTCTTTCCGATTTACACCATCGTTTGATATAGTTATCTAAGGCTTCCTTTGGTATTTCGCGACTTTTGATAAAACCTATTTTGGATGAGATTCGAAAATAGAGTAAAACTGATCGTCCTTCGTTGTAGGATTACGCATCGTGTATGAAATGTAAAAGGACTATAGGGTTTATACAGTAAAGTGGCCCCCTTTCATGACAGAATCTGAAGTTTTCATGAAGTAATGAATTTCTACCAATATTTATTCTACAAGGCTACTAATGACATGATGCATATTCTTTAGTTTCCTTTCTCACTTTCATAGAATTCGGGCTCCAAAAATGGTGTATTTTGCTAAATTTCTGGAAAAACGTCATTTTGGGGCTCATTTTCGACAAACTTCCTATCAGTTAGTATCGAGCGGGCTTCTGATCAACTTTTATATTTCGTCCCTAAGTGCATGCAAAAGGAAAAAGTTGTTCAAGATCCCGCTCGATGTTATCTCAATGAAAATAATCAAGAATTATGCTATTTTTCGTGGACAATTGACAAAATAACCGGTTTTCATGATATTTATGCAAATTTACAATGTCTTACAAATCAATGGGGTAGTTTTTGTAACTAGATTTCTCAAAATATAGATATTCAACTTTCTAAAAATGACAACAAAATTTGATTTTGGAGAAGTCGATTTTAGGGGGCTACTTTACTATATAAACCATACATACTCCTTTGTTAGAATTGCATATACAATTAGTGAATATTCTAAAAGGAAAGCAATAATGTTAATACATTTCTTTACCTCATTAATGAAACATTTAACCATAATGATTCCCTTTTTGTGGCTAATGAAAGTTTTGTTGAAATTAAAACAGAATTTCAAAGAATCTTTCTTATGTTTACTATATTACTGAATGTTCTATGGTCCCCTCAGGAGACTGACATATAAAAGCAAATGATAGAAAAACTCGTTCATTGGCATAAAAGACAAATGATTGAAATAATTGTTTTTATAATCCATTATGTTAAGTAGTCTGTAATTTCAAAACAGAAAGTTTCATAAAATATTCATAAGAAAAATGATCAATTAACTTGGGCCACATCAATTTTTATCTTTCCTAAGAATATTTTACACTGCATCACTTCCCCCTTTTTGGTCATAAATAATCTATATTTTTTTCGAAAATAGAGTAAAGGCTTAAGCCGAAAGTTTTCGTTGCATGATTTCACACCGTGTATGAAATGTATAGACTGCAGTAGATAAATAAGCTATGCTTATAGTGAAAAATATACTAAAATGCAAGCTAAGATGCAATAAAATCAATACGTTTCTTCTTTATTTCATTATGGAAACATTTCCCATAATAATGTCCCTTTTTATGACTAATGAAAGTTTTGTTGAAATTAAAACAAAATTTTACAGAATTTAAAAGCTTTCTTATTCTTACTTTATTACTGAATATTCTATGGTCCCCGCAGGGACCTACTTTTAAAAGCAAATGATAGAAAGCTCTATCATTTAATAAATAATTTGTCCGTAATTTGACCACAGACTGTTTCAGCAATGATTCATAAGAAAATTGATCAATTACCGTAGGAGTTGTTTCCTATTCTCTGTTCGTTATATACGTGAATATATAAATAAAAGCACAAAAAATGTACAAGCGACCACGACACTAAACGTGTTAAAACCCAGCGGCAGGGACAGTACGTCATCCCTCAGGCCGTCTAGATACACGAATATGTCCAGACGGAACAAGGGCAGTACGTTCCTCATTCCGTCCGGACACAAGTACATAAAAACAAACAAACAAAAAACATACACACACTCTCATGCTAGTCAGAACCTGTGCTGTACTGAAGCTCAAAAGGCTATTACTAGTACACAGGTAGGGAATATTCTCAATCCATGAACCAAAGCAGACCCCGCGAGGGGCGAGACCAGGTGCCTAGATAGAGTCAGCGTTTCCTGTTTGCATGCAACACCCGATGCCAAAAGGTCTAGACGGACTGATCGATAGAAACACGTCCAAGACTTCTATAGGTTCCAAATTAAAAAAGCTGAAAAGATGTTCCCTGATTGATTAAACATGGTTAGATATATATATTTTTTAAAATACGTTTTTCATGTATAGAATTGTTAATTCTGGGCAGTTGTTTTTAATTGATCACAACTGAATAAAATTGATAGGATAGCTATCAGTAATTAAAACAGGGTATTAAGAAATTTGGGATTTTTTATACCTTGTTGCAATTGTACTGGATGATTAGGGTCCCACGAGAACTGCATTTTAAAAGCAAATGACTGAAGATTTGAAAAAATAAACAAAATATGTTTTATGTCATCCATTAATCAGTAATTTATTCGTCAATTTCAGGACAAAAACTTCACAAAATTCCCCTGCTACCATTGGTTAAATTCCTTTTCTATTCATATATATAAATTGGTGAGCTTGTGAATGTACATCACTGTACAAAATTTTAATCAAAATGGTAAAATCACCAGGAATTAAACTGTTCCACTTGGTCATGATAGTCATCATTAGAAAATCTTTGAGCCAGAAATTTTCAAAAATGTGTAAGGGCCTGTCAAAATTTAGACAACTTCTACAGCTGCAAGGCTGAAAGTCTTTTACATTGTGTGATGATCTGCAAAACACGTCATCAATGGCAGTCCATGACGTTTGAAATGGAAGCTACCATTAATGCAATTGCAAGCTTCATAGACTTAATGCGGCAAGCTACGACGGTTTGCCTAACGTCTGTTTCTAATGTGTCCTTCATGTTTCAATGATGTAAAGTTATTGTCTCCGTCCATCTGTTTGTACACTATTCTTTGAATCTCTATGGTGTGATGTTATGTCTCTGTCTGTTTGTACGCTGTTCTTTGTGTTTCTGTGGTGTAATGTTATTGTCTCCGTCTGTTTGTACGCTGTTTTCCGTATCTCTATGGTCCGATGTTATTGTCTCGGTCTGTTTGTACGCTGTCCTTTTAATTTTTATGGTGTATTGTTATTGTCGCCATCTATTTGTACGCTGTCCTTCGAATCTCCATGGTGTAATGTTATTGTCTCCGTCTGTTTGTACGTTGTTCTTTGTATTATTACGGTGTAATGTTATTTTCTCCGTCTGTTTGTTCAATTTTCTTCGTATCTCTATGGTGTAATGTTATTTTCTCCGTCTGTTTGTACGTTGTTCTTTGTATTATAATGGTGTAATGTTGTTTTCTCCGTCTGTTTGTACGCTGTCCTTTGTATCTCTATGGTGTAATGTTATCGTGTTGATCCGTCTGTTTGTACGCTGTTCTTTGTATTTCTATGGTGTAATTTTATTGTCTCCGTCTGTTTGTACGCTGCTCTTCCTATTTCCATGGTGTGATGTTATTGTCCCCGTCTGTTTGTAAGCTTATCTTCGTATTTCTATGGTGTGATGTTATTGTCTTCGTCTGTTTGTATATTGTTCTTCGTAACTATATGGTGTGATATTATTTTCTCCGTCTGTTTGTCCACTCTTCTTTGTATTTTTGTGTTGTGATTTTATTGTCTCCGTGTGTTTGTACGCTATTCTATGGTGTAATGTTATTGTCTTCGTCTGTTTGTACTATGTTCTTCTTATCATTTTGGATTAAAGTTATTGTCTGCGTCTGTTTGTCCGATGTTCTTTGTATTTTTATGGTGGAATGTTATTGTCTCCGTCTATTGGCACGCGGTTCTTCTTATCTCTATGGTGTGATGTGATTGTACCTGTTTGTTTGTCCGCTGTTCCTTGCATTTCTATGATGTAATGTTATTGTTTCCGTCTGTTTGTACGCTGTTCTTCATATCTCTATGGTGTAATGTTATTGTCTCCGTCTGTTTGTCCATTCTTTTTTGTATTTCTATGGTGTGATGTCATGGTCTCCGTGTGTTTGTCCGCTGCTCATTTTTATTTCTATGGTGTAATGTTATTGTCTCCGTCTGTTTGTACGTTGTTCTTCTTATCTCTATGGTGTGATGTCATGATCTCCGTGTGTTTGGTGTGATGTTATTGTCTCCGTCTGTTTGTGCGCTGTTCTTTGTATTTCGATGGTGTGATGTAATTATCTCCGTCTTTTTGTATAATAAGCTCAAAATGCATCGAAGATGCAAAATGCCGAGTTGCAAAACTGGAATGTAAGTATGAATATGCAGACTAACATGAAATGTGTATGGTTTGTAACAACATTTTGTGGTCCTAAATGAAAATTTCTGGATCAAGAAATGGTCTTCTCTTTATTCTATATCAGCGTGTAATATATTTTCAAGGATACAGATTTTCAATCTCATCATACAGAATACTTTATGTCCTAATTTTTCTTGTTTACATGGTACCATTTGTAAACTCATGCTATTATGTACGAACATTTGCGATGATAAAATCATCGGTACTTGTTGGAAATGGCGAAATGTTGTGAAAATTTTAACCGAAAGTTGTCTATTAGGGTGCAGGAACCTTAAGCAAAAGATAACTACTATAAAACAAAGAACAAAGAACTTTTATGTAGAATTGGATTTAAATATTGAACTGTATTTGTATGTACAATATGATTTAACAAAGCATACTCTAAAGATACAGAATAAGGTACAATTCATATCTTAAATATTCATTATTTTTTCTTTGTAATTTTTTTCTTTTCTTTCTGTTTTTTTTTTTTTTGCAATTTCTTACTTTCCTTTTTTTTCTTTTTCTGTAATTCATTTTTTTTTTCATTTCTTTTCATATTTACATTTTTTTCTTACTTTTTTTTGAAACCATTTTTAATCATCTTAGTCCTGTGACCTTGACCTTTGACCTTTTAACCCCAAAATTGATAGTGGTCATCCTTGATCCATGGGAAACATTTCTGGCAAGCTTCATGATTATAATTGCAACACAGGCTGAAATATGGTCCGGAAACCACTTTCAATCATCGGAGTCCTGTGACCTTGACCTTTGACCTTTTGACCCCAAAATCAATAGGGGTCATTTTCTATTCACAGAAAACATTTCTAACAAGTTACATGATTATAGGTGCAATACAGGCTGAAATATGGTCCGAAAACCAATTTCAATCAACAGAGTCCTGTGACCTTGACCTTTGACCTTTTGACCCCAAAATCAATAGGCCTCATCCTTGATCCAAGGGAAAGATTTCTGGCAAGTTTCATGATTATAGGTGCAATACAGGCTGAAATATGGTCCGGAAACCATTTTCAATCATCTGAGTCCTGTGACCTTGACCTTTGACCTTTTGACCCCAAAATCAATAGGCCTCATCCTTGATTCATGGGAAACATTTCTGGCAAGTTTCATGATTATAGGTGCAATACAGGCTGAAATATGGTCCGGAAACCATTTTCAATCATCTGAGTCCTGTGACCTTGACCTTTGACCTTTTGACCCCAAAATCAATAGGGCTCATCCTTGACGAATAGTGAGTAAGTGTATGAAGTTTCATTGTTATAGCCTCTTTCGTAGTTGACTTATAGTCCGGAAACCAATTGTTGACGCCCTCCCGCCCGCCCGCCCAGACGCCCGCCCGCCCACCCGTCTCACATCAAATTAAGAGCCGAGTTTTGCAACTCGGCTAATAATAATAATGATAATAATAATAATAATAATAATAATAATAATTCTTTATTTAAAGAAGGTAACTCTTTTAGTCAAAGACTATTCTTCCAAGAGGCCTTCCATATCACACAACAATATATACAATACTAGATGGCTACTGTTGCAAGCAACAGATGGATTCCTCCTTTATTAGACCTTCCTCGGAACTGAAGTGTTAAAATCCGAATAAACAAGATGGAAAAAAGAATAGTTGCTTTTGTACCTAATTCACTTCAGCAAATGAGGCAAAGGAGCTTATGTCTAATTTGGGACTCTTATTTATTTCTCGACAAAATAGAAGAAAAAGATGATCAATACCTTTCAAGTTAAGGAAGGCTTTAAACTCCTAGATCTATTCTATCCATTTTGATTCCTTTGAAATTACTATCCCAAAAAGAATTGCACAATGAATTAGCAATGAGAAAATTTCTATAAATAGAGAATGACAACAGCATGAAAGTACAGACAAGTAATGCTACTAAGATAAAAAAAGGAAACAAAGCACAAGAATAAAAGAGTTATCTATCTTACTATGTAAAGTTTAAATAAGAAGTACTACTTGTGCGAAGAATAAATATTTAAGAACAAAATCTTATCAATCCTACAAGAGTAAATGTTTTTTATGACCTTGAAAAAGTTGATTTGACCTTGAACCAAGGTCATGGATGAAAGATAAGCACTTTAGTTTATTCTCATAAAGATTCCTTTTCATCTATTCAAAGCTCAATATTCTATCAACAAAAGTCTGTTGTGACCTTGAAATCGAATAAATGACCTTGGGTCAAGGTCAAGGTGAAAGGACTTGATGCAAGGAATATTTGCGCCAAGTTTGAACTCTCAAGGTCAAATGGTCTTTGTTCTATAGGAAAAAATTTGTTGTGACCTTGAGAATGAGAATTTGACCTTGGGTCAAGGTCAAGGTGAAAGGGCTTGGATCAATGATTGTATTTATGAAGTTTGAACTGTCAAGGTCAAATAGTCTTTGTTCTATAGGCAAAAGTTTGTTGTGACCTTGAGAATCATAATTTGACCTTGAAACTAGGTCATCATCAATGACTACCTATAAGTAACCTACCAACAAAGTTTCAACTCAAAATCTCAAAAACTGTAGAAATTGGCACTGTGCCAATTTAAAGTTCCATTTTCAACTCAAAATAGCACGAAAACCGTAAATATTTTATCGAGCATGTAAGCGTATAAAAGTTTGCAAATTTCCCAAAGAACAATATAAAACAAATTTCATTCAAATCGCACGGTTAGTTTAGGAGTTATAAGGTTTTAAAGATTTGACCTTTGATGACCTCTAGCGGGGGCATATGTGAACTTTTCGACAAGAAAAAAAATATATATGAAGATCTTTATTTGCTCTTTCACATGATACTTTCCATTTTATCATATGATGCGGTACTTTGTTGTAACGTCTCTGGATTGACTTGGGGGTAAGAATAATAATAATAATAATAATAAGAACTAGATGGCTACTGTTGCAAGCAACAGACGGATTCCTCCTTTTTTAGACTTTCCTCGGAACTGAAGTGTTAAAATCCGAAAAAAGAAGATGGAAAAAAGAATAGTTTCTTTAGTACCTTATTCACTTCAGCAAATGAGTCAAAAGAGCTGATGTCTAACTTGGGACTCTTATTCATTTATCAACAAAATGGAAGAAAAGAATAATAAATACCTTTCAGTTTTACGAAAGCTTTAAACTCCATGTTCTATCAATATCAAAATCCTTTACAATTACTATCTCAAAACAGGATTGCACAATGATTTTGCAATGAGATCATTTCTATTAATAGAAAATGACAACAACATAAAAGTACAGATATGTAATGCTACTAAGAAAAAAAAGGAAACAGAGAACAAAAATAAAAGAGTTATCTTTCTTATATTATGTTGAGTTCAAACAAGAAGGACTACGTTTGTGAAGAATAAATAGTGTAGGACAAAGTGTGTGAATTCTACAAGAGTAAATGATTGTTATGACCTTGAAAATGATTATTGTACCTTGAACCAATGTCATAAATGAAAGATAAGTATTGTGATCATTCTCGTCACGATTGATCTTAATCTGAGCAAAGCTCAATATCTAATCAACCAAAGTCGGTTGTGACCTTGAAATCGAACAAATGACCTTGAGTCAGGTCATGGTGAAAGGGTTTGTTGCAAGGAATATTTGTGTAATGTGAGAACTCACAAGGTCAAATAATCTTTATTTGATAGACTAAAGTTTGTTTTGACCTTGAGAATGAGAATTTGACCTTGGGTCAAGGTCAAGGTGAAAGAGCTTGACTGAACAATAATATGTATGAAGTTTGAACTCTGAAGGTCAAATAGTCTTTGTTCTATAGGCAAAAGTTTGTTGTGACCTTGAGAATCTCAAATTGACCTTGGGTCAAGGTCAAGGTGAAAGAGCTTGGTTTAACGATAATATGTATAAAGTTTGAACTCTGAAGGTCAAATAGTCTTTGTTCTACAGGCAAAAGTTTGTTGTGACATTGAGAATGAAAATTTGACCTTGAAAGTGGGTCAACATTAAATGACTACCTATAAGTAACCTAGTATCCAAGTTTCAAGTCAAAATCTCAAAAACTGTAGAAATTGGCACTGTGCCAATTTAAAGTTCCATTTTCAACTCGAAATAGCACGAAAACCGTAAATATTTTATCGAGCATGTAAGCGTATAAAAGTTTACAAATTTCCCAAAGAACATTTTAAAACAAATTCCGTTCAAATCGTACGGTTAATTTAGGAGTTATAAGAGTTTAAAGATTTGAACTTTGATAACCTCTAGCGGGGGCATATGTGAACTTTTCGACGACAAATTTTTTTTACCTCAAGATCTTTATATGCTCTTTCACATGATTCTTTTCGTTTTATCATAAGAAGAGGTACTTTCTTGTACAGTGACTGGAACGATCTGGGGGTAAGAATAATAATAATAATAAGAATAATAATAAGAACTAGATGGCTACTGTTGCAAGCAACAGACGGATTCCTCCTTTATTAGACCTTCCTCGGAACTGAAGTGTTAAAATCCGAATAAAGAAGATGAAAAAAGAATGGTTGCTTTAGTACCTTATTCACTTCAATAAATGAGTCAAAAGAGCTTATGTCTAACTTGGGACTCTAATCTATTTATCGACAAAAAAAGAAGAAAAAGATGATAAATACCTTTCAAGATTAGGAAGGCTTTAAACTCCTTGATCTATTCTATCCATTTTGAATCCTTTTAAATTACTATCCCAAAAAGAATTGCACAATGAATTAGCAATGAGAAAATTTCTATAAATAGAGAATGACAACAGCATGAAAGTACAGACAAGTAATGCTACTAAGATAAAAAATAGAAACAGAGAACAAGAATAAGAGAGTTATCTATCTTACTATGTAAAGCTCAAATAAGAAGTACTACTTGAGTGAAGAATAAATATTTAAGAACAAAATCCTATCAATCCTACTAGAGTAAATGTTTGTTATGACATTGAAAAAGTTTATTTGACCTTGAACCAAGGTTATGGATGAAAGATAAGCATTTTAGTTTATTCTTATCAAGATTTCTTTTCATCTATTCAAAGCTCAATATTTTATCAACAAAAGTCTGTTGTGACCTTGAAATCGAACAAATGACCTTGGGTCAAGGTCAAGGTGAAAGGACTTGATGCAAGGAATATTTGCGTCAAGTTTGAACTCTCAAGGTCAAATGGTCTTTGTTCTATAAGAAAAATTTTGTTGTGACCTTGAGAATGAGAATTTGACCTTGGGTCAAGGTCAAGGTGAAAGGGCTTTGATCAATGATTGTGTTTATGAAGTTTGAAATGTCAAGGTCAAATAGTCTTTGTTCTATAGGCAAAAGTTTGCTGTGACCTTGAGTGTGAAAATTTGACCTTGAAAGTAGGTCAACATTAAATGTCTATCTATAAGTAACCTAGTATCTAAGTTTCAACTCAAAATCTCAAAAACTGTAGAAATTGGCACTGTGCCAATTTAAAGTTCCATTTTCAACTCGCAATAGCGCGAAAACCGTAAATATATATTTTATCGAGCATGTAAGCGTATAAAAGTTTACAAATATCCCAAAGAACATTTTAAAACAAATTTCGTTCAAATCGTACGGTTAGTTTAGGAGTAATAAGAGTTTAAAGATTTGACCTTTGATGACCTCTAGCGGGGGCATATGTGAACTTTTCAACGACAAAATTTTTTTACCTCAAGATATTTATATGCTCTTTCACATTATCCTTTTCGTTTAATCATAAGAAGTGGTACTTTTTTGTACAGTGACTGGAACCATCTGGGGGTAAGAATAATAATAATAAGAATAATAATAAGAATAAAGAAAAGACAATACAATAACAGAAAGGATTCCGACGGAAAAGTCGGAATCCTTAATAAAGAAAAGACAATACAATAACAGAAAGGATTCCGACGGAATAGTCGGAATCCTTAATAAAGAAAAGACAATAGAATAACAGAAAGGATTCCGACGGAAGTCGGAATCCTTAATAACTAGATGGCTACTGTTGCAAGCAACAGACGGATTCCTCCTTTTTTAGACCTTCCTCGGAAGTGAAGTGTTAAAATCCGAATAAAGAAGATGAAAAAAAGAATAGTTGCTTTAGTACCTTATTCACTTTAGCGAATGAGTCAAAAGAGCTTATGTCTAATTTGTGACTCTTACTTATTTTTCAACAAAATAGAAGAAAACAAAATAATAAATACCTTTCATGTTTACGAAAGCTTTAAACTCCATGCTCTATCAATATCAAAATCCTTTACAATTACTTTTTCAAAACAGAATTGCACAATGACTTTCCAATGAAATAATTTCTAATAATAGAAAATGACAACAACATGGAAGTACATATATGTATAATGCTACTAAGAAAAAATATAGAAACAGAACAAGAATAAAAGAGTTATCTTTCTTATATTATGTTAAGTTCAAATAAGAACGACCACTTGTGTGAAGAATAAATAGTATAGGTCAAAAAAGTGAATTCTAGAAGAGTAAATGATTGTTATGACCTTGAGAATGATTATTTGACCTTGATCCAATGTCATGGATGAAAGATAAGTATTGTGATCATTCTCATCACGATTTATCTTAATCCGAGCAAAGCTCAATATCTAATCAACCAAAGTCTGTTGTGACCTTGAAATTGAACAAATGACCTTGAGTCAAGGTCAGGGTGAAAGGTTTGATACAAGGAATATTTGTGTACAGTTTGAACTCACAAGGTCAAACAGTCTTTGTTTTATAGACTAAAGTTTGTTTTGACCTTAAGAATGATAATTTGACATTGGGTCAAGGTCAAAGTGAAAAAGCTTGACTGAACTATTATATGTTTGAAGTTTGAACACTGAAGGTCAAATAGTCTTTGTTCCATAGGCAAAAATTTATTGTGACCTTGAGAATCAAAATTTGACCTTGGGTCAAGGTCAAGGTGAAAGAGCTTGGCTTAACGATTATATGTATGAAGTTTGAACTCTAAAGGTCAAACAGTCTTTGTTTTATAAGCAAAAGTATGTTGTGACCTTGAGAATCAAAATTTGACCTTTGTTGAAGGTCAAGGTGAAAGAGCTTGGCTTCACGATAGTATGTATGAATTTTGATCTCGGAATGTCAAATAGTCTTTGTTCTATAGGCCAAAATTTGTTGTGACCTTGAGAAACAAAATTTGACCTTGAAAGTAGGTCAACATTAAATGACTACCTATAAGTAACACACCATCCAAGTTTCAACTCAAAATCTCAAAAACTGTAGAAATTGGCACTGTGCCAATTTAAAATCCCATTTTCAACTCGGAATAGCGCGAAAACCGTAAATATTTTATCGAGCATGTTAGCGTATAAAAGTTTGCAAATTTCCCAAAAAACAATATCAAACAAATTTCGTTGAAATCGTACGATTACTTTAGGAGTTATAAGAGTTTAAAGATTTGACCTTTGATGACCTCTAGCGGGGGCATATGTGAACTTTTCGACAACAAAAAAATTTTAAATCAAGATCTTAATATGCTCTTTCATATGGTACTTTCCATTTTATCATACGAGGCGGTTCTTTTCTTGTAAAGGGTCCGGAAAGGTTGGGGGTAAGAATATTAATAATAATAAGAATAAAGACTAGATGGCTACTGTTGCAAGCAACAGACGGATTCCTCCTTTATTTGATCTTCCTCGGAACTGAATTGTTAAAATCCGAATAAAGAAAATGGAAAAAAGAATAGTTGCTTTAGTGCCTTATTCACTTCAGGAAATGAGTCAAAAGAGCGTATGTCTTACTTGGGACTCTTATCTATTTATTGACCAAAAAAAAGAAGAAGAAAAAAACAAAACGATAAATAACTTTCATGTTTAGGAAGGCTTTAAACTGCTAGATCTATTCTATCCATTTTGAATCCTTTTAAATTACAATTCCAAAACGAATTGCACAATGAATTAGCAATGAGAAAATTTCTATAAATAGAGAATGACAACAGCATGAAAGTACAGACAAGTAATGCTACTAAGATAAAAAAGGAAACAGAGAACAAGAATAAAAGAGTTATCTATCTTACTATGTAAAGTTCAAATAAGAAGTACTATTTGTGTGAAGAATAAATATTTAAGAACAAAATCCTATCAATCCTACAAGAGTAAATGTTTGTTATGACCTTGAAAAAGTTTATTTGACCTTGAACCAAGGTCATGGATGAAAGATAAGCATTTCAGTTTATCGTCAAGATTTCTTTTCATCTATTCGAAGCTCAATATTTTATCAACGAAAGTCTGTTGTGACCTTGAAATCGAACAAATGACCTTTGGTCAAGGTCAAGGTGAAATGACTTGATGCAAGGAATATTTGCGCCAAGTTTGAACTCTCAAGGTCAAATGGTCTTTGTTCTATAGGAAAAAATTTGTTGTGACCTTGAGAATGAGAATTTGACCTTGGGTCAAGGTAAACGTGAAAGGGCTTGGATCAATTATTGTATTTATGAAGTTTGAACTGTCAAGGTCAAATAGTCTTTGTTCTATAGGCAAAAGTTTGTTGTGACCTTGAGAATTATAATTTGACCTTGAAACTAGGTCATCATCAATTACTACCTATAAGTAACCTACCATCCAAGTTTCAACTCAAAATCTCAAAAACTGTAGAAATTGGCACTGTGCCAATTTAAAGTTCCATTTTCAACTCAAAATAGCGCGAAAACCGTAAATATTTTATCGAGCATGTTAGCGTATAAAAGTTTGCAAATTTCCCAAAGAACAATATAAAACAAATTTCATTCAAATCGCACGGTTAGTTTAGGAGTTATAAGGTTTTAAAAATTTGACCTTTGATGACCTCTAGCGGGGGCATGTGTGAACTTTTCGACAAGAAAAAAATTTTAAATTAAGATCTTTATTTGCTCTTTCACATGATACTTTCCATTTTATCATATGATGCGGTACTTTGTTGTTAAGTCTCTGGATTGGTTTGGTGGTAAGAATAATAATAATAAGAATAACTAGATGGCTACTGTTGCAAGCAACAGACGGATTCCTCCTTTATTTGACCTTCCTCGAAATTGAAGTGTTAAAATCCGAATAAAGAAGATGGAAAAATGAATAGTTGCTTTTGTACCTTATTCACTTCAGCAAATGAGTCTTAAGAGCTTTAGTCTAATTTGGGACTCTAATTTATTTATCAACATAATAGAACAAAAAGATAATAAATACCTTTCATGTTTACGAAAGCTTTATACTCCATGATCTATCAATTCTAAATCCTTTAGAATTACTATCTTAAAACAGAATTGCACAATGATTTTGGGCATTTCTATAAATAGAAAATGACAATAGAATCAAAATACAGCTAAGTAATGCTACTAAGGAAAAAAAAAACAGAGACCAAGAGTAAAAGAGTTATGTTTCTTATACTATGTTATGTTCAAATAAGAAAGACTACTTGTGTGAAGAATAAATAGCGTAAGACAAAAACTGCTAATTCTACAAGAATAAGTTTGTTATGACCCTGAGAATTATCATTTGACCGTCAATAAAGGTCACGGAAAAAATATAAGTATTTGAGGTAATTCTTTTCAAGATTGATCTTAATCTGATCAAAGCTCAATATTTTATCAACCACAGTATGTTGTGACCTTGAAATCGAACAATTGACCTTGGGTCAAGGTCAAGGTAAAAGGGCTTGATGCAAGGAATATTTGTGTTAAGTTTGAACTCTTAAGGTCAAATAGTCTTTGTTCTATATGCAAAAGTTTGTTGTGACCTTGAGAATCAAAATTTGACCTTGGGTCAAGGTCAAGGTGAAAGAGCGTGGCTTAACGATAATATGTATGAAGTTAATACTCTGAAGGTCAAATAGTCTTTATTCTATAGGCAAAAGCATGTTGTGACCTTGCGATTCAAAATTTGACCTTGGGTCAAGGTCAAGGTGAAAGAGCTTGGCTTAACGATAGTATGAATGAAGTTTGAACGCTGAAGTCCTTATAGTCTATGTTCGATAGGCAAAAGTATGTTGTGACCTTGAGAATCAAAATTTGACCTTGGGTCAAGGTCAAGGTGAAAGAGCTTGGCTTAACGATAGTATGTATGAAGTTTGAACTCTGAAGGTCAAGTAGTCTTTGTTCTATAGGCCAAAATTTGTTGTGACCTTGAGAATAAAAATTTGACCTTGAAAGTAGGTCAGCATTAAATGTCTACCTATAAGTAACCTACCATTCAAGTTTCAACTCAAAATCTCAAAAAATGTAGAAATTGGCACTGTGCCAATTTAAAGTTCCATTTTCAACTCTGAATAGCGCGAAAACCGTAAATATTTTATCGAGCATGTAAGCGTATAAAAGTTTGCAAATTTCCCAAAGAACAATATAAAACAAATTTTGTTCAAATTCGACGGTTAGTTAAGGAGTTATAAGAGTTTTAAGATTTGACCTTTGATGACCTCCAGCGGGGGCATATGTGAACCATTTGACAAGAAAAAAAATTTCATTCAAGATCTTCATATGCTCTTTCACATGGCACTTTCCGTTTTTTCACATGATGCTGTACTTTTCTGTAAAGTGTCCGGAACGGTTTGAGGGTAAGAATAATAATAATAAGAATAATAACTAGATGGCTACTGTTGCAAGCAACAGACGGATTCCTCCTTTATTTGACCTTCCTTCGAACTGAAGTGTTAAAATCCGAATAAAGAAAATGGGAAAATGAATAGTTGCTTTTGTACCTTATTCACTTCAGCAAATGAGTCTTAAGAGCTTTAGTCTAATTTGGGACTCTCATTTATTTATCAACAAAATAGAACAAAAAGATAATAAATACCTTTCATGTTTACGAAAGCTTTATACTCCATGATCTATCAATTCTAAATCCTTTAATATTACTATCTCAAAACAGAATTGCACAATGATTTTGCAATGAGAGCATTTCTATAAATAGAAAATGACAATAGAATCAAAATACAGCCAAGTAATGCTACTAAGAAAAAAAAACAGACCAAGAGTTAAAGAGTTATGTTTCTTATACTATGATATGTTCAAATAAGAAAGACTACTTGAGTGAAGAATAAATAGCGTAGGACAAAAACTGCTAATTCTACATGAGTAAGTTTGTTATGACCCTGAGAATGATCATTTGACCATGAATAAAGGTCACGGAAAAAAGATAAGTATTTGAGGTAATTCTTTTCAAGAATGACCTTAATCTAATCAAAGCTCAATATTTTATCAACCAAAGTATGTTGTGACCTTGAAATAGAATAAATGACCTTGGGTCAAGGTCAAAGTAAAAGGGCTTGATGCAAGGAATATTTGTGTTAAGTTTGAACTCTTAAGGTCAAAAAGTCTTTGTTCTATAGGCAAAAGTGTGTTGTGACCTTGAGAATCAAAATTTGACCTTGGGTCAAGGTCAAGGTGAAAGAGCGTGGCTTAACGATAAAATGTATGAAGTTTGAACTCTGAAGTTCAAATAGCCTTTATTCTATAGGCAAAACTTTGTTGTGACCTTGCGAATCAAAATTTGACCTTGGGACAAGGTCAAGGTGAAAGAGCTTGGCTTAACGATAGTATGCATGAAGTTTGAACGCTGAAGGTCAAATAGTCTTTGTTCTATAGGCAAAAGTATGTTGTGACCTTGAGGATCAAAATTTGACCTTGGGTCAAGGTCAAGGTGAAAGAGCTTGGCTAAACGATAGTATGTATGAAGTTTGAACTCTGAAGTTTAAGTAGTCTTTGTTCTATAGGCCAAAATTTGTTCTGACCTTGAGAATAAAAATTTGACCTTGAAAGTAGGTCAGCATTAAATGTCTACCTCTAAGTAAGCTACCATCCAAGTTTCAACTCAAAATCTCAAAAAATGTAGAAATTGGCACTGTGCCAATTTAAAGTTCTATTTTCAACTCTGAATAGCGTGAAAACCGTAAATATTTTATCGAGCATGTAAGCCTATAAAAGTTTGCAAATTTCCCAAAGAACAATATAAAACAAATTTTGTACAAATCCGACGATTAGTTAAGGAGTTATAAGAGTTTAAAGATTTGACCTTTGATGACCTCCAGCGGGGGCATATGTGAACCATTTGACAAGAAAAAAAATTTCATTCAAGATCTTTATATGCTCTTTCACATGGTACTTTCCGTTTTTTCGTATGATGCTGTACTTTTTTGTAAAGTGTCCGGAACGGTTTGGGGGTAAGAATAATAATAAGAATAATAATAAGAATAAAGAAAAGACAATACAATAACAGAAAGGATTCCGACGGAAGTCGGAATCCTTAACTAGATGGCTACTGTTGCAAGCAACAGACGGATTCCTCCTTTATTAGACCTTCCTCGGAACTGAAGTGTTAAAATCCGAATAAAGAAGATGGAAAAAAGAATAGTTGCTTTTGTACCTAATTCACTTCAGCAAATGAAGCAAAGGAGCTTATGTCTAATTTGGGACTCTTACTTATTTATCGACAAAATAGAAGAAAAAAATGATAAATAACTTTCAAGTTTAGGAAGGCTTTAAACTCCTAGATCTATTCTATCCATTTTGATTCCTTTTAAATTACTATCCCAAAAAGAATTGCACAATGAATCAGCAATGAGAAAATTTCTATAAATAGAAAATGACAACAGCATGAAAGTAGAGACAAGTAATGCTACAAAGATAAAAAAAAGGAAACAGAGAACAAGAATAAAAGACTTATCTATCTTACTATGTAAAGTTCAAATAAGAAGTACTACTTGTGTGAAGAATAAATAGTTAGGGACAAAATCCTATCAATCCTACAAGAGTAAATGTTTGTTATGACCTTGAAAAAGTTTATTTGACCTTGAACCAAGGTCATGGATGAAAGATAAGCATTTTAGTTTATTCTCATCAAGATTTCTTTTCATCTATTCAAAGGTAAATATTTTATCAACAAAAGTCTGTTGTGACCTTGAAATCGAACAAATGACCTTGGCTCAAGGTCAAGGTGAAAGGACTTGATGCAAGGAATATTTTGCGTCAAGTTTGAACTCTCAAGGTCAAATGGTCTTTGTTCTATACGAAAAATTTTGTTGTGACCTTGAGAATGAGAATTTGACCTTGGGTCAAGGTCAAGGTGAAAGGGCTTGGATCAATGATTGTATTTATGAAGTTTGAACTGTCAAGGTCAAATAGTCTTTGTTCTATAGGCAAAAGTTTGTTGTGACCTTGAGACTCATAATTTGACCTTGAAACTAGGTCATCATCAATAACTACCTAAAAGTAACCTACCATCCAAGTTTCAACTCAAAATCTCAAAAACTGTAGAAATTGGCACTGTGCCAATTTAAAGTTCCATTTTCAACTCTGAATAGCGCGAAAACCGTAAATATTTTATCGATCATGTAAGCGTATAAAAGTTTGCAAATTTCTCAAAGAACAATATAAAACAAATTTCATTCAAATCGCACGGTTAGTTTAGGAGTTATAAGGTTTTAAAGATTTTGCCTTTGATGACCTCTAGCGGGGGCATATGTGAACTTTTCGACAATAAAAAAAATTTAGATTAAGATCTTTATTTGCTCTTTCACATGATACTTTCCATTTTATCATATGATGCGGTACTTTGTTGTAATGTCTCTGGATTGGCTTGGGGGTAAGAATAATAATAATAATAATAATAATAATAATAAGAATAATAAGAATAAAGAAAAGACAATACAATAACAGAAAGGATTCCGACGGAAGTCGGAATCCTTAATAATAATAAGAATAATAAGAATAAAGAAAAGACAATACAATAACAGAAAGGATTCCGACGGAAATCGGAATCCTTAATAAATGGAAGGATGGACGTTCCTGTGGACATAGCAGTCGGATTCCTCTCATTTTCATCTTGTTAAGAACAGAAATGAAAATTGAAAAAATGCGAAAATGACTGGCCGCAGCTGGACTCGAACCAGGTACCTTCACCAAGGTAGGCCCCATCGTATCTTGTACATGTAATGTCAGGTCACATGGTTGAATTGACCAATGAAATATGTAACACATCCTGGGTCATGCATATTAATTATGTGAGGGATTTTCCAATGAATCATGACAATATAGCAAGTGTTTTCAAACTGGTACATGTATTCGATATTTCTTGATTCTGTTAGAAAACATTTTGAACTAATACATACACGTATAAATTTTGAAATGAAAACAATGTTGAAGCACTGTACTTTATGTTTGCTTACGAATGAAAAAAATTGAGGGGAAAAAATGGCCGAGGCCGGTATCGAACCCCGGACCCTCCGATTCGAAGTCTGACGCTCTACCGCTGAGCTATTGCAGAACTGACAAAGATTTGCATCAAAAGTCTTTAGAAGGATGAAATCTTGCGACTATGACATGACTCAACATGTCGAGCATGTTCCGAATGATAAATCTTTATCGATCGATTCTATTTACAGGTTTGTATTCAGGAGTAAACAACACAGAATTTCATAAAATGTATTTTTTTTTATTTGACTTTCATTGACCATGTATGTAGAGAATAAAATCATGAATCAATAAAATGTGTTTGCTTATTTTGCAAGGGCGGATCTAGACAGGGTAGGTGAAAACAGGTATGTACACGTATGTAACATGTAAGTCGGAGGGGGGGGGGCAAAAACTTATCAACCTCCCCCTTTCGAAGGACTAGCCTATGTCATTGGATAAACAAACCGTCAAAGATCTTGTACAGTTATTTCAAAGATTGACGAATTCAAAAAGAAACAGACAAACAAACGAGAAAAAAAATGCCCAAGGGGGCCACATTGCTCCGTCAAAGGTCTTGTACAGTTGTTTCAAATATTAAGGAATTTAATAAGAAAAGACAAACAAACAAACAAAACAAATGAAAAAAAAAACAAGAGGCCGAAGGGAGCCACTATTGCTCAGTCAAAAATCTTGTACAGTTGTTTCAAAGATTGTCGAATCAAAAAAGAAAAAAACAAGCAAACAAACAAACAAGCAAAACAATTGAAAATAAAAAAAACAAAAACAAAAAAACAAGAGGCCGAAGGGAGCCATATTGCTCAGTCAAAAGTCTTGTACAGTTGTTTCAAAGATTGTCGAATCAAAAAAGAAAAAAACAAGCAAACAAACAAACAAGCAAAACAATTGAAAATAAAAAAACAACAAACAAACAAGAGGCCCAAGGGGGCCACTTTGCTCCGTCAAAGGTCTTGTACAGTTGTTTCAAAGATTGACGAATTAAAAAAACAAGACAAAAAAAAAAAAAAAAAAAAACGAGAAGCCCAAGGGAGCCACATTGCTCCGTCAAAGGTCTTGTACAGTTGTTTCAAAGATTGACGAATGAAAAAAAAGAGGCCTAAGGTGGCCATATATACACGTTGAAGTCAATGACAGTGAAATAAATATGCGCAATATGAAATGTGTTTTTCTTCTGAATAAAAAGCTATGAATAGGACTGACTTGTTGCATGAACGATCGATAATTCTTGTAATGCTGAATCAGCCATTTGTATTTCTCCGTCTGTATATCAAAAATAAAAACCACTAACATTCAGGAACTCCAATGGCTATGTGGATAGGGCGTTGGACTGCTGGCCCAAGGGTACCGGGTTCGATCCCCAGTCGGGACGTTTTTTTTTTTCGCCGATCGTCTGCGTTTCTGTCTAGTACTCTCTCTATCTGTTCGTATGTCTGTTCGTTCTTCTATCGTTGTCAGTCTCTCTAACACTGTCTATCTTACACTGTCAGTCTGTCTGTCTGGTCCATGCTGCAAATTTACCAGTTAATTTAAATGATGCTATTCAATTTTAAGACATTTTTAAAACATTTAATTAGAAAATGACAACAGCATGAAAGTACAGACAAGTCATGGTACAAAGAGAAATAGAAATAAAAGATTTATCTTTCTTAGATCATGTAAAGTTCATATAAGAAGGACCTCGTTTGTGAAGTATAAGTAGTGTAGGACAAACACTGTGTATTTAACAAGTAAATGTTGTTATTACATTGAGAATGAAATTTTCACCTTGAACCAAGGTCAAGGAAAAAAGATGAGTATAGAATATCATTTTCTTCAAAATATATATGAAATTGAATAAAGCTCAATATTTTATCAACAAAAGACTGTTATGACCTTGAAATCGAACGAATGACCTTGAGTCAAGGTCAATGTGACAGGACTTACTGCAAGGAATATTTGTACCCAGTTTGCACTCTCAAGGTCAAACAGTCTTTGTTTTATAGGCAAAAATGTTGTTGTGACCTTGAGAATGAGAATTTGACCTTGGATCAAGGTCAAGGTGAAAGAGCTTGGCTTAACAATTATATGTATGAAGTTTGAACTCTGAAGGTCAAATAGTCTTTGTTCTATAAGCAAAAGTTTTATGTGACCTTGAGAATAAAAATTTGACCTTGAAAAGAAGGTCAACATTAAATGACTACCTATAAGTGACCTAACATCCAAGTTTCAACTCAAAGTCTCAAAAATTGTAGAAATTGGCACCTTGCCAATTTAAGGTTCCATTTTCAACTTGAAATAGCTTGAAAACTGTAAATATTTTATGGAGCATGTAAGCGTATAAAAGTTTGCAAATTTCTCAAAGAACAATATAAAACAAATTTTGTTCAAATCGTACGGTTAGTAAAGGAGTTATAAGAGTTTAAAGATTTGACCGCTGATAATCTCTAGCGGGGGCATATGTGAACTTTTCGACAAGAAAAAAATATTAAATTAAGATCTTTATATGCTCTTTCACATGATACTTTCCATTTTATCATATGATGCGGTACTTTGTTGTAACGTCACTGGATTAGCTTGGGGGTAAGAATAATAATAATAACTAGATGGCTACTGTTGCAAGCAACAGACGGATTCCTCCTTTATTAGACCTTCCTCGGAACTGAAGTCTAAAAATCCGAATAAAGAAGATGAAAATAGAATAGTCGCTTTAGTACCTTATTCACTTCAGCAAATGAGTCAAAAGAGCTTATGTCTAACTTGGGACTCTTATCTATTTATCGACAAAAAAGAAGAAAAAGATGATAAATACCTTTCAAGTTTAGGAAGGCTTTAAACTCCTAGATCTATTCTATCCATTTTGAATCCTTTTAAATTACTATCCCAAAAAGAATTGCACAATGAATTAGCAATGAGAAAATTTCTATAAATAGAGAATGACAACAGCATGAAAGTACAGACAAGTAATGCTACTAAGATCAAAAAGGAAACAGAGAACAAGAATAAAAGAGTTATCTATCTTACTATGTAAAGTTCAAATAAGAAGTACTACTTGTGTGAAGAATAAATATTTAAGAACAAAATCCTATCAATCCTACAAGAGTAAATGTTTTTTATGACCTTGAAAAAGTTTATTTGACCTTGAACCAAGGTCATAGATGAAAGATAAGCGTTTTAGTTTATTCTCATCAAGATTCCTTTTCATCTATTCAAAGCTCAATATTTTATCAACAAAAGTCTGTTGTGACCTTGAAATCGAACGAATGACCTTGGGTCAAAGTCAAGGTGAAAGGACTTAATGCAAGGAATATTTGTGCCAAGTTTGAACTCTCTAGGCCAAATGGTCTTTATTCTATAGGAAAATTTTTGTTGTGACCTTGAGAATGAGAATTCGACCTTGGGTCAAGGTCAAGGTGAAAGGGCTTGAATCAATGATTGTATTAATGAAGTTTGAACTGTCAAGGTCAAATAGTCTTTGTTCTATAGGCAAAAGTTTGTTGTGACCTTGAGAATCATAATTTGACCTTGAAACTAGGTCATCATCAATAACTACCTATAAGTAACCTACCATCCAAGTTTCAATTCAAAATCTCAAAAACTGTAGAAATTGGCACTGTGCCAATTTAAAGTTTCATTTTCAACTCAAAATAGCGCGAAAACCGTAAATATTTTATCGAGCATGTAAGCGTATAAAAGTTTGCAAATTTCACAAAGAACAATATAAAACAAATTTCTTTCAAATCGCACGGTTAGTTTAGGAGTTATATGGTTTCAAAGATTTTACCTTTGATGACCTCTAGCGGGGGCATATGTGAACTTTTCGACAAGAAAAAAAATTTATATGAAGATCTTTATTTGCTCTTTCACATGATACTTTCCATTTTATCATGTGATGCGGTACTTTGTTGTAACGTCACTGGATTGGATTGGGGGTAAGAATAATAATAATAATAAGAATAAGAATAATAAGAATAAAGAAAAGACAATACAATAACAGAAAGGATTCCGACGGAAGTCGGAATCCTTAATAATAATAATAATAATAATAATAATAATAATAAGAATAATGAGAATAAAGAAAAGACAATACAATAACAGAAAGGATTCCGACGGAAATCGGAATCCTTAATAAGAATAAAGTAAAGACAATACAATAACAGAAAGGATTCCGACGGAAGTCGGAATCCTTAATAAGAATAAAGAAAAGACAATACAATAACAGAAAGGATTCCGACGGAAGTCGGAATCCTTAATAATAAGAATAAAGAAAAGACAATACAATAACAGAAAGGATTCCGACGGAAGTCGGAATCCTTAATAATAATACAAAGTGAGACAGAGTTTGAGCATAAAATCAAACATGTTTAATTAAACACAACATTAAAATATGTAATTATATAGTTATCGCTTTGAAACTATATACTTATGTAGGTTATGTTTGAATGTTCCGAGGGTAGAGGCCAGTCTAATGTTCAAGGGGAGATTATTCCATATAATTGCTCCAGAATACTGAAAAGATTTTTTGAAAAGCTCGTTATTGTGTTTTGGAATAGACATTTGCTGATTTGACGAGGACCGCAAGCCATACGAAGACGACTGAAATTTAAACATATCTGTTATGTATTCTGGGCACATATTATGTATAGCTTTGTACAGAAGAATACCCTTATTGAACTCGACCCTTTCGAAAACAGTCAGCCAACCCAATTCAGTAAAGAGTGGTAGCGATGGCGCGTCAGGTGGCGCATCCAGAATAATACGTGCGGCGCATTTTTGCAATTTGTGGATTCTTTCCATATGAATTTTGGATGCATTTCCCCAAATTGTTAAACAATAGTCTATGCATGGGAGAATATACGCGTTATAGTAAAGTTTTCTGTACGAAAGAGGAAGGTATCGCTTTATTTTTCTTAATAAGGCAATTTTTGATGTAATAGATCGACATACATGGTCAACATGTTTATTGAATTGTAAGGAAGGGTCTATATGAACTCCCAGTAACTTCTCACAGTCAATGTGTTCGAGTGTGTTTCCATTGACATCAATCGCTAATGCATTTGGTTGTAGTTTTGAAAGTTTTTGAGAAGTAGCAATCACCATACATTTACTTTTGTTTTCATTAACAATCATACCATTTTCCCGGCACCATTTGTTTACATTATCAACATCCGAGGAAAGTGGCAACTTGACGAAGTCTACAGAAGGTGCTGACTTATGTAGAGTTGCATCATCAGCAAACAGACTCAAACTGGATGATTTGACGTGGAGGGGCAAGTCATTAATATAAATAAGAAACAAGAGTGGACCGAGTACCGATCCCTGTGGGACGCCACATGAAATTGCTTTGAGTTGAGAGTGTGTATTACCCATTTGAACGCTCTGAAATCTTTTGTCTAAATATGAGGAAATCCACTTTATAGCCGAGCTATGGAAATTATAACTTCGGTTGATCGTCTTTCTCTTCAACGCATTTGAAATTTTCTGTTACAAAATTGCTTGAAATTTCTAAAACGTGGGTCCTGTAGCATCATATCCCACTCATTCTGCTACGTCTTTTGGTAAATTTTTGGACATAACAATTTTCATACTTTTTGACCATATTACATTGTTTAGACTTAGGATCACTGACGAGGGTTTAGTACCCGAAACGTGCATGTCTGGTCCATGCTGTAAATTTATCAGGTTTAAAATGATGCTATTGAATTTAAAGACGTTTACCATTTGAACTACTTGGTGAGTGTCACTGCTGGTGGACCAAGAGTCCCCGAGGGCACATGTAGCCAAGTTCGATCAACTTCGGTTGATCGTCTTTCTCTTCAACGCATTTGAAATTTTCTGTTACATAATTGCTTGAAATTTCTAAAACGTGGGTCCTGTAGCATCATATCCCACTCATTCTGCTACGTCTTTTGGTAAATTTTTGGACATAACAATTTTCATACTTTTTGACCATATTACATTGTTTAGACTTAGGATCACTGACGAGGGTTTAGTACCCGAAACGTGCATGTCTGGTCCATGCTGTAAATTTATCAGGTTTAAAATGATGCTATTGAATTTAAAGACGTTTACCATTTAAGCTTGTCAATTAGTATATTGTGATTGACCAGGTCAAATGCTTTCCTAAAGTCAAGAAAAGAAACACCCGTAATGTTACCATTGTCCATTTCCTCGAGCCAAGTATCAACTAACTTTGTCAATGCAGTTTGACAAGAGTTAAATTGCCGAAACCCAGATTGTTCTACATGTAGTAATTCAAACGCAGACAAATAATTATGAAATTGAGATGCAACATGACGCTCGTAAATTTTGGACAACGTTGGTAAAATTGAGATGGGTCGATAGTTTCCGGGGTCAGACCTGTCACCCTTTTTGTATATCGGGATGACCTTAGCAATTTAAAGTTCATCTGGAAAGAATCCACGTGTAATACTTTGGTTTATCATGTGTGCCACGCATTTGCTTATTACCGGTGCGGTCAACTTTAATAACCGTGGTCCCAGACAGTCCACACCGGACGACTTTTTGATATTTAGTTTTTGAAGCATATTAAAAACATCCGTCTCATCGATTGGCTGAATGCAAAATTCAGTTGCAGAATTGAGCTTGGATTGCGTGAATTGATTCAATGTACGCAAGGTCCCACTGTAATCTGCATTGTCTGACAAGAGGGCATTTGACAGATTTACAAAGTAATCATTGAACATATTGACTATGTCTTAATTATTAGTGGCAGTATGGTCATCGACAGTTAACATAGAAGGTGACGAGTGGTCTGCCTTAGGTCGCAGCTCATTGATATACTTCCATATGTCTTTTGAGTTTTTGTTTTCGTCGATTGCAGATTTGTAATATTTCTCTTTCGCGGAGTTTATTAACGCAGTAACTTTATTGCGCCAATACTTGAATTTAATAGGGTCTTTCTTTTTGTGGTAGAAATCACGAGCGTGTCTCGCTTCTTTAATTTCAGGTGTCATCCAAGACGGATTTAATTGGCACTTTACCCTCTTATTTTTAATTTTCGCATGTTTATTTACGACACCAAAGAATAACGAGTAAAATGCTGCTACTACTTCATCGGGATCATATATTTGTTCTATTTCATCAAAGTTGACTTCAAGCATGTCACTTATGAAAACATTTACATCAACGTGTTTAAAATCACGATATTGAATTTCAATATGTTTGTTCTTCTTAATAGATTTATGACAGCGATATGTAAAACAAACAGGATAGTGATATGTCCCAAATTATTACAGCCCCAACTCGCGTGACTGTGAAAAGTGCCACGTTAATAGATCATGTGTACACGAACAAACCAAACCGGAAAACATATGCGAAATTAATGTCCCTATCATTATTATCGGATAATGCAATGATAGGGACATTAATTTCGCATATGTTTTCCGGTTTGTTCGTGTACACATGATCGTGGCACTTTTCACAGTCACGCGAGTTGGGGCTGTAATAATTTGGGACATATGGAATTCTTCTAATGCATTAATCCAAAACTGCGGGGGCTGCGTTACGTAATCAATATTGAAGTCCCCGGCCAGGATCACCTCGGTGTCAACACAGAGGGAGGCCTTCCGGACCTCTTTAGTGAGACTATCAACCCAACTTGTGGGAGCGGACGGCGGGCGGTAGGCCGAGCAAAGAAGTATCGATTTACTGCCTGGTACGAGAAGTTCTATCCAAATTGACTCGATAGATCCTTCTTCTAAATCACGCATACGTTTATATGACAGTTGATTTGAAATATACATTAGAATACCACCACCTGACCTGCCATCATCCCTGTCCCTCCTTTCAAATGTAAAACCATCAATAGACAATTCATTATCATCAATATGGTCATTTAAAAAGGTTTCACAGAGGCCGAGAATGTTTACCGATCTATGCTCATTTAAAAGTAATCGTATTTCATCTAGTTTTGGTAACAAATGGCATACATTTAAATTTCCTATACGTAATCCTTTCTTAATTAGGCCAAAAGAATTTAAGTCATTCGAGTACTGTATATTAGATGGTAATTTATCGACAGCTTTAGTTTCTTCAGCATTTGCAACCTTCCGTATCTTTGTATCTATCTATCTTGTATCTATGTATGCAACCTTCCGTATCTTTATGGTGTGATGTTTCTGTTTGTACGCTGTAGTTGTATTTCTATGGTGTGACATTATTGTCTCCGTCTGTTTGTACGCTGTCCTTCGTATCTCTATAGTGTGATGTTATTGTGTCCGTCTGTTTGTACGCTGTTCTTTGTATTTCTATGGTATGATGTTATTTTATCCGTCTGTTTGCATGCTGTTCTTCTTATCTCTATGGTGGGATATTATTGTCTCCGTCTGTTTGTTCACTGTTCTTCGTATCTCTATGATGTTATTGTCTCCGACTTCTTGTCCTTCGTATCTCTATGGTGTGATGTTATTGTCTCCGTCTGTTTTACGCTGTCTTTTGTATCTCTATGGTGTGATATTATTGTCTTCGTCTGTTTGTACGCTGTCCTTCGTATCTCTATGGTGTAATGCTATTGTCTCCGTCTGTTTGTACGCTGTTCTTCGAATTTCTATGGTATGATGTTATTGTATCCGTCTGTTTGTATGCTGTTCTTCTTATCTCTATGGTGTGATATTATTGTCTCCATCTGCTTGTCCTTCGTATCTCTGTGGTATAATGGCATTATCTCCATCTGTTTGTACGCTGTCCTTTGTATCTCTATGGTGTAATGTTATTGTCTCCATCTGTTTGTACGCTGTCCTTATATCTCTATGGTGTAATGTTATTGTCTATGTCTGTTTGTACGCTGTCCTTACATCTCTATGGTGTAATGTTATTGTCTCTGTCTGTTTGTACGCTGTCCTTATATCTCTATGGTGTAATATTATTGTCTCCATCTGTTTGTACGCTGTCCTTATATCTCTATTGTGTAATGTTATTGTCTCTGTCTGTTTGTACGCTGTCCTTATATCTCTATGGTGTAATGTTATTGTCTCTGTCTGTTTGTACGCTGTCCTTATATCTCTATGGTGTAATGTTATTGTCTCTGTCTGTTTGTACGCTGTCCTTATATCTCTATGGTGTAATGTTATTGTCTCTGTCTGTTTGTACGCTGTCCTTATATGTATATCTCTATGGTGTAATGTTATTGTCTCTGTCTGTTTGTACGCTGTCCTTATATCTCTATGGTGTAATGTTATTGTCTCCATCTGTTTGTACGCTGTCCTTATATCTCTATGGTGTAATGTTATTGTCTCCATCTGTTTGTACGCTGTCCTTATATCTCTATGGTGTAATGTTATTGTCTCTGTCTGTTTGTACGCTGTCCTTATATCTCTATGGTGTAATGTTATTGTCTCTGTCTGTTTGTACGCTGTCCTTACATCTCTATGGTGTAATGTTATTGTCTCCGTCTGTTTGTACGCTGTCCTTATATCTCTATGGTGTAATGTTATTGTCTCTGTCTGTTTGTACGCTGTCCTTATATCTCTATGTTGTGAAGTTATTGTCTCTGTCTGTTTGTACGCTGTCCTTATAACTCTATGGTGTGATGTTATTGTCTCTGTCTGTTTGTACGCTGTCCTTATATCTCTATGGTGTAATGTTATTGTCTCTGTCTGTTTGTACGCTGTCCTTATATCTCTATGGTGTAATGTTATTGTCTCTGTCTGTTTGTACGCTGTAGTTATATCTCTATGATGTGAAGTTATTGTCTCTGTCTGTTTGTACGCTGTCCTTATATCTCTATGGTGTAATGTTATTGTCTCTGTCTGTTTGTACGCTGTAGTTATATCTCTATGATGTGAAGTTATTGTCTCTGTCTGTTTGTACGCTGTCCTTATATCTCTATGGTGTAATGTTATTGTCTCCGTTTGTTTGTACGCTGTCCTTATATCTCTATGGTGTAATGTTATTGTCTCTGTCTGTTTGTATGCTGTCCTTATATCTCTATGGTGTAATGTTATTGTCTCCATCTGTTTGTACGCTGTCCTTATATCTCTATGGTGTAATGTTATTGTCTCTGTCTGTTTGTACGCTGTCCTTATATCTCTATGGTGTTATGTTATTGTCTCCGTCTGTTTGTACGCTGTCCTTATATCTCTATGGTGTGATGTTATTGTGTCCATCTGTTTGTACGCTGTCCTTATATCTCTATGGTGTGATGTTATTGTGTCCGTCTGTTTGTACGCTGTTCTTCATATCTCTATGGTGTAATGTTATTGTCTCCGTCTGTTTGTCCATTCTTTTTTGTATTTCTATGGTGTGATGTCATGGTCTCCGTGTGTTTGTACGCTGCTCATTTTTATTTCTATGGTGTAATGTTATTGTCTCCGTCTGTTTGTACGTTGTTCTTCTTATCTCTATGGTGTGATGTCATGGTCTCCGTGTGTGTGGTGTGATGTTATTGTCTCCGTCTGTTTGTGCGCTGTTCTTTGTATTTCTATGGTGTGATGTAATTATCTCCGTCTTTTTGTATGCAACATTCCGTATCTTTATGGTGTGATGTTTCTGTTTGTACGCTGTAGTTGTATTTCTATGGTGTGACATTATTGTCTCCGTCTGTTTGTACGCTGTCCTTCGTATCTCTATAGTGTGATGTTATTGTGTCCGTCTGTTTGTACGCTGTTCTTTGTATTTCTATGGTTTGATGTTATTTTATCCGTCTGTTTGCATGCAATTCTTCTTATCTCTATGGTGGGATATTATTGTCTCCGTCTGTTTGTTCACTGTTCTTCGTATCTCTATGATGTGATGTTATTGTCTCCGACTGCTTGTCCCTCGTATCTCTATGGTGTGATGTTATTGTCTCCGTCTGTTTTACGCTGTCTTTTGTATCTCTATGTTGTGATATTATTGTCTTCGTCTGTTTGTACGCTGTCCTTCGTATCTCTATGGTGTAATGCTATTGTCTCCGTCTGTTTGTACGCTGTTCTTCGTATTTCTATGGTATGATGTTATTGTATCCGTCTGTTTGTATGCTGTTCTTCTTATCTCTATGGTGTGATATCACTCTCTCTATCTGCTTGTCCTTCGTATCTCTGTGGTATAATGGCATTATCCCCATCTGTTTGTATGCTGTCCTTTGTATCACTATGGTGTAATGTTATTGTCTCCACCTGTTTGTACGCTGTCCTAATATCTCTATGGTGTAATGTTATTGTCTCTGTCTGTTTGTACGCTGTCCTTATATCTCTATGGTGTAATGTTATTGTCTCTGTCTGTTTGTACGCTGTCCTTATATCTCTATGGTGTAATGTTATTGTCTCTGTCTGTTTGTACGTTGTCCTTATATCTCTATGGTGTAATGTTATTGTCTCCATCTGTTTGTACGCTGTCCTTATATCTCTACGGTGTAATGTTATTGTCTCTGTCTGTTTGTACGCTGTCCTTATATCTCTATGGTGTAATGTTATTGTCTCAGTCTGTTTGTACGTTGTCCTTATATCTCTATGGTGTAATGTTATTGTCTCTGTCTGTTTGTACGCTGTTCTGATATCTCTATGGTGTAATGTTATTGTCTCTGTCTGTTTGTACGCTGTCCTTATATCTCTATGGTGTAATGTTATTGTCTCAGTCTGTTTGTACGTTGTCCTTATATCTCTATGGTGTAATGTTATTGTCTCTGTCTGTTTGTACGCTGTTCTGATATCTCT
This sequence comes from Pinctada imbricata, assembly GCA_033119305.1. Lineage (NCBI taxonomy): Eukaryota > Metazoa > Mollusca > Bivalvia > Pterioida > Pteriidae > Pinctada > Pinctada imbricata. The sequence continues at coordinate 74,575,503 of VSWD01000005.1, forward strand.
ATGGTGTAATGTTATTGTCTCCGTCTGTTTGTACGCTGTCCTTATATCTCTACGGTGTAATGTTATTGTCTCTGTCTGTTTGTACGCTGTCCTTATATCTCTATGTTGTGAAGTTATTGTCTCTGTCTGTTTGTACGCTGTCCTTATATCTCTATGGTGTGAAGTCATTGTCTCTGTCTGTTTGTACGCTGTCCTTATATCTCTATGGTGTGATGTTATTGTCTCTGTCTGTTTGTACGCTGTCCTTATATCTCTATGGTGTAATGTTATTGTCTCTGTCTGTTTGTACGCTGTTCTTATATCTCTATGGTGTAATGTTATTGTCTCTGTCTGTTTGTACGCTGTAGTTATATCTCTATGTTGTGAAGTTATTGTCTCTGTCTGTTTGTACGCTGTCCTTATATCTCTATGGTGTAATGTTATTGTCTCAGTCTGTTTGTACGCTGTCCTTATATCTCTATGGTGTAATGTTATTGTCTATGTCTGTTTGTACGCTGTCCTTATATCTCTATGGTGTGATGTTAGTGTGTCCGTCTGTTTGTACGCTGTCCTTATATCTCTATGGTGTGATGTTATTGTGTCCGTCTGTTTGTACCCTGTCCTTATATCTCTATGGTGTGATGTTATTGTGTCCGTCTGTTTGTACGCTGTCCTTATATCTCTATGGTGTGATGTTATTGTGTCCGTCTGTTTGTACGCTGTCCTTATATCTCTATGATGTGATGTTATTGTGTCCGTCTGTTTGTACGCTGTCCTTATATCTCTATGGTGTGAAGTTATTGTCTCTGTCTGTTTGTACGCTGTCCTTATATCTCTATGGTGTAATGTTTTATATATATATATGTTATCTAGTTATGAAATTTTACAAAAATTACAGTCAACTTCTTTTAAAATTCGGATCTATACATGCCACAGAGTACATTTCTATGGGTATTACACAACCTGTCTTTTATGGTGATATCATAAACAAAATAAAAAGGATCAAAGGTAGGCAGCATAACCATCGAAAATGCGTCAGAATCATCAAACGCCTTTTATACCGTGGATATGATCCTAATGTCACCAGACGGACACTAGGCTTGGTACTTGACCAATCTACAGTCTTGTACAAGCGCATACTTGAGACTTGCACTCTGACTGACTGTGACGACGGGACTCCATGACGGGCCCTGTCCAAACCTCTTTAGAGAAGACAGGGCCCCGACCACCTGTCGTCTCTGAATGTCAGTCGGACTCCTCGGGTGATTACATACATGAGCTCGCTACAGCCGGCAGAGCACGGACTGTATTACGCATGCCCTCTTTTTATATCCATTTACATATTCATCTGTGTCTCTGGGGCATCTGCGTTTTGCGGTCTTGTATGTAGATGTCATCTTACAGTGAGGTTGTTTTACACCACAATTGTACGTTCTTCGAGACCTCTGGGTAATTGGAGAAGTGAGAGGATTGTGCGGACGTAATCCAGGATAACCACACCATTTGCTACTTGCGTGACAGATGGCAGTCCAAAGTCGGCACCGGTTACCCATTGGTTTATGTGTAGTCTTTTGTGTTTGAAGTTTACATGTCGTGTGTCTCTTTTCCGTCTCGTGCTGTACTCGTCTTTTGTGTTTTTGCATCGGGTGTTATGGTATTTTACTGTTGATGCTGCAACGGGGTCTTGTTGGAGATCTCCTCCCTTCTTTTTATCTTAGTATAGTCAAGAACGACAAGTTGAGAGAATTGTTAAAAAAGGGTCCAAAATACAGAGAAAGTTTGTCCTTTACATGGAACCAAAATTTCAAAATTATCATGGACTCTTGTGAGGAATATGCAAGACGTTGGGCAAAGAAAGAGGATGTACAGCTCGACACCCTTTCCGAATGGATAAAATCCATCAGAGGATTACTTTTATCTAGAATTAACCGATTAAAATCAACTGTGAACACCAGATTCGAGTCTATATTTAAAGACCCTGATGTTATCACAGAGCTTAACCACCTCCAAGAACATTATGTCATCACACCAGCGGACAAAGCCTTAAATAATTACACATTTACTTGCAAAAAGTACTATTTCGACAGTCTAGTTAAAGAGTTGGGTCTAAATTCGACACCTGGAAATCCCACTTACACCCCAACAAACCTTTCGGCCTCTGAAATAATAGATAAGCACAAATCAGCTCTTGCTTCCTTTGGTTTCCACGCTAACAAATTGAATTTAGATTTAAATTTACCATACTTATACTGCATACCTAAAATGCATAAGAATCCGTACAAACAACGTTTCATCGCTAGTTCCTCAAGATATAGTTATTGTCTCTGTCTGTTTGTACGCTGTCCTTATATCTCTATGGTGTGAAGTTATTGTCTCTGTCTGTTTGTACGCTGTCCTTATATCTCTATGGTGTAATGTTATTGTCTCCGTTTGTTTGTACGCTGTCCTTATATCTCTATGGTGTAATGTTATTGTCTCTGTCTGTTTGTACGCTGTCCTTATATCTCTATGGTGTAATGTTATTGTCTCCATCTGTTTGTACGCTGTCCTTATATCTCTATGATGTAATGTTATTGTCTCTGTCTGTTTGTACGCTGTTCTTATATCTCTATGGTGTAATGTTATTGTCTCTGTCTGTTTGTACGCTGTCCTTATATCTCTATGGTGTAATGTTATTGTCTCCGTTTGTTTGTACGCTGTCCTTATATCTCTATGGTGTAATGTTATTGTCTCCGTTTGTTTGTACGCTGTTCATCTTATCTCTATGGTGTAATGTTATTGTCTTCGACTGTTTGTACGCTGTTCTTCGTATCACTATGGTGTGATGTTATTGTCTCTGTCTGCTTGTCCTTCGTATTTCTATGGTGTGATGTTATTGTATCCGTCTGTTTGTTCACTGTTCTTCGTATCTCTATGGTGTGATGTTATTGTCTCCGTCTGTTTGTCTTTCGTATCTCTATGGTGTGATGTAATTGTATCCGTCTGTGTGTATGCTGTTGTTCTTATCTCTATGGTGTGATGCTATTGTCTCTGTCTGTTTGTACGCTGTTCTTCGTATTTCTATGGTGTGATGTTATTGTCTCCGTCTGTTTGAACTTTGAATCGACTGATTGCCGGCGTACCCGTCATGAATATTAACTACTGGCGCTTGGCGCATACGCTATAATCGACATTACTGGTTAAATGGATTTTAAAGCGAATTCGCTTCGGCGCGGCATTTCCGGTCGGAGCGCATTTCGCCATTCATAAATAGGGGACTTACGCCGGCTTTGCCCGTATTGAACATTTTGGCATCCGGCATTTAATTTCCCGAGTATGCTCGGGTTTAAAATGCTTCAACTGGACCACGGTAAATGCCGGGCCAATCTGTGAACACATTGACTTGAATTATCTGCTTGAACTTGATGCACTTGAATTATTTACTTGAATTGAAACTTGAACATTGAATGCTTGCTTTCAATTGTTGATTTAATCATTGTCAGCCGCGCCCAAAATATGCCATTTGATTTAATAAAATGAAAAGAAACTATTTTGAATTTTCTTGCTGTTTCTTTCGGACGAATTTGATTTAATTTAACTGCGTTAATTGAGTTTAGAATCATGTAGGAACTTAATTAATTTTAAGGATACATTTATTATCTTTGGGGGTGAGATTTAAGTTGAAACTTTTAAGAGACAGGGAGTACAGTGTAGATCGCAATTTCCTATTTATTTATTTATTAGTAACTAATTGCTATTTATTATTTCATTTGTAAATACATCATCATCATCGTCATATTTATTTAATAAACCATGAACTCACATTGACTCTTATTTCCACATATTAAATTCATAACCCAGCAAATCAGAGATACAAATCAGAAGTTGTCATAAATATGCGATCACCTTTTGTCCACAACGCAGAGATATAGACTTTGAGTCTTTAAGTGACATTGACCATGAAATCAGATATTTTGTCACTTAAATTACTGTCATTCCAGTTAAACTGTCGCAGTGATAATTTCACTGCTTTTGTGTATTTTGCTACTATAAGATATACTATCACATTGAGGCCGTGGTCTTATACTATTACATTGGTACAGTGACCTGTTGTATGAGTTATTCTATTACATTGGAATTATTACATTATTGTATTAGAATAACTCATTCCACAGTTCAAGTTCTTTCTCCTTTCTATGAACCATAGACGACCTTTGTGCCAAAGTGTGAGGTACAAACAAAGAACTACGACTGGGGTTAGGGGGGCAAAATGACGGTGACGAACCAAGGGGCGAAGCACTTAATGTAGGGGGGGGGGGCTACTAACTGCGGTGTGAATTGGGATGGGATTATGTCTTTGAATACCCTGCAAATAATTCGTAACTGTAGACACAACCGATTGATTATTCACACTTACCCTAAATGGATCAATAGGAAATGGGGGGACTTCAGGCGTAAAACAACTCGGCGATAGCAAAACCTGTTTCTCCGAAGTATTAAGTTCTGAAGGTGAACCTCCCACTGTATAGGTATACAGTCGTGAACTAATACTCATGGGGGTAGTCGAAGCGGAACTGAACACAGAACCAGTATGCCTATCTGATTTATCACTCACATTCCCTAAAGTAGAACTTGAACTACTCGTTTCCACCTGATCGCTCCACGAAACACGTTTAGAATCCATAATTACCAACATCCAGGTCAGGGCACCAATGTAATAGAATAACTCATACAACAGGTCACTGTACCAATGTAATAGTATAAGACCACGGCCTCAATGTGATAGTATATCTTATAGTAACAAAATACACAAAAGCAGTGAAATTATCACTGCGACAGTTTAACTGGAATGACAGTAATTTAAGTGACAAAATATCTGATTTCAAGGTCAATGTCACTTAAAGACTCAAAGTCTATATCTCTGCGTTGTGGACAAAAGGTGATCGCATATTTATGACAACTTCTGATTTGCAAACAAAGGTATTGATAACTTGAATCTTGGTCAAATTTTGAATCACAAAACTGTCACAGAAAAAATCCCACCATATTTCAAAAGAAAAGACACTCCTTGTATTTCCTATAGTTACACACCAACAGTTGCATCTAAAATTTACAATTACAAACGATTCCTGCAGTGTATTGATTTAAGTAATCCCTCACTACATCCACTTCCCTGCGAATGTTCTTCATCGGATTTCAACTACTCTCCTTGTGGACACGTTATTACTGGTGACCTTAGTATAGTCAAGAACGACAAGTTGAGAGAATTGTTAAAAAAGGGTCCCAAATACAGAGAAAGTATGTCCTTTACATGGAACCAAAATGTCAAAATTATCATGGACTCTTGTGAGGAATATGCAAGACGATGGGCAAAGAAAGAGGATGTACAGCTCGACACCCTTTCCGAATGGATAAAATCCATCAGAGGATTACTTTTATCTAGAATTAACCGATTAAAACCAACTGTGAACACCAGATTCGTGTCTGTATTTAAAGACCCTGAAGTTATCACATAACTTACCTACCTCCAAGAACATTATGTCATCACACCAGCGGACAAAGCCTCAAATAATTACACATTTACTTGCAAAAAGTACTATTTCGACAGTCTAGTTAAAGAGTTGGGTTTAAATTCGACACCTGGAAATCCCACTTACACCCCAACAAACCTTTCTGCCTCTGAAATAATAGATAACCACAAATCAGCTCTTGCTTCCTTTGGCTTCGACACTACCAATTTAGATTTAGATTAACCATACTTATACTGCATACCTAAAATGCATAAGAATCCGTACAAACAACGTTTCATCGCTGGTTCCTCAAAATGTTCTACCAAATCTGTATCGATCTTACTCACCAAAGTTTTATCTGAAATCAAATCTGGGCTACAAAAATATTGTTCGACAGTATATTCTCGCAGTGGTATCAACCAGATGTGGATTTTAAAGAATTCGAAGGAACTTTTAGAACATCTGAAATCCACTCAATTTAGTAGAGTCCATTCGATCAAAGCCTTTGATTTTTCGACACTTTACACTACAATTCCACATTCTAAATTGAAAGAAAGACTCGCAAAAATTATAAGTAATGCGTTTACAAGTAAGAACGGTAATCGCAAATACAAATTTATTGTTGTTAACTATGACAAAACCTACTTTGTAAAAGAAAAGTCAGATTCTGAAAATAAGTACACTGAAACAGACATTATTCAGATGTTAAACTTTCTGATCGACAACATTTTTGTGGTGTTTGGAGGAAAGGTCTTCCAGCAAATTGTCGGAATTCCAATGGGGACTAATTGTGCCCCACTCCTTGCCGACATTTTCCTTTACTCGTACGAAGCTGAATTCATTCAATCTTTGGTCTCTGAAGGGAAAAGATACTTAGCTTCTGACTTCAACTTCACTTACAGATACATAGACGATGTGTTGTCCATCAATAATCCAAAATTCGCGGATTACCTGAGCAGTATCTATCCTTCGGAGCTTGAAGTCAAAGAAACTACAGAGACAAATAATTCAGCATAATGTTGTCCTACGACACTGATGGTCACATGAACACCTCACTCTATGACAAACGTGACGACTTCAATTTCAGCATTACGAACTTTCTTTTTCTGGGTAGCAACATCCCTTCATCGCCTGCTTATGGCGTGTTCATATCTCAGTTGATACGCTATGCCAGAGCAAGTACCAAATATACGGATTTTGTTCTGAGAGCTAGGCGTCTTTCAGATAAGCTTCTCATTCAGGGATATGTTTGTGACCGACTAACATCGTCACTGAGGAAGTTCTACGGTCGATATGGGGAACACGTCATACACTATGATGTCCCACTATCCAGAATGGTGGATGATATTCTGTCATAGGCCATTTGAACCATCCAACCAAAGATTGTACTCTATATCTTCCGAAATGGAAGTAACCGGATGTGACAGTTCTACCGAATTGAAGCGACGGGTGTTGCATGCAAGCAGGAGATGCTTACTCTTCCTGGGCACCTGGTCTCACTCTCATATCGGGAGTTCGCTTCTTTTCATATGGTGGAGGTTTTTGTTTTTGTTTGCTTTGGTTCCTGTTTTATCCTGATTTTGTATGCCTTCGGTTTCTGATTTTCTGAATTATCGATTTTGTACTGTAGACAGGGATATGGTCATTATCCATATTTGTCAATTGTATCTCTGATTTGCTGGGTTATGAATTTATGTGGAAATAAGAGTCAATGTGAGTTCATGGTTTATTAAATAAATATGACGATGATGATGATGTATTTACAAATGAAATAATAAATAGCAAGAAGTTACTAATAAATAAATAGATAGGAAATTGTGATCTACACTGTACTCCCTGTCTCTTAAAAGTTTCAACTTAAATCTCACCCCCAAAGATAATAAATATATCCTTAATATTAACTAAGTTCCTACATGATTCTAAACTCAATTAACGCAGTTAATTAAATCAAATTCGTCGCACAGAGACGGAGACCGGGGATGGTGAAAGAGGGAGAGAGTGGATTAAGCTTTGAACCTTAGAGAAAGTTCCGTGCCCAATCAGTCTCTCGAGTCACTTTCACCGGTTTATATACTCGCGCTGTAGACAGCGAACCAATGAGATTGCTCGTTACATATCAACATTTTCAGAGAACGGCTTCATACCAAACGCCGTAAAATCTAGAGAGGTATCTTATGTAGTTAATCAATATGGAGGAGATCAACAGCAGAAATGTCAAAATAATTGTAGAAATCTCTTATTAAAGGTAAATACTTGAAGATAATTACTTCTACATATCATAAAATGATTCCTATTACAATATGTATATTTTGCCGTTGAGGTCTCGAAATAAAACGTACTAGGCTTAGACGTTGCTAACGTCACAATTCGCCTTATATTCACAAAAATATATATCATATTTGAATGGGAATAAATTGGTACTGACGTTATGTTTGTGGACGGTAAATGCTAATTTTATGTTGCAAACATCCGTGTTTCTGGCTCCGCTAATCAGTCGCCAGGAAAACTCATTTTACGACCGTATAATAAGCATTTACCATCAGCAAACCTAACGTTAGAAACTAGTTATTCCCTTATTTACCGTCCGCAAACATAACGTCATATTCCCTAATTGAAACATTTAACCATGATGGTGTCCCTTTTTGTGACTAATAAAAGTTTGTTGAAATAAAAACAGAATTTTAAAGAATTTAAAAGCTTTCTTATGTTTACTGCATTACTAAATAATTTATGGTCCTCGCTGGAGACCGACTTCTAAAAGCAAATGATAGAAAACTTGTTCATTGGTTTAAAAGACAAATGGTTGAAATAGTTGTTTTTATCATCCATTATGATAAGTAGTCTGTAATTTGACAACAGAAAGTTTCAGAAATTATTCATAAGAAAAATGATCAATTGTCAAGTTTTTCTTTGTCTTAAAAGAATCTTTTACACTGCATCACATCCATTTTTTGGTCATGAATACTCTATAATTTCTCGAAAACAAAGTTAAGGCTTAAGCCGAATGCTCTTCGTTGCAGGATTTCACACCGTGTATAAAATTGAAAACAGGCAAATTTAAGGATTTGCATAGTCTGTAGTAGATATACAAGCTAAGCAAATAAAAAATAAGAAAATACTAAAATGCAAGCTACGCTGCGATAAAATTAATACATGTCTTTTTTATTTAATTATGAAAACATAATGAAATAGAATTATGATCGCTGAGCGATAAAAGTCCCCTACCGGCATAAACTTATGTCCTGCAACTCTGCCCATAACTCATCAATTAAACATGAATTTAAACTTACTGTCCCGTGCAGCTCACTTCAGAAATAAGAAAACTAAGAATTGATCTCCATTATCGATGAAAGTCGAACTTGCTCTGTGCCTATCCAAAACTAAGCTGTACATGTGTATCAAACTTCACCTGAATATCTCTATTTGTTGCAGAAAAAAAGTCTGGAAAACTAACAAAAACTGAATTTTGCATGTCATCAAGGGGCATAACTCCTCAAAAAAAGGTCAAGCGTGACGAAAGTCGAACTTGCTCTGGTACTATCCGAGACTAAGATGTGTATCAAATTTCACCTGAATATCTCTATTTCTTGCAGGAAAAAGTAAGGAAAACTGACAAAAACTGAATTTTGCAAGACATCAAGGGGCATAATTCCTCGAAAAAAGATCAAGCGTGACAAAAGTCATACTTGCTCTGTAACTACCCAAGATTAAGCTGTGTATCAAATTTCACCTGAATATCTCTATTTGTTGCAGAGAGAAGTCCGGAAAACTGACAAAAACTGAATTTTGCAAGACATCAAGGGGCATTACTCCTTGAAAAATAGGTCAAGCGTGATGAATGTCGAACTTGCTCAACAACTATCAAAGACTAAGCTTTGTATCAGATTTCACTTGAATATTTCTATTTGTTGCAGAAAAATAGTCCGGAAAACTGTCAAAAACTGAATTTTGCAAGTCATCAAGGCGCATATAACTCCTCGAAAAATAGATCAAGTGTGCCGAAAGTCGAACATGCTCTATAACTATCCAAGACCAAGGTGTGTATCAAATTTCACTTGAATATGTGCATGTGTTACAGAAAAAAAGTCCGGAAAACTGAAACTTTGACAGACTGACTGACGTACAAACCGAGAGGAAACTAAGAGTCCCCTTCGGCGATACCGGAAGGGGACTAATAACCATAAACTATAATAAAGTCCCTTTTAATGACTAATGAAAGTTTTGTTGAAATTAAAACAGAATTTAAAAGCTTTCTTATGTTTAATGCATTACTAAATGTTTTATTGCCCCCGCGGAGGACTGAATTCTAAAAGCAAATGATAGAAAACTCGTTCATTGGTATAAAAGATAAAAACCCGAAATAATTTTTATCATCTATTATCATGATCATTAGTCTGTAATTTGACAACAGAAAGTTTGAGAAATTATTCATAAGAAAAATGATCAATTACCTCAGGAGTGGTTTCCTATTCTGCGTTCGTTAAATATGTATACATATATTTTAAATGTGTTTAGAAGTTTTTAACTGAGAACTAAATTGATAAGATGTTACAGTAACATCTCTATCATGATTGTTAAAGTAACCTGGATGAAAATATTCTTTATGTTTTATTGAATTTAAAATATATCTAAGAAATTTGTTTCCTTTTAACATTTTTGCCATCTTACTGGATGTCCAAGGTCCCCCCCCCCCCGAAAGCTGCATTTTACAAGCTCGAAAATTGACGTCAGAACAAATTAATGAAATCGATTTTTATATCATCCATTATCAGTATTTTATCTGTCAATTTCAGAACAAAAACTTTTTTAAAAATTCACAAGCTACCATTGGGTGAATTCCTTTTCTATAGACATATAAATATTTACGAATTTGTCTTCCCTCTTCATAAATTGGTGAGTTTGTGAATGTACATCTCTATACAAAAATTTAATCAAAATGGTAAAATCATCAGGAACTAAATTGTTCTACTTGGTCATGATAGTCATCATTAGAAAATCTTTGAGCCAGAAATTTTCGAAAATGTGTAAGGGCTGCCAAAATTTGGACTATTTCTACAGCTGTGAGGCTGAAAGTCTTTTACATTGTGTAATGATCTGCAAAACACGTCATCAATGCCAGTCCATAACGTTTGAAAAGCAAGTCACGATTAATTGCAAGCTTCATAGTCTTAATGCGGAAAACTGCGACGGTTTACCTACCAGTAATCAAATCACTCTTCAGAAGAAACAAATTGGTGAGTACAAATACTCTTGGTGAGAACTCTTGAAAAAAAATACATCTTAAAATTTTATTTATCATCAAATAATCTTAACATGATTTTCATTTAACAAACAAAATATAAACAAGTCTATAGTTAATTGCAGTGCGCGAACATACATGTATATTAATAAGTAACGGTACTCCATAGATTATGTTCTTCTCCATTAACTGTTATTTTATACTATAGGTTACATACCATGTGCATCACTCGAAATCTTCTTAGAAAAATAATTTGATATTAATCTAGTGAAATTTGTTTTGATTATATCGTATTGGAAATCATTTAAGCTTTATGTATTTTAGTTTCAGATTGCACTCTGGAAACATTTCATAGAGGCTCTGTAAGTGTCAACGATCAGTGTGGATATGCCTTTGCCTCTCCACCTTTGTTCTTCAAAATCAAAGGCGATAATTATAATGATATTATTCTGCATGATGGTACAATGAGAAATTATTTTAAAATCTACATAGACTCAGGAGGAGATTCTGAAGATTCTGTTAAAATGTTCAAGTGTAAGTAGAATTTAAAACATCATGAAGATGGTAGAAATCAATTCTTGAATCAGAAATGAAATAAACCAAGTAGTCGGGGAGCCAGTGGGACCCCCCCCCATGCACCCCCTTGAGTATTTTTTTTCACAGATACCATAATGTTCCTTAGGGTCTGCAGAATCAGTTTTCAGAATGTTCTCAAAAATAAACCCATTTAGGCTATGTTTCCATGGCAACCCCCTGCTAAAGTAAAGAAAGCACTATTGGTTAAGTAAAATAACCATTATCTTGGCCAAATGTTGAACTAAACACCTGTAACTGGTATCAATATAACAAGGAAAGATCGTTCTATAAGTCAAGAGTACATATGCAAACTAACTGATTTGTATATTCTGAACATTAAAGAATTGAAGTAAAAATGCTTGAAAAATATATTAAAAGCAGCTCGTTTTTATTTTTGCTTTTAAACTCTATATCTTGATTAATGATCATTATCAGTTGATATAAGAAATATCTACAAAGTCTTTTCTCTCCATTGAGATATTGTGTGACTCAATATTTAAGTTCAATGGCCTCAAAACTGCTGTTTTTACACACAAATGACTAGTTTAAGTAAGATAAGCTGATTTTTGTAAACTAATTATAAGATATTTACTACTTATAAAATAGAATATCTTAACCTGTTCTGTTGTGGTTTTATGTTTTTTCTCATGTAATGAATATTTACAAAACATGATATATATTTTTTTCCCGTAATTTTTGGGACAAAAACCGTATTTTCAGTAAAAAATAACAGATATCTGGATATTTTCTAAAAAAGGCAAATAGTTCCTGTAATTAACATATGAAACGTATATATCAATGCTAATTAATGTAATGACATCATTTTAATATCGATTTATATGTTGGAAGCGAAAAATGTTTTTTTCTGTTACTTTGGGTTAAAATGTCAGTTTTTCATACTAAAATTACAGATTAATAGAAATATTTTAAATACGTCATAGTTGTTGCAATATAGGATATGAAACTAAATTTATTTGTACATCTAATCAGTGAAGCAAATTTGAATAATGAAAAATGTAAGAAATATAGAAAGTCATAACAACACCACCGAAATAACATTTCAAAAACACGCAACGAATCGTTGTAACACGATATGACCAACCAATAACTTAAATGAACTGACGATAATCATATCCCTGTATACAGTATAAAATCCATAATTCAGAAAATAGTTAACCGAGGGCATACAAAATCTGAATAAAACAGGAACCAAAGCAAACCAACAAAAACCTCCACCACATGAAGAGAAGCGAACTCCTGATATCGTAGTGAGACCAAGTGCCCAGGAAGAGTCAGCATCTCAGTTAATAATACAGTGTAAACACTCAATAACAAAGTAAAACCACACAATATAGTGGTTGTTTCACCCTTTACTATATGAAAATCACATAATAATACAACATTAACTTCCAAAAACATAACAAAACCACCCAATAACGTGATGGTTTGACGCTTTGTTATAACAGAACCACTTAATAACATAGCATAATCACCCAATCACTTAGAATCGACACTCAATAACGTGATGATTTCAAACTATATTATAACAAAACCATTTAAAAACATAGCATAACTACCCAAAGACTTATCTCTACTACTCAAAAATGTGGTCGTTCGACCCTTTATGATAATAAAACCGCTCAATAACACAACATAAGCACCCAATAAAAGGTAAAGGTATGGTTTAGTCTTGTTCGCCTAAGCCTCACGCGACTTCTACAATCACCTCCATATCATTACTACTCAATAACGTGACTGTTTGACACTTAATTATAAAAGAAACCAATTAATAACAATGCATAATCACCGAATTACTTAGCATGACTACTCAATAATAATCTTTCCTCCTTATATTTATGGAACACCATGGCTACCTTAAGTTGGATTTTATCAATATAAGGGTCAAACAGACATGGTAATCAATGGTTTTGATACAAAAAAGGGTCAAACCACCACGTTATCGGGCGGTTTTGTAATATTATTGGGTGCTTGTATTGTGTTCTTGGGTGGATTTGTTATAAAAGGGTCAAACGACCACGTTATTGAGTAGTAACGCTAAGCTTTTGGGTGCTTATAGTGTGTTATCAAGTGGTTTTCTTATATTAAAACATCAAACCATCACGTTCTTGAGTTGTAATGCAAAGTTATTGGGATGTAATACTTCGTTATTGAGTGGCTTTTGGCTATGCTGTGTTAGTACACGATTTGTTATTATAACAAAGCGTCAAACCATCACGTTATTGGGTGGTTTTGTTATGTTATTGGGTAGTTATGCTGACTGTTAGTAAGTGCTTTTCATATAGTAATGGGTCAAACAACCACTTTATTGAGTGGTTTTGCTGCGTTATTGAGTGTCTACACTGTATGATTAAGTGGTTTTTATACGCCCGTCATTTGACAGGTCGTATTATGGTATGGCGAAGTCCGTCCGTCCGTCCGTCCGTCCGTCTGCCTATGGAACGCAATAACTTGAATATGCGTCAACGGATTTTCATGAAATTCATACATTATGATTGGACTGTGGAGAGGAAGCCGCCTTTCAATTTTCAGGTTCATCCGATTTGTCGTTACAGTGTTATGGGACTTAGATTTTTAAAATACAGTGAAAATATACTAAAATATTTAAAAATTATCTAAAAATCTATTTCTGGTCGAAATGTTTTGAAATTTTGTATACTTCAAGTAGAAAGGATGTTCTTTGACATATGTAACGGGTTTTTAATTTTTTTTGTCGCATAACCGAGATATTGTGTGTAATAGGAAGGGGGGGTTATATGCACATACATGTTAAGCTAAGGGCAAAATATAGGCGCATGGAACGCAATAACTTGAATATGCGTCAATGGATTTACAGGATATTTCTACATTGTGATCAAACTTTAAAGAAGAAGCCGCCTTTCGATTTTCAGGTTCATCCGATTTGTCGTTACGGAGTTATGGGACTTTGATATTTTAAATACAATGAAAATATACTAAAATAGTTAAAAATTTTTTAAAAATCTATTTCTGGTCAAAATGTTTTGAAATTTTGTATACTTCAAGTAGAAAGGATGTTCTTTCACATATATAACGGGTTCTTGAATTTTTTGTCACATAATCCAGAAATTATGTGTAATGGGGGGGGGGGGGTTATATGCACATACATGTTAAGCTAAGGGCAAAATATAGGTGCATGGAACGCAATAACTTGAATATCCATCAACAGATTTTCATGATATTTGTACATTGTGATCAGACTTTGAAGAGGAAGCCGCCTTTCGATTTTAAGGTTCATCCGATTTGTCCTTATGGAGTTATGGGACTTAGATATTTTGGTGTTGTGAAAAAAATCCCAACGGGCGTATCTTGCTGCGTGAGCGTAGGCTTTATTATATAACAAATGGTCAAGCGATTATGTTATTGGGTGGTCTTGATATGTTATTTGGAGGTTCTCCTATATTATCAAGTTGTTTATATATGATAAAGGGTTAAAAGACGATGTTATTGAGTGGCTTTGCTATGTGAGTGGTTTGTTATACTATATCATTGAGTTGTTCTGTTACGTTATTCGGTAGTCATACTGTGTTATTCACGACTCATTTAGTGTTTTTGCAATGTTACTCGGTGGTTGTTGTATATCGACGAGATGTCCAAATCAATTCAGTTTTATATCCTATATATTTCAAGAAATATAAAGTATTAAAAATATTTCTCAGAGATCCCTAATTTTAATATGAAAAACCGACATTTTAACCCAAAATAGCAGGAAAAAAATGTCTCGCTTCTAACATATAAATCGATATGAAAACAATTACATTACATCAGCATAAACGTTTTATTTATAGATTATAGGAACTATTTGCCCTTTTCAGAAAATATTCAGATATCTGTTATTTTTTACTGAAAAATACGGTTTTTGTCCCAAAATTACGAAAAATAAGAATATCATGTTTGGTAAACATTTATTACATGAGAAAACAAAAACATAAAACAACAACAGAATAGGTTAAGACATTCTAATTTATAAGTAGTAAAGATTTTATAATAAGTTTACAAAAACCAGCTTATCTTACTTAAAATAGCAATTTTTGTGTAAAAAACAACAATTTAAGCCATTGAACTAAAATATTGAGTCATATAATATCTCAATGGAGAGAGAAGACTTTTTAGATATTTCTTATATCAACTGATAATGATCATTAATCAAAATATAGAATTTAAAAGCAAAAATAAAATGAAACGAGCTGCTTTTTATATATTTTTCAAACATTTTTATTTCAATTCATTAATGTTCATGAATATGCAAATCAGTTAGTTTGCATATGTATACTTGACTAATAGAACAATATTTCCTCGTTATATCGATACCAGTTACAGATCTTTAGTTCAACATTTGGCCATGATATGGCTATTTTACTTAACCAATAGTGCTTTCTTTACTTTAGCAGGGGGGGGTTGCCATGGAAATGATCAAAACACACATATCCTAAATGAGTTTATTTTTGAGTATATTCTGAAAACTGATTCTGCAAACCCTAAGGAACATTATGGTACCTGTGAAAAAAGTACTCAAGGGGCTGCATGGGGGTCCCACTGGCTCCCCGACTAAAGTAGTATGACAAATGATGAAATGTTGTCGTTGTTCTAAAGAGAATAGTCTAGTTGCCAAATGGCTATTTTGGGGGGAACCCAAAAAAATGTTACGCACAAAATGTTTTTGCATGAAAGTGATGTTTATAATCTCTTCTTTGATAATCCGGCTGATGCCACTCTGGCATCCTTGGGCATTTCAAAATTTTTGGGAAAAAGTGTGATTTTTCAAAGAAAAACCGTTAAAAATTGGAAAAACGCAATTACTTTGTCCATGTTGTAGCTAGAACAACAATTTTGGTATCTAAAGAACAGCAATGTCATTGCCTTTAAGTCTCAAGCTCATTTTATCACTTTACTCGTCCATAAAGTGGGGAAAAGTATGGATTTTCGATGAAAAACCGTTGAAAATTGGGAAAATGGCACATCTTTTTTCATACTGTAGATAAAATAACAATTTTGGTACCAAACGAAAATAAATGTATTGCCTTTCATTTTAAATAACAGATTAGCAATTTGCAAGTACGAAAATGGGGAAAAGAATGCATTTTGAATAAAAAATTGCTGAAAATTGGGATATTGTAATACTTTTTTATGCTGTAGGTAGAACAACGACAGGAAAAATTATTTCATTGATTTAAATTCAGATTTCCACTCAAGCAAATGTTATCTTCTTGTTTTGTTTTGTTTTTTTTTTTTTCCTGAAAAATAGGTTTTAAATTGTAAAAATATAATCGGTTTAAAGAGATTCTAGAACAACAATTTTCGTATCAAAATGATTGCATACTGATAGTTTTAGATTTGCACTCTCTTATTACCCCTTTTTCTACTCTAGATTCTCTAGTGTTTTTACTTGGTGTTTTGATGTGTTGGTATTGATAGTGCAATCCAGTTTTGCTGGAGATCATCTCCTTTCTTATTGCCTTGTTGTTTCATCAACAAACAATTGCAATACTTGTGTGCATCTACTTCTAACAACAAAGAACCCTTCTTACATGATTTTTCAAAATGCCTCCTTTGCATCGTACTCTGACAATTCTCTACTCAAAAACATTTACAGAATTAAAGAAATATGAACACAGAATTTGGTCACATCTGTTTGTTACACAACTCAGATTTCATATGCGACTGCAACAAATCAACAGGATAACAGATAGAGATACAGACGCGATTGGCAAAATATTATCAAAATAGGTCTCAACATTTTTTTTTTTTTTTTTTTAAATTCTTTCAGTAGATCCAGGTTTGATTGAACTGCATCTTAAGAATGTATCCTAATATTTCGTTTTTCTTGTTATCGAAATTATTCAATTAACTGTTGGTGGCAATGGTCATCTTAGAGTTTTGAACTCTTATAGCCCATTTCATACAATCGCACACTGGACCTGACATCAGATGTACTGTCTAGATTCTCTAAACCATAGTAAGTCTTTATGAATATCATGGTCTCAGTCACCATCTTTTCAATATCTGAATAAACCTCTCCAAAATTTGACTCGGAACACCACTTCAAAAACTTCCCACAGAACAACCTTAGTCTCTCCAATATCATCATATGTTGATGATACGACCAGAAACATTCAAGATATGAATTCTGCATAAATGAGAGTCCTGCATACATAAATCGATCATCAGCTCCTAGGCATTCTTGTCGAATGAATAACCTGGAGCTTATTTTAAGAACATATTTCGAATGTGTTAAAGAATGTCCTAACGATAATCTCAACAGCATTTACAAAAAAGCAAAAAAATTTAGCATCGACGGACCCCTAGGAAGCAAGAGGTGGGTCCAGGTGCCCGAGAGGAGTAAGCATCCCCTGTTGGCTAAGCGCACCCGCCGTCGATGTTC
The DNA here is from genome assembly GCA_033119305.1 of Pinctada imbricata. NCBI lineage: Eukaryota > Metazoa > Mollusca > Bivalvia > Pterioida > Pteriidae > Pinctada > Pinctada imbricata. The sequence continues at coordinate 74,593,204 of VSWD01000005.1, forward strand.
ACGCACGAAAATAAAAAGAATATATAAAATTCATGCACTGTCTTTAAAAAAAATACATTTGCAAAGTTTAGAAGTTACAAAACAGACGTAGGGACTAGAACAACGTCATGACTAAGCAGGTCTTTAAGATCCACTTCATTAATTGAAAACAACTACACAACCCTGGCAGAAATCATATATGTTTTAAAGGTTTATTCCCGGAACGTCGAAAATATTTTAATGACTATGTCTAAATTGGGTGTGAAAGGGGCCTTCTAAGGGGTATCCAATTAACCAATTAGCGCAGGTTACCTGTGTTTTACCTGTGTAAGATTTGATTCAAATGAGGAAAATTCTAAGTAAATTTTGAGGAAAAGTTTATAAGAATTTTGACTTGCAAAGGAGTTTAAAAACAACTTTATTCAAATAAATAAATTTTACGCTCATTTTCAAAAATATCACTGTCAGATGCATTCAGATTTAAAGAAAGAAAGAATAAATAATCAACAGACAATAAACAGAAAATGTTGATCAAATCAATAAGGATATATCAACAGAATAAGGATAAATAAACGGAATCTTTTCAAGCTATAAAATTTAAAAGCAAATTGAAAATTCATTTAAAATCTATATGGTCGAAATGTTATGAAATTTAAAAAAGAAACAAGAAGAAAGAATGTCAAGAACCGCTGCATCAACGTAACGAAGTAGACCATAGACGGCGTTTGGTTCGAGGCCCTAGAGGACAGAGATGATGCTGACATCACCGACCTAACGGAGCGATTCACCGATTACGTGACCGAACAGTGGGTTGAAGGCGACAGACTGGTTTGGAACCACTTCGAAAACCAAGGACCACGCACCGCCAACTACCTTGAGGGATGGCATAGAAAACTCAAGAGGATCGTCCAGCATGCGCACCCCAATATCTACACCACCATCCAGACCTTCAAAGACTTACAGAACGCCAATGAGATCAACCGTATCCAGCGCGCCGTCGGAGGCTCCATCAGACCCAAAGCGAAGAAGTATTTGACCATTGACCATCGTCTATCAACATTGAAAGACCGGTACCAACGAGGACTTGTCGACGTCATGGACTACGCAGACTCCGCTTCCCAGCTAATTCATCTCGGATAGTGAATGTACGTGATTTCAATTGACATTGTGGGACATATTTGAACTCTGTGCGTAATAATTAGGGCTGTCACGTTCAGCCTTTAGTCGGTTCGGTTCGCTTCAGGAAAATGAACCGCGGTTCTCGATTTTTTTCCGGTTCGGTTTGAGTTTGTAATTCCATAAAAGAGTGAAATAATGGTAAGAATAACAAATCAACAAATAATTCTTTTTCATTTTTCTGCTTTGAAAGCATTTTTCTTCGAGATTATATCATCATTCAACAAAATAACCAAACTAGAACACTTAGAAGACTTCTTAAATTCCACCTGTCAAACAAACAGTTGCACATTTACAATCAAGAAGTGAAACAACCCATTTCATTGGGTGAAATACGACAAAGTACCCAATCACAGTCTGTGTATCATACAAAACTACTGATTACTAGATATAACCAAAAAAAAAAAAAAAAAAAAAAAGAAAAGAAAAAGAAAAGAAAAGAACCGAAATCCGTAAAGTACGATCCTAATACATGTATGTATTTATTTTCGTTAATTTGTTCTCTTATCAGTATCTCATATACATGAAGTTTTATAATTTTTCTTTATAAATTGTGTTAGTTTGTGCTTAGTTATAAGCGGATATGTTGCTTCGTGACATAATATCTTATTATTTGCAAATAAATAAATATCTCTTATGAAATATGTAAACCATTCAATTATCACTGCCACCGGCGACCTTGATATGTGACATATCACATTGAAGATTAGTAGAAATCTCATCAAATTTTACAATTTTGAATCAATACATTCACCTTACATGGTATACATCTCCACTATACAAGTATGACTCAAACATGTACACGTTTTTATATGCATCTGTTTATACTCTAGTATTACAACGAATTTTGACCAATGTCAACTTAAAGAAAAATGTACACAAAAAATTGTATAAAAGCTGTTTATCGGAAAAAGTTATACATACTTTTCTATTTAAAGTACGATCCTAAAAAAAAGAAATAAAAAAAAAAAACGTGTAGATATACCTTTCTACATTACGACGTTTTGCACAGGTAACATGCACTAATTGGTTAATTGGTTACCCCTTAGAAGGCCCCTTTCACACTCAATTAAGACATAGTCATTAAAATATTTTCGACGTTCCGGGAACACACCGTTTTAAAAATGTCTTCAAATTTATTAGCATCATTTAAAAGCAGATTAATTAACAACGTGGACCAGACATGCACGTTTCGGGTATTTAACCCTCGTCAGTGATCCTCAATCCAAACAATTAAATATGGCCTAAATGTGTGATAATTATGTCCAAAATATACCAAAAGACGGAGCAAGATGACTGAGATATGATGCTACAGGACCCATGTTTTAGAAATTTGTGACAATTTTGTAAACAGAAATATTCGATTTTTTGAAGAAACGACCAACCGAAATTGATCGATCTTGGCAACATTTGCCCTTGGAGACTCCTGGTCCACCATCCGTGACACTCACCAAGTGGTACAAATTTTAAACGTCTTCAAATTAATTAGCATCATCTTAAAGCAGATTAATTAACAGCGTGGACCAGACATGCACGTTATGCATCATAGACAGTAGCCGCTTTCCTTTGAACAATGTCTCTAATTTCACCAACGTCTTTCAAAAGCTTGCTACAAGACTTCATGTACCAGTATATTGTTTAAAAAGAGTGTTGACTTGTGAGTGCTGTTGAGATTATCGTCAGGATCTTCTTTAACTCATTTGTGTCACACTTATGCCCTTTGCCGTATGGAGCTCGTAAAAAGTTCCCCGCGAGGGGTTTGACTGTAAGTATTTTGAATATTTTCCCTGACATGGTCGCCATAGCACTTTCTATATAGATATAACCTCAGACAGTGCAATGCATGTATTCTATATTTTGTTATGCAAGAACATCGATGGCGGGTGCGACTAGCCAACAGGGGATGCTTACTCCTCCCGGACACCTGGTCCCACCTCTAGCTTGCTGGGGGTCCGTCGATGCTCAATTTGGTGCTCTATTGTGAGTGCTGTTGAGATTATCGTCAGGATCTTCTTTAACTCATTTGAATACACATATCTTTGTTCTAGTTTTTCTGTAAACGTTTTGCATTTTTCAAAGTCCCAACTTTTTATGGAAAATACCCTTCAAAAATCAAAGTTTTCTCCCTCATTGGTCTTCTCCCACTTTATTTATGAGCAAGTTGCTAAATACGAATTCAGAATAAAAGACAATAAATAAAATTTCGTTTGGTACCATAATTGCTGTACCTAATACTAACTACAATTTGAAAAAGGTTCATTGCATTTTGCACATTTTCAGCGTTTTTACATCCAAGAGTAGTTGTTTTTCCCAATTTTTCGTACCAAGCAAATTGTAAATCAGACTTCGGTATTATTTAAAATGAAAGGCAATAAATTTATTGTGCGTTTGGTACCAAAATTGTTAATTTAGCTACAGAATAAAAAAAGATATTGTATTTTCCCAATTTTCAACGATTTTTCATCGAAAATCCATAGTTTTCCCCATTTTTGACAGGTAGATTGGTAAATTGAGCTTGAGACTTAAAGACAATTAAATTGTCGTTCTTTTGGTACCAATTTTGTTGATCTAGCAGCAGCATGGAAAAAGTAATTGAATTTTTCCTATTTTTAATGGTTTTTTCTTCGAAAAATACCATTTTACCCCAAAATTTCGAAATGCCCAAAGATGCCAGAGTGGCATCCGCCGGATTATGAAATAAGAGGGTATTGACAACATTTTCATGCAAAAACATTTTGTGCGTAAGAAATTTTTGGGTTTCATGAATGGCACCTAGACTAGAAGCCTTTAAATGTTTACGTCTTAATATTATCATTTCACTTTCTACATGTTAAGATCCACCATACGTAACAACTGATCTCTGGTTTGGTGAAGCAATAGCTGAAGATGTTTGGACCTCTTACTGGATCATGTATACGATAGGGAAGAATGGAAACACGACTGTAAGCATAGGAAAAGGTGATATGATGGGATGTGACGTCATTGTTGGATTGTCAGCTCCATTTGAACATAACATAACACATGTTGATATCAAATACTCCAGCAATGTCCATTTTTCAAGATGGAACTTCTATCGTTTTGAATAAAAAAGAAAAAGCTGAATATTCAAATTTCTCTGAATCTTCCTTTCGACTTTAAAAGTTATTCATGACACCAGGTAATTATTTATTCTTTCGATGTCGGACTTTCTCGAAATATTTCACATGCATTGAATAAACAGCAAGATTTGATGACATATTATATGTATGGTACCAAGCAAGAAATTTTTAAGAAAATTGAAAATTGAAAGTTTTCGACTTTCTGGCAAAATTCATGATGATGTTCAAAAATAAAGAAAACAAATAAAACGTGATGAAACGTACGTTACCTTAGTTACAGAGTGCCATGATCCCTTTTGATGGTATACATAAATGTTTTATGTTTGGAATTGCATTTCTGAGTACATCTTATTTCTTAAATGAATCTATTTAGGGCTGTGTTGCTTATTATTTTTTGGTTATTTCCATGTTCTGGGATCAATGAGCGAAACTCTCCTTGTTTTTAAATAATAGAAAGAGAGAAATTTAAATATCCAGTAAGATTTAAGCTTCCTTTCTATCATACTAACTTCAATACTACTAACTATAACTTGCATCTTATTATGTGATATTTGAATGTGATAAAACTGTACTAAGCGCCACCCACAATGCATTCCGTACATGTCCTCTGAGGTTGTTCATTATATTTAAAGTTGTGTTTCTATGGACCTGTTATTTTCTCCGTCCGGGTTTTTTTTTCTATTTTCTTTTCTCGTAAGAAAGTTGTGATATATATTTTTCAAGAATTTGTAAACTTTTTTAAGGTGTGATATTCTGTTTTTGTGTTTGACTTTCATCTATTTATAAATGTGATAACATTTTTCCCAGATTGTTCTTAAACTGTCAAAGACTTAATTTTTTCTATTGTACTACCTATACGATTCATGGGTGTATTTATAAGTATTTTGAATCCGAGAAGAAGCACTGTCATACATATATGGAATATAGAAGTATTTGATCGTAATAAACCTGCTACTTGGGAGAGTCATATCTTAGCACCATCCCTCCAATGTTATTTTAAACAGATTTTATTTGGATATGCTACTGAATCGACCCTACAGGAAATATGGAGACGCGCATTCTCCGTAAAGTAAATGCACACATTTAAATGTGAAATAATGGAATTTTGGCGGCTTATGAAAATTACTTTGCCTGGAGGCATCACTGATGGGGATTTTTAAAATATCAGAAACACGTGCCTGGTGCGTAATGGTTTAAAATTTTCTACAAGAAGATAGAGTTGGAACAATTCCGTATTATTCTTTTCTTGACAGCGATTTGCTCATTACCCTGCATTGCTATAGAGTAAAAATAAATATTTTTCTCCCGAATTTGAACGCCTCATAAATTCATAAGTTGTGATATAACTTTGCGAAAACGTATCAAATATTTGTAAGGAAATAACTGAACACTATGTAGCATTTTAGAAAAGATTAAGTAAGGGTTAAAGTGTTGTCTCTGAGGGCGTAGCCCGATGAGCAGATGTATAACCCACTTGTTGCACGTTGAGCCATCAAATAATTATCACCAATGATTGAACATTCTTCATTGCTAGTTAAAGAAACTTATTCGTGGTAGTCAGTCAACGACTCAATCAATACTTCAATTATTGATCTAATCATTGCTACACAATGAAAATGAGGGTACCTGTAAAGTGCGAAACGAAACAAAAACGAAACGAAACGAAACGAAACAAATCGAAACGAAACGAAACAAATCGAAACGAAACGAAACAAATCGAAACGAAACGAAACAGATCGAAACGAAACGAAACAAAACGAAACGAAACAGATCGAAACGAAACGAAACAGATCGAAACGAAACGAAACAAAACATAAAACTTAAAGAAAATGAGAAAAAGAGGAAAAATCGCAGAAAACGACTACATGTATTTCAAGATAAGATCTTATTGAAGGGTTAGGGGGTACCACTCTCCTCCTGCCGTGGGGGAGGGGGTCTTGGGCGGTCAAGACAAATGTTTAAACTTTAAAGTGTAAATTGGTGCAATAGTGAAGTTATTTGGGTTATTTCCTTTTTAAACCTTGAAAAAAGAAATAGACCTGTTTAGATGAAAAACTAAGGTGAGCGAAGCGAGCCTGAAGTATTTGAAAAATGAATTGAAAATTGCGGCGAGCGAAGCGATCGGGAAAATTTTTTAAGGTATACATGTATATAGATGAATTTCGTGGTAATTTTTAAAATTGAGATTATGTAAATGAACGCATAAGAGCAAGATTATTTATATTAAAAGTAATTTCCTAATTTTGTTGGGTTACTGTTACCCTCCTAATCATCTGTCCCTCCTCTCGCCCCCTTCTTCCCTCCTCCCGCCCCCTTTCTCTCCCCTCCCTTTGTCCCTGTCCATCCCCTCATTATTGCCTTCAACCGTTAGTTCTTGTGGCTGGAGGGTTTTTTAAAGAATCAAAGTTGACGATTAAAACATAATATATACGGTATATAGCACAATTGCATTTTAAAGGAGAGTGATTGGGATGAATAACCTCGTCACAGACTGAAAAATATTATTTAGCAGGGAGGAGTCTAGCGCAGAGGAAACGGAACTGTTCCGTTATGTGTATTTGAAAATTTTATCAGAAAAATGAGAACAATTAAAAACTGGGGGGCACATTTCGTTTGAAAAAGGATAAGATTTTTTTTCCTGAAATGTGCCCCCACCCCGTTTTATGATCTCATTACGGTGTCATAGCGTGGTTTTCTCTCCCCTCCCTTTTATTCCTCTTAAATACATGAATGGCATTTGACATTTACTTTTTTTAATTGTCAACTTTGACTCTTTCAAGAAACCCTATCGGCACTAGTTACAAATGTAGAACTCTTGGATTAAGGCATTATTACATGCTGATCTTGTCTTGAAATATTCGTTTTCGGCGATTTTTCCTCTTTTTCTCATTTTCGTTAAGTTTTATGTTTTGTTTCGTTTCGTTTCGATCTGTTTCGTTTCGTTTCGACCTGTTTCGTTTCGTTTTGTTTCGTTTCGTTTCGATCTGTTTCGTTTCGTTTCGATTTGTTTCGTTTCGTTTCGTTTCGTTTTTGTTTCGTTTCGCACTTTACAGGGACCCTGAAAATGAAAATTATTGTACCGTCTGGAAATATATAAATTGCTGTCGTACAACGTAGACCGTGCAACAAATCATCATAGTTTTCAGTTCGGGTCGTTCGCTTTCTTTGCTATATTTTTCTTGAATAGATTCATATATCATACAAATATTCACATTTTACTTCTCAATAGTTACTTTAATAATGCTTTATTCTTAGATGTATCTTTCTATATATTAGAATATTAATATGATTGAGTTGATAAAATCGAGGAAAAGTCCATCGACCAATAAAATGTATATATGCTGGACAATTTTCTTTAAAACTTATTTCACCCCACATTTTCTGAGATGCTAAATACGCCAGTGTTTCAACGTTGCTTTGCTTTTTTTCTTGGTCGTTTGATTTTCGTCATTGTTTCTGTCTGTTCGTTGACTCCATGACGGGCCCTGTCCAAACCTCTTTAGAGAAGACAGGGCCCCGACCACCTGTCCTCTCTGAATGTCAGTCGGACTCCTCGGGTGATTGCATACATGAGCTCGCTACAGCCGGCAGAGCACGGACTGTATAACGCATGCCCTCTTTTTATATCCATTTACATATTCATCTGTGTCTCTGGGGCCTCTGCGTTTTGCGGCCTTGTTTGTGTGATGTCATCTTACAGTGAGGAGGTTGTTTTACACTGCAATTGTACGTTCTTCGAGACCTCTGGGTAATTGGAGAAGTGAGAGGGTTGTGCGCACGTAATCCAGGATAACCAAACCATAGGCTACTTGCGTGACAGATGGCCGTCCAAAGTCGGCACCGGTTACCCATTGGTCTCGTCGGTTTATGTGTAGTCTTTTGTGTTTGATGTTTACATGTCGTGTGTCTCTTTTCCGTCTCGTGCTGTACTCGTCTTTTGTGTTTTTGCATCGGGTGTTTTGGTGTTTTACTGTTGATGCTGCAACGGGGTCTTGTTGGAGATCTCCTCCCTTCTTTTGATTATTTGGTAGATAAATGTCCCCCCTTTTTTTCCTCGCCTCATGCATGGTTATCACTATAGCATTGTCTATTTGGAAATATTTTCTTTATCTTTCGTTGTGGTTCTTAATGATACTATCTCTTACCGGAGATTGCCTGTGGGCTTTTTTCTCTTTCATTTCTGTTATAACATAAAGAAAGACTTTTTCAAAAATAATGATCAAAAAATATGAAAAAAATTAACAATGTTCATTTGTATAGAAGTAATGTCAAAATTTGAAACCACTGACTTCTTTATGTAGCTTGACCGAAATGGATCACAGGTTGTTAAAACACAGGACAAGAGCATCACTATTTTCATTTTGCGATCATCCACAAAAGATTGAAATCTTTCCTAGTATAAAAAAAAATTTCATTTCCAAAAAAATCTCTATGTCTTTTACCGTAGAAGCATATCAACACCGTATCCGCTTTAGTTTTTTTTAACTGTGTGTCATTATTAAATGTATTTTATAAATCATGAACATAATTGTTATGCCTGAGCACATAATTTGAACTTTATGGGATTGTACTTGATGGATGATCATCATTATGAGCTATGTAGAAATAAACTTTCTTTAATTTAGAAAAAAATATACTGTTTTATTGCTTGTTTGATGTTTATAGATACAAAAAAGGAGTACTATCAGTACAGTCAGAATAGAAAATCATTCAAAATTAAAGTATCTTGCTTCACTGTTTCCTCGTTGAGATACTATTGATGTGTATCATTCAGAACATTGTGATCTTATATGAAAGAATACATACCTGTTTCTAAGAAGAACCACTACATTGGTAAGTATCACTGCTGGTGGACCAGGAGTCCTCGAGGGAACATATGAGATAAAGAAGATCATGACGACAATATCAATAGCACTCACAATATAGCACTAAAGTGAGCATCGACAGACCCCTAGCAACCTAGAAGTGGGACCAGGTATCCGGGAGGAGTAAGCAACCCCTGTTTGGCTAGCCGCACCCGCTGTCGATGTTCACGCATGAAAATGGAAATATCTTCAAAACATGCACTGTCAGAGGTTATATCTAAATAGAAAGCGCTATGGCGACCGTGTCAGGGAAAACGTTCATAACACTTACTGCCAAACCCCTCGCGGAAACTTTTTTACGAGCTCCACATGTAGCCTAGTTCGATCAACTTCGGTTTATCGTTTCTTCAACGCATTCGAAAAAAAATTCTTTAAATCAAAATTTCTTGGAATTTCATATCCAACCCATCCCGCTACGTCTTTATGTACATTTTAGACGTAATAGCTTTCACACTCTTTAGCTATATTACATTGTTAAGATTAAGGATCACTGACGAGGGTTTAGTATACGAAACGTGCATTCTGGTCCATGCTGCAAATTTATCTGTTCTCATATGATGCTATTGAATTTGAAGACGTGTAACATTAACATGACAATGCAAATGGCAAGATGTGCTAATCTGAAATTAGATAGGAAATGATCTCAAGCGACAGAACGATGTAGCAAACACAACGAAACATAAGAACAAGATTGCAAGAAAAATCAGACACCACATAAATGATAGCACACAAATACGTCTAAAGATAAAGACACAGTACTCAGAATGAGTGCTTAAATGTCAAACACAGAGTCCGAATCAGAATCCAAAAATAAGAATCAAAAGGCTTACCAAATCTTGAAAAAAAACGTAAAACAGAACTTTCTCTGGAGAAAAGAAAGTAGGACAAACAGAGGGAGACAAAACCCCAGCCACATAGAAAAAAGAACTGACAACTGAACACAATGAACACCCCCAGAACCCAGTGCAAGCACATAACGCACTTAAGGCGGCGCCCAAAAAGCGGCACCTCGCCAACAAGAACAGCCTAAACGTATTCAAATACCACACGAACCATTTTACACATATAAGAAAGTTACATGCAGCATCAAAGCAGGAAGGGTAAATGTAGCATAAAGCCCACCCAAACCTCCCTCCACGCATCATCCATTATCCAAAAACAAAGGAAAAGCCCACCCACAGCAGCGGCATGACAACTCAGAACAAAACCAAAATTACAAAAAACGGCCACAAGCAGCGCAAACCCGAAGAATCCAATAAAGAAAAAAATGCATACCGAAACCGAAAGCCCGCTTAACCCAACAACCTCCCATGGAATCCGCCGTCACGAAACAACATCAGAAAACACAATACAAATGGTACAATCAAATAAACATACTTTTTTGTTTAAACACACCTAATTCAAACACAAAAACCCTGACAAATGAGGAGGGAGCTAGAACCACAGCAGTCTACACAGCAGTCTACAGAGAGGATCTTGAAAACTTCCTTCATGTACGGTTTCGTGAAATTCTGTGCAGCGTTTGCAGAGAAGACGTCAAACATGCGTCAATCAATCAGAGCTCTCGGCGGCCATATTTGTCAATCGATCGGCAAGAAAAACACAAACTTGGTAAAGGAAATGCAGTACTTGCTTCCTGAAAAATCTGTGCATCGGTTGCACAGGAAAAGTCGAAAAAGTGTCAGCCAATCAGAATCCTCCATGACCATATTTGTTGAACGATCGGCAAGAAGAACACAAAGTTAGTAGAGGACCTTGAGTGCTTGCTTCCTGTACAGTTTCATGAAATACAAAAATGCGTCAGCAAATCACAGCCCTCGGCGGCCATAATTGTTGACCGATCGGCACGAAAAACACGAATTTGGTAGAGAAACTTCAGTATACTTGCTTCCTGTAAGGTTTTGTGAAATTCTGTGCAGCAGATGCAGAGGAGAAATCAAAAATGCGTCAGCAAATTACAGACCTCGGCGGCCATATTTGTTGTCCGATCGGCACAAAAAACACGAACTTGGTAGAGAAACTACAGTACTTGCCTCCTGTATGATTTCGTGAAATTCTGTGTAGCGGTTAGGACATATCGAAAATTTAAAAAAAAGGGGGGGGGGAACGCTGGACGGACGACGGACGGAAGCCGGACGACGCACTTTGACAATAGCTCACTAACAGTCTGTGCTCTGTCGGCTATAGCGAGCTCATTATCTTATCACACGGAAAGTCCGACTGACTTTCAGAGAGTACAGGTGGTCGGGGCACTATGATTCAAACTTAATTTCGATGGTTATTATGTCGACATTTCATCCTTCATATGTCACCATAAAAGGCAGATTATGAAATATCCAAAGAAATATACGATGCTCCATTTGGTGCTCTATTGTGAGTGCTGTTGAGATTGTCGTCAGGATCTCATTGCACAGCTCCAAATTTAAACGAAGCTGACAATAATTTTTGTAAAATTTCCAGAATAATACAATCACCTAAAACAATCTGGGAAGAAGCAAAACGTAATCCCCCATGGAGTGGAGATCAGGTGTCATGGGAGAGCAAACATTTCCTGTCTGCTAGCAGCACTCGTCAATTAGGCCGTGCAGAAAAAAAGATATCCGGTCAATTTTAATTGTTAGAGGTCTTTTGGATGACTGTTACTTTAGAATATCATTGAGGATAACGGGATAACATTTAATACCGTAGTCCAATAAGCATTGAAAAAGTACCAAACAGTTATTCAGTCTCAAAGTCGAGAAGGTGAGGCAAAATTAATTAGAATTTCCATTTGAACAGTTGCGAACCCCGGTCAATAATCCGAAGTGGGACCAGGTCCCCGAGGAGAGTCAGCGTCTCCTGTTTACATGCAGCATCCGTCGTAACAGTTCCATGAAATCTTGTCAAATTTGTTGATTGTCTATTACTTTAGTTTTTTATTAGTCTCTTTGTCCTCGGAACAAAATCGTTGTAGTTTGAGCTCGCTCAATAGCGTACCAATTGTAATATAAATACACCATAGTAGGCGACGAAGGACGAAGTTACTGATAAGAAAAGGGAAATTTGTAATTTTGAAGTTAAAGTCGTCACCTTTGTAATATGCATGTATTTACGAGGACTGATGGATATGTTGTGAGCCTCATATTTAAGGCTTTGAATTTTATCATACATTTTGCATTTTTTTTTCTACATTATCCCCTTCAGTAACTACACACTTTTGTAAATGGTGTTTCAGGGCCTCAATACCACTTTTGAAGAACTCCTTATCTTGACTGGTCAGAAAGTCATCCACTGCAAGTATGACGTCATCATCGGACTGAAATTTGATGCCAGAATAAGCTGCTTTCAGTTTTGGAAATAGATGAAAATCTGAACAAAATCAGGTGAATAAGGCGGATGCTCAATAAAATTAAAGCCACTGTCATTTATGGCAGATATGACAGTGACAGACTTGTGAACAGGAGCATTCCTCCTAATGGAACAACACACTTTTAACCAGTAAGCTTTCCGCGTCGCTTAAGTTTAATATTTTCCAGTAATTGTGTCAAAAGTGAAGCATAGTATATGCTATTGATTGTTTGTCCTTTTTGCAGATAATCTTCGGAATATAAATAATAAAGCGGAATATCTTCTGCAGTCCAGAAAATCGAGGCTCATAAGTATTCAAGTGACCATTTTCATCAAAAGATAACATAAGATCTAAATATGAAACAGAGTTTCAAACGGTTCAGTGGTTTCTTTCACCTCTATTTCACACGGATAGATTATCAATCTCTACTTGGTCTACTTCTAGTGATATGCTTTGTTCAATAGAGGGGCCTGGACTGCAATTTAACAGCTACGTTACAAGGGGTAGCCTTTTGTTCATTCCATCACTGTCAAAGGAACAAAAGTAGTTACAGTATAAGCTTTTGTCTTCTGACGTTTTACTATGCATAAGAAATCTTATAGAGTATAATAAACCTTTTTAATTTCGTACATTATTTGAACATTTGACGTCCGAAGAAGGCATAAATATTTCAGTATTAAAAATGTTCGCCCTCTGTACATTCCATCTACAATTATACAAAACACGCATCACTGGTCAACTAAATATTTATTGCTTGTTATGCCAGATGGTATCATATGTGATCCTGCACATTATGATTTTATGTAAATTGCTTAGAAAATCGTTGACATCATTTTTACGTTGGTATACCAGTGGTAGAGCATTTGTTATAAAAGTACCAATTATCAAAATATATGGTCAAAAATATCTCTAATTGATGTAATAAGTAAGCAGTGTAGATGAGTAACCCATTATTTTATGATATTCACGATAGTTTCTCTAAAATACTACAAATACTATCGAAACAGATACGTTACCATTTGAAACAGATACGTTACTTTCAGTTCTAAAGCCGTATTTGAGTACAGTGCAAAGCTTATCCCCTATGAATCTCAATACCGTGACAAATGAGTAATATGACAACAATTTATGGCATAAATTATGCCTCTGTATTAAGACATTTATTGATTTTCCGAAAGAAAGGCTGTTTCTCAGGATTTTCCATAAAAACACAAAATATGCCCTTTAAGATATTGTTTTGCTTTACTTTCAACTGCTATATGTTTCTTCTGACAGAAACTAAAACATCAGCGTCAAACCAGTAATATATATCTTCTACATGGGCCAAAAATGAAATCTAGGTAACGTATCTGTCGGTAACGTATCTGTTTTTAGGTGCATTTTCCGCGTTATTTTGTATGTTTCTTCATTCGTATTAGAAGGGCCGATGTTTTTAACCAATATTCACTCCATCTAATCAATAAATAGGGCCAAATCGGTTGAGTTCTCACTGTAGAGCTAGATAGTTGGTAACGTATCTGTTGCTGTCTAAACGTCCAAATGCCGAATTTAAATACTCCCGATGAAACAGATAAAATATCGTTTGCTAGAATGGTTGAAGGACTCTGTTTGCTGATAGTACCCATGTTTACGCTTTCTTTTTTACTCAAAGATTTCGGATATGTCATTATTGTCTTACATTTCTAGCAGCTTGAAGTGTGGTAACGTATCTGTTCGCCTTCTAACGGACAACAGAATATTTCTTATTTCAAAAAGAACATTTCTCATACAGGAAAAGTTTTAGTCCTCATGTTAAAGTAATACTTTGGGGTTTCAATTGGGAGTAAAAAGGTTACTGATGATACATTTCTACAATGTATTTTTCTACATCAAAAATGTAGCCTTGTGCAACGGACAAGGCAAATTCACTAAAAATTGACCATTTGTGAGTCCAAGGAAAAGAACCACGAATGTTCTGGTTGTAATTACTATTATGGTAAGTTGGAACATTGTGAAAGGTAATCAAAATCGATACTTTTTCTCAGTTAACCATTAAAATATTCCTGTACAGGCTGCGGACGCGCAAATTTAGTAATGTAACACTTTAACGGAGACTGTACCTTCAGCAAAATTCGGATTATTAATTGAGAGCATGTCATCGATATATCGGTTTGTGAAATGGAATAGGAGTGCTAGGTGTTTCTTTAAATGAGAGAGCAGCGACTGAACATATGAGTTACGGCTTCATATGAGTATAGAAAAAATATCAACAAGAAGTGAAGCACAGTTAAAAAAAACTCCCATACAGATTACTTGTTTATATCTCATCAGAGAAGACTGGGTCCTGATTTTCTGTCCTATCTGAAAGTTGGTCAGACTTCTCGGGTGATTGATCTTGAGCTCGCTTCAGCCAGCAAAGCACAGACTGTTAAACGAATGCCATAGACTATTTTTTAGATACATTTACATAAAATATGTGTTACTAGAGGCCACTGCGTTTAACTATTTCGTTTGTTATGTCACCTTACAGTGAGAAGTTTACTGTTCATACAACAATTGTGCGTCTATGGAGACCTCTGTGTATCCGGATAAGTAGGAGGGTTGTGCACACGTAATCTGGATAATCACAACATCTGCTAAGCAGATGGCCGTCCAAAGTCGGCACCGGAAGCACATTGGTCTCCTTCATTAAATTTGTGTTGTCTTTGATGTTTGATGTTTCTGTGCGTCTGTTTCGATTATTTTGTATCATGTTCTAGCGTCCTTGTGCGGTTTGTAGTTTTGAATGATGTCAATCTGTGTCAGTTTCTTGTGGGTTTGTTTCTCTGGGTGTCTGCAGGGTTGTCATGATGGAGATCCTTGTAAATACTCCTCCTACTTACCAGAATATACAAAAGACGTACAGTTATGCACATTGTATAAACAAACAACCTTCTCATAACCATATGTCGCCACAAACAGGTCCATAATACGCAGGTATACTATTTTACACAACAAAACTCAATGAATGTATAGAAATTGTATGAAGCATTCAAAAACAACGTGCTCTGTCGACTATTTAAATTCATGTTAAAACTACAAAAAAGTCTGATTAAGTTCTGATTTGACAAAACAAAATGGGTCCCGTGTTCTTTGATGAAACATGTAATGTGTCTAATGTTATATTGATTACTTAAGTTTCATACCCTGAAACAGAATGAGATGGATTATCAGTTAATATTATACCGGTAAATATGCCACTGAGCAGTCATGTGGACAAAAATTTCAATATGTTTTTCATATAAAGATTCCTCACCTCATTAACCTTCAATTTTGATCTATTTACAATGTACTTTCTTAGCACAAGCAATCTTGAAATGTTGACTCGGAAATTCAAAATGAAAAATACTCTGGGACTGCTGAAACTGTGCTTAATTTTGACAGAATCTTTAAGGGATTCCTGTAAATTTCCTAGATTATATTTTCATATTCATGTTAACGACTTGTTCGACCTTAAAGTATTTTAAAAAGTGTTTTTATGGTTTATTATCTTTAAACAATTAATTTATATATAAAAGAAAGGAGAGGATCTACAACTGCACTAGGTTGCAGTACTCACAGCTAAAGAAGCGAAAACACAGAGTGGACAAGCATGACGAGAAACAATATTAAGGAAGACCAAACACTTAAGACGGCATCAAAATACTAGTTACAGAACACAACACATTAACCAACGAAACAAATGGAAAGTAAGGTCTTATTTCATGTAAACCATTGGTTAGAATCTAGTACTTCAAAGTGATACATCCATTACCATTATATCTTAAGCTTTCTGTAGAGTGATGCCAAGTCCCTTCCAGAAGCAATGTCTAAAACACCACATAACTTCATAAAGATTAAGGCAGGCTCCAACTCTGCTGACAGAGATAATCTTTCAGGACAGGAATTTCTAAACGTGGTGTACTTGAAACGCATTGTCTGAATAATGGATCCTCATCAGTGGTACTTAAAGCCAAATTGATTCAAAGAAAAAAAGAAAGAAAATTATGATCAGAAAATATAAAAAAACAACAATTTTTTAACATAGAGGTGATGCCGAAATTTAAATCTACTGACATCTTTATACTATTTGAAAAAAAATGGATTTGAACGAATCGCAGGAGGTCAACTGACGAGATACAGATCTTTAGGTATAGCAAAATCATCTGGTACGAAGGACTGAAATATTTCCTATTTTAAAAAAGGAAACAAAGGAGGGGATCTCCAACTTACTTCTCTATGCATATTCCCTTACAAACATATATACACCCTCTCCAGTTTTTCTTTTGATTTCTGTACCTCTTCAAAAGATTATTCTATGAATTATGAACACGATTGTTATGCATGAGCATATAATTTGAACTTTATTGGATTGTACTTGTAAGAAGAGCATCATAATGCGTTATGAGAACATTTTCTTTACATGATACGTAATAAAACAGTGTTTCTTATTACTTGTCTGATATGAATATAAAAGTTAAATGAACAATAAAAGGAAAATTATCGGTACAGTAAGATTATGGAGAATCATTTTTAAAAAAAGCATCTTGCTTCACTATTTCCTCGTCGAGATAATTTCATATATTTATGTGAAAGACAACTCAACAAAATGAGAGACCTCAAGAGGCAATACATAACGCACCGCAGGAGGCGCCCTAATAGGGTCGCCATGCCGACAAGTACAGCACAAATATATCCAAACAGCAAAAGAAAACAATTTACATACACGACGCGAGTTACATGTATGATCCAAGCAAGTGGGACCAAAAGTGAAGCACAAATCCCACCCAAACCTCCCTCCACGCAACATCCCCCATCCAAAATCAATGCCGGATGTTCAATCCACTGACATCTTTAAATACTATAAACCGTCTTTTCTTCGCTGCGTCTCCATGAGGTAAGACGTAATTTATACAAATCAATTTTTGTGCGATGCGCGAAGACGGTTCTTAGATGTGAAACTATTTAATTTAAATCCATTCGTACTGTCTTGTAAAGATTTAATATAGAATGGACATTCATTTGTAACATCCGCATTTGGCTATGGACACATAGCTTATTCCGAAAAAAAAACGTTTTCTCATTTTACACAAGAACGATTTCTCAAATGGTATCATGAACAAGATGTTTCTTGAATCTAAAATATAAGATTTAAGAAAGCGGTCAAATGTGTTGCAAAATTCATTGTACTATTAAGGTCAAAGGATCGTTCAAATTTACATTGCTAGTTAACAATGGAAATCAATTTGATGATTGTATATCAATGCACTGGTACCTACCTACTGTCCTGTTCACTAAATCCAGAGCACCCTGTTTTCCTGGTTTTCTCTAAGATAGAATACTGTCATCTCCCAAAAAGATATCAATTTTATAGTACTCCTTTAGTCGTAACAGAAAATACCATTGTTTTGACTGTACGTCAATTAAGTTAGAAATAGGACGGAAAATAAAAAGTCTACGGGGATTTTCTATAGTAAAATCGCTGAAAATTCGTGACGTCGGGAGCTTTGACGTCACTGTTTACCATTGTTGACACGGAGAGCAATATGGCGGCGGCTTGAAATTAACATGGAAATTTCCCGTAGACATTTTATTTTTCATATTGCGGTTTGAATGTAGCTGATAGGGTAAGGTGAAGTTAATTTCCAGTTACGACTAAAGGAGGCCAATTCTCGGAAACTATAATTTATAGGAAAATTCATCAGATTACTGAATAAATCGCCAAAACAGGGTGCTCTGGGTTTAGTGAACAGGACAGTAACTACGAAAACGTATTCGCGGCGTTTTGAGTTCGCGAATCGGGTGATATCGCAAATATCGCGAAGATAAAACTCTCGCGAATTAAAGACGGTTTACAGTAATATAGCAAAAATGGATTTGATCCGATCGCAAGTGGTCAAGAAACAGATCTTTATGTAAAAATAAGATTTTCTTTACTTGGCTATAAAACAGTGTTTTGAATTACTTGTTTGATGTGAATTTAAAATTTAATATAAATTCAACTATTTTCTCGTTTAGATAATTCCCTATTGATGATGTGTGCTATTTAGAACATGATAAACTTGTGCGTAGATTCCAAACCTGTTTCTAATGTGAACTATTACATAAACATCTATATTTATGCAAAGACCAAGATGTACTTTTCTAGACAAATATGAAATGATCTCCAACGACAGGGCGTTGCTGTAAAATCAACGAAACATCAGGACAGGATTGCACGAAAAATCAGACATCATATTTATAATCACTCCAACAACCATCCGAAGACAACAATACAGAATCAGTGAATAAAAGTTTTAAAGTTTACAAATTCTCGACAAAATATAAAATAAAGCTTTCTCGTTAGATAAGGAAACAGGTCAAATAGATGGAGATAGATACACAGCCCCATAGAAAAAAGAAAGACAACTCAACAAATTGAAAGACCTCCAGAGCTCAGCGCAAATACAAAACGCACCGAGGGCGGCACCCTAAGTACAGATCAAACATATCCAAATAGCAAAATACCCAGATGCACATGTCTTATTTTTGTAGTGATCAAGTCATCGCTCACATCAGTCTCCTGACGAACGAAATCATTGCATTTTAGCTCTCTCTGAAATAGCGTATCAATTATAATATGAATACACCAAAGGCAGGAGAAGAAGGAATGTTACTTCTAAGGAAAGGGAAATCTATAATTTTGAAGTAGATTGAAATATTTCTTCCAGAGGGAAGGGATGATAACAAATAAAAACACAAACACTCAAATACACAATTTTTCGGCCCCTTGGCCTTTATCAAGTGTAAAAAACGACGATCTTTAACAATTCTAAGTAAAATCCATCTTTGCTTCTCTAGCGTTCATTGCAAATGTTTATGTTAGTCTATGACGTCGTAGTATTCGCGGCACATGCATCCATTTCGCGTTACCCGCGAAAAGTTACAAAGTCTTTGTAATAATGAACGATCCGAGAAAGATGGTTTTAAAGAACTTAATCATGATTTATACATATATATAACATTGAATTTAAAATATTACACATATATACATAACCTATTTAAACATAACCAATAATTATGAGATACAAGCGCATATGTGATGCCTGCAAGAATACCCAGACAGACCATGTCACAGACAAACAGACGTTTAGTTGAAATTAAAGTAGGCCGAGATGATAGCAGAAAAGAAGGGGGACAAACATATACAAGACTAGTGATCCCTCATATTGACTTTTATTCACTGATTCTGTGTTGTTGTCTTCGGATGGTTGTTTTCATGGTCCAACGTCTGATCATTTATGTGGTGTCTGGTTTTTCTGGCAATCTTGTCCTTATGTTTCGTTGTTTTTACTGCATTGTCCTGTCATTGGAGATCATTTCTTACTTTTCCAAATATAAACATTTTGAAATTTCTAAAACGTTAGTCCTGTATCATCATATCCCAACCATCCTGCTACGTCTTTCGATACATTTTTGGACATAAGAACTTTCACCCTCTTTGGCCATATTACATTGTTCAGATTGAGGATCACTGACGAGGGTTAAATACCCGAAACGTTTATGTCTGGTCGATGCTGCCAATTTATCTGTTCTTAGATTATGCTTTTAAATTTGAAGACGTTGAACATTTAAGAAATGACTGTCTTACTTTTGGTGTTCATGGGTGTATAATTCTGGTTGGGCACGTGCAAATTCCGTGAATCGCGAAGCGATTCTCGGAAAATTTGCACCTGTCCAACCAGAATTATACACCCATGAACACCAAAAGTAAGAGAGTCATTACTTATATTTACATTAATTTTATTCTAATTATAGGTCACTTTTATTTGCATGAACATCGCACATTTTGCCTGTAACAGCGTCAGATGTACCTTAATTTTGGTAAATTCTCCCTACATGCAATACCTGAACGTGACGTCACAATAGCAACCCAAGTTATTGGAATATAATTCTAGTTGCCTAATGGGCGTTCAACATGGGGAATCTACTAGTAATGTAAATATTGCTCTTTGCATGAATATAGAAATTATGACCTTTCATATCTATGTAGCAAACATTATCATGGAATCTACACATAAGATTATTATGTTCTGAATGTTACACATCAATAATAGGAAATTATCTCAACGAGAAAATAGTGAAGCAAGATGCCTTTTTATTAATAATTCTCCATTCTAACTGTACCGATAAGTTTCCTTTTCTTGCACATTGAATTTTAAATCCATATCAAAACACTGTTTTATTACGTATTATGTAAAGAAAATATTATTTCTTCATAAAGCATTATAATGCTCATCTTTCAAGTATAATCCAATAAAGTTCAAATCATGTGCTCATGCATACCAATTGTGTTCATAATTCATAGAATAATCTTTTCAAGGGGTACACAGTTAAAAAGAAAATGTTGAGACTTATGGTTGTAAAAAATTTCATATGGTGGTAGAAACAAAATGTGGAGACATATGGTTGTAAAAATGGTTGGAAATGTGGAGACATATGGTTGTAAAAAATTTCAAATTCAATCCTTCAGCGAGGTACACGTAGACGATTTTGCTTCACTTAAAGGCCGGGTGGGGACTATAAAAGAAGACAGGTAAAATTCCTGTCATTTCCTCGCTGACAGCTGTAGGATTAACGTCTCTAACCGCAATCTGATTGGTCCTATGTTTCCTTTACAACCCTCTCAATTTTTGATTGACAGCTTTAAATAGGTAAATTTGTGGTATATCTAATTAGCATAGTCAAGTATACTGTCGGTATGTCTTTGATGTCACACACCGCTTGCGTCTCTAGGAATATCAGTGGTCAGTAGACGCCGCGTTTATCACGCCTACCAAGCTAAGATCACTCAGGTGTGCATATCAATTACCACTCGGTAAAAAAACCCGGCCTTTAAGATCTGTATCTTGACCCCCTGCGATACGATCCGAAATAAAGATGACAAATATGGATAATGACCATATCCCTGTTTACAGCACAAAATCGATAATCCAGAAAATGTCAGTGGATTAAAATTTCGGCATCACCTCTTTGTTAGAAAATTGTTAATTTTTTTCATATTTTCTCATAATGATTTTTTCCTTTTTTCTTTCCTTTGAATAAATTTGGCTTTAAGGTCAGGTTGGTGACTTTCAATAGAAATGAGGTAGAAGAAAGATGAATAGGTCCATATGTCGAAAAACATTTCCTCGAACTATTCAGACGAAAAAATCAAAATTTGCCCGTCTCGTTTTTTGGGTATTAACGTCCATTTTTGGCCTATTTCAACAATTTTGTCATCTTAGAGAATACCATATCGTAACTTTACATGCCTCTGCAATGCATGGAATTTCAAAATTCATATATATCCTTATTTTTCCAGATTCTTATACGTTGTGCATGAATTAAAGGCCATTTTGAGAAATTCTGATAAAATTATCGGTTCTAAGAAGAGTATTTTTTTATGAATACTATGTTGCTGGTTGCCATGGCAACAATTCGTTATTTTTATTTATAGCTAGAAGGTCAACAGCAACACAATTTTTTTCTATGTATATATCTATGGTATTGATTTATCCTAAAGCAGTCAAATCAATATGTACCCAAATTAGTTTTTTAAGCAAAATGACTTTTTCTATAAATAGCACAATAATTTATGCAAAAAGTCAACATTTTGACCCCCAAAACATAGAGTTTAACTTGGAAGTTCGAATTTCTAATTATCTGAGTTTTAACATGTTTAAAGAGTATCATGGATAGTAAATATTCTCATGTTTGAATCTTTGGTGGCAGAACTCGTGTAAAAATGACAATTTTTTTCCCTATTTTTGGCGATTTTTCATTGAAGAATATGCATTTCCCCAAAATACCCACTCAGCAATTAGAATTTCAAGGAGCATTATTTTTTCTAAAATAATGTTACAATTTGAGCTTATACCATGTATCGTTTATGTTAGTTATATATATTATGTGATATGAAAATAGAGTTATCTCCCTGTAGTCGCAACCCTAACTTTAAGTACAACTGATGAGGATCCCTTATCCAGACAATGCGTGTCAGGTAAACCACATTTAGATATTTCTGTTCTGGAAGGTTAATTCTGTTGGCAGAGTTGGACCCCACTTTAATCTTTATGAAGATATGTGGTGCTTTGGACATTGCTTCAGGAAGCGACTCGGCATCACTCTACAGAAAGCTTAATATATAATGGCCATAGATGTATCACTTTGAATTGACAAATGCTAACCAATGGTTTACATGATATAAGACCTTACTGTCTAATTGTCTCGTTGGTTTTTTGTGTGTGTTCTGTATTTGGTGGTTTCTTTCACCTCTGTTTCGCACGGATAGAATGTACCAAGGTGATAGTCAAAATCTTGGTTAAGTATTAAAAGCGTGCACGTCATCTTCGATATAACAGAGGGACCTCCTTTTTCTGAAACAAGCTCATGTTCTACAAATCTTTACATTGAACAGCCAGCTGATAAGGACATTGTTTAATTTTGATGATAGTTGAGTTGTGATTAGAAATTATGATGTGAATTGCAAAAGTCTTGCAGTGAAAATATCTTATAACAAGATGATGTCCTATCCAATGGCGTTTACTGTCTTTTTCTCTAATTTCTAGGTCGTATAGAAGTTGGCAAAATTTGTCTTCTAGCGATTTATGCGAGAAAACAAAGCAGCCAATATTTCTGCATGAGAAAAGCCTCCTAGACAGCAATTTCTAAACAAGATTAATTTTTCATCTTCATGAAAAGAAGGGAGGAGATCTCCAACAAGACCCGTTGCAGCATCAACAGTAAAACACCAAAACACCCGATGCAAAAACACAAAAGACGAGTACAGCACGAGACGGAAAAGAGACACACGACATGTAAACATCAAACACAAAGACTACACATAAACCGACGAGACCAATGGGTAACCGGTGCCGACTTTGGACGGCCATCTGTCACGCAAGTAGCAAATGGTGTGGTTATCCTGGATTACGTGCGCACAACCCTCTCACTTCTCCAATTACCCAGAGGTCTCAACGCACCAAAAGTTGCCACTAATTCGGATGTTGGTATTCTTGCAAAATAATAAATCAACAAGTATGAGGACATCTTTGTTCCATCTCAACTTTGAGACTGATTAACACATGGGTGCATCTTCGATGTTTATTCCTATATACTTACATGTAATAGTTATTTGAACATTTGTACCACAAAATTATAACAATTTTATACATGAGTGTAGGATCAGTAAAGTTTCTGTTGTCTTTGTATCTGAATAATAATACGGAAGTGTTCCAACTCTTTACCTTCTTGAAGAAATTTTCAAACAAATTTTCAAATACAGCCAATTTGAGCCAAAGTTTATTTCAGTTGCGCACTCTAATTTATTTTTTTGAATTTCAACTTATGCAAATTGCAAAGAGTGTGCAGCCCCTGTAGGGTCGATTCAGTAGCTTTGTTAAATAAAATTTGGCAAAAAAGCATTGGAGGTATGGTGCTAGGATGTTATCCTCCTTTATAATTTCGATATTTTTGGATGAAATGATAAGTTTCCGAAATTGATGTCAAATTAATAAATTCCAAAATAAAGCTTCTTTAATGCGACAGAGCTGGAAAGAAGTTATTGTACTTAAAACATCCAGTCATTGGTAACAAGTTTAACAGTTCCACACCGCAAAATGGAATAAGTAATTATACTGCTCAAAAAAAGTATATAATCATACTACCATTTCTCGTATACACCCAGCCAACAGGTATTCTGTTACCATACAAATTTTACGAATTATAAGAAAAATATTAATATTTCACTTCTCACAGTACAAAGTCAAGGCATAACTGTACACAAATATGGGATCAATTTGAGTGTAATTGTCCTTCCAGAAACTGAATTTTGAAGAATGTTGCATTTTATTGAATTTTTGGACCATTCCGTATGAAAAATAAACTTTACATTACACTTTATCTGTTAAATCTATGAGTAGATCCACTTTAAAAATAATTACTGTCTCTTGTGAAACAAAAGTCTTTTCTTATTTTAATCTGACGTATTTTACCCGCGGCCTTAGAAAAACAATAAATTCTTCGGAGGTCACCAGAAATGTAATATTCACACATGTTACCTACGTTCTTCCATACATACATATTATATGTTATGCAAGTCGGGTACTTCCAATCAATGTAGAGTGTATATTTATATCTATCTTATAAATATTATAATATATTTGAGAAAAGAATCTGTTCAAACAATATCTAGATCCATTTTCACGTTCTTAACGTGCGGCAAGTATTTCGTATGTATAGAATTTCTTACATATTTTTCGACGAAGATGGTTCTCATAACCGCAATGAAAATCTTTACCGAATTGTTGGTCTTGGTACTTATGAGTAGGAGAGTTGTGGGTGAAATATTCGCTAAAACATGTAGAGGTTGTCAAAATTTTGATTATTTCTTAAGTTTCGAGACTGAAAGCTTAATACAATGTGCAATGCTTTGCAACACGCGCTATCAATGTCAGTCCATGACGTATGAGGAACAACATATGATTTGCAAGCTGCACAGTCTTCATACGGCAAGATGCAATGATTCACCCATAAGTGAATTAATTACTCTACAGAAACAGAGGCCTGTCGGTGAGTATAAGACATTGTTATCGTAAAAATATGCATTAATTTTACAATCAGTCTCTATTTGGATTTAAAGTAATCATGGAAGCTAAAATAGTTCAGTTTGAAAACATGTCAAAAGTATTTAAAATTCACTATGAATCACTGTAAACACTGTCATTTTCGCTGCGAAGAAAATTCGTGATCTCAACATCAAGACGTAACGCTTTAGGGAAATATTCGCGATGTAAAGGGTTCAGCTTCGCGTGGGGAAAATTTTCGCAAATTATCTCGCCAAAATAACCCCACCAAGAAAATGTCCATGGTAAGGACATATCCAGCACCCAAAATTTTGAATCTTCACATGTAAGAGTATTCTGTGTTTCTGACGTACAAAGAAAGATAACTCCGATTTTCATTATAAAGTTCTTTGAAAATTATTTTAAAAATAAAAGTTTTTATGTTATTTTACAGAAAGGTATGTACGGAAAGGTTTCAAATTCTTCGCTTCAACCAATTAGTAGAATATCCAATATAATGTACTCCAAATATGAAGGAATCATCATACAAAAATGAAAAAGTTATTGAGTGTAATTTTGAATTTGCCATAGTTGGCAATGGAAAATGTCTGCATGAGACTATTTGGGAACTACTCAGAACTTCAATGTTTCCTATGGTAACATCATCAAGTGTCACTACATATCACTTTTACATACAATCAGATGAAACAGATTCAAATATAAAGGATATCTATCCTAAAACTGAATAAACAGTATATGTCCTTAACTGAAGTGAATGAAAGTCAAACACAAAACAAAAAATATGTAATCAATCACAGAGGCTCGGTTTTGTGAAAAAAAAATACCCCTCAATAACCCCAATGAATAAATGATAGTGACCTTAACGTGAACACACCGATTGAGAATAGCCGATTGACGATCAATCTTTTTTATAGCACATCGTACCCTAAGTCAAGTAGTTTTTCGGTTGTTCTTCTTGACCTCAGAACGAAGTTATTCTTGGTACAATTAAAGAAGAGGGGAACGTTTGAATTTACGTCTTCAGATTCATAGCATCATTTAAGAACAGATAAATTTGCAGTATGGACCAGACACGAAAGTATAGGGTGTTTAACGCTCCTCAGTGATCCTCAATCCAAACAAAAAAAAATATGGCCAAAGACTGTGAAAGTTGTATCAAAAAAATACCGAAAGACGTAGCAGGATGAGAGGGATTGGCAGGATGCTACAGGCACTTTTCAGAAATTCGATAAATTTTGTGAACAGAAATGTTGGAATGCGTTTTATTGAATAAGACGAATGCGGTGACCTTTAAAATGTCAAATTCCGGTGTTTTCGTATAACCGCATGTTTCTTCTGATACTGTAGATTGGTTATTATTCGTCAGATACCAATTTTCGTCATTTTCGTCAGTGCCTTCCTTGACGAAATTACGTACCGACGAATATAAATACTCCAGACAAAAAATAGATTGTAGTAAGGAAAAATTGATTCAGTCTCTTGGTAAACTTAAATATACTGCGGGGGAGGGAGGAAGATGCTGAAGGTTCCAAGTTTTAAGACATTGTTAAATAGTGTTATTACGGCACGCAAATGGCAAATAAATGAAAACTGAATATGAACACAAAGTTGCATATATTCTACTTCTAATTAAAAAATGTTTCCACAGCAAGATAGGTGATATACGTGTCTCTAATTGTTTGTTTACCGATAATTGTTAAACAAACAATGAAAACAAACACATACGACGGATTTGAGAAGTTGACGGCGCGGATCTAAATGTTAAGTTGGCTTTTGAACAGATGAATTTACATTTTAGGAACCCTTGGATGACGAATTTACGTACTGACGAAATGATCATTTTTAACGAATTGACGAAAATTTGGTACTGACGAAAATAAAGCAATTTACAGTATTACATGATTTAATTTCCACATTTCCAGTATATACATGTATTTGAGGCGTTAAAATTTTGCTTGAAATTCTACATGCGTCTATTAGCCATCTTCTCCAAGGTAAATGATGCTGATAGATTAAACAAAAAAAGCCTTAGACTTGTCTTATGGTATAATCTACCTTTTGTGAATCATATTAGTTTCAGAATGCAATTTTCCAACTACTACGCGGGGATCTAGAATCAGTGTAAATGATCGATGTGGGAACAACCTTGTAACTGCACCATTGATTTTCAAGATGAAAGGAGGTAACAACAACCAGATATTTTTGCACAACGGTACCCTAGACAACCGATTCCGTATTTTCATTCAAGACCTCGCACATCACGTTTCATATGACTTTGTCACCATTTCTGTCGGTAAGTTGATTTTTTCTATAAAATCTCTGAAGCTAAATGGACGAAGGGAGGGTATCTCCAACCAGACCTGGCATCAGTACCAACAGCAAAACACCCGAGGCGACAACACAACGACGAAACCAGCATGAGACGAAAAAAAAGAGACATACGACATAGAAACATCAAACACAAAAAACCCCACATAAACCAACTAGACCAATAATAGGTAAACGGTGCCGACTTAGGACGGTCATTTGCTACGCAAGTAGTAAATGGTGTGGTTATCCGGATTGCGTGCGCACAATCCTCCCACTTTTCCGGTTACCAAAAGGTCTTGAAGAACGCACAATTGAATTGTAAAACAACGTTAACCTCCTCACTGTTAGATGACCACACAATTAAGACAGCAAAACGCAGGGCCCCAAGTAACACAGATGGATATGTAATTGGAAAGAAATACACGATAGAGGAAACTGAAACATTATTAGGTACTAGGGCATCCCCTATGCTTACTTCTGCCTATGTCATTATCGTCAAAATACAATGCATCCGTAATTAGTCTCTTTTTTTTATTATATCATAGAATTAAACAATTGAAATTATGTTAGAGAAATACCGTGGGCACGGCGTATAATAAGAAAAGTAAAACATCTTTTTTTCATTGTGAAAAAAAAAAAACTCAAGTGAATTATTGTCCATAACAATCCGTCCGTCTTTGTCGTTGTCCGTGGTTAACTTTTCAACATTTTCGACTTCAACTCAGGAAGTGCTTGAATATCTTGTATAAAACTTGGTATGCATGATGTAACCATAACCATTGCAATGTTCCTTAACAAAATTATGTCCCGAATCCACAGTCAATCAGGAGTGAAGCTGGGATAGGAAAAAAAAGGTGGTCAAATGGTACCCCTTCCAATAAATCTTCTTCGGGTCTGCTGAATGGATGAGAAATGACATTTCATCTTGACAGTCATCAAAAATGTGTTCAGGCTCAAGATATGACAAATAGTTTATGAGTTTATATGACGTCCATTCTGAAGTTGTCAGAAACGCTTATTTTAGTAATGTTTCTTTGAATTATTTCAAGTAAATAAAACTACAGAAGTAACTATATCGGTTATTCAGACTCATAGTCGAGTAGGCAAGGCTAAATCATTAGATTTTCCATTGGAACGGTTGCGAACCTCGGAATGAATAAAATTCCGAAGTGAGACATTAGGTGCACGTGGAGAGCCAGCGTCCACCGCGGCAACAGCCCCACGGAAACCTGCCAAACTCGGCGACTGCCCGATGTACATATTGATGTACACATCAGGCCATTCAATCACAATCCAGAATGTCACTAACCTATCTGGAAAGGGGGGTCTGATATGCTTTAATTATATCCCCATAGCGACCGAAGAACCTCCTCAAAGATGGCTTCAGCCGCTGTGTAATATAACCCTGAACAAGCAGCCTACCCGCAAGCCGTCTGGCTCTAACGATGAAATCTTCATATCCGGAACACGCCCCGGCGCACCACACGAGCTTGGGAACAAAACCGCCGCAAGACCGTGTGCCTTATAAGCTGAAATCATTACGCCCGTCATACATGACAATGAGATTTCAGCTTCCACATAACTAACTTCCCTTTCATGAGTAGCAATATTCCGTCTTCTCCTGCTTATAAATGGCGTTTTTTGTTTCTCGGCTGATACGGTAAGCCAGGGCATGTTCCAAATATGAAGATTTCATCATTAGAGCCAGACGGCTTGCAAGTAAGCTACTTGTTCAGGGTTATATCACACAACGGCTGAAATCATCATTGCGGAAGTTCATCGGTCGCTACGGGAATATTATATATAAAAGCATATCAGACCCCCTTTCCAGAATGATCAATGACATTCTACATTGTGAATGTTTACACCCGATGTGTCCGACTGAAATTCAGAGAGGACAGGTGGTCGGAACCCTGTCATCTACAGAGGTTTGGAAGGGCCCGTCATGGAGTCCTGTCGTCACAGTCAGTCAAAGTGGCTGGTGCGAGGCTGTAGATTGGTCCAGTACCAAGCCAAGTATCCGTCTGGTACATGTAATAGACATTTTTTATGTTCGCGGACTTCGCGGATTATAAAGTGTGCACCACCTCAAACCATATTATATCTCAATAAATTGCAAAATTGTTAAAGTTGATCCTTGATTATTGAAGAAAGATAACACATGATTAAATACAATTCAGTAAATGTGGGTAATGTTCCTTGAAGTCCTTCATCATGTTAGTTCATATTCTTTGAAATTTCAAACCAATCATATTTCTTGCGGAAATGATTTTATATGAACCCAGTTTAAACATTGGAAATCTTACATGTATAATTAAGGTTATTTTATTTAGGAAAAAAAGTGTCTTTGAATTTCATTTTAATTTGCCTTGTAATTCCCTGATCGAGGAGAAAGCTTTCTGTCTATGAAAATAGTTTGGTAATTAATTCATTGATGCTTTATCCATCCTTATGCTTTGTTTCTTTGATTTTAAGATCCTGAAACTGCAACCAGAACGGAAGCTAATGTGGCTGTTTTAAATCCAGGGGAGTGGCCGCTAAACTATGGATAATGTTTTACAGAAAGGCTGATGGAAACACTACTGTGACTTTGGGAAGAGGAGATATGGCAGGATGTGAATTCATCCTAGAAATGTGTGCTCCTGCATCATTTGACATAACGCATGTAGAATTACACACCTACGGCACTCAGACGCCTGACGTAAATCTAACGAAGTGGATATTCTATAACTATTAATGAGTATTTGACTTATTAACTATTTTCTTCTTTTAACTGCGTCCATCTCCAACTACTCAGACAGTTTTATCATATCTAATAATACAACTATTCACACATTGAATTTGTTTAATGAATAATACTCTTTATGAACCTTACTTACAACTTTTTAAATGCGTTTGCCAGAGAAATGAATTATGACTCTAGCTTTAGTATTCACATCACAATAATGACCATCTAATTTGTTAACCTTCTTGTGAGCTTTGACTTGCTTTTCAAAATACCTATCTTGCTTGTAAGTATTTTATGTATGTTGACAATCTTCTTTGCTAGATTAGAAAACATTTTTAAGAGTTTGATCTTCACAAACCGTCTCAGCTCATTTTCTTTGCCTCAAGTATAAAGGCAAGGTTGAATGCTTTATACTACAGTGCATGTTTATGGATATCTGCAACTGAAAAGAAAATATAATTCCTATAGGGCGTGACCGACCTTAATGTTTATAACTACGATGCTTCTGTAGTGAGTGGCACTAATAAGAGAATATAAACATAGTGAAATCAGAGATTACAAAGCTCATCTCATGGCAGAATTTTATCATGGCAGCAAACAGAAAGTAGTAAAAGATTTCATAGTTTTGAATTTCAAAATCTGCCCTACTGAGAACCAAACAACTACCACACAAAAGCAAAACAAAAAGGGGAGTATAATATTTCATTTGTTGAACCAAATTCTGCATGAATGTGTGTTACTCTATTGATACCCAAATCTCCCCAACGTATGCACTCACGCGGAAAATATAGGTCATGACCTACATTTGAACGTAGATTTGTGATCTACTCATAAAGACGCATCATCTGTGCAAGTTTGGCCTTCCTAGCACTTATAATAGAGAAATAGATTTCTTAACATTGATGCCCAAATCTTCCTTACATGTGCACTCAAGCAGAAAATATAGGTCATGACCTAAATTTGAATGTAGATTTGTGATCTACCATTAAAGACGCATCATCTGTGCAAGTGTGGCCTTCCTAGCACTTATAATAGAGAAATAGATTTCTTAACATTGATACCCAAATCTTCCTAACATATGCACTCAAGCGGAAAATGTAGGTCATGACCTACATTTGAAGATAGATTTGTGATCTACTCATAAAGACGCATAAAATTTCTTAACATTGATACCCAAATCTCCCTAACATATGCACTCAAGCGGAAAATGTAGGTCATGACCTACATTTGAAGATAGATTTGTGATTTACTCATCATGACCTACGTAGATTTGTGGTCTACTCATATAGACGCACCATCTGTGCAAGTTTGGCCTTCCTAGCACCTATAATAAAGAAATAAAACTTCTTAACATAATAGTGCGGACGCTGACGACAGGGTGGTAGCATAAGCTCACTCTCACTTTATGAGGTGAGTTAAAAAGCAAGTGAACGCTCTCTTGTGAACATTATACTTGTTAAAGGAAATATCAACCGCCATAATAACTCTTTACCTTCTTGAAGAAACCAATTCTAATGCACCAGAAACATACTTCGGATAGTAAGTAGTACTTATTAGTGATACGATTTAAAAAAAAAAAAAGCCAAATGAATTTTCGTAGCGCCATATGGTTTCATTTATTTATTTATTTTATTTTTAAATTGAGAATTTATTTGCAGAGATTGCACAGCTTCGGATTTTGTTTAGGGTTGATTTAGTAGCAAGCTAAACGAAATATATGTCATTGACCAAAATAGCATTTTAGGGATGATGCTAAGATATTAACCTCCTTTGATTTTGATGGTATTTTTGGATGAAATGACAAGTTTCAGAAACAGAAAAAAATGAAAATAAATTTAATATCAAATTGATAAAAGACCAAAACGGGTGGCGGAGCAGGAAAATAGGGATTATTACACTTTAAATATCCAGTCATGAAATAAGTTTAACCGCTTCATATGGCAAAAGGAAATACATGTAAGTGTTTATTATGATAATATAGAATACAGACAGACGATTAGGGAAAAACAATATGTCTCCTCCCATTTACAATATCAGGAATATATGAACATGATAATATAGGAGACATTGGATGCCAGAGGAACAGTGAAATACATGTAATACATTTGAGACCCATCCTCACTAATTGAAAAGTTTAAAACAATACTCAAATTAAGTGAACATGAACATCAGCATATAAACTTTTTTAAACTTGGTGGAATTCCTGTCACATCACTGACAGCCGATTTATAACCTTCAATACGAGTCTGACAAAACTAGACGTGTTTGTGAAACAGCAGCCAATTTTGTGTGTAGGCCAGGTGAAACTCATAAGGTCAAGAGGACCAACCTTGGTACCGAAAGGTAGGTCAACACAAGACATATACCAGTGAAACGTTTTACAACTCAAATTTTATGCAAAGGATACAAGTTTTTGACAAAGAAAGAGTACTAGAAAAATATAACTCCCTATCTTCGATTTGAGGTGCCTTAAAAATACATCTGTTAACCGAAGTACATGGATACAAGGATGCCAGCTCTTGCCTTGCCATGGTGATTTAGTATTGAGTCTTTGCAGAAAACAGAGATATTTCCCATTTGAGATGGTATCTTACGTAAAACAATTATGCCGTCATGAAAATGTTATGGTACCATTGTTTATATACCGTCATTTCCCAGAGTTTATAGACCGTTTCCATATAAATTTATGACGTCACAATTTGTATACGTTGGATACCCTCCCACAGGGGAAGAAATCTTGTTTTCAAAAAAAAAAACAAAAACATAGGTAATCACAGATTACGAAGCTCACCTCGTGACAGCAAAATTCAATTCAAACATATCTCTTAGTACATGTATATTGGCTTTTAAAGGCAAAACCACTCAAGCAGAAAAAGTAGGTCAAGGTCATTTTATGAAAGTTTGATCAAAGATACATCCAATATGCAAGTTTGGTACATGTAGCAGTTATACTTTGCTCAATATTGGCTTTATAGAGCAAAATCACTCAAGCGGAAAAGTAGGTCAAGGTCATTTTATGAAAGATTGATCAAAGATACATCCAATATGCAAGTTTGGTACATGTATCACTTATACTTTGCACAATATTGGCTTTTAAAGGCAAAATCACTCAAGCGGAAAAAGTAGGTCGAGGTCATTTTATGAAAGTTTGATCAAAGATACATCTAATATGCAAGTTTGGAACATCTAGCACTTATACTTTGCTCAATATTGGCTTTTAAAGGCAAAATCACTCAAGCGGAAAAAGTAGGTCAAGGTCATTTTATGAAAGTTTGATCAAAGATACATCCAATATGCAAGTTTGGTACATGTAGCACTTATACTTTGCTCAATATTGGCTTTTAAAAGCGAAATCACTCAAGTGGAAAAAGTAGGTCAAGGTCATTTTATGAAAGTTTGATCAAAGATACATCCAATATGCAAGTTTGGTACATGTAGCACTTATACTTTGCTCAATATTGGCTTTTAAAAGCGAAATCACTCAAGTGGAAAAAGTAGGTCAGATGCTGCATCCGATGCATGGGTCCATCTCGGCATCCAAAGATGAATCACTTGTGCAAGTTTGGTTACTGTAGCATTAGTACTTTGTCAGATACTGAGCTACCCCAAACTTCTTATCCAAATCACTCAAGCGGAAAATGTAGGTCAGATGCTGCATCCGATGCATGGGTTCACCTCAGCATCCAAAGATGAATCACTTGTGCAAGTTTGGTTACTGTAGCATCAGTACTTTGTCAGATACTGAGCTACCCCAAACTTCTTAACCAAGTCACTCAAGCGGAAAATGTAGGTCAGATGCTGCATCCGATGCATGGGTTCACCTCAGCATCCAAAGATGAATCACTTGTGCAAGTTTGGTTACTGTAGCGTTAGTACTTTGTCAGATACTGAGCTACCCCAAACTTCTTAACCGGACGCGGACGCGGACACGGACGCGGACACAGACGCGGACGCGGACGCGTGGGGTTATAGCATAAGCTCACTCAACTTCGTCGAGGTGAGCTAATAAGTGAGCTACATGTATGATGGGATTTAAAATGTAGATAAAACTTAGATATGTTTCGCCTTGCTACATGTATATATGTTTATAAGAAATTACTTTCCCATCGCAAAATGTTTATACATATTGTCCAGATATTTCCTAAGATATATGAATTTACAAATCAAGCATTTTGATTTTTTATAATATGTGAAAAGTAAGAATTTCCATTGATGAAATACATTATGTAAGCAAATACTTCATCATCATCATCATCATCATCATCATCATCATCATCATCATCATCATCATCATCATATATCCATGAGTATAAAAAATTCAACAAAAATATCACAGCTAGAGAAAAGAAAACACACTAGACATTATCTTTTCAAATCCTTTCTCACTTTCAAAATCATCAGATATTTTTCTGACAGAGCACAGAAGTATAGATTTCAACAAAAATCCAAAAACATAACCATATGTTCTTCCATCAAAACAATTTTCCCCTCACAATTAAATTTCAAATTCAACTAAATTCAATTTTTCAAAATTTCTTCAATAACATCAATTCTATCAGCTTGATTTTTCAGCGTCCACCTTTTCTTTACTTTCTTCTAAATCTTTTTCCTGTGTTTTTTCAGAGATAGTGTCGCCTATTTTTTCATCGAGATCGGGAAAAGTTCCTCGGAAAGTACTATGCGCAATTTCTTGTAATTCTTCTAATTGTTGCTGCTGGTTACTGTCCACTCTGTCCAACCTCTCTTTTAAAAGATGCAAATCTCTTTGGTGTTTTCTTTCCTAAAAGGACAAAAAAATTAAATCTAATATGCATACAATATTTATGGTCTTCTGAGTAACATGGAGTAACACTATAAGAAATCTATACAACATGAGACTAATCAGTAACAATTATTTCCCCACAAATTTGCCGATGATGTTGTTACTTGAGATACAATATATAATAATTGATTTAAAACTTTACATCCAATTAAAATTCTCCAGTAAGAGTAGGAATTTAAGGCTATGTTATCATTATGATAAAATTAAGGCATCAATCACAAAATAAAGTTCTCTTCGACATTTGTTTAGAAAAACACAATGATTATCGTTAAGAAGCTCTTAGCTAAGATATTGACTGTATCCTGCCGACCAACATTGCTCTGCACATTTACAGGCATCTTAACAAATGTCTCTATTTACATATCTTTGTCAAGTTATGTTAACAGACCTACCTACCTGTTTCTTACGAAAAATGTAAAATGTTGCTAAAAAAAGTGTAATTTAGGGACGTTAAGCAAAATATAAACAATTGATTGTAATTTCTGAGAAAAAAAAAGCATTGTCTTTTCCCTACATTGACATTTGTACAAATCTTAATCATCTACTCAACTGCTTATACCAAATCAAACCCGCAACTTACAATGAATTTATATAGTCAAGTCTATCCGTTTGTTTAAATATTCTGATTGGAAATAAAAATGAGCAGCAAAAGCATAGAGCATGTTTGAAGATCAAAAATCGTAAAAATTACGCAAAAAGTAAAAGTAGGCAGGTCTGTGTTTGTAAAACAATAATGATATAAACATGTAAAATCAAGGATAAGAAGGCCATTCACTTTATTTTCTTTCAACTTTTTACTTTTTTGTTGTATCGCCACATCCTTTGCTATTTATGTCCTATCAATACCCTTATTGCAACAAAAATGTTTCAAACTGTAATGCAGACATTATGTTTTTGTCTTGATGGTGTAGAATTCATCCTTAAAATCTCAGATGTGTCTGACAAAGACATTTTATTTGATTGTTTGCATTTTGACATCACAACAAGACTTTGGCTACATTTTAGAATATATGAATGGATTGACAACATTTGTCTGTGTTTGTTGAAGGCTCAAATACAAGAGCAAAATAGCAAAGTTTTGAAGTACACTTAATTTCTGAAACTGATGTTAATTTTGGCCACAATTAAACAGATTTTCTATTTTATGACAAAAACAGGGATTTTGTTAGTTTGGAACAAAGTCTTGATGTAGGAAAAGGACAAAGTAATAATGGCTGATGACGATACATGTACAACTTCTTTTAAGCAAATGGATATACATCTATATACATGATACTGGATAACCAGAAATTTTCGCGAGTATCAAATTTCGCGATTTTATAGTAAAATAGGGTGTCTTTATTTTCGCGAGTACAATTTTTCGTGATTCCTTAATTACAAGCAAATATGTACATATGATGTTACTGTTTTGTACCTTTAATTATTGAAGTTTTAGTTAGGTCTGTGATAAGAGTACAATTGAGAAAAGTAAAGCATGACGCATGTACAATTAGAACAAAATGTAAATGATATACACATGTACCAATTTATATTGTAACTTATCAAACACAATTTTTTGCCAGAATAATTTTTTGGGATTCCAAATAACTCGCGAATATAGCGAAAATTAGTATCTCACGAAAATTTCTTGTTATACGTTATCTGCAACTAGTCTATTGCTTCATGTATAAATGATCAAAAAATGAAACGTGTATTACATCAAGTCTTTGTGATCTTACAGATTTTGTTAATGGGTTGTAGTGTTTCACAAACATTCTTGCTGATATAACAGAGAGGACCAATAACCAATACTTATCATGCTTAAGTTATTAAAAATATAACTGTGAACATTTATCATACAAGTAAATGAAAATAAAAATCTGTATGTGAAAATATACTTTGCGAATACAAATGAGCATTAACAAGCATGAAGCTAGTGGAAGTAAATTTGTTAATACACAGCATACCTCTAGCTATGGTTCTACTTTTCAACTACTTATTGGGCTAAAATAAGAATGAAAATCTAGTATCCAACATGATTCCATGTAAAAACAAAATGTTTTGAACACTGATGCTTTAAGGCATCGATATAATTTCTTTTATTAACATTAACATGATTAATAGAGTCTGACAATGTGGATGCAAGTTAGTAATTATTTCTTTTTCAAGTGAATGTAAAAATAGCTGTTTACATTTCAATACAACTTAATAAGTCAAAATTCATTTACATTAGAGACCTTAATTTTAAAAATGCCCCCCCCCCCCCCACTTCAGCTCTATTTCCAGACAGACACACCAATAATAATACATTTGCTAAATGTTACACTCAAATAAATCACACAAAAAAATCGTATTCATGAGCAATTCCATATGTGCAGGCAAAGTCAATTACACACCATCTCTTCGAAATTCAGATTTCTACTTCGATCTTTTAAGTATGGCAAAATTTATCACAGATACACACATATTAAATGAAATACAAAACATGTACATGTAGACAGGGTAATCTAAGGATTTGAAAAGAGGGATTATGCCAGAGTGCACTGAATCGACTGATGGAATTTTACATGAATAATGCTCTTAATAAAACTGTGCAAAAATTAGTATGGTAAAATTAAATAGCCAGACAGTAAGTGATAGATTTATGATTACATGTATATTAATATTAGTTTTATGTGCAAGACTACAAATATATTGTACAGTAGCAAATTATGCTATTGCTGTATTTACCAAAATGTTGTACTAATATACACATCCTCAAATTTCATACACTATCTAAAGAAAAGAGTTAACATTTAAACTCCTTTTCGGCATTTTTACCTGTTCAGCATAGCTGACATTTCCTGGTAAGAAAGTACAGTCTACCGGCATTGTAACGGAAGCGAAGGACATATCACCAATAGTCACCGGGTTGACGTTTGCCAGGAGACAGCGCCGAAATTCACCATGTCGCCGATGTAAATCCTTCCACTGTTTCTTCAATTTATTGTATGTGTCTTGTGGAACACAAGCTCTGAAATTCAGGAAGGTCATATCACTCTTTAATCTACTAAAAACATTTATATTTTTATTATTCCGCATGAAATATGTACATGTGTTTTCACTATTTAGTTCAATTAGGTAGAATATTGGAGCTTTATGTGAAAGTTGGTGTGACGAGAACAAATCAGACAAGAAAAGTATTCTGTCTTTTTGATATGGAGTTACTTATCTGTTATCATTTGGGATGGTTTTACCGCGAGGCGTCAGCCGAGCGGTAAAACGGATATTTCTGACAGGGGATTCGCCGATACCCTTTCAGTTTTTGTAAAACATCAGTATGGTAACCCTATTCTAATGCATTGGTCAGTAATGAGCTAGAAAACGTCTGCTTTTAATGACGTCGCCATAGGAATGCATGACGTCATAGCAAAAACTGCAGTGAAACGTGAATCCCCTTGCAGTTTTTTCATCGCTCAACCAATCAGAATGCGCGTTACAAACGGAGTGCATTAGAATCGATTTTTATATCATCCATTATCAGTATTTTATCTGTCAATTTCAGGACAAAAACTTTTTTTTAAAAAATCACAAGTTACCATTGGGTGAATTCCTTTTCTATAGTCATATAAATATTTACGAATTTGTCTTCCCTCTTCATAAGTTGGTGAGTTTGTGAATGTACATCTCTATACAAAAATTTAATCAAAATGGTAAAATCATCAGGAACTCAATTGTTCCACTTGGTCATGATAGTCATCATTAGAAAATCTTTGAGCCAGAAATTTTCGAAAATGTGTAAGGGCTGCCAAAATTTGGACTATTTCTACAGCTGCGAGGCTGAAAGTCTTTTACATTGTGTAATGATCTGCAAAACACGTCATCAATGCCAGTCCGTAACGTTTGAAAAGCAAGTCAGGATTAATTGCCAGCTTCATAGTCTTAATGCGGCAAACTGCGACGGTTTACCTACCAGTAATCAAATCACTCTTCAGAAGAAACAAATTGGTGAGTACAAATACTCTTGGTGAGAACTCTTGAAAAAATACATCTTAAAATTTTATTTATCATCAAATAGTCTTAACATAATTTTCATATCACAAACAAAATATAAACAAGTCTATAGTTAATTGCAGTGCATACATACATGCATGTATATTAACAAGTAATTGTACTCCATAGATTATGTTCTTCTCCTATAACTGTTATTTTATACTATAGGTTACATACCATGTGCATCACTAGAAATCTTCTTAGAAAAATAATTTGATATTAATCTAGTGAAATTTGTTTTGAATATATCGTTTGAGAAATCATTTGAGCTTTATGTATTTTAGTTTCAGATTGCACTTTGGAAACATTTCATCTAAGCTCTGTACGTGTCAACGATCAGTGTGGATATGTCTTTGCCTCTCCACCTTTGTTCTTCAAAAGCAAAAGCGGTGGTTATAATGAAATTTTTCTGCGTGATGTTACAATGAGAAATTTTTTTCTAATTCAAATACACTCAGGAGGAGATTCTAATGATTATGTTATAATGTACAAGTGTAAGTAGAATTTAAAACATCATGAAGATGGTAGAAAACAATTCTTAAATCAGAAATAAAATAAACCCAGTAGTATGACTAATGATGAAATGTTGTCGCTTTTCTAAAGAGAAGCCTTTAAATGTTTACGTCTTAATATTATCATATCACTTTCTACATGTTAAGATCCACCATACGTAGCAACTGATCGCTGGATTGGTGAAGCAATAGCTGAAGATGTTTGGAGTTCGTATTGGATCATGTATACGAAAGAGGAGAATGGAAACACGACTGTACGCATAGGAAAAGGTGATATGATGGGATGTGACGTCATTGTTGAATTGTCAGCTCCATTTGAACATAACATAACACATGTTAATATCAAATACTCCAGCAATGTCCATTTTTCAAGATGGAACTTCTATCGTTTTGAATAAAAAAGAAAAAGCTGAATATTCAAATTTCTCTGAATCTTCCTTTCGACTTTAAATGTTTTTCATGACACCAGGTAATTATTTATTCTTTCATTGTCGGTTTTTCTCGACATATTTCACATGCATTGAACAAACAGCAAGATTTGATAACATATATTATATAAATGGTACCAAGCAACCAATTTTGAAGTAAGAAAACTGAAAACTAAAAGTTTTCGACTTTTTGGCAAAATTCATGATGATTTTCAAAAATAAAGAAAACAAATAAAACGTGGTGAAACGTACGTTACCTAAGTTACAGGGTAAACTCCAATTAAAGTACATAGATGATTTATGTTTAGAATTGCATTTCTGTGTACATCTTATTTCTTAAACGAATGTAGGGTTGTGTTACTTATTGTTTGTTTGGGTTTTTTTTATTTATTCCCATGTTCTTGGATCAATGAGCGAAACTCTCCCTTGCTTACAAAGAGAGAATTTTAGATATATACCCAGCAAGATTTATAAGCTTCCTTTGTTATCAGACTAACTTCGATTTTATAACTTGCATCATATTATGTGATATTTAAATGTGATAAAACTGTACTAAGCGACACCTACAATGCATTCCGTACTTGTACTGTCCACTGAGGTTGTTAATTATATTCAGCAAGATTTGTTTCTATGGACCTGTGGTATAGTCTCCGTCCGGTTGGTTTTTTTTTTCCTATATGCTTTTCTCGCAAGAAAGTTGTGATATATATTTTTCAAGGATTTGTCAACTTTTTAAGGTGTGATATTTGGAATTTGATTTCTGTTTTTGACTTTCATTTATTGATAAATGTGATAACATTTTCCCAGATTGTTCCAAAAATATCAAAGACGTCTTTTTCTATTGTACGACCTATACGATTCATGAGCGTATTCATCACTGTATAAGTATTTTGAATCCGAGAAGAAGCACCGTCATTCATATATGGAATATGGAAGTATTGACCGTAATAAACATGCTACTTGGGAGATTCACATCTTAGTATCATCCCTCCAATGTTATTTTAAACATATATTTTATTTGGATATGCTACTGAATCGACCCTACAGGAAATATGGAGACGCGCATTCTCCGTAAAGAAAATGCACACATTTAAATTAATAGAAATAATAAAACCAGAGAGCGCTACCGAAAGTAATGTTGGCAGTTTATGAAAATTACTTTGCCTGGAAGCATCACTGATGAGGATTTTAAAAATATCCGAAACACGTGTCTGGTGCGTAATTAATTGGTTTAAAATTTTCTACAAGAAGGTAGAGTTTGAACACTTCCGTATTATTCTTTTCTTAGCAGCGATTTGCTCATCACCCTGCATTGCTATAGAGTAAAAATAAATATTTTTCTCCCGAATTTGAACGCCTCATAAATTCTTAGGTTGTGATATAACTTTGCGAAAACGTATCAAATATTTGTAAGGAAATAACTGAACACTATGTAGCATTTTAGAATAGATTAAGTAAGGGTTATAGAACTGTCTCTGAGGGCGTAGCCTGATCAGCGGATGTATAACCCACTTGTTGCACGTTCAGCCATCAAATAATTATCACCAATGATTAAACATTCTTCATTGCTAGTTAAAGAAACTTATTCGTGGTAGTCAGTCAACGACTCAATCAATACTTCAATCATTAATCTAATCATTGCTACACAATGAAAATGAAAATTATTGTACCGTCTGGAAATATATAAATTGCTGTCGTACACCGTAGACCGTGCAACAAATCATCATAGTCTTCGGTTCGGGTCGTTTGCTTTCTTTGCTATATTTTTCTTGAATAGATTAATAACATACAAATATTCACATTTTACTTCTCAATAGTTACTTTAATAATGCTTTATTCTTAGATGTATCTTTCTACATATTAGAATATTAATATGATTGAGTTGATAAAATCGAGGAGAAGTCCATCGACCAATAAAATGTATTTATGCTGGACAATTTTCTTTAAAACTGATTTCACCCCACATTTTCTGATATGCTAAATACACCAGTGTTTCAATGTTGTTTTGCTATTTTTTTCTTGGTCGTTTGATTTTCGTCATGGTCTCTGTCTGTTCGTTGATTATTTGGTAGATAAATGTCCCCCCTTTTTTCCCTTGGTTATCACTATAGCATCGTCTATTTGGAAATATTTTCTTTATCTTTCGTTGTGGTTCTTAATGATACTATCTCTTACCGGAGATTGCCTGTGGGTTTTTTTCTCTTTCGTTTCTGTTATAACATAAAGAAAGACTTTTTCAAAAATAGTGATTAGAAAATATGAAAAAAATTAACAATGTTCATTTGTATAGAAGTCATGTCAAAATTTGAAACCACTGACTTCTTTATGTAGCTTGACCGAAATGGATCACAGGTTGTTAAAACACAGGACAAGAGCATTACTATTTTCATTTTGCGATCATCCACAAAAGATTGAAATCTTTCCTAGTATAAAAAGGAATTTTATTTCCAAAACAATCTTTGTGACTTTTTCCGTAGAAGCATATCAACACCGTGTCCGCTTTAGTTTTTTTTAACTGTGTTTCAGTATAAAATGTATTCTATAAATCATGAACATAATTGTTATGCCTGAGCACATAATTTGAACTTTATAGGATTGTACTTAATGGATGATCATCATTATGACTATATAGAAATAAACTTTCTTTAATTTGGAAAAAATATAGCGTTTTATTGCTTGTTTGATGTTTATAGATACAAAAAAGGAGTACTATCAGTACAGTCAGAATAGAAAATCATTCAAAATTAAAGTATCTTGCTTCACTGTTTTCTCGTTGAGATACTATTGATGTGTATCATTCAGAACATTGTGATCTTATGTGAAAGAATAAATACCTGTTTGTAAGACGAACCACAACATTGGTGGGTATCACTGCTAGTGGAACAAGAGGCCTCGAGGGCACAAATGAGATAAAGAAGTTCATGACGACAATCTTGATAGCACTCACAATAGAGCACCAAAGTGAGCATCCACAGACGCCTAGCAACCTAGAGATGGGACCAGGTACACGGGAGGAGTAAGCAACCCCTGTTTGACTAGCCGCAACCGCTGTCGATGTTCACGCACGAAAATGAAAATATCTTCAAAACATGCACTGTCAGAGGTTATATCTATATAGAAAGCGCTATGGCGACCGTGTCAGGGAAAAGGTTCTTAACACTTACTATCAAACCCCTCGCGGGAACTTTTTACGAGCTCCACATGTAGCCTTGTTCGATCAACTTCGGTTTATCGTTTCTTCAAAGCATTCGAAAAAAAAAATTCTTTAGATCAAAATTTCTTGGAATTTCATAAACGTGGGTACTGTAGCATTATATCCTTCCCATCCCGCTACGTCTTTAGGTACATTTTAGACGTAATAGCTTTCACACTCTTTAGCTTTATTACATTGTTAAGATTAAGGATCACTGACGAGGGTTTAGTATACGAAACGTGCATGTCTGCAAATTTATCTGTTCTCATATGATGCTATTGAATTTGAAGACGTGTAACATTAACATGACAATGAAAATGGCAAGATGTGCTAATCTGAAATTAGATAGGAAATGATCTCAAGCGACAGAACGATGTAGCAAACACAACGAAACATAAGAACAAGATTGCAAGAAAAATAAGACACCACATAAACGATAGCACACAAATACGTCTAAAGATAACGACACAGTTCTCAGAATGAGTGCATAAATGTCAAACACAGAACCCGAATCAGAGTCCAAAAGTTAGAATCAAAAGGCTTTCAAAATCCTGAAAAAAGCATAAAACAGAACTTTCTCTGAAGAAAAGAAAATAGGACAAACAGACGGAGACAAAAACACAGCCACAAAGAAAAGGAAGGATAACTGAACAAAATGAACAACCCCAGAACCCAGTGCAAGCACAAAACGCACTTAAGGCGGCGCCCAAAAAGCGGCATCTCGCCAACAAGAACAGCTTTAACATATTCAAATACCACACGAACCATTTTACACATACAAGCAAGTTACATGCAGCATCTAAGCAGAAAGGGTAAGAAAAGTAGCACAAAGCCTACCCAAACCTCCCTCATCGCAACATCCATTATCCAAAAACAAAGGTAAAGCCCACTCACCGGCTGCGGCATGACAACCCAGAACAAAAAAAATTACAAAAAACGACCACAAGTAGCGCCAACCCGAAGAATCCAATAAAGAAAACAAATGCATACCGCAACGGAAAACCCGCTTAAAACAATAACCTCCCATGGAATCCGCCGTCACAAAACAAGATCAGAAAGCACAACACAAATGGTAATCAAATAAACATACTTGTTTGTTTAAAAACACCTAATTCAAACACAAAACCTCTGACAAATGAGGAGGGAGCTAGAACCACAGCAGTCTAAAGGTGCGCGGCGCAAAACGAACTCCAACAGCGACACAGACAATGGATTTCCCCGGTACAAAAGCTTCCATGGAAATTCAAATAGAGGGGAGGGCATTTTCAACAACACACGATCGCAGCACTGTGACACAACAAAACCACAAAACACCCAATGCAAAAACACAGAGAAGACACGACCAGAAAGAGACGCAAAAGGGACAAGGATTCCCAAATCACACCATAGAAACATCGAACACACATATACCAAAGATACCAATGGGCAAACGATGCCGACTTAGGAAGGTCATCTACCGTGCAAGTAGCAGCTAGACGTTGTAATTATCCAGATTACGTGTACACAACCCTCTCTCTTTTCCGATTACCCGAAGGTCTCAAAGAACGCACAATTGTGGTGTAAAAAAAGTTCTCAAACATGACCACCCTGCACTTACCCAGCGAAACAAACCCACAATAAAGTGAAAAATAAACGACATCAGACAAAAATACAAATCGCAAAAAGATGCAACAATATTCACTAGAACATCATATAAAACAAACGAAACAGGCGTACATAAATGGATCTAAACGACTTTATAACATG
The DNA here is from genome assembly GCA_033119305.1 of Pinctada imbricata. NCBI lineage: Eukaryota > Metazoa > Mollusca > Bivalvia > Pterioida > Pteriidae > Pinctada > Pinctada imbricata. The sequence continues at coordinate 74,638,002 of VSWD01000005.1, forward strand.
CGTATAACATTCTGTGTTCTGCTGGCTAAAGTGAGCTCAAGATCAATCAAAGATGAGTCCGACCAATTTTCAGATAGGACAGAGAATTAGGACCCAGTCTTTTCTTTGAACAAGGCCCGTCATGGAAACCCGACGTCACGGTTGTCCAGTGTGCAACGTTGTGAATGACATTTGTACAAAACTGTAGATTGGTCCAGTACCATGCCAATGGTTTTTGTGATGACTTTAGGATCATATCCTCAATAAAGCAGGCGACCGAAATAAAATAACCTCCTCACTGTAAGATCAACATACAAACAGACAGCATGACGCAGGGCCCAAGTAACACACAGATGGATATGTAAATTGATGTTAAACAAGAGGCCCCTGGGGGCCCATCGCTCACCTGAGTTGCAGACAAGAATACTAGTGGACAATTTGGTGGAGGACCTTGAAATTTGCTTCCTGTAAGGTTTCGTGAAATTCTGTTCAGCTGTTGAAGAGCAGAAGTGAAAAATGTGTCGGCCAGTAAGAGCCTGTGACGGTCAATTTTGTTGACAGCTAGGCATAAAAGTACAAAATCGGTAGAGGATCTTGAAAACTTCCTTCATGTACGGTTTCGTGAAATTCTGTGCAGCGTTTGCAGAGAAGACGTCGAAAATGCGTCAATCAGTCAGAGCCCTCGGCGGCCATATTTCTTAACCGATCGGCAAGAAAAACGCAAACTTGGTAAAGGACATGCAGTACTTACTAAAAACATGTGCATCGGTTGCGAAAATGTGTCAGCCAATCAGAACCCTCAATGGCCATATTTGTTGAACGATCGGCAAGAAGAACACACACTTAGTAGAGGACCTTGAGTGTTTGCTTCCTGTACGGTTTCATGAAATCCTCTACGGTTACAGAGGAGAAGTCAAAAATGCGTCAGCAAATCATAGCCCTCGTCGGCCATATTTGTTGACCGATCGGCACGAAAATCACGAATTTGGTAGAGAAACTTCAGTATACTTGCTTCCTGTAAGATTTCGTGAAATTCTGTGCAGCGGTTGCAAAGGAGATATCGAAATGTAAAAAAGGGAACGCTGGACGGACAACGGACGGACGCCGGGCGGCGCGCTTTGAAAATAGCTCACTTGAGTTACGCTCGGGTGAGCTAAAAACAAGGCCTTCGAAATACAGTCTGTGCTCTACCGGCTGTAGCGAGCTCATTATTTTATCACACGGAAAGTCAGACTGACTTTCAGAGAGTACAGGTGGTCGGGGCACTATGATTCTAACACAATTTCGATGGATATTATGTCGAAATATCATCCTTCTTATTTTGTTTATTATGTCACCATAAAAGGCAGGTTGTGAAATATCCAAAGAAATATACGATGCTGCATTTTGTGCTCTATTGTGAGTGATGTCGTCGGGATCTTCTTTATCTCATTGTATAGCTCCAAATTTAAACGAAGCTGACAATAATTTTTGTAACATTTCCAGAATAATACAATAACCTAAAACAATCTGGGAAGAAGCAAAACGTAATCCCCCATTGAGTGGAGATCAGGTGCCATGGGTGAGCAAACATTTCCTGTCTGCTAGCAGCACTCATTAATTAGGCCGTGCAGAAAAAAAAATATCTGGTCAATTTTAATTGTTATGGAGGTCTTTTGGATTACTTAAAATATCATTGAGGATAACGAGATAACGTTTAATACCGTAGTCCAATAAGAATTGAAAAAGTACCAAACAGTTATTCAGTCTCAAAGTCGAGAAGGTGAGGCAAAATGAATCAGAATTTCCATTTGAACAGTTGCAAACCCCGGTCAATAATCCGAAGTGGGACAAGGTCCCCGAGGAGAGTCAGCGTCTCCTGTTTACATGCAGCCTCCGTCGTAACAGTTCCATGAAACCTTGTCAAATTCGGTGATTGTCTATGAGTTCAGAACAAAATCGGTGTAGTTTGAGCTCGCTCTTGAATAGCGTACAAATTGTAATATGAATACACCATAGTAGGCGACGAAGGACGAAGTTACTGATAAGAAAAGGGATATTTGTAATTTTGAAGTTAAAGTCGTCACCTTTGTAATATACATGTATTTACGAGTGCTGATTGATATGTTGTGAGCCTCATATTTAAGGCTTTGAATTTTATCAGACATTTAGCTTTTTTTTCTACATAATCCCCTTCAGTATCTACACACTTTTGCCATTGGTGTTTAAGGTCCTCAATGTCAACTCCTTGTCTTGACTGGTCAGAAAGCCATCCACTGCAAGTATGACGTCATCATCGGACTGAAATTTGATGCTAGAAATAGCTGCTTTCAGTTTTGGGAATAGATGAAAGTCTGAGCAAAATCAGGCGAATAAGGCAGATGCTCAATCAAATTAAAGCCACCATCATGTATGGCAGCCATGGCAGTGACAGACTTGTGATAAGGAGCAGGAGCATTCCTCCTGATGGAACAATTCGCCGTCAACTAGTGGGCTTTCCGCGGCGCTTTAAAAGTTTAATATTTTCCAGTAACTTTATCAAAAGTGAAGTATTGCATGTGCTATTATTGTTTGTCCTTTTTGGAGATAATCTATCAGCGTAATACCTAAAACGAGGCTCACAACATATCAATCAGCCCTCATAAGTATTCAGGTGACCATTTTCATCAAAAGATAACATGAGATCTAAATATGAATTAGAGTTTCAAATGGTTTCTTTCACCTCTGTTTCACACGGACATATTGTGTCAAGTTATTCAGCAAAATTCGGATTATTAATTGAGGGCAAGTCATCGATATATCGGGTTGTACAATTGAATAGGAGTGCTAGGTGTTTCTTTAAATGTGAGAGCAACGACTGAACACTTGGCTTCATATGAGTATAGAAAAAATATCAACAAGAAGTAAAGCAAAGTTAGAAAACAACCATACTGATTACTTGTAAATAATCCTCCTACTTATCAGGATACACAGAGTTATCAAAAGATTACATGCATTGTATAAACAAACAACCTTCACATAACCATATGTCGCCACAAACAGGACCATAATACGCAGGTATACTATAGTACACAACAAAACTTCGTAAATATATAAAAATTGTATGAGGCATTCAAAAACAGAACGTGCTCTGTCCACTATTTTAAATTCATGTTAAAACTACAAAAAAAAGTCTGATTAAGTTCCGATTGGACAAAAAATGGGTCCCGTGTTCTCTGATGAAATATGTACTGTGTCTAATGTTATTTTGGTGACTTTCATAGCCTGAAACAGAATGAGATGGATTATCAGTAAACATTATACCGATAAATATGCCACAGAGCAGTCATGTGGACAAAAAAACTCTTTTTTTCATACAAAAATTCCTCACCTCATTAACCTTAAATCTATCTTTGATCTTTATACTTTCTTAGCACAAGTCATCGTGAAATGAAGACTCGGAAATTCCAAATGAAAAATACTCTAGGACTGCTGAAACTATGCTAAATTTTGACATGATCGCTAAGGGATTCCTGTAAATTTCCTAGATTGTATTTTCATATTCATATTAACGAAATGTTCGACCTTAAAGTATTTCAAAAGGTGTCTTATAGTTTATTATCTTTAAACAATTCATTGATATATAAAAGAAAGGAGAGGATATACAACAGCACTAAGTTGCAGCACTCACAGCTAAAAAAGGCGAAAAGATAGAGAGTGGACAAGCATGACGGGATCAACAAAGGAATACCAAACACCTATTGCTAAGACGGCATCAAAACACTAAAAATAGAACACAACACAAAAACCAACGAGACAGATCGACAGTAAAGTCTTATTTCATGTACTTCATTCGTTAGAATTTGGCAATTCAAAATTATACATCCATGACAATTATAGATTAAGCTTTCTGTAGTGATGCCGAGTCGCTTCCTGAAGCAATGTCCAAAGCACCACATAACTTCATAAAGATTAACGTAGGGTCCAACTCTACTGACAGAGATAATATTCCAGGACAGTAATTTCTAAATGTGGTGCACTTGACATGCATATTCTGGATAATGCATCCTCCTTGAGCAGTTGTTCTTTAAGCTAAATTGATTCAAATGATATAAAGAATATCCTGACGACAATCTCGGCAGCACACAAAATAGAGCACCAAATTGAGCATCGACAGACCCCTAGCAAGCAAGAGGTGGGACCAGGTACCCTGGAGGAGTAAGCACCCACTGTTTGGCCAGCCACATCCACCGTCAATGTTCACGTATGAAAATGAAAACAATAAAGATCTACGAAACATGCACTGTCTAGTAAAGGCTATGTCTATGTAGAAAGTGCTATGGCGACCATATCAGGAAAAACACTTTCTATCAAACCCCTTGAATAAGATTCTAGTAGCTAGTTCAGTCACATCAGAGTAGCATCCCCTAGTTTTATTTAGGAACCATATATTTGTATTTTGAAAAGAGCGAGTATGTCCAAATTTTCTGTAGGGTCTATTCAGAGCTAGGCGTGATTAAATGAAAACTGTGATCGATCAATATCTTTAGATGGATGGTGCAAGGGTAAGATAAAAACAAATAATCAAAGAAGACACTCTTCCATCGTTCAAGACAAACAAAGTAACCAATGAAATATGAAATCACACCGAGAGGGCTATAACCAGCAGTTAAGCACTAAACAAAGGTTAACAAAAACATGTTTATATTTAAGGTCTACACAGAAATGGAAGATTTCAATGCGCATCTAGCGCAGAAATGGGATGGCTACTTGATGTTAAAAGAGTAATGAGCGCAAAACCTTAAGCGATGTTCCAAGATTGCCATCGTACGGCATTTACATCTCTCAGCTCATCAGATACGCTAGAGCTTGCTCCCATGTTTCGGACATCCATGACAAAAATATACAAATTACAAAAAAATTATCAGTCAAGGATTTAGATATCATAAACTTGTAAAATCTTTTTGGAAATTCTACAATAACTATTCTGAACTTTTTTCAAAATTTGGGACGACAACGACATCAGATTATGTATCATTGGGAATTTCATTGCCTCTATTTTACGGCGATCTTATAGATAAAATCAGAAGGATCAAAGGCAGATCAAACTTCAACCAAAAATGTAAAAATATAGTCGGTCGCCTGCTTTACCAAGGATATGATCCTAAAGCCATCACAAAAACACTGGGCATGGTACTGGACCAATCTACAGTTTTCCAAACGCACACTGGTCAACCGTGACGACGGGACTCCATGATGAGCCTTGTTGAAAACTCGTCAGAGTAGATTTGGTCTTGATTTTCTGTCCTATCTGAAAGTTGGATAGACTTCTTGGAAGATTGATCTTGAGCTCGCCTCAGCCAGCAGATCACAGACTGTTATACGCATGCCATAGAATTTTTTATATCCATTTACATATAATCTGTATAACAAGAGGCCGCTGCGTTTATCTATCTTGCTTGTGATGTTACCTTACAGTGAGAAGTTTTATGTTTATCCAGATAAGTGGGAGGGTTGTGCGCAAGTAATCCGGATAACTGCAACATTTGCTAAAAGCAGATGGCCGTCCAAAGTCGGCACCGAGTGCACATTGGTCTCCTTCCTTTTATGTGTAACGTGTCATCAATGTTTAATATTTCAGTACGTCTGTTACGATTGTTTTGTATGATGTTCTAGTGAATATTGTTGTGTCTTTTTGCTATTTGGAGTTTGTATGATGTCATTTATGTGTCACTTTTTTGTGGTTTTGTTTCGCTGGGTGAATGCAGGCCGATCATGCTGGAGATCATTCCCTTTTCTTCCCTCGCAATTAATCGAGGATATAGAGGTCTTCTTAGTCTAACAATCGTTTTTTACATTTTTTTTTCTTTTTAAAAATCTCACTGCGAGGTGACAATTAAGTTTAAGACGATGAAAGGCAATGAATGAGACACGTTATAACAGAAGGAGACCTTTTTCCGAAACAAGCTCATGTTCTACAAATCTGAACAGCCAGCTGATAAGGAACTTGTTTATTTCTCATGAGACTTGAACTGTGACCAAAAATTATGATGTTAATTGCAAAAGTCTTGTAGTGAAAATATGTTATAACAAGATTATGACCTATCCAATGTCATATACTGCCTTTTCCCCTAATTGTCATTTAGCGATTTATGCGAGAAAACGAAGCAGCCAACATTACTGCATGAGAACAGCCTTCGAGGCAGACATTTCTAGATACGATTAATTTTTCATCTTCATGAATTAGTCAAAGAAGATCCTGACGATAATGTCAACAGCACTCACAATAGAACACCAAATTGAGCATCGACGGACCCCTAGCAATCTAGAGGTGGGACTACGTGCCCGGGAGGAGTAAGCATCCCCGTTTGGCTAGCCTCACCCGCCGTCGATGTTCACGCACGAAAATGAAAAATATATCTAAAATGCATGCACTGTCCGAGTTTATGTCTTTATAGAAAGCGCTATGGCGACAATATTCAAAACACTTACTGTCAAACCCCTCGCGGGGATTTTTTTACGAGCTCCACACGGCAAAAGGCATAAGTGTGACACAAAAATACGCACCAAAGGTAGACTCTAAATCGGATGTTGGTATTCTTCTACAGTTTAAAGTTACAGTGTCCCTGAAAATAAATTTTATTGAAAACGTAAAATTTATTCCGAAGGGTCTAGATATAGAAAAAGAAGCCATAAAATTTTTTATTTTAAAATATGCAGTGTCGACCATAATATTGTCGAATTCGAAAAAGTTGAATTTCCACACTCCGAACTTCTGTTTAAGATTGATGTCTCCTTAGAAAATTGTGTCATATCGATAAGTGCGCATGCACGTTTTCCTTAAAAGTAAACTTCCTGTTATTAGTAAACAAACTTTAAACAAATAAACACACGTTATCCTTAAACGTAAACTTCCTGTTATTAGAAACCAAACTTCAAACAAACTTTATTATCTACGGGATTGAGTGTTCTCTACGTGGATTGATATACGTTGGTGAAACCAAGGGACAGCTGAGGAGTAGGATGACAGGGCATCGATTTCAAATAAGTCATAGCGGTAATCAGCTACTTTACAAATGTCTTAACTTTCCCGACCACTCAATTTTGTCTCTTAAGGTCCGTATCCTAGAAAAAATATATCATTCAACTAACAATCCGAACCTCAGTCCTCCGTATAGACGAAAAAGTGAAGATCACAGGATTCGACAATTGGGCACAGCTTCCCCGTATGGTTGCAACGACCATATTGAAAAAAAAAATAGGAAATCTGACGAGTCCTGGGTGCCAGTCGACCAATGTATTGCGGTTGTTTGATCAAAGACGTCGAAGTCATGGTATAAGAAAATACAAGCCAGATATTCATGATAAATCTTTCGGTGGTCTTTTGCCATTAATCAACCAACAGTTAGGTCTTCATCATATTCGTACGAAGTTGTACTCTCTTCCTTTAAAGAAATTGCATGTCTTGTACGAATCTTCAATGATCTTACATTTTACCGACACCGGGTTCAGCAGAATATCGCCTACAAAGTATTATTCTGGACATCTTTTAAGGCCGTCAAATCTGACATACCTTTTAGCAGTGAAAATCGTGCCTTCCTTAAAATCAAATTTGCAAATAAGGGGATCGATGCTTTGAGTTTAAGCAACATTCTACATAACAGTTCTGTCAAGGATAAAATCCCTAATTATTTTAAATACCAGAAGTCTCCTTGCTTTTCCTACACATATCCGTTGTTTCCGAAATATTTAATTTTAAACAAAATTTGAAATGTTTAGATGTACACCACCTTTCACAAAACCCAATACAATGCACATGTTCATTCTCTGATTTCATCTACCAACCGTGTGGTCACGTGGTTACTATACCTTAAATTCATCGTTAACAATAAACTAAGGAACCAGTAAAGGTCCAAAGTACAGGGAACCCCGTTCCTTCATCTGGTGGGAAAACTTTGTAATAATTATGGATGCATGTGAGGAGTACGCCAGACGGTGGGCCAAAAAGGAGGACGCAGAACTAGACGCACTCTCCGAATGGATGAAATCGATCGGAGAATTACTTAAAAGAAGAAAATGTCGTCTTAGGCATTCAGTTAACAACAGACACGAGTCAATTTTCTATGATCCTGTTGTTGCCAAAGGACTTTCTGACCTCCATGAAAAATATATCATTGTACCTGCTGACAAAGCGGCAAACAATTTTACTTTCGTTTGCAATACGTACTATTTCAAATGCCTGAGAGAGGAACTAAGGTTACATTCAGCACCTGGAAATTCAACATACACACTTACAAATTTATCTGTATCTAAAATACTTGGCAATCACAAATCTGTTCTTGAGACCTTTGGTATTCACACTGATGACTCTAATCTTGAGCTACCTTATATCTACTGGATTCCCAAAATGCACAAAAATCCTTACAAGCACCGCTTCATCGCCGCTCCGTCCAGGTGCTCCACAAACCTCTTTCCATTTTGCTTACTAAAATATTAACTCGCATCAAGCAAGGTCTTCAAACATACTGCGAGACAACTTATTCCAGAAATGGAATCAATCAGATGTGGATCCTAAAAAAAATCTAAAGAACTTTTGGAAAATTTAAAAGCCACCAATTTCAATCATATTACCAGCATAAAGTATTTTCGACTTCCCCACGCTCTACACTACCATCTCACACCAAAAACTCAAAAACAGACTTGCCAATATTGAAATATATGTTCTATAGTACCAATTTATGTTATTCGCAACATACTTTTCGGTCATATTACATTGTTTAGACTGAGGATCACTGACGAGGGTTTAGTACCCGAAACGTGCATGTCTGGTCCATGCTGTAAATTTATCAGGTTTGAAATGATGCTATTGAATTTAAAGACGTTAAACATTTGAACTACTTGGTGAGTGTCACTGCTGGTGGACCAAGAGTCCCCGAGGGCACATGTAGCCAAGTTCGATCAACTTTGGTTGATCGTCTGTCTTTTCAACGCATTTGAAATTTTCTGTTACAAAATTTCTTGAAATTTCTAAAACGTGGGTCCTGTAGCATCATATCCCACCCATTCTACTACGTCTTTTGGTACACTTTTCGACATAATAATTTTCATACTTTTCGGTCATATTACATTGTTTAGACTGAGGATCACTGACGAGGGTTTAGTACCCGAAACGTGCATGTCTGGTCCATGCTGTAGATTTATCAGGTTTGAAATGATGCTATTGAATTTAAAGACGTTAAACATCTTTCTTTCAAAGAATGGTAATAGGAGATACAAATACCTCGTAATATGAAGGGAGGATACTTATTTCGTGAAGGAACACTCTGATTCAAACAAAAAGTATATTTTTGTTTAGTTTGGAGGAAATGTATTCCAGCTCATAGTCGGAATCCCCAAGGGTAACAAATTTTAAAAAATACCAAAAAAAAAGGGTAACAATTGCGCCCAACTGCTTGCTCACTTGTTTTTATATTCATACTAAGCTGACTTCATCCAAACCTTGCTCTCGACCGGGCGAAAGCACCTCGCATCTCAGTTCAATTTTACCTTCAGATACATAGATGGCGTGTTGTCCATCAATAATCCGAACTTTAAGGACCATATACATGAAATCTATCCTCATGAATTAGAGATCAAGGAAACAACAGAGAGCGACAAATCCGCTTCGTACTTGGATATACTTCTATCTTTCGACGCAAACGGCCATTTGAACACATCACTGTATGACCATCGTCGGGAACCCACACTCGGTCACGCAAGCTCACCTTCCGTGGGTCATAACGGCAGAATTTTTGCTGGATAGCATTACAATAATCTAATGCGAGTACTCGTCAGTTAATTTGTTATCGATAGCAAAAGTATGATCTATTTTATATTTTCATCAACAAAAGATGTCCTAATCAATGTTGACAGTGATTCATATTTGTTGCTTTTAGGAGTTACAAAACTATTACTTTAAATAGCTAATTCACTGACGAGAACTCGCATTAGATTTTCGTAATGCTATCCAGCGAAAATTCTACCATTATGACCAACGGGAGGTGAGTTTGCGTGAGCGAGCGTGGGTTTCCGACGATGTGTATGACAAGCGTGACGATTTCAGCTTCCACATAATTAACTTCCCTTTCATAAGTAGCAACATTCCGTCTTCTCCTGCTTATGACGTTTTTCTTTCTCAGCTAATACGGTACTCCAGGACATGTTCCAAATATGAAGATTTCATCGTTGGAGCCATGCGGCTTGCAAGTAAGCTACTTGTTCAGGGTTATATCACACAACGGCTGAAATCCTCATTGAGGAAGTTCTACTCTTCAGTTATCCTCAATCCAAACAATAGAATTTGACCAAAGACTGTGAAAGTTGTGTCCAAAATTACCGAAAGACGTAGTAGGATGGGCGGGATATCATGCTTCATGACCTACTTTTCAGAAATTTTGGCAAATTTTGTGAACAGAAATTTTCGAATGCGTTTGAAGAAACTTTTTATCTAAAATGACTAATGCGGTGACTTTCAAAATGGCAAATTCCAGTTTTTTCGTATAAGTGAATGTTTCCTCTAAAACTACATTTAATTAAGTACATGTACATCATACGTACATAACATATTTTTGCAGCATCAAAATTTCGCTTGAAATTCTATATACGTCTATTATCTATCTTGTACAAGGTAAATGATGCTGATAATAACCTTTGTTTCAGAATGCAACAACAACTATGCAGGGGTCTAATCTCAGTGTAAATGATAGATATGGGAAGAGCCTTGCAACTGCACCATTTATTTTCAAAATTAAAGGAGCTAACGTCAACCAGATGATTTAGCACAATGGTAACATAGACAAACGATTCCGTATTTTCATCCAAGACTTTGCACATCACTATCCGTATGACATTGTCAGTATTTCTGTCGGTACGTTGATTTTTCTGTAGGATCTCTGAAGCTCAATGAAATACACGATAGAAGAAATTGAAACATTTATATAATAGTGTTAGGTTTAGTGTTCACTATGCCGAAATAGTAGTCAGGGTTCTGGCACATAGTGCACGACCCGAAGGGCTATTGTTAAAGTTATGCTGATTGTTTTTGATAGTGTACATCCATTGATTCATTTCATACTGCGTCTGACAAACACCTGTTTTTTCACAGACTGTTTTTTTGATAGTCTTTGCCTTCTTCTACCATCATTACTGGTATACAGACAGAGGAACACTTTTTAATGGTCACTTATCTTTGATAATGTACAGCAACAAATTTGTATACCTGGTATTCCCTTACTTATCTTTCATAATGTACAGCAACAAATGTGTATACATAGTATTCCCTTCATAGAAAACGTTTTCAAGATATATGGTATGAACATTGATTGCACGAGTTACCTCTCTTTGAAAAAACCCTGTGTTACAGACAAACATATTCTTGAGATACCCCTCTTTGACTGTAAAAGATATATAGTGCGGTCGTTTAGTATAGGCAAAATTTAACACAAAAAAAATAAAGCACCATAAATTTGGCATTAATTTTAAAGGAAAACATAAATATCTAGAAACCTTTCCTTGTATGCAAACAAATTTAATATCTTGTATGAAAACGACATGTCTGTATATATTAGCAGGTCAGCATTACATAATGTCAAGAACACTACTGTGGAAAGACAGGGGTGCACTATTAGGGTGATAGAGCGCATTTGGAAAGGTGATAGTGTACACCTAAACCGTTCTCTGTCACAATATGGTAGAGTAGAACCTATCACAGAAGAAACTCACTGGAAGCATAATAATTTAAAATATCAATTCTCTGTAAGGACCAAAATATTTTGAAATAGCATGTCATGGATATTTATGATTTTCTCTAAAAATGGTGTGTATAATGCCCTGAATACAATAATGATATTTTTTTTTTAAATAGATATTCCGGTTGCTATGGAAACGAGGTCTGTCTTTTTATAGCACAAAAAAAAATGGTCAAATAAGTCATCATTGGTTATTATGTTGCCATAGAAACCATTCTTCGATCTTATTGGTATTAAGGTGTGTCATTGGTCACGATTTTGGACTGTTCTTGCGCATCTCCTATTTTAGCTTTCATTGAGCTTGACTTTTAAAGATATTTATGTCTCCCCCCCCCCCCCCCCCCCAACGGGGAGGAGACATATTGGTTTTGCCTTCGTCGTCCGTCTGTCCAGGCTTAATCTTTTGAACTCTAATCGGATCATTTGATATTTTAGTATGATGGTGCTGATGACCCAAAGGTTTCACACCACCTTGATCCAAGGTCATATTACTAAGGTCAAGGTCAAATATTACATTTTTTAATGAAATTGTAAATACTATTGAGTCTGGACTATATCTGTGGAATCGTATACTGGATCGCTCTGATACTTTAGAATGCTGTTGCTCAGGATTGGAAGGTTTCTTATCATCTTGACCCAAGGTCATGTGCCCAAGGTCAAGATCATTTAGTTCTTTTTAATGAAATTGTACGTACTAATCTTGTCTAGGCTATATCTGCTGAGCCCTTCTTACAATTGTTTTCATATTTTAATACGTTGTTTCTCATGACTAAATGTTTCTTATCACATTGTCCCAAGGTCACATGATTAAGGTCACTTCTTACTTTGGTAATGAAATTGTATATGCTAATCATGTCCAGGCTGAAATTGTTATGCTTATCATGTTTAGGCTTTATATTTTGAATCGTGTATCCAATCACTAATTCAGTTTTTTGTTGCGCATGATCCATACAATGTATTTTTCAGATCACCTATATCCAAGGTCATGTGACCAAAGTCAATTTCACTAAATATGAAATTGTATATGCTAATCATGTTTGGGCTTTACCTCAAACAATACAATGAATCACTTTCATGTTTTAGTATGATGTTGCCCATGACTCAAAGGTTTCACATCATCTTGGCCCAAGGTCAAAGTAACTTAGAGGGAGGGGGGAGACATCTGGGTTTTTTTTCTGAAAAACATTTGATTTAATTCAATTTATTATGGCCAATGTATCATTTCTTACTCTAAGACTTTAATTCATTAGACACATTAAAGCGGCCAATTTTGAAAATTTGATCTAAAATGAATGAAGTATGCGTAAGAAAATGCTTCGCGGTAATTTCTGTAAAAATTGACGTGGAGGTACTTTTTTTAACTGTTCGGATTTCTTTTACGTTAGTAATTACCCATGAATTTTGTTTTACTTATGGAGTATTATTGATTTAAGCTTATTTATAAGGTATGGCTGATGAATACCGAAAAATTATAAATAGTTTAAATTCCACTCAAAATAAGGCAAATTTTCAGTTCTGACAGTTTTTCAAGAAAACCACAAAACGACACTATTTGTGAGCGTTTGTTCTCTCTTATTTGAATACTATTAATTTTCCTTCATAAAATGATTAAGTGACATGAATACTATATTTTCATATGGTTATCATAAAATCGTTGAAATTCCTTCATTCAGAAATGACATGCCTTAACAACTTATAATCTTTGAAACCTCTATTTTTAGAAAATTAACAATTTTTTTTAATTAGCCGAATTCTATCAAATCAAAATCATTCAAAAATTGCCATTAATCAAGGTCAAATTGAGGCTTATTTTTGTCAAGTTTTTTTTACATTTTTAAGCAAAAATAACGCAAAATGTCAGGCTGATAACACCATCACTGTTGTCAGAAAGAAAAATATATCTCAAGTGACAAAGAGAATCACTGAAAAAAAAAATAAGTGGGACCTTGTTTTGTTTTCCTACATTTTGATGTCAAAAATGGTTGATGGCAACTTTTCATTTGACACATATGATGACTTTATCTTTTCAAATTGATTCTTAGCATGGCTTAAATAACTTATATTGCTTAAGTTTTATGTAGGGACAACAGATGAAAGTATTCTTTGTTTGAGCACTTCCAAAATTTGTCAAGGTCATTGACTCTTAGTTCAAGGTCAATTCAAAATACAGGTTCCAATTTCAATAAAATTTGCATTTTTGTTGTTATTTATTGTTACTAATTTTAGGCTTGACTGTCATATATTTGTATCAAAAATACTTCTTTCTAAAATTAGGGCCAATAGGTGGAAAAACATTACAATTTTTAGTTCAGAACATTTCTCCTGAAAAAATAAGCCCCAGACAAAAATCATGATGACCTCAATTTTTTTATATGTATGTATGAAATACTAGCTTCAAATCAAGGATGTCATTGATTTTGAGATTTTTCAACTTTGGTCAATAAATAGGGGATATATCCAAAATCACTATGTATTTGTTTGTTTTACTCAATACCACATGATTTCTGAGTAACTGTCTCTCATATTTTTGAAAAATCACAGAATTTTACCAAATTTTGCGAATTGCATTCAAGATGACCTTGACATTGGGTCCTGTGACCTTGAAAATTTTAAGGTGATTTTTAATCAATAATGCTCTTTCATATGCACTGATAAAAAAAATGCTTAAAAATATATAACGGACAGCTAAAAATGTATCAGTAAATTTCTCTAATAGATGTGTAATAACACTGAACAGAATATCATCATGGTAACAATTTTTATACCTTTTTGAATAAAATTGTGAAGAGGTCCCACTCAAATCTTAACATTTTCTTAAAGATCAAGGATTAAACTTAAAAGATAATTGGCAGTATAAATCAAGTTAGCCTGACATTTCAGATCATTTACCCTTAAAATTGAGCAAAATCATGTAAAATTAGGAGCTTTTTCGGTCTTGAATAGGGCCTATTCAAAATAGGTATTGGCCTGCATTTTGAGCATATTGACAAAAAGAATAGCGGGTGGAAGCATACTTCTTGATAAGTATGTATACAGTGAAAGATATAAAGAAAATGATTAAGGAAATTTCAGCTGACTATAAGAGCTGTTACCGTGGAAACGAGCCTTGTGAAAATGCCATGTTACAAGTATTCTACTGATGCATAAAATTTCAAACATGGTTTCCATAGCAACGAAAAATTAATTTGTAAAAAGGAAGTTTATTTTTGTCTCAGTACATCATATACACCTTCCATACCAAAAATCTCCAATGTTCTATGTGCTATTGAAATTCTTTTGATCCTTACAGAGAATTGCTATTTATAGGTAATGGAGCATCCCCGATGCTTACTTCTGACTATGTCATTATCGTCAAAATACAATGTATCCGCAGCAAGTCTCTTTTTTATTATATCATAAAATTAAACAATTGAAATTACATGTATGTTATTATGTTAAAAACCTGAAATGTGCATGCAAATTCATCTGGTTTTAAATGATGCTATCGAATTTGAAGACGTTTAACATTATTAGAGAAATACCGTGAATACGGCGTATAAGTAGAAAAATATATGTTTACATTTTCTTACATTGTTTACATAGAACAGACATCCACAGAAAGAGACGCAAAAGGGACAAGGAATACCAACTCACACCAAAGAAACATTAAACATAAAAGACCACACATGAACCAACGAGGCCAATGGGCAAACGGTGCCGACTTAGGACGGCCATCTGCCATCTAAGTAGCAGACGGTGTGGTTATCCTGGATAACGTGCGCACAACAAAGTTATCCAATGTATCGAAATTGATTTTGTATGTAATTTTCATTAATCTCCCATAGCTCACTTCAGAAATCAGAAAAATGAAGTTTTGTCTGATTTTTCGGAATATTTTCCAATTCAGTTCATATTGGGGGATAGATTTCGAATACTCGTAACTAATGATATGAGTTTTATGTCATATAGAGACAGAATATATATTTCGGTGGAGAAAAAGTGTCTTTGAATATCATTTTAATTTGCCTTATAATTCGAGGAAAAAACTTTCTGTCCATGAAATCAGTGATTAATTCATTGATGCTTTATCTATCCTTATGATTTGTTTCTTTGATTGTTTTAGTTCCAGAAACTGCAACCATGAAGGTTCCAAGCGCATGTGGTTGTTTTAAGTCCAGGGGAGTGGGCTAAACTATGGATTATGTTTTACAGAAAAGACTGACTTTTGGCAGAGGGGAGATGGCAGGATGTAAATTAATTCTAGAAATGTGTGCTCCTGTATCATTTGACATAAGGCATGTAGAAATACACAGCGTATACACTTTCCTGTCTGACGTAAATATTCTACAGCTATTAATGAGTATTTTACTTTTCAAAACTATCATAATATATTTTCTTCTTTTAACCGTCCATCTCCAACACTCGGACTGTTTTATTAAAGTTATACTATTCTTATGCTGAATTTACTTAATGAATAATACTCTTTATGAACCTCACTTTTAAAACTTGGTGGAATTCCTGTCACATCACTGACAGCTGATTTATAACCTTAAATACGAGTCTGACAAAAGAAGACGTGTTTGTGAAATAGCAGCCAATTTTGTGTGTACACCAAGTGAAACTCAGAACAAGGTCAAGAGAACAAACCTTGGTAACGAAAGATAGGTCAACACCAGACACAAAACGGTGAAATGTTTTACAGCTCAAATTTTATGCAAAGTATACTCATTTTTGACAAAGAAATAGTACTAGAATAATATAACTCCCTATCTTCGATTTGAGTTGCCTTAAAAATACATCTCTTAACCGGAGTACATGGATACAAGGATGCCAGCTCTTGCCTTGCCATGGTGATTTAGTATTGAGTCTTTGCAGAAAACAGAGATATTTCCCATTTGAGATGGTATCTAACGTAAATTAATTATGCCGTCATGAAAATGATATGGTACCATTGTTTATATACTGTCATTTCCCAGAGTTTATAGACCGTTTCCATATAAGTTTATGACGTCACAATTTGTATACGTTGGATACCGTCCCAAAGGGGAAGAAATCTTGTTTTCAAAAAAAAAACAACAAAAAAATAGAATAGCAACAACCAAAAGGATATAGTATAGGATCTTACAAAGACAAGATCTACATAGAAGTCAAATATATATATATATATGTATAAATATTTATTTCATAAATAAAATGCAACAAAATTTATCAAATTATAATGCAAAATTTATCAAATCATGATGCAAAATTTAATGCATCATGGTCGGAAAGTTTCAGTCATGATAAGTTTGGCTATAAGATACTACATATTATAGTACTACATCTAGTGGGGCAGTTGGGAGTCTTATAAATACATGTATAAATACGTTCAAGGTAGCACTCCATTGTGGTGAAAGTTACATAAATTAGCTATATTAGTCGTTATAAAAATGATATATTTTTGAAGGCTCTTTCAAGTTGGACTTTTAATTCAATCAATTTTGTCATAAAATCGGTAAGTCAAAGATTTTAAAGAATTCAAGATACATTCAAAATATACCTGAAATACTTAAAATCTTAAAATATTCAAAGAATTGTAAAAGATAGATTTGGCTACAATGGTTGATTACCCTTTTTCTTTCAGAACCAAATTAATTACACATCATGATTCTTAATTGCTATATAATTTTATATTATTAATAAGTGAGCTACATGTATGATGGGATTTAAAATGTAGATAAAACTTAGATATGTTTCGCCTTGCTACATGTATATATGTTTATAAGAAATTACTTTCCCATCGCAAAATGTTTATACATATTGTCCAGATATTTCCTAAGATATATGAATTTACAAATCAAGCATTTTGATTTTTTATAATATGCGAAAAGTAAGAATTTCCATTGATGAAATACATTATGTAAGCAAATACTTCATCATCATCATCATCATCATCATCATATATCCATGAGTATAAAAAAAAATTCAACAAAAATATCACAGCTAGAGAAAAGAAAACACACTAGACATTATCTTTTCAAATCCTTTCTCACTTTCAAAATCATCAGATATTTTTCTGACAGAGCACAGAAGTATAGATTTCAACAAAAATCCAAAAACATACCCATATGTTCTTCCATCAAAACAATTTTCCCCTCACAATTAAATTTCAAATTCAACTAAATTCAATTTTTCAAAATTTCTTCAATAACATCAATTCTATCAGCTTGATTTTTCAGCGTCCACCTTTTCTTTACTTTCTTCTAAATCTTTTTCCTGTGTTTTTTCAGAGATAGTGTCGCCTATTTTTTCATCGAGATCGGGAAAAGTTCCTCGGAAAGTACTATGCGCGATTTCTTGTAATTCTTCTAATTGTTGCTGCTGGTTACTGTCCACTCTGTCCAACCTCTCTTTTAAAAGATGCAAATCTCTTTGGTGTTTTCTTTCCTAAAAGGACAAAAAAATTAAATCTAATATGCATACAATATTTATGGTCTTCTGAGTAACATGGAGTAACACTATAAGAAATCTATACAACATGAGACTAATCAGTAACAATTATTTCCCCACAAATTTGCCGATGATGTTGTTACTTGAGATACAATATATAATAATTGATTTAAAACTTTACATCCAATTAAAATTCTCCAGTAAGAGTAGGAATTTAAGGCTATGTTATCATTATGATAAAATTAAGGCATCAATCACAAAATAAAGTTCTCTTCGACATTTGTTTAGAAAAACACAATGATTATCGTTAAGAAGCTCTAATTGGCTAAGATATTGACTGTATCCTGCCGACCAACATTGCTCTGCACATTTACAGGCATCTTAACAAATGTCTCTATTTACATATCTTTGTCAAGTTATGTTTACAGACCTACCTACCTGTTTCTTACGAAAAATGTAAAATGTTGGTAAAAGTGTAATTTAGGGACGTTAAGCGAAATATAAACAATTGATTGTAATTTTTGAGAAAAAAAAGCATTGTCTTTTCCCTACATTGACATTCGTACAAATCTTAATCATCTACTCAATTGCTTATACCAAATCAAACCCGCAACTTACAATGAATTTATATAGTCAAGTCTATCCGTTTGTTTTTAAAAAAATATTTTGATTGGAAATATAAATGAGCAGCAAAAGCGTAGAGCATGTTTGAAGACCAAAAATCGTAAAAATTACGCAAAAAGTAAAAGTAGGCAAGTCTGTGTTTGTAAAACAATAATGATATAAACATGTAAAATCAAGGATAAGAAGGCCATTCACTTTATTTTCTTTCAACTTTTTACTTTTTTGTTGTATCGCCACATCCTTTGCTATTTATGTCCTATCAATACCCTTATTGCAACAAAAATGTTTCAAACTGTAATGCAGACATTATGTTTTTGTCTTGATGGTGTAGAATTCACCCTTAAAATCTCAGATGTGTCTGACAAAGACATGTTATTCCATTGTTTGCATTTTGACATCACAACAAGACTTTGGCTACGTTTTAGAATTTATGAATGGATTGACAACATTTGTCTGTGTTTGTTGAAGGCTCAAAATTGACAAATACAAGAGCAAGATAGAAAAGTTTTGAAGTACACATAATTTCTGAAACTGACATTAATTTTGGCCACAATTGAACAGATTTTCTAATTATGACAAAAACAGGGATTTTGTTAGTTTGGAACAAAGTCTTGATGTAGGAAAAGGACAAAGTAATAATGGCTGATGATGATACAAGTACAGCTTTTTTAAGCAAGTGGATATACATCTATGATACCGTATAGCCAGAAATTTTCGCAAGTATCAAATTTCGGTATTTTATAGTTAAATAGGGTGTCTACCTGTTTCTTACGAAAAGTGTAAAATGTTGCTAAAGAAAGTGTAATTTAGGGATGTTACCCGTAATATAAACAATTGATTGTAATTTTTGAGAAAAAAAAAAGCATTGTCTTTTCCCTACATTGACATTTGTACAAATCTTAATCATCTACTCAATTGCTTATACCAAATCAAACCCGCAACTTACAATGAATTTATATAGTCAAGTCTATCCGTTTGTTTTAAATATTCTGATTGGAAATATAAATGAGCAGCAAAAGCGTAGAGCATGTTTGAAGATCAAAAATCGTAAAAATTACACAAAAAGTAAAAGTAGGCAGGTCTGTGTTTGTAAAACAATAATGATATAAACATGTAAAATCAAGGATAAGAAGGCCATTCACTTCATTTTCTTTCAACTTTTTACTTTTTTGTTGTATCGCCACATCCTTTGCTATTTACGTCCTAAAAAGATTTCAAACTGTAATGCAGACATTATGGTTTTGTCTTGATGGTGTAGAATTCATCCTTAAAATCTCAGATGTGTCTGACAAAGACATGTTATTCCATTGTTTGCATTTTGACATCGCAACAAGACTTTGGCTACGTTTTAGAATTTATGAATGGATTGACAACATTTGTCTGTGTTTGTTGAAGGCTCAAATACAAGAGCAAGATAGAAAAGTTTTGAAGAGTTAACCCTTAATTTCTGAAACTGACATTAATTTTGGCCACAGTTGAACAGATTTTCTAATTATGACATAAACAGGGATTTTGCTAGTTTGGAACAAAGTCTTGATGTAAGAAATGGACAAAGTAATAGTGGCTGATGATGATACATGTACAACTTTTTTAAGCAAGTGGATATACATCTATGATACCGTATAGCCAGAAATTTTCGAAGTATCAAATTTCGGTATTTTATAGTTAAATAGGGTGTCTATATTTTCGCAAGTACAATTTTTCAAGATTCCTAAATTACAAGCAAATACATGTATGTACATATGATGTTACTGCTTTGTACCTTTCATTATTGAAGTTTTAGTTAGGTCTGTGATAAGAGTACACTCAATTCACCTCTATTTGCGTTTAATTGAGAAAAGTAAAGCATGACCCAAGTACGATTAGAATAAAATGTAAATGATATACCAATTTATGTTGTAACTTATTTGCTTATCAAACATAATTTTTTGCGAGAATAATTTTTTCGCGATTCCAAATAACTCGCCAATATAGCGAAAATTAGTATCTCACGAAAATTTCTTGTTATACGGTATTTGCAACTAGTCTATTGCTTCATGTCTAAATGATCGAAAAATGAAACCTGTATTACATCAAGTCTTTGTCATACAGATTTTGTTAATGGGTTGTAGTGTTTCACGAACATTTCTTGCTGATATAACTGAAAGGACCAATAACCAATACTTATCATGCTGAAGTTATTAAAAATATAACCGTGAACATTTATCATACAAGTAAATGAAAATAAAAATCTGTATGTGAAAATATACTTTGCGAATACAAATGAGCATAAACAAATATGAAGCTAGTGGAAATTAATTTGTTAATACACAGCATACCTCTAGCTATGGTTCTACTTTTCAACTACTTATTGGGCTAAAATGAGAATGAAATTCTAGTATCGAACATGATTCCATGTAAAAACAAAATGTTTTGAACACTGATGCTTCAAGGCATGGATATACATGTAATTTCTTCTAAAACAGAGTCTGACAATGTGGCAGCAAGATGGTCACTATTTACCTATTAATGCCCATTTGCGTGGGTACTATTCTCTCATAGTTTTGCTTTTGGAAGGAATAGGAACTATTTACCTTCCAAAAGCAACACTATGTGAGAATAGTAACGATACAAACGGGCATTAATAGGTTTAGTGAATCACATGACCTCGATAGCATTTTAAAAGGATAGACTTAGCAATTCATATTATTTACAAGAAAGTGGCAACACCTATTTATAGTGTATTACTCTCTAAGCAACGTAACTCTGTTAAGCAAAAAGCAATAGTGACAGTCACCGGGCACTATTCTCTCATAGTCCTCCCGTCCTCAACCAATGAAATTTCAAGGATTTATCATGTGATGCAGTTATTCTTTTTCAATTGATTGTAAAACTAGCCTTTTACATTTCAATAAAACTTTATCAAAATTCATTTACATTAGAGACAGAGAACTTAATTTTGCCCCCCCCCCCCCCAACACCTCTATTTCCAGACAGACACACCAATAACAATACATTCACTAAATGTTACACTCAAATAAATCACACACAACAATCTTATTCATGAGCGATTCCATATGTGCAGGCAACATCAAATTCAAACCATCACTTGTCACCATGTGTTTTTTTTAAGTATGGCAAAATTTATCAACACATATTCAATGAAATACATGAAGACAGGGTAATCTAAGGATTTGAAAAGAGGGATCATGCCAGAGCGCACTGATGGAATTTTACATGAATAATACTCTAAATAAAATTGTGCAAAAATTAGTATGGTAAAATTAAATAGCCACACACTAAGTTATAGATTTATGATTACATGTATGTAAATATTAGTTTTATGTGCAAGACTACAAATGTATTGTTCAGTAGCAAATTATGCTATTGCCATATTTACCAAAATGTTGTACTAATACAGTCCCGATTACGATAACTGTCTACCCCTCAAGGGGGATTTTTTGTTAGACGAAGGAGAAATTTTGTGAAGTAAAATGAAGACGAAAAAATAGAAGAGGAATTTTTAAGCCGAAATGTACAAGGAAAAATAGAGGAGAAATTTGCGAGGTGAAAGGAGAAAGAGAAGAGGAACTTTTAAGGTGAAATAAACGAGAACCCTGAAAGCGAACTCAAAAGAGAAATATTTCTCCTTTAATTCCCGCTTCGATTCTCTTCATGTTCTGTTACGTTTCTCTTACGATTCCGCTTACGTTTCTCTTTCAAATTCCGCCTTCAGTTCGCTTTCAATGTTCGCCTCCAGCCTCGTTTTGGAAATATATATGGGCGGGACTTAATGCGGTCAATGTAGGCTTAATATCTAAATATTACAATATTTTAAAACGTTTATTTACACTCTTTTGCTTTTATCACACTAATTATCGAATTATATGCTATAATAATTGTTTTAATATGTCTAGATATATTGAGTCTCTGGATAAAATTTAATCACTTTAAGGTATCCGATGTACAATAGGGCATTTTTGCATGCCTAGTAAGGTACTATAAACTATATATTTTCTGAAAGGTTATAATGCCTACTGCTCAGAAATAATAATTTTGGGGCCAGAAAAACAAAGGGGAATAACTGACGAAGCATTTAATTTGCCTATTTTTTCTATATAACATATGCAAAATAACATAGTTGAACAAGAGTTTTTCCCCTTTGATTTTTAAGCCCTGTGAGTCTTATATCTGTACTCAGGGCATCATTTCCTTTCAGAAAATATATAGTTTATAGTACCTTACCAGGCATAAAATTTACCATACTTTGCAATGGAGACGGTTAAAGCGCTATGTAAAATGACTCAATTGTACAACGGATACCTTAAAACAGCTAAATTTATCGTGTAAAATAGGTCTGTTTCAACGGGTTATAGAACTTATTTAACAATAATTTTAAAATATGAGTCAAGAAGCAAGTCATTTTATTTATCTAGATGTCAGTTCTCATTATTGACCCCTTGTTCTTTACATGTATATACCCCGTAATCGATCGATTATGACAGGTGTCGTTCAGGTAGGCATAGTAGTCTCTACCTGTGTGGAGTCAGTCATGCGTTTAAGTATTTACGTCCAAAAGTGACATTGTCTGGAATGGTCAGATATAAAATGTATAGAAAATATTTCAGAGTAATAGTGTGTTTTATTTCTATTCTTTCAACAATAACTAAAGGAAACACGTAAGGGAATTCCCCCTTACGAATATATTTGGTTTTTTTTTTTTTTTTTTTTCTTCTCGGTCATTTATACGAGGCAAATTTTCATACTCAATGCTCCCTTCCTTCTTCGCCATTACAAATTAATTTTCATACCCATTTCGTTTTTACTTGCGGGAGGTCCAATTCCATGCTCTGAAAAAGAAGTTCTTACTTCTCTTACTTCACTGGTTTTTTTTTTTTTTTTTTTAAGATTCTTCATCTTTATTTCGTTTTTTCCTTGTTCTTTCATCCATTTACAAAAAGATCCTTCTTTGGTCCATGATGTGATTAAAATTTCTCGCGGATTCCAACATAACGATAGCTAGGTACCATATCAGGAAGGAATTAACGGCCGTCTTATTAAACAATTGAAAACTTTTCTCGACGGACAAAAACTATATTCTTTCAATTTTTATTGGGGGCGCATTCCCAATACAACATGCTGTGCTTGATTGGGGATCCTGGTATGTGAAGCCCTGGTCATGAGATGAATTAGGCACATTGTTGACATTTTTTTTTCATAAAAATATTAACGTGTTATAGATCTAGAGACATTGTTTGAATGAAAGCGCGGGTCTAGAGCGAGAATAGGAGGACTCCCCAACCATTCAGAATTTGCCAAAAATTCTAATATATACATTGTACATGTATGATTATTTTTGCTTTGTACGTATAACTTTTTTTTTTTATAAAATAATAAACAGGATGCTCGCCATGATTTGCCCCCCACCCCATGAAAAAAAAATCTAATCACCCTCCTCTCCCATAAAGAATTGTTGACGATTTCGGCATGCAATGCAAAAGAAGAGATAGTGTTAGAAAATGTAAACATTAAAGGGTTTCCTTTTTTTTTAAAAGATTTTGACGTACGCGTCTAGATCTGAATCATGCGCTCGGTCCAATCTTGAGTTCAGAAGCCATCTTTTTTTTAAAACTTTATCGGGTAAGGGCCCCCTTTCGAACCCCCGCAAATGGGAGGTATACTCACCCATCCCTACTCGGCTATCTGGCCTCGCAATTCATCCAAATAAAAAAGCGTAAGTCCTTCCCGGCATATGAGGTTCTGGATCCGCCCCTGCTTTTTGACCATGGCATTTCTTTTTCATTTTTTTTTAAACTTTCAATTGAAATGTATTACTGTGATAAAATAGCCTTCAATATGTCATTATGAAAAAGGAAAAGAAAAAAAAATACGATAAAATAAATAAAAGGTGAAGAAAAAATAAATCTCTTTAAAAATCCATCCTTGAAAACAGTGTAAAATGAGAACGTACACTACATGTGTAGTCTAGTGCACATGCAAGCTGAGTACATGAGAGGTATATTTGTAGCAGGTAGTGTAATTACATCATTAAAGGAACGGTGTCCCTGAAAACAAATTATTTTTACAAAATTTTATACGGCAAAATCTTTCTTCCCATATGAAAGTTTACATTCTCATTTTTATAAATTAAAATTTTCAGGCGAATTCAACGCATTCATTCGCAGTTATAGCCGTTTAAAAATGTAATTTTTAATTTGGGGTGCGCAGCTCTAATTAATTTCACTAGCGCCACCTACAAAGTATTGCGTTTTTACAATAGAGGTATATGGAGATTTAAAATTACCAATTCGGTAATATTATGGCCGATACTGCATATTTTCAGATAAAACTTTTTATAGCTCCTTTTTTCCTATATCTGGACCCTTCGGAATAGAATTTACGTTTTCAATAAAATTTATTTTCAGGGATTCCCTATCTAAAGTTGAAATGACCGCAAGGTGATATCACGCTCCGATGATTTTCACACCTGGCAGGTAATGGATAATTAATTTTTTCCGCGATTCGGTAGTAAAGCGGAAAAATATTGTATTAACGGATCCGTATGAATTTTTTCTAAGTCTTGTTTGTCACAATTGAATGAATTGTCCAATCATTTCATAGGATAGGTGTAGTTGGCGAGAAAGTAGCCAACGTGGTCATTCTCTAGCCGCCACGCTTAATGAACACATTAAACTTTATACATGCACTTAATTATGTAGTAAAATTAAATTATCTCGCCCAGTTTCAGAGTATTTTTGCCCATGAGGTTTTTTATCTCTGTTTTCCCCTGGGTTTGATAATTTATGTCGATATTAGTTTTAATATCCGAAAAAGAAAATCAATATTACTTGATTCAAATTATTACAAATGTTCGATAAATAAAAAAAAAAAAAAAAAAATCATGGTTGAAAATGTACTGATTCATTGATTAATATATCATGATGATTGCTACAAAATTTGACATGAGATGTGCGATTGTTCAGTGTGTATGATGGCATGAATTTACAATGCATTGCATATAATATATGGATTTTTTTTGTAAAAAATTGAATAAAAGCTGGCGTCCAGTTACTTTGGCGGGCTGTCAGCAAATTGTATTTGCTGTTTGGTTTTATTTAGAAAGTGATGAAGAAGGTGTAGTGAATACAACATGTACCCTGCGCGGTTGATTTACATGTGTGTATTTGTCAAAACAACGATTTGTTAATTGGTACATGTATGTTACTTAAAAAAATAGATTTGTGCTATAGATGTACAAATGCGAAGAAAACAAACCACGATTTGTAACTTATAAATACAAAAAATCTACTTTTCGATTTACTAATAAATGTTTATTATGCAGAAAAAGTTCGTTTACAATGTATCTAAATCAAACTAATTAGTCGTGTATTTTAATGCAACACAAAGATATTACATCAAGTTATGTTTGTACCCTCTATTTAGGGAAATCCCCTAATATGCTAATGAGGAAGTCTCGCTTTGATTGACAAGAGGACTGAAAGCGGAATGAAAGCGAAATATTTCGCTTTCGTTTCTCTTCTGTTTACGCTTTGCGTTTCTCTTTCCTTTTACGCTTTGCTTCTGTTTCTCAAAAATTCGTGTTCATTTTTCTCTTCCAACACTGAAGGCGAAATTTTAAGGCGAAATAAAGGAGGAAAATTAGAAGAGAAATTTTGTGAGGGAAAATGAAGACGGAAAAATAGAAGCGAAATTTGGAGAGATGAAGGGAGAAAAAACGTTAAAGGGGGGACAGTTAACGTAATCGGGACTGTATACACATCCTTCAATTACATACACTATCTAAAGAATAGAATTAATAAGTATATTCCTTATCAGCATTTTTACCTGTTCAGCATAGCTGACATTTCCTGGTAAGAAAGTACAGTCTACCGGCATCGTAACGGAAGCAAAGGACATATCACCAATAGTCACCGGGTTGACATTTGCCAGGAGACAGCGCCGAAATTCACCATGTCGCCGATGTAAATCCTTCCACTGTTTCTTCAATTTATTGTATGTGTCTTGTGGAACACAAGCTCTGAAATTCAGGAAGGTCATATCACTCTTTAATCTACTAAAAACATCTATATTTTTATTTCTTATTTTTTATTAACCATTTTGCATGTAGATATATGATATACAATACATAGTATAACAATCATGACGCACCTGTATATCATGGTTTATACATGTAGTTTCTAATTGAGAATATAACTAATTGTTAGGCCATGTAAAATAAAATCTATGCTTCTCAGACACCGCCGCCGACGAGACGTTTTTATTGCAACTCCAGAAAAAAATATCCGCCATGTCTCACCTTCTATCGTCGATTAAAAACGAAATATCCATTTATTTCATCGAACATGTTCATTGTCCTGTAAAATCGTCTAAACGATACCCAATGAATAAATACTTTTAAAAGCCTGTATAAATCACGGCGCGTTCCGTATTTACGTTATGGGTAAAGACTAAATATCCAGGCGCCGTTTAAAGGGAATTGTATAGGATAATACTAACAACGTGCTGACACGTGTCACAGACACTTGGATGACCGGCTATTCGCGTGTTTAATTTAAAACGTTTCTATCGTTTTCTTTATTGATCTCTACAGCATATGTAAATACCTATGCCAAACAATAGCAAGTGTCCATCGTAATACTTCGGAATCTATTAATAATGACGTTCACGTTGTAGAAAGTATAAAGCAAGGACCGCCGACAAACGCAAGAGAAACGTAGTTAAATCCTTCAATCTATGAATAAAAGAATGTATATTGTACCCGTGTACATTATATTATCAGACGGTGGTTAATGCTGAACATTTCATTCAATTTCTGAAGATTCCGCTTCATCCAGACTTGACTTCCTAAGATATACGCTATCGGCCAAAGGAATAGGCTATTTTACTTTTAAAAAAACAACTTATTTACAGGAGAAAGCCATAAATTTTAATGTACATGTACCATTATTTTGACTGACTGTTCAAAGACAGTTTTCTATGAAGAAAAACGGGGAGGGGGGACATACAATTTCTTTTGCCTTACATGAATAATTGGGGGGGGGGGGGGGGGGTTAGACAGGGCATACAATTTTTTTTTGCCTTACATGAATAATAAGAGTTCTCTTGATGGAAAAAAAAACAAAAAATAAAAACCCTACCTACCTTGCCACTTTTTTTAGACCCAATTATCTGAGAAACATAGAATTAATTTTACATGGCCTTATACATGTTATAATTTAATTAACTTATATAAATTTTTTTTTTACCATGAAATGTAATAAATGCTAATACTCATACAATTAATATACATTTTTATTATTCCGCTTGAAATACATTTACATGTATTTTCACTATTTAGTTCTATTAGGTAGAATATTGGAGATTTATGTGCAAGTTGGTATGACAAGAACAAATCAGACAAGAAAAGTATTCTGTCTTTTTGATAAAGAGTTACTTATCATTTCGGATGGTATTTGAGGTAAATGCATAATAATATAATGAAATCTCAGAAGTGTTGTATTTGAACATGTTGAAGCATTTTTACAATGTTTCCATAGAATTTGACGATGTCACAATCAGTTAACATCAGAGCTCTGTATCTTGAAAATACTAAACATACATGTACGATACACAAATCAAAGTTTACTTGATAAACTTCTTAGATGAAACTCTCAAGACTTTCTTTTACATGTTATCAAATGAAATATAAAACAATGATTCCAACACAAACATTTTTCAGCGGAATTTTTTTTCAGCAGAATCTATCAAAAGTAACTTACTGTAAAGCCTTTTTCTCCAATTCCACCTCTTCATTCTTAGCTTCCATCAGTTCTAGTTTATCTTTTAGGTTTTCCATCACATGAATACTCTTCCTCTTGTACTGTAAAATGAAATTTTTTTTTTTTTATCTTACCTGTATCTTGCATCTATGTACATGAAATAAACTATGAAACTGCAGTGATAATCACATACATGTACATTGTAAATGACTCTTCTGAACGCGGGAAAAATTTGAGAAATTCCATGACGTCACAATGCAATTTCGATGTTTGACTGAGGTTAGAAGCTTGTTTGTCCGAGGTAAAAGCATTGTGACTTCACGAAATTTTGTATTTTTTTCCTGCAATCGGAAGGGTCAATTACATTGTTCATGTAAAATTCCTAATGTTAAGTGCTTATTCGATTGTGCACTCATTTTACTATCATGCCCTCAACTTCCCTTGAATGTCACAAATTCAAGAGTTATAACAATTTCAGAAAGACTGAATGTATAGAGTAATAGAAAATTTATCAACAATGGAAACTTCTATTGTGATAAAATAAGCTTGTTACTTTGATTTAACATGGATCTACATGTATAAATAATCTCAGTGACTACTGTTTTATATCATTATATGTATTTTTTTAACTACATGTATTTATCAATAAACAGTGTAGATTCGCAGATCACCTTCAGAGACAATACTGCATCCTTTACTACATGTATACCTTTTTGTAAATAGTAAGAGCCTTCTGATATTTCTTCTGCACATCTCCTAACTTGTGTTGTAGTTCATGGATTCGTTTTTCCAGTTCGTTCCTCTCGTCGTTAAATGAGGATTTTTGCTGCACTAATATAATATCATGGTTGTCCTGAATTTTCTTCAGCTGAGTTTTCGTTAATTTCACTTCTTCCTTTAACAGTTCTACCTGATTGCGCAATCTCAGATTATCATCTGTCATATCATGTTCATTGCTGAGATAACTGTTCATTTCAGTTTCTAACTTTGTCACTCTACTTTTCAGTTCAGAATTTTCACTTCTTTCCCTTTCTAACTGATCCCTCAGTGACTCATGGTGGTCTATCTTTGTTCTGAAAAGCAAGTTCAAACAGGTGAATTTTCCTTATTCCTTATCAGTGGTGGATTCAGGGGGGTGCAGAGGGGGCGTCTGCCCCCGGCACTGACAAAAATGTTTCCAAAAAACCCTTTATTTTGGCCCATTTTTAATAAAAATTGACAAAATTCGCCCCTTGACCCTTTGACATATGAGGCGCTGGATCCGCCACTGATTATCTTTAATTTCCTTTTTCTATTTTCCCTAACCTGTAAATGAACATCAGTGATGAAGTTAACAAAAATCTTCATTTCTTGGAAAAGACATGCGTAAACATTTTTGGTGGACAAAAATTTTTCAAAATCTTTTTATAGCAACATCGCACCTTTTCTTGATTTTCAATATTGACCTACTGGTTACTATAAGACTCTTTCATGGTCTTCTACATGTATGAAAGAACATCGGTTCCACCCGAGGGGTCTCAAAATCATGTAAAATTTTAAGACCCCGAGGGTAGAAACTATGTATCCTTCATGGAAGAACATGAAAGAGTATTTTACTCTCATATCTAAGGGCCAAAATTTAATCTGAAAGAAAAGAGATGAAATTTGAATAATATTAAGTTAACCTAATTGCAAAAATTTTGCCATATTTGAATTCAGCGCCCCCGAAAATGGTTCATTCTATAAGAATAAACTACGAATATTAGGCTTTTCAAAATATAAAACAAGAATACATTGAAAATCTATCTTAAAACCGATGTTTTATTGCCACGTCGCCACTAGCTTGTTTATTTTGTGGGCTGAAATCATGACATCACAATAGCGTAAACAAGGAAATAATAGCATCACGTAATATGAGATACAGCTGTTTCGGTGATATGTGATACGAATGTCGCTCACATATCTGCATGTATCTCATGAGCCTTCTCTGTAACACATACACTGGTATGAAAGAAAATCTGTACTACACACATATTAATGTAACAAAGTCATTGCGCTTATAGCAAAATATTTTGCACTTCACATATATGTGAAGTTTACTTGAATAAAACATTTATTTAAATTCTGAAGACCGAAATTGCTAATTATTTGAATTCGGTAGTATGGTTATTCTTTCATACATGTACATGTATATGTAACTTCATACTTTAAGACTAGTAGTTCCCTCTCTGATGCATCTTTGGCATCCATGGCTGCTCGGATTCTATCTTCCATTTTTTCTTTCTCTGCGTATTTATAGGCTTCTTGATCTATTTTCCTCCTCTCACTCTCCTGGAGTTTGGTCTCCAAAGCTAACCTGTCAATTAAGGTAAAAACATTTTATTATAATCGTCAGGTTTTTTTTTTTATTTTAGGGAAGGTGCCTGTGCCTCAATATATGCAAAATATTCCTTATTGTGGAAAGAAAAAGATCAATCTCTATCATTTGAATAGAAATTTCGTGATTTTGTAAGAATATTTTTTTTAATTTCACAGATACATAAAAGTAAGAATTTTTCTTCATTTCTCATTCATTACGGAGGACTATAGCACACATATAGTCTTAAGTTGGGTTAAAACTTACTTTTCATTTTCTACTTTAGCAAGTTTAACAAATTCTTCCTCCCTGGCAGCTTGGACTCGTCGTACAGCTTCTCTCTCCTTGTCTGATAATGCTCGAGACTGCTGATCGATTGTATGCTTCGAAATATCTAGTTTTGTCTGCAGATCTGATACAAAACACAAGAAATAGTTCCTAGTATTATCATACATGTACATCAATGGCGTACAATTACAAAAATGGGGATTTCCATTGTGCGTCATCATTCATGTCATTGGAATAGGTTGATAAATTTGCGAGACGATTAAAATTTTTTTCCTGATAATGAGAAATACAGACTGATACAACAAGTGTCTAGTGAAGTTTACTTCAAGAATCTTACATTTTTTAAATTTGATCCCCCCCCCCCGCTTTCCAAGCTGCAACATACCCTCTAACTGATTGGCCAATTTGTCCCTCTCTCTCTCCAGATCACCTCTCTGTTTGAGTGACTCCATCTTCAGATTGGTCATGTCCACTTTGTTTTTATGGACAGCTTCATCCACTCGGTTTTTCAACTGGACATTGTCCCTTTCCAATTCGTGAATTCTGGTGGTCAGTTTATTATGAGTATCACCTGTTCCAGTTAAATCTCTCTGTAGCTGCTCTAACTGACTTCTTAAAGATTCTCTTTCAGTCTGTTTAAAATTAAAAGTCAAAGTTAAAGCATACATTAAACATTTTAAAAATGTACTTTAAAAACCTTAATACAAAGTATTGATCGATATTCTGTATCTAAAGACTCATAATCTATAGGTAATTTAAATAAGAAAAAGGAAAGAAGTCATGTACATGTAACTCTCGATACTAATTCTGTGTCTTGTTCCACATTACAAAATCTTGCTACATGGCATTGAAATAATGCATGTTTTTTCTATAATTGTATTTCTTCATTTATAATCATTGTGCTGTCAATTTTTTTTTTTTTTCATTTTCAAAAAATTACAAATTTAGACACTAAACCATATATGTATTTGGCTTAATGTTCATAAATTTTTTACTCACCTCAAGAGCTTTCAGGTTTGCTGAGTATTCTGTAATTTGTTTTGCCTGTACCCGTGTCACATTATCGAAATCAAACTGATTTTTCTCCCTTTGTGCTCGGAGTTCATCCACCTCCGTTGTCACTGTTTTTAGTTTCAGTAATAACTGGGCGTTCTCTTTCTGGAGGATCCTGACTCTATCCGCATCCTGGCCACTTTCTGTTTTGATTTTGGCAATTGTTGTCTCTCTCTCTTTCCTAAGATTTGTTACCTAGGCAAAATGAAATTTATAGTTTAAAGTCTGACAGCATTCCACTATAAAAGACTAAATCAATACACGTACATTGTATTTAATTCATATCATGTCTTACATGTACTTAAAGTTGAGAGGAAATGGAATATGGCTGACATTTTTAAGACACATGATGGACGTGTAAAGTTCACAGAGACACAATTACAATGACCATGACCTTAAATACAACCATAGCTTACCACGATTTACCTTTTGTATAAATTTCATGTACATGTAGATGTACTGTAAGGCTTAATGCCGAAGTCAAAAGATAATGGTATCATTATTCATAATTTTCCGTACAATGCATGTGAAAATATGCCCTGTTGATAAACAGGCTAAATCGTGAAAATCTTATGTTAATTTTTGCTATTGTTATCAGGTAGCACATAATCAAAACAAGTACCTCCGCATCAGCATTGAGTTTCAGTTCCTCCATTACTCTCTGGTACTCCACCTTCTCGTGTTCATACTCAGTTTTCAGGAACGAGAGCTCATACTTGAGTTTATTACAGGTTGTTCGGTAGTCCTCAATTTCTTGTTCCTGCTTGGCAAATCGCTCCTTGTAAATCTTGTCTGCGTCATCCTGCACCTGGGTCCTGATGATCTCCAATTTTTGTGGTGTGATAACCTGTTAAATGATAACAGTCACATTAATAACATGTTTTGAGTGAGTTGACAACTAACGCTCCAAAGCGGTCTAATCCGGATCAGCACATGCGTGACCAGCACATGCGTTGATTTTTGTTGTGTTCGATTTTTGACTTCCCGTATTATTAAAATGCAAATGTTAATAAAATCCTGATAATTTAATAAAGCAGTTATGGACTTTTGACTTTGGTCTACTTGTGACTATACAGAACTGGTCAGGCATTGGTCAACCAATACCTGACCAGGTCTAAACAGTCACGAGCAGACCTCATCAAAAGTCAATAATTGTATAAAATAGATCCTATTGCACTGAAAACCTTTTGTAGTTATTACACTTCATATCTAGCCTTTCATTTCCTTTTTGCAGCAATTTCAATTATAAAATTCTGATCAAATTCATGATTATGGTTGAGAATTTGGGAAAAAAGATATAATTTTCCATAATTGGGAATGAAATGAAATGATAAAAAAAGAAGTCCTGTCATCTACATGTACATGTAAAATGCAGTGGAAAAGACAAAAATGAAACTGGGAATCACTAAATAACCAAATAGACATTTCTACACACTCATGACATCATATACATACCTTACTCCTAATTTCTTCCATTTGAGCGTTTTTCTCTGACACCTCTCTGCGGGCATCCTCGTACATGGACTTGTATTTCTCCTGTACTATCTTACTTTCTTCTACTGTCTTCTTTATTTCGTCTTCAAGATGTGAGTATTCTTCTTGTAATCTATATATAGACAGAAGAGTACAATAAAAATACATGTATCTCTATATGCAATAGTCTGCAATGTTTAAGATTTGAAATTCATGTTCATGTAAAATGTATAGTAAAGATACATGTAGGCAGCTTAAGTTGATACAAGTATGTTATAAATTAAAATGTACAAACTGTTTAATATAATAGTATACCATGGAACTGAAATAAACATGTGTCGGGCCTTGAAACTAAAAGGAAATACTCACAAAATGCGAGTGGATTTGAGCAGATATTGTGAGTCAATATATAAACTATTGGAAACAATGCAAGTAGAAAAATTTATTTTGTTTTATGATCTCCACTTTAGTTTTCATATCTGTTTTTGGTTGTCCTAAATTTTATAAATCATAAGCCCTATTGACTTTAAGTAGTACATTCCTTTTATACGTAAATCTTTTAAATGCTGTAATTCCTGAAACCATGGAAACTTACATATTCATCATACGGTAAAATGTCAAAGATTCATACCATTTTCTTAATTTTGAATTTAGCCTGTAGATTTTGGATTTTGCTTACAAGTGGAAATTTCTTCTAAAAGCTACATGTAATCTAATTTAAGGCCTGAGAGAAAAAAAGCAATTTTGTATGTTTCTTTTCCTTAAAATTTTGGACAACATTCTAAGGAGCTGTTAAGATAAGGGCCGTATTTAGCCCTGAATCTCATGTCATATTTATTCCGCATGACAACTCACATGTAGAAAAAAATTACCTGTACTCATAATGGAAATATGATGTATTTGAAGACTTTTTATATGTTTTACATTTTGGTTAAGTACTCTTAAGATTCTGAAATTAATTCGAAAGAAGTAGGGGTACTCAGATGGGAAAACAGATAAAATCGACGAAAAACGTATAAATCTAATAATGTTTTACCTAAAATGGATATTAATATTCATTAAAAGTCTTTGGTGTAGTGTTACCCTTGGAGATACAGAACCCCACATTTCCAGAAAATTTGTATCATGGATACATGTATACACCTCCAGTATGAGTGGCTTTCTGTATGTATATACTTATATTTTCAAAATTCCACTTTTCAGGGCAGATTTTACGTCTAAACTTCACAACTCCTTTCTATGATGCATGTACTTGTACAAATGCATTGTACAAAACATGAATAATAAATATACTCTTTGTCCATGCATAAAAGATACCCGGTCCCGGGGGTCCGTGTACATTTGTATCTACATGTATGGTACATTGTACTTTCAAGTTAGAGATGTTGGCAGATACACTGGTATGAAACAAAGTCTGAGAAACAGTGTTACAAAACCATTCAGATAATTGTGCATTACAATTACATTGTATATTATAAATTTTGTCATACTTTATTGATAATTCATCAATCAGTACAAGTTCTAGAAAAGTACAGGAAATATAAATTGGTTTCTTAATACCGGTACATGTACAATTAGTGTACTCTACAATCTACAACACTATACCTTCTATGTTCCTCTTTCAGCTGTTCATAGTTGGTTCTGTGTAACTGACTCCTCATACGTTCATCAGCCAGCAGTTTCTGGAGCTCAGTCTCTGACGTTAGTTTGGGGAGGGAGGAGGATAGCCCATGGGATAAAGGGGGTTTACCTGCCCCCACCCTGGAGGGACTTCCAGGCAGGCTTATACTAGCCATCTTGATTCCTATGAATTAAAAAAGAATATTAATATATCTCCGCATACATGTATGCACACTTACACATCATGCACATTATGAAAACATTGATTGTCATGATACATAATATTTTGTCAGGGTTGTACATGTAACATAGAACAAATGTACTTTGTCAATTAAAAAATGACTGTCTTACTTTTGGTGTTAATGGTTGTATATTATTGGTCATGTGCAAACTCTGTGAATTGCGATGGGATCCTCAGAAAATTTGTATGTGTCCAACTAAAATTATAAACCCTTTAACACTGATGAAAAGTATGACTTTACATTATATTTATTCTAAATATCAGAAATCTTTATTTGCATGCAACATCACATGTACATGTACATGTATAATGTAGATGAAGCTAACATCATGAACATTAATCTTTCCAAGATGCATCACCCACTTAACTTACCTGAAAAGGATTTCAAAGGCTTGAAATAAATAATCACATTTACAATGAGCCTATAAGTAGTATAAGAAATTCCAAAGTGAAATTGTCATTAATGCATTTTACATCAAATAGTAATTTTGTATTTTAAGTATGCATGAATGTTGACAAATAAATACTTCAAGTCTGTGATGTCCCACATGAATATCAGTATAATTTAGATTCCTGCTGGTACATGTACAGGAGTCATGTTTATACACTATAATGCATGGATTATATTTCATTATCATTGTAAATAAACAAATTAGATCAGTTTGATACCATGTATACCACACATACACTAAACAAACAACATATAATTAACTAAGAAAACAAAGTACTTAATTATATTGAAAAAGCTTTGTTGGAGTTAATTATCAATTAAAAATTATATAAGGTAAATTGCCTTAAAGAGAACCTATTTTGTACATATTGTTGTACCGAGCATAATATTCAGAAAGTTTAAATGAAAGATTTACAGATGTATCAGAAGAATAAACAAATAGATTGTAGGACATTAAAACCTGTGTGTCTAAAGGGGAGGGGGTACTATTTTAGTCAGTCTGAAAATTATTCTCACTTTTGAATATTAAATAATCATTTAATGGCTATCTCTCAGACCCATTAGAAAAATTATGGAGGATGATTTTTTAATGTTTTCAACTTCAAGTAAAAGATACACAAGAAGGGATAACATATATAAAAGTAAACCCCTACCAAAATGAAGAGAATGCATGTGCATGTACACCCCCCCCCCCCCCCCCCCCCCCCCCCCCACTTTTCTTTTTCTCCAGGCATATTCTGAACATCAAACAAAAAGTGAAAGGGTCAGAGGGATTTCAAAAAGTAGTCAATAATGCTCTAGCTTATGCGGAGACATGCAATAATTGCAATTTTACACCTTTCAGCCTTGACTCGATTTACTCTTGGACTCGTAAGAATAAACGTGTTTGGACACGACCCCTTTCTTAGCCCGGCTAAACAAGCTTGCGAAAATGCATCAAAATCCGTGATAATATCTTGAATACGGATTGTAATTTCGGGTCATATTTTCAAAACTCAAACATATGTGTGTAGTGAATATAAATCTTTGTACCTAAAGGTTTATTTTCACATATCTTCCCAGCCCGTCGTTGACTTTCGAAACGTAAACATCTTCCACGCTTGCGCAGTGTGACTAGCGTAGTATGTCATCTCGCATTCATTCTGGTTCGCTCCATTTACGATAAGACTATTAGCATTCAACATGTCTGCGACAGCCTGTTCAATTCTAAACAATGATGATGACAAATGAAATTAAAATTGAAATGAAAACATATTTTTAGCCAAAATCAGAGTCCAAAAACCAAAATCTTCACAAATCTTCTCCTTCCTTAGTATGACCCTCCGCTTACCGGAGCACTCCCCAGAGTGGATCACATACCTTGGTTTACCTTGGCGTTGAGATTTAATGTTAGGATATGCCTCTTCTGATCCATTTTGTGTTCTTATTCTGTTCCTGACTGCTTCCGGTCCATAGCGACTCGGAACAAATTTTGAAAAAATTCCAGTGGGCTTTCAATTTATTTTTAAAAATATTTACAGATTTTGCTTCCACAACAATCGCAGGCAGGCTCCCGAATTCCAAGTTTCGACAACCCTTTGTGTAAAGCTAAATTTACGGACATTGGTTTGGCTGTACTTTTTATTTATTCTTTTGTTGTGGCCTCGCGTGATGTTTGTATTTAGGGGAAAGATCTTATCTTTGTTTACATGGTCCAGATTGTTCATAATTTTGTAAGTTTCAACTATGTCAGCCCTATAAGTCTTGAAAGACTATATTCAAGGGTTGGGAGGCCCAAATATTATTAAACATGACATTATACATCAAGACAACATTTCAAATTCCTCTCTTACTCCTCAACACTCACAACTCACCACTCGTACACCTGATAATGCACTGTACAAGGTACCATCTGACCTCCGGTGTATTTAACCCGCTACTTTTTAAGGCAATTTGCTCAAAAAAATTTTTAATGCAGTCAGTACACTGGTTTAGAATATTGAGACCTTTTTTCCTCTTTGTGTGCAAGTGTAAGCAGTGTATGCTGGGAGGGTGACGTGATTTCTGTACTAAGGCGGATGGTCCATATGCTATAGCAGACGACATGGCACGTAGCAAAAGTTAGCATAGATTTTTTAGGCTCTACATGGCAGCTCAGTGACTTGTCCATTCAGCTACATGTAAGTAGATGAAGTAAGGGCCACTGAGCAGCTATGTTCCTGAATGCACACCTTGTCAAAAAATTTACTTTCATTTTCATTTCCTCAAATCCTTATATCAAGACATTAAATCATCATCATCATTGTCATCACAACCACCAACCCAGACCAACCAACCAACCATCACTACAACGACTGTCAGCCCAATCATCATCATCATCATCATCATCATCATCATCATCATCATCATCATCATCATCATCATCATCATCATCATCATCATCATCATCATCATCATCATGTCGTCGTTGTCGTCGTCGTCGTCGTCGTCGCCGCCGCCACCACCATCATCATCAGCAGCAGCACAATTGAAGCTCTGACCAACTGAGAGGCCATTCGCTTCTAACCTCTAGGGTCCCGGGTTCGAATCCCAGATTCAGCGAAGGGTCTTATGTGGGAGGGTAGGACTAACTAACTTAATTTTGATTTGTTTTAATCATCATCATCATCATCATCAGTGGCGGATTTAGAGGGGGGCCAGGGGGCCCGCCCCCCCCCCTTTTTTCACCCAAAGTTATTGATTCAGAATACTCTTTTTATGCTTAATCTCTTTACTTTTGGGGAAATTTTCGCTTCGCTCGCCACACTTAATTTTTCATTAGCTGTCTATTTTTTCGTCTTCACTTTGTCTTGAACTTTCTTCGTCATCGTGTTTGAACGGATTCATATGTCATAAACATATACAAAATTCAAAATTAAATTAACACTTTAATAATTACCAAATGTTTCATTTTCATGGGCCGATCTAATCAGTTTAGACAGGTGGATAGTGGGGTTGCAATGCCCTAATCTTCCCAACCTACCCCAATTGGTCAAACAAAAATAGAGGATGGAAAATGAGAGAGATATTGTAATCTTATGACAAAATGTAACCATCTATTCCAAAAATTTCCCGGCTCGCTCCGTTCGCCAATTTAGAATAATATATATACATGTATGTATATATACATGTATGGATGACTGAACCAAAACAAAAAAAAAAGAAAACTTCAAATCTTAAAATTTTCCAGCTCGCTACACTCGCCAGTATACCTATAAACTTAAGTAAACGTATCAAGAAACTCTATCTTCTAAATGCAACATGCAGTTGGAATGAACCCCCCCCCCCCCCAACTTATTAATTAAAATCCCCAGTCTTGAGCTTCAGGTTTTGGAGGTCTTTTTTTCGTCTTCGACCTTTTTTTTTTTTTTTTTTTTTTTTTTTGTTTTTTTTTTTTTTTTTGTTTGCTTGTTAGTTTTTCTTTGAACAATTTTCTTCAAGCTGAAACTTTGGGCCCCCCTTTTCTGAAATCCTAGATCCGCCACTGATCATCACCATCATCATCTGAGGTGCTCCTTTCTAGATAAGGAACTTACACGATTGTCTATCGAAAGCGAAAGTACTGACTTGTGTTTCCGGTCAATGGAGAGAAGATGGCAGATAGCAAAGAGGCGGAACAAGTTTCTACCTCAGAATCGGAGCAGAGTGACTTGATTGAACCTGAGACATGCATTCATAGAGAAAATTCTATGCTGCTCCCAGCTGAAAATTTCATTAGTATCGATTATGAATCTTTTGAAAATTATGACTGTCAACCAAGTGGGGTCATTCATGAGATTGTGAGGTCCAACTCTCAGGATAAAAGTGAAGAAACACCAGATGTGGTGCTCAGCTCCTCTAATGATGAATTTTCTGCAGGAGAAGATAAAGAGGAACGAAAACAGGTTATCATTAATAAGCCTTTTTCACATACATGTAACGGCGTAGACTAAATAATCCAGTCTCTCCGCTGCCGCTAACAGAGACTGAACCCCACTATGGTTGTTACTGAACGAAGTCGGACGAAACTGTTGCCCAACGATTTTTCCATGTACAGACTTTTAATATTTATTTTCTTGCAGATGACATTTAAGTAAACATTAAACTAACTATCTCTACCCACCTCGCGTTCTTTTTCTTGCACCGTGTTGCATTTTTGCCAATTTTTAACTCCCTACCAAACCAAACATGCAAAGCGAAAGTTCAGAGAACCGACCAACAACGAAGCGAGAAAAAAACGCGAGGTGGGTATTGATAGTTAGTTTAATGTTTACTTTAGTGTCACCTGCAAGAAAATCAATATTAAAGGTCTGTAATTTGGAAAAATCGTTGGGCAACAGTTTCGTCCGACTTCGTTCTGTAACAACCATAGTGGGGTTCAGTCTCTGTTAGCGGCAGCGGAGAGACTGGATTATTTAGTCTAATAACGGCGGTCCAGTTGTTTTGGACGGCAAAATAAGAACAGTTCCCGAATATGACGTCAAGGACAATAACTTTTTAAATGTGACGTCATGAAAGTCGGTACTTGCCGTCCACGAAATGCTAGTCGTGCAGTTATGTGAAAAGGGCCTATTACCAGAGTCAATTTACTAAACAATAGGCTTGCCAAATTATACTGGGACACCCTACTAGTCGAGCAGACAATTCCAAACAATTTTTGCAGTTTGTCGTCAATAACTCGGCTTCTTTATGTCCAATCACCATAAATCTCGGAACAAATAATGCTTCACCCTTTATACAAATGTCTATATAAAATAATTTTGATAATCGACCTACAAATGCTGATTTGATGTTATCTTATTTACATGTACCCTCCTTAAACTGCCATTTTACGCAAGTTACTAAAGGTATTTCCAAACAATTTGCATTTTTAGTCTCTCCTGGGGTCAAATATTGATCAGCTGTTTCAACCTTTATTATTTTATCCTTATTGAAGATCAAATTCTCTGTCAACATATATCATAAGACATTTAAAAAATTTATTTCTAAACGCTAAAGCGACTTTCTGAACCATGATGAGGTACATTTATTTTTACTTAGGCATGGTCCATTTGATATTCAGGGGAGGGGGGGGCTTGGGTTTTTTGTCGGAGCAAGATTAATTTTTTAGCCCCGAACCGGGGCAAAATTATTTTTTTTCTGGCAAAGTTGGAGCAAGGAAATTTTTTTAACAAAGTGATGCGCATATTAAGAATGTTGTGTTTTATCAATAGAAATTATTTATGTTTTTACTCAAAACTCTAAATGTTAATATATTAGTTTATTTTTTATGCAAGTATTCAATTCACTTTTAAACAGAGAGATAAAAGATTTTTACAATATAATTCTCAATATTCTATATAAGGTACATGTATATAACATGTATAAGAGGGTCTGAGGGGAAGGTCTTTTAGACATTATTTTAAATGTTACTAAGAATTGTAAATTGGTGAATAACTGAAGTTCTCCTTCCAAGCTTACAAGAACATGACTCTATGGGATACATGCAAGATGTATTAACAGCAATACATAAATA
This sequence comes from Pinctada imbricata, assembly GCA_033119305.1. NCBI lineage: Eukaryota > Metazoa > Mollusca > Bivalvia > Pterioida > Pteriidae > Pinctada > Pinctada imbricata. The sequence goes on from VSWD01000005.1 coordinate 74,679,488, forward strand.
TTGATAATATATTTAAGCTTTTAAGGAAGCCCTTTTTCAGTCACATACATGTATAACTTTTTTCAAATATCTGAACTTCAAATGCTATTAGGAAATAATGTCTTGATGGAAAAGTATGACGAGTGAAGCGAGCCAAAAATTTTTGATACAATTTGAAAACTGCGGCGAGTGAAGCGAGCCGGAAAATTTTCAAGAATTTTAGCGAAATTTTATGGTAATTCTTCAAATTCAGATTATTTGTAAGAGCAAGATTATTTTTTTCTGTCACACCATAAGCAAATTATTTTTTTCATCAAAATTGAGAGCAAAATTATTTTTTTCGAAAAAAACCCAAGCCCCCCCCCCCCCCCCCCCCCAGAATATCTAATGGACCGTGCCTTATTTCCAATGATTTTGATACTCTAACACATGTTATTTATACTATTTCTTGAATATCCTGCTCTGGACCTCTCCTAATACAGGTTTTTATCGATCAGTTGACAACAAATTTTTGGACCAATAGATTTTTGAAAAATATGCGACTCCGGAACTAGGTCAAGATATGTTCTTAACTCAATGACATCACTTTCCCCACCTCCCAAACAGACAAAAGATACGAACAGCAGGAGAAACAAACACTAAAAATATACTAAATTAAGTTACATGTATTTTGAGATTTCCTCTTGCGTGTCGGTTATTAGGGCCCCGCCACTAGGCGGGTGCCCTATAGTAATCACTCTGTCCGTCTGTCCGTCCGTCTGTCTGTCCGTCTGTCCGTCAGCAAAAACTTTAACATTGGCCATAACTTCTGCACTGTAAGAGGTAGAGCTTTTTAAGCTCTACTGGTCTTAGACCAGTCGAGCTTATGCGATCACCCTTTGTCCGGCGTCCGTCCGTCTGTCTGTCTGTCCGTCTGTCTGTCTGTCCGTCTGTCCGTAAACAATTCTTGTCCGGACAACTCCTCTGAAATTGTTAGAGATAGAAAGTTAATTCTTTTTGCATTTTACTTGGACCATGGTCTAGTTGTGCACCTGACATTTAGTTTCAGTCCCTGACCCCCAGGGTCTTATAAAATGGGCGTGGTCATTAAATTCTATGTAATCTTGTCCAGACAACTCCTCTGACACTATAAATGATGGAGACTTAATTCTTTTTGCAATATGATGGGTCTGTGGTCTTGTTGTGCACCTGATATTTTGTTTGAGCCCCTGACCCCCAGGGTCTAAGAAATGGGTGTGGTCATTTTCTCCTATATAACTCTATGTAACCTTGTGTTCGCAACTCCTCTGACACTATAAATGATGGAGACTTAAATCTTTTTGCAATATGATGGGTCTGTGGTCTTGTTGTGCACCTGATATTTTGTTTGAGCCCCTGACCCCCAGGGTCTTAGAAATGGGTGTGGTCATTTTCTCCTATATAACTGTATGTAATCTTGTGCTCGCAACTCCTGACACTATAAATGATGGAGACTTAATTCTTTTTGCAATATGATGGGTCTGTAGTCTAGTTGTGCACCTGATATTATGTTTTAGCCCCTGACCCTTAGGGTCTCAGAAATGGGTGTGGTCATTTTCTCCTATATAACTCTATGTAATCTTGTGCACGTAACTCCTCTGACACTATAAATGATTGAGACTTAATTCTTTTTGCAATGTGATGGGTCTCTGGTCTAGTTGTGCACCTGATATTTTGTTTGAGCCCCTGACCCCCAGGGTCTTAGAAATGGGTGTGGTCATTTTCTACTATATAACTCTATGTAATCTTGTGCTCGCAACTCCTCTGACACTATTAATGATGGAGACTAAATTGTTATTGCAATATGATGGGTCTGTGGTCTAGTTGTGCACCAGATATTATGTTTTAGCCCCTGACCCTTAGGGTCTCAGAAATGGGTGTGGTCATTTTCTCCTATATAACTCTATGTAATCTTGTGCTCGCAACTCCTCTGACACTATAAATGATGGAGACTTTATTCTTTTTGAAATGTGATGGATCTGTGGTCTGGTTGTGCACCTGATATATTTTGTTTGAGCCCCTGACCCCCAGGGTCTTAGAAATGGGTGTGGTAATTTTCTCCTATATAACTTTATGTAATCTTGTGCTTGCAACTCCTCTGACACTATTAATGATGGAGACTTTATTCTTTTTGCAATATGATGGGTCTGCAGTCTAGTTGTGCACCTGATATTATGTTTGAGCCCCTGACCCCCAGGGTCTTAGAAATGGGTGTGGTCATTTTCTCCTATATAACTCTATGTAATCTTGTGCTCGCAACTCCTCTAACACTATAAATGATGGAGACTAAATTCTCATTGCAATATTATGGGTCTCTGGTCTAGTTGTGCACCTGATATTATGTTTTAGCCCCTGACCCTTAGGGTCTCAGAAATGGGTGTGGTCATTTTCTCCTATATAAGTTAATGTAATCTTGTGCTTGCAACTCCTCTGACACTATAAATGATGTAGGATTACTTCTTTTTACAATGATTGGTCTGTGGCATAGTTGTGCACCTGATATTATGTTTTAGCCCTATACCCCCAGGGTCTTTGAAAATGGGTGTGGTAATTTTTTCCTATATAGTTGTGCTCTCTACTCGTTTCAAGCTATTAATGATGGGGAGTTAATTCTTTATCCGATATTATGGATCTGTAGTCTTGATGTGTCATTGATAGTTCATTTGAGCTAGCAGCCCTTGGCCCCTAGGATCTTGGAAAATGGGTGTGACATTCTTTTTAGAAATACTTTATCTCGGATATTATGAATTATATGAGTGCTATTATAGTTGCAGTATAATGGATACGTAGTTTTGTCGTGCTACTTATAATTTGTTAGAGCGCCTGCTCCCTATGGTCTTGGTTTAAAAAAAAAGAAAGGAAATTGATGTTTTAGAAAAAACAACTAGGAGAGCTACAGTCTCGTCAGAGACTTCTGGTTATTTTACATGAGTGTGCCTTGTGACAAGACCTTTCCGTTGGTACCAACATTTTTCATCATGTGACCTTGACCGTGACCTTTGACCTACATTTGAAAAACTTTAACATTGGCCATAACTGTTGTACCGTAAGAGATGGGGCTTTGATAACAAAATCGATGACATTGGAATACTGCATTGTATGTTTGCCTCTATTCCTCTGGCAGCAATTCTTTTGTTGCCAACCATGTTGACCTTGTTGCCTTCACATTCAACTTCTTAAAGAAGTGGCCGGCGGGGCCCTTTCTGACTTTGTCAGTGCTATAGTTTTTATGAATGCCTAGACATCTGTTTCACCAAAATTGTGAAAAAGTAACCCCAATTAAGCAAACTAGCAAAGGAGCTGTTAAGATAAGGGCTTGATTTAGCCCTGAAATCACTCGATTATTTCTCGTGCGCTGTCCTTCTATTTCAGATAAAAAGTGGTCGGAATTAAAATATAAAGTACATGTATTAGAAGATTCTTAGTAGGTACTTTATTTAAATAGATTTGGTGAAAGATGTAATGCAATTGCGGCGCTATTGTGTGCCTATCGCGCCAAGAAATACTTCATTAGAACATACAAGAATGTGACACGACTGTTCATTCGCCTCTGATCGTAGCTCATTCTCCTCTACATTCGCGACAGTGGAAGCCTGGCTTTACTATACACATGTACAAAGCATCGCTAACTAAATAAACAATCAATATACTTTATTTGGCAAAATTAGATTGAAGTAATTTTTCGGTACATTTAACGATCTCAAGGACATAAAACGCCTTGAGGCAGTCAGCTCACTGGTAATGGTGAACTTAAAACGCCATGAAAAAAGAAGGTTTGTAGAAATTGGGACGCATTAATTTCTGCTGGGACCCATTGTTTTGGCTGGGGACCCATTGGCCAAGTTTCAGTGGGTCCAGAGGACCCATTGAGTTCAAATTGTAGATTGATCTCTGCTATTAGTAATAAAGCAACAAGTCAACACATGACACAACATGCCATAATGCCACACTCAATGACGCAACATGTAATACGGTAACACAACGCAAGATGCTCCGTGAAGACTTAGCACCATGCTATCTGAAATTTCTGGGGAGAACACTGTTAAGATAGATATTTTCAGCATGTACAATTAATTTCTACAAATGTGACATATCCTAAATTTCCAGATATCGGCCAAAGAGTTGGCATCAGCCCTAACAGAAGAAGATATAGAGGAAGATGAGACCAGAAAACCAGAATGGAGAGCACAGAAAAAACACATATTCATACTCAGTGAAGCAGGAAAGCCTATATATTCAAGGTAATTCTCTGATCTTTTAACTTTCCTCACTTTCATTGCAAGAATGGATCCATTTGTCCTATGTCTGTCCATCTTTCTGTTGTCATACTTACATAATATGTGGAAAGAATGATTCTATATGTATTATAATCATAATAAAGCCTGTGTTTGTGAAACAAAAATGCCCCTGATGGCATCTTTGTTAGTATAAACATGATAAACACCATTTTCTGTTAAGTACATGTATGTGAAAGGCCAAAGTTAGGGTCACTGGGTTAAATTTTTTGGTATCGATGGAAAAATCTTGTGACAAGGATTACACAAGTGAAATATCAAAGCCCTATCACTTACCATCAAAAGTTATTCCAAATGTAAAAAGTTTTTGTAAAGTAGATCAAAGGTTAAAGTCAAAGTCAAATTTTTGGTATCAATAGGAAGGTCTTAACATAAGGATTACACATGTGAAATATCAAAGCCCTATAACTTACCATTCAAAAGTTATGCCCAATGTTAAAGTTTTTGAAAAGTATGTCAAAGGTCAAGGTCACGAGGTCAAAAATTTTGAAATCAATGAAAAGGTCCCTCACAAGGAATACACATGTGAAATAAGAAAGCCCTATCGCCTCCCATTCAATAGTTATGTCCAATGTTAAAGTTTTTCGGACAAACAGACAGACAGACGGACAGGCCAAAAACTACATTGTATATGCCCCTGTATCTTTGATTCCAGGGGCATAAAAAAGATCCAATGAAAGTCATATGTGGAAAGAATGATTCTATATGCATTATAATCATAAAAAGATCCAATGATAGTCAAGACTGCAAAATTAGGTTTTATTCAAACATGATCCCTTTATTATGTTCTATGGTACATGTACAGCCTGCTGTAAAATATCCAACAAACTCTCTGTGCAATGAACATGATGAAGCTCCGCCCATTTTGTTTTCTATAAATTAACATGTCATCAACTTCATTTTCTGAATACTAAACTTTTCGTGTGCTACAACAATAGAAATAACAACTGTGTGACTGTGGTTGTTATTACCTTTTTCATTAACGGTCTAGTTTGTTGCATACATACATTTGTTACATGTACATACATGTAATGATGAGTTAAGAAGATCTGACGATAATCTCTAGAGCACTCACAATAGAGCACAAAATTCAGCATCGACAAACCCCTGGCAAGCTATAGGTAGGACCAGTTGCCCAGAAGGAGTGAGTATCCCCTGTTGGCTAGCCGCAACCGCCACGCCGTCGATGATCATGCACGAAAATGAAAACATATACAAAAAAATTGTATATGAAATACATGCATTGCCAGAGGTTATGTCTGTATAGAAAGTGTTATGGCGACCATGTCAGGGAAAAATATTCAAAACACTTACTGTCAAACCTCTCGCGGGGAACTTTTTTACGAGCTCCTCATGGCAAAGAGCATAAGTGTGACACAAATGAGTTAAAGAAGATCCCGACGATAATCTCTACAGCACTCACAATAGAATTCAAAATTGAGCATCGACAGATCCCTAGCAAGCTAGAGGTGGGACCAGGTGCCCGGGAGGAGTAATGATGATAATGTATCATTATGTATGTATGCTTATAATGATGATTTATTGTGTTACTCAAGTACAAAATTTTAATTCAGTGTGATAATTTTAAAGATGTCAGTATTAACATTGAATGATCTCTAAAATTGATTAAGGTATGTTACTCACAATGTATGAAAATGTGATGGCTTTAAAGGTGTCAGCATTAAAATTGAAAGCTGTCCTCTCTGAATGTCACTTGGACTCCTCGGGTGATAACATACATGAGCTCGTAGCGGCAGAGCACGGATTGTAAACCCTCTTTTGATATCCATTTACATATTCATCTGTGTTGCTTGGGCTCCTGCGTTTTGCGGTCTTGTTCGTGTGTGGTCATCTGACAGTGAGAAGGTTGTGTTACACCACAATTGTACGTTTTTTGAGACCTCTAGGTAATCGGAAAAGTGTGAGGGTATCCAGGATAACCATACCTTCTGCTATTTCCGTGGCAGATGGCCATCCTAAGTCGGCACCGGTTGCCAATTGGTCTTGTTGTTTTATGTGTGGTCCTTTGTGTTTGATGTTTCTGTGTTGTGCGTTGACGTTCTTTGTCCCTTTTGCATCTCTTCCTGTGCTTGTCTGCTCTGTGTTTTTGCATTGGGTGTTTTGGGGTTTTGCTGTGGGTGCTGCAGCCTGGTGTTGTTGGAGTACATCCCCTCCTTTGTCTGATATTTCTTTTCTCTATATAATTGATTAAGGATGCAATGACTGTGATTCAAAATGTATGAAATTTTTTCAGGCATGGAAGTGAAGACAAGCTGGTTACAATCATGGGAGTGTTACAAGCTTTAGTGTCATTTGTCCATGACTCGAACAAAGACAATATACGATGTATCATTGCAGGCGACCACAAATTTGTGTTCTATGTGCGCGATCCGCTTATTCTAGTTTGTGTGTCACAAGGTGCCGATTCAACGCAACAGCTGTTACTTCAATTAACATACGTTTATAATCAAGTACTTAGTGTTCTAACTCATAAAACTCTAGTGTCAATTTTCAAACAAAGACGTAATTACGATTTACGGAGACTCTTGAGCGGCTCAGAAAAATTTTTAGACAGCTTGTTATCATTGATAGAAACAGATTATAGCTTTCTTTTGGGAGCTGTGAGGTGTTTGCCGTTAGATTTACAAGTTAGGGATATGATATCACAAAGCATCATACAGCATGCCAGGGTCAAGGTGAGAGACTTTCGCCTTTAATATGACTTATTTTAAGAGATATATATTTTGCTTTTGGAGTTCAAACACATCCCCTCTTTTATTCGTTACAGGGCTTGTTCCTGTCATACTTCGTGTTCAAAATACATGTAGGTGTGTAAATTTGTGTGTGTGTGTGTGGGGGGGGGGGGGGGGGGTTGAAGCCAAAGGCCATAATCCCTACATATTTCCACACCTACTTTGAGTAGGAAGTATGATAGGAATAAACCTTACATCAGTACATGTATAATGAATTTATCATGTTAAGAATCTTTTTGTTACGTTTTCTTCGTAATTTTAGACATTTGGAAATTTAGTTACCAGTGTTCTTCTGCGCCAAGGAAGGACACAGCGTGACTGTCATATTGTGACATCATTGGCTGAAATTAGTGTGAGGCATGATAAATTCCATCACTTTATAAAAGCTACAAAAAGGCTATTTTAAGTTTTTGATGGAATTACATGTAATAGATAAATTATTTTCAACTTCTTTAATATTGTGCAATACATGCACATGTAGGTAAATCAGCAAAAACAATGCAATTTTGCACACTCGCTGCCAGCAGCCACTCTAAGCAACTTCGAGCTTATAATCAGTATTTTCTTGCCGATAGAGTAACCTGAAATTTATCCAACAATTTATCAAGATGTATGCTGTTATCTTTGAGTTTGAAGTTGGATTGTTATCCTAGTCTGTATCCTTATTTTTGATGATCAACATTGATTTTATATACATAATGTTATTCTAATTTTGCAGGACTTGGTGTTTGCATTAATTTTAGCCAATAATCAGTTAGTGACGTTAGTGCGCATGAAGAAATACTACCTACATCCCGTTGACCTTCACCTCATTATAAACCTGGTGCACGCCTCCGAGTCGTTCAAAGCAGCGGAGTCATGGACACCTATTTGTCTTCCTAAGTTTGATTCCAGGTAACTATACATATATTATTCTGTGACTTATACGTACCTTATTCATTTCTAGTTTTAATGCCATTCTAGTTGAATGGAAATCAAGTAATTTTTTTTAGTTTATACATTTACATATTCTTTAAATGCCAAAGTTCCAAGAAGAAATGAAAACTTATATCACTCGAATCATTTGAAATAGAAAATCATGAAATGTTGCTCAGGTAGTTGAGAAGCTCTGAATTGAGCAGGTACTTCCATTGGGTATACTCAGACTGGTTTATCTGTGAACAGGGATTTTTCCTTTACATCCAATGCCATGAGGAAAAATTTAAGGCAGGGCTAATAAGATTATGTATTTCTTAACATAATGTTTAAGGATGAATTCGGTCTGATCGATTTTGTAAATATGTTGAAAATGAGACTTCTCATCCACATCACACTGTGAATCGACCATTTTCCGATCTTGTCAGAAAGCTCAAAATGTCTGAGTCAACATCTTTTGGTGTTTTTTTCATCATGACGTCACTTTTAAAAGATGCGAGTCTATTGTGATGTAACTATGAAACAATGCGCTAAAATTGCCTACCTTGGACATTTTTCGTCATTTTGTCAGCCATTATGAATTTTTGCAAGTGGCCATTTGCCAAATGCAGGAAAAGCTTGTCTCAGTCAACATGGTCAACAGAAATACCAAACGCATAACTCATCATTAGATACACAAATTATTGTACAGGCAAAAAGGTTTTATTGTATAAAACTGCGGAAGAAAGTACATGTACCAGCGAATGATTTTACTTGTACGGTATACTGTAATAAAGCTAAGAAAGGCTGTCGTGTAATAATACTATATGAGTAATGATGTTTATTTCAGTGGGTATTTACAAGCACATATATCATACCTGGATGAAAGCTGTCAGACATGCTTACTTCTGCTCACAGTGGACAGGGAGTCATTCTTCACTCTCTCTGATTGCAAGAATAAAATTAAAGAGGTATGTCTAAGTTAGGAACTGCTGATAATATAGCAAACCCTAGATTTTATTAATGTGTTTTTACAACGGATAGCATAGTATTCCATGATTGTTTGTTGCTTTTAAATGCAGTCTTCTTGTTGAAGCATGGTTATCTAGCGGATCTACTCTCTTTATCAGTAAATTGTATTGACTTGATATTAGGCTGGAGACTTAGGCATGAGAGAGCACTTTCTTTTACAACTTGTTGGCAAAATAATCTTGAATGTGGCTTTATGTCTTGAATGTGTCTGTGTGCATATTTCTTCTTGTGCCATCCAGATATGGAGTAAAAATTGCCCTGAAGGGTAAAAAATTATACATGAACTATTATTCTTTCATTAAATATATAGCTTCATTCCTTTCTAAATCTCCTTTGAGACAGGATCTATTTTTCACAGTATGGCAAATATTTGGGCCAAAATATGCCTTTTAGATAGAAAAAAATTGATGGAAAAAGAAAAGTTTCCAATATTCTGCATGTCTACAAATACATGAATGTATATCCTGATAATATCAAGCAAACTTGATGATTTGTACATGTACATGTCCCTTTTACAGAGGCTGCTTAAGTACAATGGGCTCAATGCTATAGGTGATTCCCTAACCAAGACGAGTTACAGTATCAACCAGTGTGGAATCACTGACCTGCGACATTTCCTGTACAAGTCACGGTCCACTGCTCAGTACACCAGCCCTGAGGTTGAGGCACCTTACCTCGGCACAGAGGAGCAGGAGAGACTGTTCGGTCTATACCAGTACCTACATCATAGGATCCATACCTCAGCAAGACCGCTCAAAATACTCTACCATGTTGGACCACACGAGACTCTGTTAGGCTGGGTACATACCATATATTTCATACATTGCAAATTGATTTTTCACGTTGAATGCTTATCTGATTTTGAAGTTCAGTTTGAATGCAAATTGTCTCTGATTTTACGGGTTGCAAGTGATGTAAAAGAAAAAACTAGGAGGTGCAAAATAGTCAACATTGTATGTGAGAAGAATTAATCAGCAGTGGATAAAATTTACAATTCAAAATAACCTTATATCATTTTGAATAAACAAGAACAAAATCTATCTGAAATGGTAAATGTAAGTACAGTCAAACCTGTCCTTGCGGTCACTTGTTTTCTGTGGTCACTACCTTTCAACGGTCACTTTTTACTCCTCCCAACAAGATTTGCTTATAAAAGTACCTAAATCAACGTCCATTCTCGTAATGCGGCCAGGGGTCAACAAAATTCTGACCAAAATTACTTCCTATACTGTTTTCAACGACCATTTTTAGCAGAATAAATAAATTTGTATTTTTGAATTATTGAAATTAACTTGTAGAAATATTAATTTCAATGCATTTTGATCACTAATATGCATATTAATCATAAAGAAATCCCTATATTTGTTCAATAAAAGATTGGAAATACTGTACAACTTAGTTGTACCTTAGATAGAATGTTCAGTTATGGTTCCCTATATGGCCAACCTTGAATGAAGACCACCTGTCTTAAGCAGCCTTGCTTGCTGACCATCTATCACAGGTTTGACTGTAATGAAGGTCGTATTGATTGAGTTCAAGGTTTCTGTAATGTGGTTGGACTGTATGCAAAATTTCTGTGAATTTTTTGCACAATGCAAAACTGAAATATCGTCTGTTATTTTTTAATCCTACATTTCTTCATTTCAGATTACCCAGGGATTTGAACTCTATGCAGTCTTTGGACCATTAGTCACCAAACCGTCTGCCATACATTCTATTAATAAACTGTTGAAGTGGATCAAACGAGAAGAGGATCGACTCTTTATTTTGAACTCCGTCACATTTTGATCTTGGGCAAAATTAGTCATTTATCATACACTCAAGGGCCAGGCCAATGAAATAAGTGCATGTATTTATTTAAAGTTAAGAATTTTGTTGTATATAATGTTTGTATGGCTCACCATAGAAATAAAGTATAACAGATAGTTCTTGGACTGCCTGGTGTGATTTAAGAATGGATAAATCTGCTTTAGCAATAGACCATTTTCACATTACCGCAGTTGACTTGAAATTTACACATCCTAAGACCCGACATCACAAGATTTGACTTAACTTTTAAAACTGTGACGTCGTAGCAGATTTATGACATTACAATTAAAAATAACGTCCAAAGTATTGATATCGGGTCTTGGCGAGTCTAAAATGCAAGTCCAGCAGCAATATGAAGAAGTTCTATTGTTATACCAAAATTTTCACTAAAATGACTTGCGCAATAATCTAAGTCAACTAGGTTTTTCAAATTAATAGATCAAAAGATTAATGGAAAACACAGATACATAAAAGTCCAACCGTCTCAACAGATGTGTTTAGATTTAGATGTATATGTATAGGCTGTCTGAAAAATGGAAATGTTTTATTAAAACCTTAAATATCTAGCCATTCCAACTCCCAGGGCTGTTTTCATATTTCTCAGCATCAATTATCCTATCAAAATGACCGATATCCGCATTGGACGGAAATATGATATTACTTCTGGTTTCCCCTAACATTATCATATTGCTTTCATACTATGTTGAGGAATTCATATAACATAATTTTGAAATCAAAATTACATTCTTGAGACCATGAAATACAAAATTATACTCATGAGACTAAAAAGCTTGCTTTATCAAAACAGCAAACAAATTAGAATTAAGGCCATATAAAAAAAAAATCCTTGTTCTCAGACACCGCCGCGCGCTCAAAATTCCTCCCGACGAGACGTTTTTATCGTAGGAAGGGAAAAAAATAGCCGCCGCCCGCCAGATTTCTCATGCTGATAAATATAATTTTCTATTAATTTTCTGAACAGATAATTCGTCAATAGATCAATTTTGTAAGTATATTTGACTTTAATTCACGCTACCAGTCCGTGCGTAAGTAAACAATCGCGTTACAATAACATTTGTCCAAGTATTTACGGTACCTGGTCATCTAAGGTCAGATCGTACAAGCGCATGTACGTTAAATACCTGTATATGTGTAAACACCTGTCTACCCTGAGGGGTGTTGAACGGAGACAAATAGCCTTCACCGGTAGCGTTGCGGTCAAGCATGAAATTGATCTGTCACTTTCGACAGGTGAAGGGGGAAGTAAAATCTTCTCGAATAGGTTTATTCTAACGGTAAATTTCAATGGTCAGTTCAGTTAATTGATACATAATACGGCTGTCAATCCTAAATCTTTCAATTGTACTATGGATTATTTTGTAATCGGTATCTAATTCAAGTCATTACAATAATAATTACCGAGCGGGCCGTTTCTTTGATATTTTTAATTTGGGAGAAAACATTGGCAAAATTTCGATTTTTTTAATGCGTATAATTTACTAGATTAGAATTTTTTCCACGATTTTCAGCGCAATTTTTTGCCTGCGTGATATCTACTCTTGCGGACTTTTTTTAGGACGATTACGGTACTGTACTTTGTTATTGTACACAAGATGCAAAATGGCGACCGGGAGGGGGGGGGGAGGAACGAGTGATTGTCAGCTTGAAGGTGAATTTTAAAATTGCAGACTGGGTTGAAGCATTCTTGGCACTGTAAAAATGAGAAGAGTTGAGTATGGTGAACATTTACAACAAATATAGTCACTATAGATCACAGTCTCTATAATATCTGAATAAAAAATTGTGCTTAAGTAGTTTTCGGAAAATAAAAACAAAAAATAAAAACCCTACCTACCTACCCATATTTTTTAGATCAATTATCTGAGAACCAGAACATTAATTATGTGTACCATATACATGTTTTAGCAGTTTTTGATTTTGAAATCTCTTCAGTTTCTTTTGAAGCAAAATTGATTATAGAGACAACATCTGTAAAAAAAAACACTCTAAATAACATTTGGATTTACATGTATCTATACATATATTTTTTGTCAACAAAAACAAAATAAACATTATTTTTTCTCAATTCATACTATAAATGAAGTCGATGGTGAGACATACAAACATGCCTTTATAATGTGAATGGGCCAGTGCCTTGTTTTCTTGGAAGTTATCCATCCATTTTCATAAAATCCCAATTGAATTCCATTTTGTTATTTGCTCCTATTTCTTCTTCTCTTGTTCAAATTTTAGAAGAAATATAAAGTACTTTATTTTCACAAAATTCATCTGATAATCTATTTTCACACATGTACATATACATGACACACTCTGTTACATTTGATAAACAGCTGCTACCGTAATTGTGTAAAACTATTTTCTTCTGTAGATGTAAATGTAAAAAAATCAGTTCATCTCTGATGTGAGGTTAAGTATATAAGTTTCTGTTGCATGTTATTCATTTCTACAGTATTAAAAATTGATAAACAGATGCATCAATATCTCCTTAAAAACGTAACAAATTTTGGTTTTTTTTTTAATTCCTAATGCTCAATACTTTAATATTATGGGATAACTAGCCAGTATATTGATATTTTTTGCTAAATAACAAACAGCATTTATATCCGACATTTATCGTTTTCTTCTAGAGTATTCTTGTAAAATTTCTAGTTGATAAATTCTATTTTATTGATTTTAATCACATGAACAAGCTTTTTGACCAGTATGCCATGGCTTCATTTAATTGCAGCATTTTATTGCCGAAATACAGAAGCAGAGGTCTTGTCATAAAAATTTTAATAGTCAAATAGGTAGGAATAGTATACATTTATTTCATGGATACTTGAGGAACAGTCAAACTATTGTCCTTCGGTAGTGGAGAAGACCTTGGAAGGCTGAAGGCTGAGGGTAAAAGTTAGCCAGGTCTTCTCCACTACCTAGGGACAATACCGTATAACCAGAAATTTTCGCGAGTATCAAATTTCACGTTTTAATGGTAAAATAGGGTGTCTTTATTTTTGCGAGTACAATTTTTCGTGATTCCTGAATTAGAAACAAATATGTACATATGATGTTACTGTTTTGTACCTTTTATTATTGAAGTATTAGTTATTTCTATCATGAGAACACGATCAATTCACTTCTCTTTACGTCTTATCAGGAAAAATGATCAATGGCACATTTACAATATGAAGAAATGAAATGGATATACCAATTTATAATCAACCTCATCAAACACAATTTTTCGCGAGAATAATTTTTTGCGATTAGATATCCCTCGCGAATATAGCGAAAATTAGTATCTCGCGAAAATTTCTGGTTATATGGTAGTTGACTATTCCCTGAGTAACCATGAAATAACTGTTTTATTACCCAATTGATTGTAGGATTTATTTGCGAGGAAAACAGTTCATCACATGACCATGAAAATAGTTTTGACTGTTGCCCAGTTGAACAAACTGTTACCAAATGGATTGCGGGATTTATTTGCGAGGGCAGCAGTTTGTCACACCACCATGAAAATATGAAAATCATGACTTGCCTGGTTGAACAAACTGTTATCCTATCCAGCAGAAATTGGTAAAAATGGGGGAAATAGTCCAAAATCGGTATTTTTTATTATATAGTAGATTGGGTAATAAAACAAAATATTCCAAGATCTTTGATACAGGTTCTTAAAACATTAAATACATTCCTTCTTACAACACTTTTTCTCAGAAATTTCAATATTCCCTCATTACTGTTTCATTTTTCATGGTATTTTGGATTTTTTTTTTCTTGCAATTTTCATTCCAGTCATTAGCAGTATGAATTTTATTTTTGTCCTTAAGCCCTCCATATGTTGTTTCAAAATGCATTAGATTTTAATTAAATATTGAATATGTAGGTCTAATATGCCTCAATCCAGTTAGTTTAATAAGCAAAGAAGTTTAGGGTAGTACAGCCATTTTAACTTAGCCACAAAGGAAACTTTTTTCAAGTTATTTCTTTGAATTTGATCATGTATTAGACCCCAAAGAAAATACACAATCTTTAAATATTTTAATGGTTATTATCTTAGGACACTGTATGCACATTTCTACAAATCCTGTAGCACTTTGTTTTGGAGCTTACTTTGTCTTAAAGTTCGACACGATTAAAAATTGAAATTAAAAATCAAACTTCTGCAAAGATGATGCTTAATGCTATTGGCTTTATACCTAAAACTTACAACATTTTCATAGTTTATTCTATGTATATTTATTATTGTTCAAGATTAGAAAGATAATGTTGTTCATTATGTTAGACTGTGATATTTCAACTATTGTCATTGTATATTGTGGTATATACATGTATGTATGTATTCATCATACTTTACTCGTACACGACTTTTTTCTTATGCTCTTCACGAAATTTCTTCTACTTTAAAACAGCATAAATCAATAAGAGTGTCTTATATGTAAGGTAATAGAAGTGACTTAAAAGGACTTTGACATATTATGATTGGACATTGATCTATAAAAAGAGATAGCTTTAAAATGGGTCTTGATTTCATCTTAATACACTGCCATTACTGAAAGTTTAATTGTGTTTGTATAAAATTGAAAGCACCAGAGGAACAATATATTAAACTGGTTTGAAGTGTATTACTGCAATTAGAATAGTCCATTTGCCATTAAATACACAACTCCGGACAATGCATCTTTTTGGTACATTTTTCCATTGTGACGTCATATTTGATTACACCGTCTTGATGTGTTGTCATGCTTTCTACTGTGACGTCACAATGAGAAAAATCCTCAAATTTTGTAATGTCTGGTGTCTGACTGGATTACCGGCAAATCAGCTATTCCCTAACACAAGCACATGTCAATTGTCCTTCTTCGTCACACTGCATAATGTATGTATTACATTCCGTTTCTGCTTCAGCTTTCTTCATTTTCTTGCATTTTCACATCTGGAGGGAACTCGAATAAGATCATATACCCACTCAGGCCTCTTGTTAGTATACCCACTCAGGCCTCTTGTTAGCTTATCTCATGCTTTATATTGTATCAAGAAAAGAAATATAGCATCCCTCAGCTTCAAAATTAGTTTTAAAACCACATCTTTTCTTTGTTGTGCCATTATGCAATAATACAGTGGTGAAAAAATTTATGAATCACAATGATTCCTTAGAATTGATCTTTTATCAAAGATGCAATGCATTGTTTACCATACATGTATAATGAATTTTGAAATAAAAGAAATGACAATATCCATGATTTATTTTAAATGGAATGAATCAATTATTTTATGTCTGGAAATTTATGTAACATTTTGATTTATGGCCTACTTCGGTAATAAAACATGGCTTAATTATTCTTTTTATGGATCTGATGTGTAAGGTGTGCTTGAAGAAAGAAATAATGATAGACTGCTGTATCAGATTGTACTTGAGCATTCCCTCAATCTTGTATCCAGTAATTCCCTTCTGTGTAGGAGCTCATAGATTAGTAAATTAAATAGAGATACTGTATTTGCACTGTAAAACGGCACGTTGAAATATCTGCCAAACATTTTCCTCAACATTTGCAAACATTGTGTGAGTTGGAGTCTTTTGCAAAGGTAACAAACCCTGCAATCTTAGTTTGGCCTCATAGGTATTTGTCACAAAAAGGATGAATAAAACATTTTTGGTGCAAATTGACAGTCTTAAGCAGGACATGTGAAATACAATATGACAGCTTTATCACTCACAATTCTTAAGTTATGCAAAGGTCGAAGTTTGTCAAAAGCAGGTCAGACTCTTAGTCAAGGTTACAAGATCGAAATTTGTGTACCAATGGAAAGGTCATGTCAAAAGAAATGTGATAGCTCCCAGACTATCACTCGCGATTCGAACGTAATGGCCACTGCTGGTGGACCAGGAGTCCCTGAGGGCACATGTAGCCAAGTTCGATTAACTTCGGTTGATCGTTTCTTCAACGCATTCGAAAATTTGTGTTATCAAAATTTCGAAAACATGGGTCCTGTAGCATCATATCCCACCCATCCTGCTACGTCTTTTGGTACATATTTGGACATAGTAACTTTCAGGCGTCTTTCAGATAAGCTTCTCAGTCAGGGATACGTTTGTGACCGACTAACATCATCACTTGGGAAGTTCAACAGTCGAAATAGGAATCTCGTCATACACTATGATGTCCCACTCTCCAGAATGGTGGATGATATTCTATCATAGACCATTTGAACCATCCAACGAAAGATTATACATATTAATACTCTATATCACTGCTTGTGGACCAGGAGTTCCTGAGGGCACATGTAGCCATGTTCGATTAACTTCGATTGATCGTTTCTTCAACGCATTCAAAAAATTCTGTTATCAAATTTTCTTGAAATTTCGAAAACGTGGGTCCTGTAACATCATATGCCACCCATCCTGCTACGTCTTTTGGTACATATTTGGACATAGTAACTTTCAGGCGTCTTTCAGATAAGCTTCTCAGTCAGGGATACGTTTGTGACCGACTAACGTCACCACTGAGGAAGTTCAACGGTCGAAATGGGAAACACGTCGTACACTATGATGTCCCACTCTCCAGAATGGTGGATGATATTTTGTCATCGACCATTTGAACCATCCAACGAAAGATTATGCTCTATATCTTCCGAAATGGAAGTAATCGGATGTGACAATTCTACCGAATAGAAGCTGCGGGTGTTGCATGCAAGCAGGAGTTGCCGACTCTTCCTGGGTACCTGGTCTCACTCCCATATCGGAAGTTAGCTTCTTTTCATGTGGTGTAGGTTTTTGTTTGTTTGCTTTGGCTCCTGTTTTATCCTGATTTTGTATGCCTTCGGTTTATGATTTTCTGAATTATCAATTTTGTGCTGCATATAGGGATATGGTCATTATTCATATTTGTCATTTCACACTCTTTGACCATATTTTATTTTTTAGACTGAGGATCACTGACGAGGGTTAAGTACCCGAAACGTGCATGTCTGGTCCATGCTGCAAATTTATTTGTACTTAAATGATGCTATTAGATTTGAAGACGTTTAACTTTTGGAATATGCACAATGCATATCACCATATGCTATGAAAACCTAAAACACGGCCTATATTTGAGGGATCGCCAAACTTGTTGGCGGACTTGCACATGATATTATTCATAGATGGCATAGATGACACGTCAAAGCATTGCCTATTGGTAACTTACTGAGCTATGATAAGAGATGATACGGTATCCAATGTGAGCTTTACAAGAACATATTTCAAACACCTCCATTTAAAAAAAATTCGGCTTAGAAAGCAACAGCAAAGTATCATCCAAGTCTGTATTTAAGATGGTGCTTTATTATTACGTTTCGAGTACTCAACCCTCGTTAGTGATCCTCAATCCAAACAATCAAGTATGGTTGAAGACTGTAAAAGTCATGTCAAAAAATACAGAAACATACAGTGGGATATATGCTGTAGGACCCACTTTTCAGAAATTTCGAAAAAAAAATTGTGAACAGAAATTTTCGAATGCGTTTTCAAATGAGTTAAAGAAGATCCTGACGATAATCTCAACAGCACTCACAAATAGAGAAGAAAATTAAGCATCGACGGACCCCTAGCAAGCTAGGGGTGGGACCAGGTGCCCGGGAGGAGTAAGCATCCGTTGTTGGCTAGCCGCACCCATGTTTAAGCACGAAAATGACAACAATATATAAAATTCATGCACTGTCTGACGTTATGTCTAAGTTGAAGCCGAAGTTGATTGGACTTGGCTATATGTGCCGTTACGAGCTACAAGTTACGATTACGATTTCCAAAGTTGGAAACGTGTCGTTGATGAATTTTAAGAGCAATTCTCTGTTAAAACCAAAAAAATCAATGACACGTTGGCACGACATGTCATAGTTTCTAGCGATTTTTGGTTTGGAAGTTCAATATGGAGTGCAAAGACGAAAATTATCTTTCATATGTAGAAAAAGGGTGTCGTCGTTGCCATGGTAACAATATCTAAAGTTTGAAGCATTAGGAAATTTCATAAGACTTAGCGTGTTTGTGACCTTTGTTGCCATGGAAACGGGTACATTTATGAATTGCAATAACCACATTTTTTTCTTTCAATCCTCTTTGTTATGAATATCTGAAATGTTTTTCACACTTTATCGCTATGCCTCTTGTATAAGGAGTCAAAAAGAGTGCCTAAATAAGGTTTTAAACTCTTAATTTTGTGGCTCAAAAGAGCCCCTATTTTGCTTGTTTTTGTGTATTTTTACGGTGTAAAATTTCATGAAAGCAGAAGTTTTTAGATTTTTTCTTTTATATATTCAATATGCATTGTACCTTAACTACAAGAAAATGTAAAAACGTTGCTGGGACCTTGTATCTTTTTTGCTGGAAACTGTATTTAATATGGTAACCATGGCAACATTTTAGACGTTTTACTATGATGGGTATGTTATGAGTCTATTTTGACTGTCCATTTATGATATGAAAACAAAATCTCGTTCATATATCTACTGGAGACAAATCAATGTAGAGATGACCTTGATACCTGTTCAAGGTCATGTATTGTATTTTCACGGTCACTGAATTGTAATTGAGCAGATTTTACCAAAATTGTGATTTTTCGTAGAAAAAAAGGATCAAAATTAGAATAAGCCTTTTGAGACAAATCAAACGGCTATATGCAACAAAATAATGGGTATTATAATTATTTTCTGGGATAACTTTAAGAGTTCAATCAATTCTTTGACCTTCTGAAATTGAGGTGTGGGTATAAAATAGAGAGCAAGAAATTTAA
Source organism: Pinctada imbricata (assembly GCA_033119305.1). NCBI lineage: Eukaryota > Metazoa > Mollusca > Bivalvia > Pterioida > Pteriidae > Pinctada > Pinctada imbricata. The sequence goes on from VSWD01000005.1 coordinate 74,699,036, forward strand.
AATTCTTAGGTTTTTTCGTCTTAACAAAAATATTATACTTGAATACAAAAAGTCAACAAAATCAGGGATTTTCTTCTTAATTCAATCATTTTTCAAAATATATATGAGTTATTGGAAAATTCAAAAAGAAAATACTACAAATTTATGACAAAAATTTGAAAAATCATATAAGTATCGAATTTTTTTTAGTCTAAGTAGCGTTAAGAAAGGACCTTGAATTTCAAGTCAATGACCTTGGAAATTTTCAATAATATAAAATCAAATGAAAGAGTCTTATCAGTTCATTTTTATATTTTCACGGTCATGTGTAGTATTTATTAGGTGTTAAATCAATTTTTAAAAGTACTATATTCAAGCCTTAATGCTAAAAGTTGCCATAGCAACGGGTTTTGACGTCAAAATTATGACGAAGAGCTAAAAGATCCCAAATTCGATTTTCTTTCATTATATTTTTGAGGGACATTACTTTTCATAATAACCCATCATAGGTCTCGAAAATGTCTGCTTTTTGTGATAATTAACACTGAAAACGGTAAAAATCACATAAAAATGACCCCTAAGTTTACCTTCATTTTTGACTTGAATTTTACTTATTTTGGCTGGGAACAGTAAGCGTCCTTTAATATCTATCATAAAACTGAATGCATTTTGCAAGAAAGGAGGTAACGATGCCCAAAAGGTACGAAAATAAAATATCTGCTACAATGGTATCCATGGCAACGAAGCATCTAAAAGTAGGTTACTTCACAGTCTTTAAAGTAGCACAAAAAGACTGATCTCGTTGCCATGGCAGTCGGAACTCACATTGACCGGAAACCTTAGTTTTTGCAATTAGGACATGATATATACCCAATATGCAGAAAATCATGAAAATCCATGACATGCCGTGGCGCCAGAATTTTGGTGGTAACAGAGAATTGGTCTTTAAAAAATAATACGTTTCCGAATGGAAAAACTCATCTAAAGAATTTCTGTGTAAACAGTTCTCTAAGCTTACACCTTCTGAGACAAATTTAAACTGTGTTCATACATATAACATTTTAATATACAGTATCAAAGAGTACAAAGACAGAGTATATAATACCTATTGATACACAAATACAAAAATGAAATAGGACGCACGTACAAAATGTACCAGGTTTCTTTTGTTATCATGAAAAGTCAATACTAGAAAGACATTTACACAACCTTGTAACAAAATGAATCTATATCATTTTTTCAAATATCCATAATATCCAATAGACATGGTAAAATGAATGACTTGTACAACACTGTAATTAATATCTTAAACACCACATATCTTTAAACAACAATGGGTACTGTACTGCACTATTAACAATATCTTTGTATAAGGTTTGCACTACGAGTTGGCTTCTGACCCTTGATCTCTGCGACCTCGAACAAGCTGAATATATGAAATTCCTCCGCGTAATGGTTCATACCAAACGCTCCCTGATGTGGTCACGTGACTGAGTGAGTCAAAGTTGAACAGCTCGATCCTGATAAGTCAGGACTTCAGAGTAGGGAGGAGGGGGCCCTATGCCACCGGGAAGCTCTACGTCAGGTCTTACAATAGCTCGGAATTTCTATATGCAGATGTAAATGACACACTTTAATTGAATTAACGTTCTATAGAGTTACATAGCTATGGAAGAGGTATTCCGTTTATATAGAATTTGATCAAGAATCATCTGTAAAGTATAATTTTAACCTCATTATGGCTGACTATGTTTAAGAGATTGAAATAGAAATTATAATTAACTGCACTTGAGAAAAACTTATAAAATCACATCACACCTTCTATCACTATAATCGCGGATGTTGGTTATAAGCAGGATATACTTATTCTAACAGATAACTTAGCTTATTTCAATTTCTTTGTAAGTTTTCTTTTGTTTTTGTTAAGCAGCCGTTTCAATGTACTCTATTCTAGCATTTTTCGTTTGTTTTGCACCTTTTGATCCTCGATTTTAATTGCCAAGGTTTTGAATAGAAAGTTGATTTGATGTTATCGACGGAACCAGAATTAAAAACCTAGTAAATATTTGTTGCTATGCATGGGGTTGAGCCTTATTTTATAATTATAAAAGCATCTATAGTACATAAAAACAAAACGAAACGAAAACTGGTAGGAGACATTGGTTTTGCCATCGTCGTCTTGCTGTACGTCTGTGACATACTGGTATCACTTAGGGGCTAGATTTACATTGAATTGCTTTGATGAAATTTTGAACAACAATCAAAGGAATTATAATAATTTAATTGTGCAATAAAGATAATTGAATATTTTAAATATCAGACGGAAATCCCAACATTACGACGTTGAAGTGATTAGAGCGGAACACTCAAAGAAGGCGCTACTAAAACTAGAGGGCGCCACTACAACTCACAGAAGGCGCTACTAAAACTAGAGGGCGCTACCAAAATTAGAGGGCGCTGCTAAAATACATTTGGTTGTGTCTGAAAATCACCTTGGCTTAAAGTACCACTGATGAGTACACGTGTTTGATGCATTATTGAAATTGGTTTGAACTTTTATTCAAGAAATGATTAAACATCAAAGAAGTGTCTATTAGATATTCAGTCACAAAGTCTAGAAGGCAAGGCAAAACCATAAGAATTTCCATTGGAACAGTTGCGAACCTCGGAATAATTAAATTTATACCGGCCATTTCAAAGGGAGACCAGGTGCCCGGGGAGAGTCAGCATCTCCTGATTGCATGCAACACACGTCACAACAGTTCCATGAAAACTTCTCTGATTGTCTCGATGTACATATTGATGTACATATCAGGTAAATATTTCTTGTTAGGTGATGATGATAGCCATTCAGTCGCAATCCAGAATGTCACTTATCATTCAAATTCAAATTGAACACATTAGACAAGAAAAAAGGAACAAACGGTGTCAACGAGAACAAATGCATCACATCATTGAAACATGTAGGACTAACACTCTAAACAAACTAGAGAGTAGGTATCTGTTGTTGATGTTTGTTTTTGGACAACATCAAGTGTTTTGTATACATACCGCACTCCAGCTTCCCGGGGTTTTCATAATTTTGTAGATCATGTAGATAGGAATGAGGGATACAGAAGACAAAGCCATGAATCCTCCGACCACATGGGCCCAGGTGGGAAACTCGTAACTCAGGTACGTCACCGGTTTAAATTTTATTAAGCGAAATAGTAGAATTCCCTAAAAGTGAAGACATATAAAACTCATGTAGATATATAACTGTTCAAAGTCATTTTACAAGATAAATGTCTAAAAAAAATCCTTGTGTATCTGAGAAAGTTTGAGGATTATGCACATGTACCGTAAATCGGATTACCATACCATTTTCTAATAATTAGTGTATGTCTGTCCAAAGTCGGCACCGAGCTCATATTGCTCTTCCCTATTCTATATGTTGCATTTGTGTTCCGTATTTGGTGCGTCTGCATTGATTCTTCCTTGGACTTTTGGACATGGGTGGTGTGCGTTGGACTTTTCGCCGTGGGTGGTGTGCGTTGGAAGAAAACATGATGATGTGAAATGTTTCATTGGTACTTCTAGGTACCTGAATGATATTCACAATATCAACAATCCTGTTTTTGAAGTACAAAAATGTTATTTATCCACAAGAATTGACTCTAAACAAACACAGAAACACCATGTTTGGACCTAAATATCAAAATAGGTAATGGAGTGAGTATGACAAAAGAGATGCTGGCTTGACGGTGGTGTTCCTAGATTACCGTCATACGGTATATACATTTCACAGCTCAACCGGTATGCTAGAGCATGTACTGATGTTTTGGATTTTCATAGTAGAAATTTACCCACTACCAAGAAACTTTTAGGTCAAGGTTTTCGCTTTCACAAACTAGTAAATACTTTCTGGAAATTTTACAAAAATTATATTGTCAACTTCTTTTGAAAGTCTGACCCATATACAAGCAACAGAGTGTATTACTTTGGGTATTTCACAACATGCATTTTATGGTGACATAATTTTAAAAGAAAATAATGATCAAAGGAGACAGCATAACCATCGAAAATGCGTCAGAATCATCAAACGCCATTTATACCGTGTGGATATGACCCTAATGTCTCCAGACGGACACTAGGCTTGGTACTTGACCAATCTACAGTCTTGTACATACGCATTCTTAAGACTTGCACTCTGACTGACTGTGACGACGGGACTCAATAACGGGTCCTGTCCAAACCTCTTTAGAGAAGAATGGGTCCCGACCACCTGTCCTCTATGAATATCAGTTTGGAATCCTCGGGTGGTACCATACTTGAGCTCGCTACAGCCGGCAGGGCACGGAGTGTATTACGTATGCCCTCTTTTTACATCCATTTACATATTCTGTGTTGCTTGGGCCCCTGCGTTTTGCGGTCTTGTTTTGTGGTCATCTAACAGTGAGGAGGTTGGTTAACACCACAATTGTACGTTCTTCGAGACGCCTGGGTAATCGGAAAAGTGGGAGGGTTGTGCGCACGTAATCCAAGATAACCACACCGTCTGCTACTTGCGCGGCAGATGGCCGTCCTAAGTCGGTACCGGTTGCCCATTGGTCTTGTTGGTTTATGTATGGTCTTTCGCGTTTCATGTTTCTATGGTGTGAGTTGGTGTTCCTTGTCTTTTTTGCTTCTCTTTCTGTGTATGTCTGCTCTGTGCTTTTGCATTTGATGTTTTGTAGTTTTGCTGTGGGTGCTACAACCTAGTGTTGTTGGCGATCTCCACCTTTCTTGGACTTTTCGGTGTGAGTGGTGTGCGTTGGGCTTTTCGATGTGAGTGGTGTGCGTTAGGCTTTTCAATGTGAGTGGTGTGGGTTGGGCTTTTTGGTGTGAGTAGTGTATTTTGGACTTTTTGGTGTAAGTGGTGTGCGTTGGACATGTCGGTTTGGATTGTCTCGTGTTGCATTGTCCTCAGCTGTTTGCTGAAGTTGTATTGTTGCTTGTTGCATTCTATGGGTGTGTTCAACCGTTGACAAAATTTCTATCATTTTCTACAATAACTGCTTTACTTTTTACACTGTGCACATGGTTAGACAAAATTTAATATCTACTTCATCCACAATACAGTGTTCTTTTCTTTCTATAACAGATGGCCTGTGATTTGATTGTTTTATTCAAATGCCAAACTGACGACTGTGTGTCACATTTTGGTTTGTCTTTTTGTGAGCATGGGTGCATTTTTCTTGCAATGGGAGTCGTGAATTGTCATAAATTAAGACATGATAGGAGTTCGGTTGATGTATTGTATTGTCCGTTAATTTAACATTTTGACTGTTTAAGGAAGTGATCTCCTTCAAGACTCTGCTGCTGCGGCAAAGACTGAACTTTCGAACGATGACAGGACTTCAATATTCCATATGCACATTCCTTGTAACAAGACAGACTTCTCATTTGACATTGCTTCGACTTTGCGTTCTCTCAAACGATAGTGATTAGATATAAAAGTATTTCTCAACTACAACTTAATTTTATAGCTAGTAACGTTAACATACCAATGTAAGCCCGGGAGTAGTAACCACCCATGTAAACTTCCAGAAGACGCTGGGGTAAAAACCAAACATACTCCGCAAGTTTTCATAGAAGCGATTCACACCTGAAACAAAATGTACTGATCGATAAGATAAGTATAGTCACGTATGTTCATGCTTCTTCGGTCCATGTTTCATTTCGAGGAGGTTCACACCATCTTCTACAAACCTCCCATCAATATTTATGGATTTTTTTCCAGCTTTTGCGCTTTATCGATGTGTATTGGCAGTAGGGAATGGAAAAAAAATATGTAAAGCACGAAGTGCTTTTCATGAATTTTTTCCATTCCCTAATGCCAATATACACCGATTAAGCGTGAGTTACTTTCTATCCGAAACAATGATGTGTTACACCCCGTGGCAGTATATGACTCCATCAAAAGGGCTGCTCTTTGACAGCAAAGTTGGGACTCTTCCTTTTTCTATTATCTATGATAGTGTGGATATAGTAGTATGGTTCCCCGCGATTACCTGTTTGAAGTGTTTCTTACTTATCAACGTTGGTGCCATAAAGGGAGTAGTTAATCTAAATCAAATGTTACAGTTGTATTATAGCTTCGTTATATTGAAAACCAGCCATTTTGTTCTAAATTATAATCTAGCCGATAGGAGATATCCACATTTGTAACATTTTTCAATTAATTTTTATTCCTTAATTCATTTACTTACGCTTAATTCGAGTGGACCTTACACAAAATTCAAAACCGTTTTGTTTTTGAGTTATCTTCGTTGCAATGAGGATTTGATATGGTGGTATAAGGCTTCAAATTACAGTGAATTTAGTATTTACTACATTAATATTTTAATAAACTTTCCAATTTGTAAATATCGTTTATAAGCGAATCCAAAATGTAAAGAAACACGAAAAAAATCTGATAACCATATGCTTGAAGTATCACATAAGAATTTATAAGCTTTACTCATTTATCTTTCTTGTCTCAATACAAATTATGTAATTTACCGTATCCCCATGAGACAGCTATACATTCAAAGAAGAGCAGCATGAGTAAACACAAGCCGCTGGCGGAGTAGTTGTCAAATAACTGGAACACATACATTCCTCCCTAGAAAAAGCATGGTCAGGTAGATAAGAAATTTATAAAGGCATCAATTTATCAATTAAATGTGATGGAATTTTAAATTTTGGTTCAAATAAATTACAATTCGTCTATCATGTACCATTTTTACAGTTTGGGTTTGCTGTTATCAAATATAATCTACACGATGTTCTTGACAAAAAGAGAGAAAAATGTCTTTGTCTAAACGTTTGTCATAGGGTTTTCTAAAGACTGTTTAGTATCCGTTCATATAAATATAGGATCTCAAATGAATTTTAATTTCATACGATGCATTATGAAACGAGTTGTGAGTTTTATATCCCCGAGCCTTGGGTGGCCGATATTTGGAAGGTCACACTTGTCAAAGTTTATGTGATTAGGTTCCAAACCTGACCAATCGCATTCAAGCAGAGCGATATGTAACGTGTTATCATATCATATATTCATGAAATGGCTTTATGAAACTGTATAACTGGGTATCATGTGATAAATATATATATAAACCTGTGTAATCATGGACAGACCGACAAGGTAGGACAGAGCACAGACGATGGCTATAAACACCTCCCTATGACGCCTCAGTATATGGGGGTACTCGTCTATCAGCGCCGTGATAAAGCCCTCCATCGTACAAAACTGCAATATAGAAACACAATTCTGAAACCCACGAAGAACTACAAATCAACGGGTGTCCGCTTACTCCCTTTCATCGTGTTTATGTATCACAAAATTATGGAGCGTATGCATGCAATGTCGAATGCGGGTTTTGCATTTCAAACTGATAATGATCGCATCAAGAAAGACGTTAGAATTATGAGGATTCAAATAATGTTCCATCAACATGATATTCTGCTTTTTTTTTCAAGAGGCTGTTGTGACGGGTGTTGCATGCAATCAGGAGACGCATACTTTCCCTGGGCACCTGAGTTCACTTCGGAATGTTATTCATCCCAAGGTTTGCAACCATTCCAATGGAAATTCTAATGGTTTTGCCTTGCCTTCTCGACTTTGAGACTAAATAACGGATGGGTACTTCTTTCATGTTTATTTTGTATCTAACAAACTGAAAAATTTGCAACCCTCATGAAGTGAGTTATATGGGAACTGCTGTTTACGTATTTTCAGAAGATGTATTCTCAATGGGAAAGACATTTTTTTCACGAATATTTCCCCACCGCGAAAAGTCGTGATGAATAATATCGCGAAATTTTCCCCGGCAAAAATAACCACGTTTACAGTATTGATATATCATTTAAAAGATCTAAATGATAAAATTACCATAAGTTTATAAGAATTACAAACCTGACTATCTAGACCCAGCATTAGTATCATCAGAAAGAAAAGTATGGACCACAATGGTGAGATGGGTAACTGTATAACAGCATTAGGATATGCCAGAAACGCCAGACCAGGACCTGGTCAAGGAAACACAATAATTATACTTGTAAAAGAAATCAATAGGTGGCGTCAGGTAATTTTTTTCACCAGAATTCATTCGGGACATAGTCTATTTTCAAGCACTTTTTAAAGAATGTACATGTGAATTAAGGTTTCAGATAAAGTACAGATTTCGATGTGTTCAAAGCGTTGAACCATTTACAAGAAGAACAATGTTTAGGACGTTTGTCTACATGACTAAGCTAATTTTCACAGAATAAATGCTAAAATCCGATGGCATCATTTAAGAACAGATTAATTTGCAGCATGGACCACCTTATCCTCGCTACGCTAAGATTTGTGATAGTTTAATGTCACATTTTGCTCTATTGAAACTCTTCAAAGCAAATTCAGAGGGCGCTTCAAAAGTTAATCTGAATGTGTATTGAACTTCCTTTTTCACACGTCTTTAAGTTAATAGCATCATTTATAACAGATAAAATGTCAGCATGGAGTGGGATATGATGCTACAGGACTCACTTTTCAGAATTTTCGAGAAAATGTTTTGAACAGAATTTTTTTAATTTGTTTGAGGAAACGATCAAACGAAGTCGATCGGACTTGGTTACATGTGCCCTCGGGGACTCCGATCCAAAAGCAGTGACACTCACCAAGTGGTACAAATGTTACATGTACACGTCTTCAAATTCATAGCATCATTTCATTACAGATAAAGTTTCAGCATGGACCAGACATGCACGTTTAGGGTAATTAAGTCCTCGTGATCCTCAATCCAAAAAAAAGAAACATAGACAAATACAGTGAAAGGTATGTCTAAAAAGTACCGAAAGACGAAGCCGGATGGGCGGGATATGGTGCCACATGACCCACTCTTCAGAAATATTTAGAAAATTTTGTAAACAAACTTTTTCGAATGTGTTTGAAGAAACGATCAACCGAAGTCGATCGGACTCGTCTACACGTGTCTTCGGGGACCAGGAGTCCCCCAGGGCACATATAAATGACTTTAAATGACTGGAAGTTAAACATGCTCCTCCAATTGAATGTTTCAAGTGAATTAAATGATTGTTTTGCCCTGTCGCCCTGAAGATCTTGGCCTGTATCAATTTGAAATCAAACATTACTTTACTGTTTTGGAAACTTATCATTTCATCTCAAAACATCATCAAATTTAAAGGAACTTAACATCCTAGCACCATCCCTCCAGTGTTCTTTGTTGCCATAGATTATATCTTACTATGCTCCTGAATCGAGTCTACAAGAAATTTGGATCCCTGCTTTTTTTTTTTTTTTTTTTTTTTTTACAAAATTCGAATTGTTATTTTATTTAAGTTTGTATCAAGAAGATAGTCACAACCTAGTTGGAACACTTTCATTTTTTGTGAATATTATATTCTCAAATTTGTAATAGATTTCTCCTCGGAATATTAACATCTCCACATCCTAAATGAGAACTCTAATAATTCTATCTTCAACGCAACTAGATTCTTAAATGTCCTGTTTGCACTTTTTATGCTGTTTTGCATTTGGTATAGAGACATCGATTTAACTTTGGTACTCAGCCCTAGACAAATTATTACTTATAAATCTTGAAAATGACTTTATGTGTCAAGTACCTGATTCAGCGACTTCATCTACGGGCTTATGCTGCTCGTAAGCCATAAAACCAATAACGGAGAATATGACAAATCCGGAGAATAAGCTGGTACAGCTGTTCAGGATCGATATCAGAGTTGCATCTCTGAAATAGATAAATCTGGTTCAGTTCGTATATTAATTAATGACTAAAGCTATCTTCACTGTGTGTATACATGAGTTAAAGAAGATCCTGACAATAATATCAACAGCACTCAAAATAGAGCACCAAAATGAGCATAGACGGACCCCAAGCAAGCAATGTATAATCTGAACACCTCACAAAAGCATTAAGTGCGCATTGACCTCATCTTATTCTAAATACTTTCTTCTGTGTTGAAACTTAACAAATGACGAACATTTTTTATATATATTTATCATGTTTATAAGTTGTGCCGTCCTTTTGTTCTTCACATGCAAACATATATAAAAGCTCAGCAGTCCTCAATGCTTTTGGTTATTATAAATTATGTATTATCGAGATCCCGGCGTTTTCGAATCACGGAAGGTTTCGCATACATGTGTATGTTTATTGGACAATAACCAATATTCATTCATTTATTCATTGTGCATTTCAGTCCTTAGTACTCGTACTGGATCTTTTTACCATTTATTTCTTCACTTTTCACCTCTTTCGCAAAAGAAAGATTTTTAAGTAGTTTTATTTATCGCTCATAGTGAGATAGTCATTTTTAACAATACGCTATGCAAGAGCATGTTTTAATAAGAAAACTTCATGTTGAGGGCAAAGAGGCTCATCATTAAGCTGCTTGCTCAAGGTCATTTATAGGAACGGCTTATGATATCATAGAGGAAGATCTATGGTCACTACAAGGATTTTATTGCACATTTCAACACTTGTCTATAAAGGATGATACGTACAGTTCTTTAGTTCAACCTTTCCAATAGACCATCTTCTACATATTTGGACAATTGATACCGGAATTGACGTGTTTATATTCGGCATTCGCGATGGATGTTGCATGCCTGCAGTCAAAGGACGCTCACTCATCCCGGGCACCTGCGTATGCCTCCATTCGGGGTTTCGCACTTGCCTGGTCAATGACAAGAGACTTACGCAATCATTCCATATTCTCTCGATCTTTGCCTCCTGAACTACAATTGATACTTCCTCTCCGGTATGCTTTATTTATACCTCAAAATCGACTCGAGAGTCGAATGAAAAATAATACTATACTTACTTGTATACATTATTGTGGTATTTATTATAGCTTCCTAAAGCTATCAGAGATCCCAGTCCAAGGCCATAGGAGAAAAATATTTGTGTCACTGCATCAATCCAAACCTGTTGTATTGTATAGATCAATGAATGAAAAATAAGCTGAGAACTAAATTCATTCTGACAATTTTAGGAATTACACGCAAAAACATGTTTGGGATGTGGCGACTTATGGTTTAGTGCAAAAGCTATGTGCATCGACAAACTGAAAGCATCAGAATCTAGAAGTCTTGGTTTATTTACTGTAAATTGGTTTTTATTCGTCAGGTACCAATTTTCGTCATTTTCGTCAGTGCCTCCCTTGGCGAAATTACGTATCGACGAATATAAATACTCCTGAGAAAATATAGTGTAGAAAGGAAAAAAATGAATCTTAAGGGGTTAATACGACAGGCAAATGATAAATCACTGAAAACTAAATACGAACACAAAGTCGCATATAATGTACTTCTTATTACCAAATGATATGTTTTCACAACAAGCTAGGTGGTATGCATGTCTCTAATTGTTTGTTTACCAATAATTGTTAAAGAAACAATGAAAACATGCGCATACGCTCTATCTAAATGTTTAGTTGGCATTTGAACAGAGAAATTTACATTTTAGGGACCCCTGGATGACGAATTTACGTACTGACGAAATCGTAATTTTGATCGAATTGACGAAAATTGGTACTGACGAAAATAAAGCAATTTACAGTATTTATTTTTTGTTTTGGTTCCACTACACAGGGTGATGCTTCTGATGCATCTAGCTAACCTGAGCCACAGACTCCTGATCTTTTAAGATCAAGCTCATCATAAGACAAACTGTGGAAAGTTTAAGATAGGTAAATACTACAAGTGTTCTATTTGGCAAATGTAAAAGAATGCCTCAAGCTTGTAGTATGCTAAGAGTGAACATTGTTCTCAGGTGATCGATATAGTAGTCACTTTTGGTCCCTTGTTTAAATTGTGACAATATAGCATGGGGAATCTTTAATTCTTGATACAAGAAAATTATTCTACAATGCCTCTTTTACTTTTGAATCCTTCAGTTTTTCAATGTTGGGATAGATATAGAATTTAATTCCTTCCATGGCCCCTGGTAAAGTAACACCTCTTATCAGAAGAGCAGTCAGAAGGATGTATGGAAAGCTTGCCGTAAGGTACACGACCTGAATAGTAAAAGTGTTGAATTTTGTTACAGAAAACGAGCTTCTTTTAAGTTAATGAACAAAAAGATTGTACTGTAATACAAAATATGTAGTTTAAATATTCTAATGTCTATGGACTGCTATTTATACAATCAGTTGATTAGGATGCTTTCGATGGTTTAACTGCCTTAAGAGTAAAGAGGAAACATATTGTACGCACACCCTCTATTTAAGATAAAATTTATTCACCTTTCCAGTCCATCTTACTCCTTTCCATATACAGAAGTAACACATTACCCAAACCAGGAGCAGACATAGGGCCAACTGCCATCTTACTGACCCTGTCTCGTCCACACCTGAAGTTATCTGTAGGGCATTCCGCCTGACAAGGGCAAAACTTCACTGTCAATTACTATGAAAAGTTGCTTAAGACATAATCACATATACAGAATTGCCCATATAGAAATATATGTTTTATAATCACATTTCAGTGCACCATATGCACATTTCAACAGTTGTGACTCATCAGTGATGCTGGAGGTAGAACAAAGAGGAAATCCAAACAACATGAAATTGTGAAGAGCAAAAGTCTAAGTTTGACCTAAATTTCTGACCTGCTTAGGACAGAACTATGCAATCAGGGAGGTACCCTTACTTCAAAGAAAATTTCTTTGGATTTTGTGACGGAGAATTTAAAAATATATTTCAAGTCAAGTGCCGAAATCATAGAAAGGTTAAATTGGATTGATTCATCAAATCAACTTGAATCTGGGATCTTCTGCTGAATCCCTATCCCGCGACATTTTCATGACTTTATTCAGGTTTTTCAGAGAAATCTGTAGGGAATGATGTTATAATGGTTCCGAAAAGACTACGAATTCAACAAATCTTTGATCGGTTTCAAATTATCATGAAGATACAGAAATTATCCTTGAAGGACAAAAGGTGAGATGAATTTAGGTATGTATGTTTTTCCCCTGATTGGTTTGTTTGTTGTTTGTTTTTTATTCAAATGTCTCTTGACATCGCATTCGATTTAATTGACTGAAAATATATTTGTGCGAAAATTGTTCTCGAAGCCTTCTAAAATCTAATTTTTGAAGATGCCAAGGAAATCAAATAAGCCTTTACAAAACAAGATCATTCTATAATGTCAATGACCTTGTCCCCACCATGCATAAATTAGTCATTATGATAGTTAGAACTCACTTTTAAATTCAGATTATTGCTGTAGAAATGTGAAAAATGGTCTAAATTTTGATTGATGGTATAGTTTATCTCACATAGCATACATGGGAAATATCAAATTAGCTGTCAGGTCAGACTTAAGTTCATAGCAAGTTATCTTTTGTGAAGAAAAAAAAAGCACATACAATTGAGTAGATAAGGAATGAAAGCTATATCATAAGAAATTATTCGTTGTTATTCTTACATTACAAATACTTTGCTCTTCTCGGAAGGACCCAAAAGGAAAGATATAGCTATGATCTAGTCATCATCAATATCCATGAAATCATTACTACTACTAGGTTTTTTATACTCGATAAGGCTTTTTAACTGCAACGGGGCTGCATCCTTTGAATGTTAACGTCTTCAAATTCAATAGCATCACTTAAGAAAAGATAGATTTGCAGCACGGGCCAGAGACATGTACGTTTCAGGTACTTAACCCTCGTCAGTGATGCTCAAACCATGTAATATGGCCAAAGAATGTGAAAGTTTTATGTCCAAAAACGCACTGAAAGAGGCAGTAGGATCGGTGGGATATTACAGAACCCACGTTTTATTAGGAATTCAAGAAATTTTGATAATAGAAATTTAATTTAATTAAGAATTCGTTGACGAAACGATCAACCGAATCTGGTCAAACTTGGCTACATGTGCCCTCGGGAACTCCTGATCCACCAGTAATATCACCCACCAAGTGGTACAAATGTTAAACGTATTCAAATTAAATAGCACCATTTAAGAACAGATAAATTTGCAGCATGGAATTGTCAATATTGAAATATATGTTCTATAGTAAATGAGCAAAGTGACGAAATTATGAAATATATATGCAGAACTTGACATGAAATAAGCAAAGTAAAGAAATTATGAGATATATGCAGAACTTGACATGGCAATATCTTAATTAGCAAATCCATCTTCGGCCGCAATTTAACTAACAGTGTTGTAAGAGGTTTAAAAGTATTCAGTAACAATAAAGACTCTCATTCAAAAGAGATAGAGACTGAGTAAAAACTCTAGATCATACTCCCAGAATTCCCGGACAGGTGAGGTAAAGTGCATCTGGCTACAATTAAATCCTTCCGTGTTTATACTTGTGACATTAGAGCTCCTGCTGGTGTTGTGAACCATCCATTCGGTACCGTTAGTACAGTTATGGAATATGTACTGTCTACCGTAATCTGACATACAATGGTCCGTGTTCCACCAGTTGCCACATGACGCCCAGGGCAGCACCGCCCGGAAGGAGTTGAAGAGGTAAAACACCGCCCAGGCCAGAATGACTATGTAGTAGCAGTTGAGCCATGCTGCCATGCAGGCAGCGGCATAGCCTACACCTATTGAAATATTATTAATTTTGATTCATATGTCTGTAGATATCTATATTGATAAATAATGAATACATAATTTCCACTGTAAATCAGATATATCGTTGAAATGTTGATTTGTATTCTGAAGTACCTGATGGCAAAAGGTAAATAATGAATCTAAAATTGATTATTTTCAAATCGCTAGCATGAAATATCATGAAATATCATAAGGCCAAAGTAAATATGCATTTTGTTTTCCGTGTCCTGGAGGGTACCTTTCTGGAGAATTGTTCAGAAAAACACACATACATCCATCTTGACACCCCCCCCCCCGCAAAATGCATTTTAAATCGAACCAAATCCCTGTAGAGTACACTAAGGCCATAATATTCTAAACCCATCTCATTATATAGTTTATTTTTGCGAAAAAAATCTAGCACCATCCAGTTCGCTTGGAAGACTTTTTCCTATCTTTAACAGTTTATTATATTTTCAGTCTCTTATTGTAAAAATGTAAATTAATGATGATGCATGATGAGAGGGTACCTGTCAGGAAATCATTAGGCCTTATTACATTGTCCAAACGAATTATTATCGTAATATTGTTAAGAGAATCTGACCTTTGAATATGGGTGATATCCTCCAAACTCCCAATCCACCAACACTCAGCCACTGACCGAGAGACAGCTCCATGAAGTACATGGGTATACCGGCAAATATAACAGTCAAAAAGTACGGTATGAGGAAAGCACCTACGATAGACATAAACATTTTGTGAGTTCATATAGTCTCAGTTAAGGGATATTGAGATATTCATGCCTTGTTGATGCAGATTTTCAAAAATGTGAATAAACACTCCATGTTGCATTTAGCGGTGGCTAGTTACAACGTGGTTAGTAGAAGAATTTTTGAAATATCATCAACGCAATGACAGTTTTGCGATGTTGCTTGATGTTTGGTCTTCCTTTTTTTATAGAGTCTCTTGTGTGCTTGTACACTCTGGGTTTTTTTTTTTTCGCATTTTGGTGGGTTTTGCTTTTTTGGTTTTGTTTTTATACGCCCGTCTTAAGGCTGTACGTATTAAGTTATTGTGCTGTCCGTGAGTCCGTGCGTCCGTCCGTCTCCCCGTCCGAGGTAATGTTTTCTGGACTTTTTTCTGAAGCCTTTCAATATATTGATTGAAATTTGACACATGACTTGATATTGGATTGGAACTTGACACACTACCCTACAGAAAATTCGGAGCCGCGTACTCTCTGTAAAGCAAATGCAATATTAGAAATTTTCAACATTTTTACAGTTTTCCTGACTTTTTTGCACAGCCTTTGCAGCTATTGAATTGAAACTTGACATATGCCTTTAGGATAAATAATTACAGATCCAGTTCGAGTTTCGGAAAAAGCTGACCTATTTTTAGCAGAGTTATGGCCCTTGAACATAGAAATTTTCAACAATTTTACAGTTTTCCTGACTTTTTTTCGCAGCCTTTGCAGCTATTGAATTGAAACTAAATATATGCCTTTATATTTAATAAATACAGATCCAGTCCGAGTTTTGGACCTATTTTTAGCAGAGTTATGGCCCTTGAACACAGAAATTTTTAACAGTTTTACAGTTATCCAGACTTTTTTTCGCAGCCTTTGAAGCTATTGAATTGAAACTTAATATATGCCACCAAAATAAATAGCCACAGTTCCAGTTCGAGATTCAGAAAAATTGACCTATTCTTGGCAGAGTTATGATCCTTGAACATAGAAATTTTCAACAATTTAACAGTTTTCCGGACTTTTTTTCGCAGCCTTTTCAGCTATTGAATTAAAACTTAATATATGCCATCGTAATAAATAATTACAGATCCAGTTCGCGATTCAGAAAAAAATTGACCCATTTTTTGCAGAGTTATGGCCCTTGAACATAAAAATTTTCAACAATTTAAAGTTTCACACATTTGTTTTTTCAGCCTTTGAAGCTATTGAATTGAAACTTAGTATATGACTTCATAATAAATAATTACAGATCTAATTTAAGTCTCTGAACAAATGACCTATTTTCAGCAGAGTTATGGCCCTTAAACTTAGAAAATTTTAATAATTTTACAGTTTCCTGGACTTTTTGTTTGTTTGTTTGTTCGTTTTCTTTTTTCTTTCTTTTTTTTTTTTTTTTTTTTTTTTTTTTTGTTTTTTTTTTTTTTTTTTGGCAGCCTTTGCAGATATTGAATTGAAACTTGGTATACACCTTCATAATAATGAACAGCAGATCTGATTTTAGTTTGTGATTAATTGACTTTTTTGCAAAGTTATGGACCTTGAACTTAGAATAGCTTTTAGCCCTAGGACCTTCAAATTTTCCATGTGGGTTGACTTTAGCAAGTCAAAGAACCTAACATTTTTTAAGTTAGGGGTCAAAGGTCAATGTCATTTTGTGGCTGAAAGTAACTTTTGTTTTATTCAAATACTACTTTTGATACAAACTTTGTACACCTGAAGACATATTTTGTCATACTTTAGGTATCTTAATCAAGTTAATTGAGAGACCATGTTTAAAGGTCAAGTCATTTTGAGATATTTAAACTGACATAATTGCATTCACAAAATTATTCATGAGAAATTAATACCCAAACGGGCGTATCTTGCGGCGTTTTTTGTTAATTTGTTTTATTTTGGGGGTTTTTTTTTTTTTTGTTTTGTTTTGTTTTGTTTTGTTTTTTTTTTTTTTTTTTTGGACTGATGTGGGTGCTGCAATCGATTACTGTTGGAAATCTCGTCCTTTTGTTAAGAACACCAGAAAGAATGTATACGATATGAATGACAAATATGGATAATGACCATATCCCTGTCCACAGTACAAAATCGATAATTCAGAAAATCAGAAACCGAAGGCATACAAAATCAGGATAAAACAGGAACCAAAGCAAACAAAAACAAAAACCTCCACCATATGAAAAGAAGCGAAATCCCGATATGAGAGTGAGACCAGGTGCCCAGGAAGAGTAAGCATCTCCTGCTTGCATGCAACACCCGTCGCTTCAATTCGGTAGAACTGTCACATCCGGTTACTTCCATTTTGGAAGATATAGAGTACAATCTTTGGTTGGATGGTTCAAATGGTCAGAATATCATCCACCATTCTGGATAGTGGGACATCATAGTGTATGACGAGTTCCCCGTATCGACCGTAGAACTTCCTCAGTGACGATGTTAGTCGGTCACAAACATATCCCGATACGATATGAAGCTTCACTTTATTAATGTGGCTCTACTTTTATACTACTGTCACCAGACGGACATTCACCATGGACCAATCTACAGATCTTCAAAATCTTCAACAAGACAACGTTGCAGTAATCACAACGAAAGGTGATACTAGAAAACATAAAACTAAATACCACAACAACAGACAGACATAGACAACGAGAAGATCCACACCAAAACGAGAAACAAGTCAATAAAACGCCATTGAATCTCGAATAGCAACACGTAAAAAGGGAGGAGACCAATGACGACATTGATCAGCATCAAATAACAATTTTTGTCATAATTTTAGGGGCAAAGATAGACTCTGGTTCTTCTCATTCGATCTTTGCCGTCTTTGTCGTCTTCAATTGTTCTTTAATTGCTACAGAGATCCATAGCATCAATACTATGTCTTCAAATTCATAGCATTTTTTAAAGAACAGATATATTTGCAGCGTGAACGTTTCGGGTACTTAACCCTCGTCAGTGATCCTCAATCCAAATAATGAAATATGACCAAAGACTGAAAGTTAGGTTAAAAAATACCGATAGACGTTCAAGGAGGGGTCGGATATAATGTTACAGGACCCACTTTTCAGAAATTTCTAGAAAATTTTGTGAGCAGAAATTTTCGAATGCGCTTGAATGAACAATCAATCGAAATCAAATCTGAGTTATTTCTATTTGCCTTTTGGAGGAAAGAATATAATTAAAATCAGAGTTCGTACATCAAGATAGGGATTAAAAGGAACACTGACTCTTAAAGATGTGCTTAATTCACATTTGTATTGGTCTTTATATGTTAGTGTTTTAATGTTGTAATTTCCTAAAGCTTTGCTGAATGACTCCATCTAGATGATTCTATACTTCTAAAATCCCATCTTTTGGTAAAATATAGGAGAAGATAGTATTACTTACCACCTCCATGCTTATAACACAAATATGGAAAGCGCCAAACATTTCCCAACCCGATACAATATCCCATACACGCTAGTAGAAATTCAACTTTATGGCTCCACTGTTCTCTTTGGGGCTCTGAATCTCTTTCATTTGAAGTTCTATTTTGTCCGAACTTAGACTCAGAATTCACCGCATGCGAAGAACTGTTCGTGCCGCCTAACGGTTGCAATTCATGAAACTTCACGTTGTCGTCCATCTTTACAATTTGCACATTTGCTTGTTAAACAATGACTATTTTTCTCTCTTTCCGTACAACAGGTGTAAGCTAGTAGAATCGTGATGTGAATAAATGTTGTTTTTTTTTTTCAATGAATCAGTACAAATACAGCACGTTGGTCCGGGAATCATAAATATCCATTTATCATTATTACTATTACTTTAATGCCCAATTCGCAAGTACATAGGTTCCAAACTTTTTGTACTGAATAACAATGTAGGTGCAATGACATAGATAGGGCAGAGTATTTTAACAAAGTGATTTGTATACAATGATAAGTCTTTTGACCTTTTAGTTATGGGGTGCCCGTATGATCAATTTATTATAAATGAAAGAGATATCCATATGGTTTCAAATTCTGATTTAAATGTATTTGAATTATTCTCAAGGGTTAATATTAACAAACATGCATGTAAATAAAAAGGATAAAGTTTAATTTCTATAATTCTTAGACGGGCAAACACTCTCTGTCGAATGGAAATCTCTTAATGCATTGAGCTTTTCAACTAGGTCACTTTTATATGTGCATGTTTTGTCGATATTGTTTTCATTTTCGTGCATGGACTTCGCCGGCGGGTGCGGCTAGCCAAACAGGGGATGCTTAATCCTCCCAGGCACCTGGTCCCACCTCTAGTTTGCTAGGGGTCCGTCGATGCTCAATTTGGTGCTCTATTGTGAGTGTTGTTGGAATTGTCGACAGGATCTTCTTTATCTCCTTATACATGTATACAGTTCCTATAGAACATTGGTGTATTTACTTTTAAAGGGATTTTTTAAATGAATCATTTTTGCCTCACATCATGCCAGCATCGTATAAAAACGAAGCCAAATTATGCATATGTCGCTTTTTTAAAATGATTATAAATTCATAAACATCATCGACAGCTGTGACATATTTTACATCGAACTTCGATTAAAAGACTCTATTTAGGTGGACAATATTTCTTGCTCTTTGACGATTTAAAACACACATGTCAAATGTTGTTCTGTTTTACCCTGACCATAACATCGAAGATAGACAATGACCGTATATGGGTTATAGTTCTTCATGTAAATATTATCTCATGGTAGTTTGTGCCAAGGTTTTTCATAAATAAAACAGAGTAATATGAAAATGTAGCTTCTAAACAGACAAAATTCCTATGTACACACATTTTAATTAATTGAATTTGATTTGACTTTGTTCATGTGATTGATCATACGATTGATCACGAGCCCGCTCCATCCAGCAGAACACTTTTTTTCTTATGCCAAATACTTTTGTTGTCCCTCTAAAAGATGCTTCGTGTAAACTAGGGTTCCTGCCACTAATCATCTCTCAATGCCACCCATTGACCAATGATTTGTTTAATACATTATGTAGCTGTTCGACTTGTGTTATATCTGTGTATCTGTATAAATGGGTGACTTGTACGCACGTTATCCAGTTAAAGAAGATCCTGACGATAATCTCAACATCACTCACATTAGAGCACAAATTGAGCATCGACGGACCCCTAGCAAGCTAGAGGTGGGTCCAGGTGCCCAGGAGGAGTAAGCATCCCCTGTTTGGCTAACCACATACACTCTTCAGTAGCAGATATCAGTTGAACATTATTGCCGGATGTAGTTCTCCTACCATTTATCTGCTTTTTGTCTGCTTGTTTTCTTTGTTGGTCCATTTTGTGTCTGCATTCTCTTGAGATTTGCTGAACTTGTTGTTTTATCTTATGTCTTTCCTTGTAGAATGTGCAGTGATTTTGTTGAAGATCTTCGCGCCCAGTTCTTTACACAATTCTTCACTTGATGATGAACACAAATGACAAATAAAGAAACACCAATCAGAACACAATGTCTAATACAAGCGTGTATGGCATACTTTTTTTGGTTGTCTCCAAGATTATGTATCCCTGGATTGAACTTTTAGATATATTGTAGACTTACAAACAAGATAACGCTTAGATTGTCTCTTTAAACAAAAAATATTTTAGATGCTTCGTCTACAATTTTCCTGACTTCAGCCACCGTTTAAAATCTTTTTAACTGATCACCCCTTTGTCAGTCAATCCTGTAACAAAATTAAGGTCTTACCTCCCCCATTCTTGTAGCATAAGTATGGGAATCGCACTACATTGCCCAATCCTATGCACTGACCCACACACGACAACACAAACTCGATCTTTCCGCTCCATTTCTCCCTTTCCAACACACTTTCTGTCAACTTGAGTTCCACGGGTCTTGTTATAGGAACCGGAAGTAAATTTCCACGAATGTCACCACCATGGGTGAAATTTGCTTGGTCTGTGTTGACATTCCCTTGCGTTACGTTAGTATTTTTGTTGGCTACATTTTGATTTGAATTCATCGTATTTAGTACAAGTGTCCTTTGCTCCGCCGATTTGGATCTCTCCAGAATTTTTGTCAACCTTATCCTATTTACTAACTTTCATCTAAATTAATTTTGGTAATTGAGTCAAAGAATATTGCTTTCTTTCTGATTTCAGTTTTCTAATTACTTCTGAATGAGTGACACATGTTTTTCGTATTTGCATAAGAAGTTGGCTGATTCAATATAGGCAACGGTTTACTCTTTTCAGTGGCTGATCTAGCATCCGGTTGAGCATAGCTAATGATCAGACATCAATTTTCAATATCATGGTTCTGTACGATTATAATATCTATAACCCCTATCTTCAATTTATTCCCCTCCCCTCCAGTAAATCCTTTCAAGTCGGAGTTCGCCACTGTCTTGCTGTAAACAACGAGACAGTTAACTTGATATAATGTCATCTGAATTATTTCGGAGCCGTCAATATTGACGTGGCAAATTTTACGTAAGAAAAAACCTACTTCATTATAGGCTTGCAGCTGTCAAAGCAGCTAATTCCGAGGTTGTTCTTTTTTTTTTCTTTGACAATATAAAAAACCTTTAAAATCTTTTTTGGACTCAGAATAAGCAAATTATTAGAATGTGGGTCCTGTAGCATCATATCCCACCAATTCTGCTACGTCTTTTGGTACATTTTGGGGCATAATAATTTTCATGCTTTTGGCCATATTACATTGTTTAGACTGATGATCACTGACGAGGGTTTAGTCCCGAAACGTGCAAGTCTGGTCCATGCTGTAAATTGATCAGGTTTTTAATGATGCTATTGAATTTAAAGACGTTTAACCGTTGCTGTTTTATTTATGATACATTTGATGATATAAATTCAAAATAGTTTTCGATTCGAAAAATTCCTGGTATATCAATCAGATCGCAAGAGCAGATTAATTAGAAGCTAGCCTATAATATATCAACAAGATCCCCATAGTAGATAAATCAGAACTTCATAGTTTATTTAACTTTAACCCCCAACTCTTTACCTTCTTGAAGAAAATTTCAAACTAATTTTAATGCACCAGACACGTGTTTCCAATATTAAATTCTCATCAGTGATGCTTCCAGTCAAAGTGCTTTTCATAAGCATCCGAAATTAATTTCACTAGCGCCCTCTTGCGTTATTTTTAGAGTTTAAAGTTCTGCTTTTACGTTACCAAAATTCCTGTAGGGTCGATTCAGTAGCATATCCAAATAAAATTTATGTTCAAAATAGCATTGGAGGGATGGTGCTTATATGTTAACCTCCTTGAATTTCAATGCAAGTTTCCGAAATAGCAAAGAAAAGAAATATATATATATGATGTCACACTACCATCAGCGGAGCTAAATTTCTAAGCCCCTGTCACACTGTTGCAAGTCTGAGCTACGAGTTGTGGCGAGTTACAACTCGCCATAACTCGTCATTTGTTAATTGGAACTCGTACTAATGTCTTCACATGTCGAAGAAATGAGGCGACAAGATTTTTAAACGGTTTAAAATTATCTTGCGAGTTTTCATGTCGTGTGCATGTCGAAAAGATATCGCATAAACTCGGACAGGCACCGTGTGCATGTCTCCACTTCTCGTCGCTTATTGCCATAAATCAAACTCGTGCGAGAAGCTCCGAGTTTATACGACAAGAGTACGATGTCTGCATGACATTATGAGAGTTGTAACGACCTCTCTGCGACATCTGCAAGACTTTATACGAGTTCTACTCGACACTTTCTCGAGTTCTGCAGAGTTGAGTACTTAAGGCAGTCTTCCACTACAACATGCATAAATGTTTTTAAATAATTTCCATCGTATTGCAATGAAAGAGAACAAAAGTAGAAAGAGGACCACGTGGGCTGTCATGCTCAATGCGTACACGAGCTTAATACACACACGTATACTAACTCCAGAAAATGTAATTAATCATGATCACTTAAGAATAAATTGCATCATTATGTCCTAATAAATAAAACAAAAACAAGGGAACAGTCCCACCTTTCATTCATATCCGATATATCATGGTACAATAATGTGTATAGGCATTGAGCTATGGGGCGCCGTTTTACTATTAATTCCCTATTTTTTGATATCACAAATTTATTTTTTGATATCAAAAACTAATTTGTGATATCAAAGATTCATTTTTTGATATCACAAAATCGATTATTTGATATCAAAAAATCGAATTTGTGATATCAAAAATTCGATAAGATTTTGTGATATCAAAAAATACAATTTTTGATATCACAAAATTGATTTTTTGTTATCAATTAATCGAATTTGTGATATCACAAATTCGAATTTGTGATATCACAAATTCGAATTTGTGATATCAAAAAATCGATTTTGTGATATCACAAAAAAGAATTTGTGATATCAAAATATCGATTTTGTGATATCACAAAATATGAAGGAATTTGTGATATCAAAAAATCGATTTTGTGATATCACAAATTCTATTTTTTGATATCAAATAATGGATTTTTTGATATCAGAAAATCAATTTGTATTAGCTATTTTACTATTTATTCCCTATTTTTTGATATCAAAAAATTGAATTTGTGATATCAAAAAATCGAATTTTTTGATATCACAAATCGATTTTTTGATATCACAAATTCGATTTTTTGATATCACAAATTCCGTCATATTTTGTGACATCAAAAAAAGCTCTTGATATTTCGTTGCCATGGATACCACTCTAACTGCTTGTTCATTTTTATATCATACATAGACATGACTTAAATTAATATTTTACATAAAAACAATTGAAATATTCAAGGTCATTGGCGTGATGTTCAAGGTCATTTCTGCTTTGAGACTCAAATTTTGCAAAAAATATTGCATTTTTTAATTTTTTGTTACCGATTTTAATTTTTTTTTTTAAATATCAAAATTTATTTGTTTTTTATTTATGCCCAAAACAGAGCCTTTCGATACCCTGTTTTAGCCCAATTTGTTCATCTTGTATACAAAAGGCATCCGAGACGAATGTAAAAAACTTTACAAATATGCATAATAATAAGGATTGACAGAAAATAATCAAAGTAATTTCAGGTCAAAAAAGTACCTGTTTCCATGGTTACGAATATGCCTCATCCTGTAAATTCTCCCGATTTTTGAAACTTCAGACACGGTTACAATGGCAACGACAATTCTTTTGAGAAAAAAAACTGGGGTTCATTAACATACCAGTACTTCATATTGAACTTCCATACCAAAAATCTTTTAAATCCATGACATGCTTAGCCAACATGTCAAAGACATTCTTTGGTTGTTACAGAGAATTGCTGATTATATTCAATACGCACATTATTAAAGCTAAACGAGGTGTCTGATACTTAGTACAAAAGTAATGACTGTCTTACTTTGGGTGTTCATGGTAGTTTAAGGAGGGTTTGAACACCAAAATTGCGGCGGCATTATTTGTTTTCTCGCTTCCTAGGAAAAGTACAATCTTAACTCCATAAAACATTTGATACTCTGATTGATATACGCATCTGAGTATCATGATGAAGTTTGAATAATTTCCGGCCTCATTTGAAGAAATTATGGCGGTTTTCGAAATTTAGGACTTTGGGAGTTTTATGCATAAGCAAACCACGTCGTCATTTCGACGTTATCGGGAAAAAGGCGTCACCAACCTTCGCATTCAAAATGCAATAAAAACATTATTACTAAGCTTAGCATGTATAAAATAGAAAATTCAATCTTCATCACAGTGTTTTCGTTGACAAATTTACGTTACAGGAAAGCGGATATCACTTAATTGAAAATGGAAAAAGCCTTGTAATATTTTAATCCTAAATTCAATTTTTACCATTTAATCATGAATCATCTTTGGACATTTTTGATAATTTTGATAGTTTTTGACAAAGATTCATCCACAGGATTCCTAATAATTAACTAGCAACTACAGTAAATTGGCTCGAATTGCAATTTTTTTAGCGACAGTGTCATCTTTTGTTCAAGTATCCTGCTTGTGTTTAAAACACAATTCATTTTATCTTTTCCATGTGTAAGTGCAATTTGTTTATGGATATTTTGGTAATCAAAATTAATTTCCAATAGCTTTACGAGAACTGGAATGACACATACAATATTATGACGTCATCAAGAAATTCACGAAAACGTCGATTGATGCATATTTCAAAGTCTCGTAGAAAATTTTCCTGTGGATAGAATCAAATGTAAGTTGTTTGGTCAAGGACAGATACGAATTATATAATTTCAGAAATTTTTAGTCAAATTGAATTTGGTGTCCAAGTGTTAAATACCTCCTTCCAATTGCGGGGGGAAATGCAAAATGTAGTGACGTCACAAACAAACTTGCTCGGGGTCCGTCGATGCTCAATTTGGTGCTCTATTGTAAGTGTTGTTAAGATTTTCGTCAGGATCTTCTTTAACTCATTTGTGTCACATTTATGCCCTTTGCCGTGTGGCAAAAAGTTCCCCGCGAAGGGTTTGACAGTAAGTGTTTTGAATATTTTCCCTGTGATGGTCGCCATAGCACTTTCTATATAGACATAACCTCAGACAATTTATGTATTTTATATATTGTGATCATTTTCGTGCATGAACATCGACGGCGGATGCGGCAAGCCAACACGGGATGCTTACTCCTCCCGGGCACATGGTCCCACCTCTAGCTTGCTGGGGGTCCGTCGATACTCAAGTTGGTGCTCTATAGTGAGTGTTGTTGAGATTTTCGTCAGGATCTTCTTTAAATCATTTGTGTCACACTTATACCCTTTGTCGTGTGGAACTCGTAAAAAAGTTCTCCGCGAGGGGTTTGACAGTAAATGTTTTGAATATTTTCCCTGACATGGTCGCCATAGCACTTCAATATAGACAAGGCCTCAGACAGTGCATGTATTTTGTATATTGTGATCGTTTTTGTGCATGAAGATCGACGGCGGGTGCGGCTAGCCAACAGGTGATGCTTACTCCTCCCGGGCACCTGGTCCCACCTCTTGCTTGCTGGGGGTCCGTCGATGCTCAATTTGGTGCCCTGTTGTGAGTGTTATTGAGATTTTCATCAGGATTTTCTTAAACTCATTCGAACCTCGCTCAAACATCAATATTGCATTGTGACGCCATGGATCAATTCTGGTTGGACACGTGCAAATTTTCCGAGAATCGCTTCGCGAATAATACAAACATAAACTCCCAAAGAAAGTCATTTCTTAAATGTTCAATCTGAATAAATTATCGTCTTTTTAGATATACCGGTATACTTTTTAAAGATATACAGTCTTCTGGGTTTTTTTTTCACTCAAATATATTCTCTATGCCTATAGCTATCTTGAACATTGGAGAGTTTTTCCCCCTCAAAGAAAAAGATGGCTAGTCGGGGATATCTAAGAAGAATACTTTCGTTCTTAAGAGATACAATAGCTTAAATGCATGCAGTACTTCAGTTCATACATCTTTTTAACTACCGCATAAGTAAAAACATTCGGTGGTACTTTCTTTCGCAGTTTTATACAAGGAAACCTTTTTACTTGGACAATGATTCGAGGATCCATTCCTATTGCTATTGGTATTTTATTAAGAAATATACTGTTTATTCAGTTTTAGGATTAATATCCTTTATATTTGAATCAGTTTCATCTTATTGTATGTAAAAGTGATATGTAGTGACATTTGATGAGGTTACCGTAGGAGATATTAAAGTTCTGAGTAATTCCTAAATAGACTCATGCAGACATTTTCCATTGCCAACTATGGCAAATTCAAAATTATACTCAATAACTTTTTTATTTTTGTATGATTTTCCTTCATATTTGGAATACAATATATTGGATATTCTACTTATTGATTGAAACGAAGAATTTGAAACCTTTCCGTACATACATTTTGGTAGTTAAACATAAAAAAATTAATTTTAAAATATTTTTCAAAAAACTTCATAATGGAAATCGGAGTTCTCTTTCATTGTGCGTCATTTATCCAAAATCTTCAAAAACAAAGAAAAAATGATGATTTGAAATGTTTTATTGGTACTTCTAGGTACCTGGATGATATCGACAATCCTGTTTTTGAGAAATATGAAAATGTTATTTATCCACAAAAAATGATTTTAAACAACGCAAACGTTTCAAACACAGAAACACCAGTTTTGGGCCTAAATATCAAAATTGTTAATGGAGAGATCCTTACAAGTGTGTTTGACAAAAGAGATGATTTTGGATTTACCATAGTAAATTTCCCCTGGCTTGACGGTGATGTTCCTAGATTACCGTCCTATGGTATCTATATTTCACAGCTCATCCGGTATGCTAGAGCATGACTTGTACTGATGTTTTGGATTTTCATAGTAGAAATTTACAAATTACCAAGAAACTTTTAGGACAAGGTTTTCGCTTTCACAAACTAGTAAAGACTTTCTGGAAATTTTACAAAAATTATTGTCAACTTCTTCTGAAATTCGGACCAATGCAGGCAACAGAGTATATTACTTTGGGTATTTCACAACCTGCATTTTATGGTGACATTATTAACAAGATAAGAAGGATCAAAGATAGACAACATCACTATCGAAAATGCGTCAGAATCATCAAACGCCTTTTATACCGTGGGTATGATCCTAATGTCACCAGACGGACACTAGGCTTGGTACTTGACTAATCTACAGTCTTGTACAAGCGCATTTTTAAAACTTGCACTCTGACTGACTGTGACGACGGGACTCCATGACGGGCCCTGTCCAAACCTCTTTAGAGAAGACAGGGCCCCGACCACCTGTCCTCTCTGAATGTCAGTCGGATTCCTCGGGTGATAACATACATGAGCTCGAGGCGGCAGAGCACGGATTGTATTACGTATGCCCTCTTTTTATATCCATTTACATATTCATCTGTGTTGCTTGGGCCCATGCGTTTTGCGGTCTTGTTTGTGTGTGGTCATCTGACAGTGAGGAGGTTGTTTTACACCACAATTGTACGTTCTTCGAGACCTCTGGGTAATCGGAGAAGTGGGAGGGTGTTGGGCACGTAATCCAGGATAACCATACCTTCTGCTATTTCCGTGGCAGATGGCCGTCCTAAGTCGGCACCGGTTGCCCATTGGTCTCGTTGGTTTATGTGTAGTCCTTTGTGTTTGATGTTTTTGTTTTGTGCGTTGACGTTCCTTGTCCCTTACGCGTCTCTTTGTGCTTGTCTGCTTTGTGTTTTTGCATTGGGTGTTTTGGGGTTTTGCTGTGGGTGCTACAACCTGGTGTTGTTGGAGATCCCCTCCTTTGTTTCAGAAATACAGAATACTCTTCGATGTGAGGATCAAAATTTTGGGTGCCGGATATGTCCTTAACAGAGACAAACATTTGAGGTACCGTGAAGTTATCGATGGTTAATTCTACGTTTACAATATTCACACATATAGGAAATTAAGCGTTAGATTGGTCGGTGTAGCAGGGTGAAAACTATTAACCAGTGATTTTTCGATGTAAGCTTTTTGTTATGAGGTTCTATCGTAATGTTGGACACAATGGTTTTTAGAGATGGTTTTTCATTGGTCAAACAGATTTTTACCATGATATGATCCGGCTTCTATAGGTGTTTCACCAGGTAGTCAGATTTCCGATAATGGTCAATGATTTGTTCTGCTTCATCATTCCTTTATTAACATAAATATGAGTTTCTGTTTACGTTATCATATGTTGGGAGTGATTTTCGAAAGTAATAATTATGACAGTTGATCAGGTGTGAATAGTTTGGTTGAAATTTACACTGTAGGGCGCTAATTAAAGCAAAGATGAGATACATAGTTCTTTCATTATGAAGTCTGAATAACTGAATACGTCATTTGATATTTCTCAGAACAATGACCGGTTAATAAATGACATCTTGAATATTTCAGACTTATTTCGCAGAGTAAAAAATATTTCTCATGATGATTTCTGATTTATGTACGAATATTATCTGATACGATGATTAAGATTAAGAGCTACCATGACTTGATAAAAAATATATCAAAGGAGCTGATAAGGGCCGTTTTTTAAAACCATAAATATCATGCCGTATTGCTTCCGCTTGATGGTACATATGCAGACAAAAGAAAATCATTATTGAAGCATAAAGTATTTGAAGATTTTTTTTATGCTTTACTTTTCGATGAAATACTCCAAAGATTCTAAAATGAAGGTCCAAAGAAGTAGGGTGAACTCGGGTAATAAAACTGATATTATCAACCAAAAACGTAGAAATTTTAGAATATTTTGTCTTAAATTGATACATGTAAATGGTAACTAAAAGATATCAAATATATCTAATTGTAAATCAGAAATACATTTCGAAAGTTCTATCTCCTTTAATCGGTAAATAATGAAATACGGAACTCAAAACACTGTCTTATTTTGTATGTAATGGCTATATTAGAAACTTTTTAGCACGAAATACACATAAGCGAAGAAATCCACATCTCTCCTGCTTACTTCGTTTCTAATTGTTGTACATTTCATTCGATCGTATTTAGAACACATTTTTATGGATTAAGGAGGAAAAATAGTCAGATTTTCCATATTTAATGATCTTAAAGATCGATCCTTTAACAAATGCACCCCTTCCTTTTTTGGTGTTTCGTATCTGGGGTAGTGTTCCCCCCGGAGATACAGAACCCCACTTTTCCAGAAATTTTGTAACATTGATATACACCTCCAGTATAAGTGGCGTCCTCCGAGGGGAACAATGTTCAAAAAACTTTTTCGTTTTCTATTGATTTCTATGGAAAAAAGACAAGTTTTGACCCAAATATTAGCAATATTATGCATAATAAATCTAAAATAACTTCAGGTTTTGATGTATTTATTTAACGAACAATTTTTCTTAAAATTTCCATTTTCAAAATTCCACTTTTTAGGGCAGATTTTACGTCTTATCTTATCTGCCCTTTATATGTTATCATATTCGGTTTTCTTTATGAATAGATAATATGAATCAAGACAAAGCCTTATGTGCGAGCGAAAAAGAAAAACACAACAAAACTAGATACAATATTTGTAAAACCTTAGATCTATTGATCTCAAAATTAAAAACTTTTAAGAATTGAATATTATATTTTTTCAGTTGCGGGCTTCAGTCCGATCTTTCGGGTGATACCTGTATCACAAGAAAAACATGACACCCATTTCTTATCATTTTATATCCTCTACTAATCACCGTGGCGTATCACGTGATGTGCATATAATCTCTTACAAGGGATTCCCCTTCGATTAAACAAGGTAAATACTGTCTATATTTACTTTATATGAAACTAGTTTACGCCTATCATATGAGCATCATTATTTTAAATATGATGGTAATCTTTTCTATTTTGTTTACATGTTATGATATGGTGCACGTAAATAAAACAAAACTTTCTGTTCAAGTGTTCTCTGGGCATACCTCTATTCTTGACCAGAATAGATAAACATCATATAATTCATAACGATGATCGTATGATAGGCCTAGAATAAATTCATATAATGTAGATTTAGATAGTATTTACCTTGTAAATCGAAGGGGATTCCCATGCAAGAGATTATTTTCATATCACGTGATACGCTACGGTGACTTATTGAAAACAAACTGTTTTCTTGGGTCTAATAACAAACAACTCCCGAGCTATATTTCGTTAGTTCTGGGGGTGTTGGGGATTGCGCAGATACAACTGCCTGAATTCAGAATAAGCAAATAATAAGAACAGTTGCTGTTTAATTTGGGACACCTTTGATGATAAATACAAAATAATTTTCGATTCGAAACATTTCTGGTATATCAACCAGATCCCGAAAGCAGGTCAACTAGAAGCCTATGATAGATCATCAAGATCCCCTGATCTATCAGAACATCATAGTCGATTTAACCCTCATAGTAGATCAGTCATAGCCCTAAAAGATATGGACTTTACCTTCTTGAAGAAAATTTCAAATCAATTTAAATGCACCAGACACGTGTTTCGGATAGTCAATTCTCATCAGTAATACTTTTAAATTTTCAAGGACATATCCATCACCCCAAATTTTGAATCTTCACTTCGAAGAGTATTTGACGTTCTGACGTACAAAGAAAGATAACTCCGATTACCATTATACAGTTCTTTGAAAAATATTTTAGAATTAAAGTTTTTTATGTTATTTTACAGGAAGGTATGTACGGAAAGGTTTCAAATTCTTCGCTTCTATCAATATTAGTAGAATATCCCATATATTTTATTACATATATGAAGGAAAATCATAAAACAATGAAAAAGTTATTGAGTATAATTTTGAATTTGCCATAGTTGGCAATGGGAAATGTCTGCATGAGTCTATTTGGGAATTACTCAGAACTTTAAGTGTCACTACACATCACTTTTAAATACAATAAGATGAAACTGATTCAAATATAAAGGATATCCTAAAACTGAATAAACAGTATATGTCCTTTTAAAAGTAAATTGTTGTGATACTACTATATATCTCTAGTCGGTAAATAGACAGACTTATCGAACGCATGTGAACATAAGTCGACTTATCTACATGGAATGAGATTATTTATTACTGTCAATCCATGTTATTCAATAGCATCATTTAAGAACAGATAAAGCAGCAAGTATCTAATATAGAAACATGAGTTATTCCTCTTTACTTGTGTCTTTTTTTAACTTAGTAGTCATGTGATCACATCTATACAAAAGTGAATTAATTGTGAAATAATATAATCAAAGCCATTACAGAAACTTCCAATACATGTGTTCTTTTCTCAAATCTATGCAGATAACTCTAGTGTTTGTATTGTTGACATGCCCGACTCTAAATAAATGTTATTTAATTTTGATTTGATTTGAGATTTCTGGAAACTCATTAGTCAAATTAAGTCTAGCATAATGACACTACTTCTTGTCACAATTAGCCGCTTCCTTAGTTACGCCTTCCTAGTAACGCTCTCAAAGACGGCGGGAAATTCAAACTAGAAAGGCATTTTTTTTCTAAATAGAAACGATAAATGAAGAATGTAAATAATTTATAAGAAATTAATGTTATATGAAGACGTTTACATTTATACCACTTGGTGAGTGTCACTGCTGGTGGACCAGGAGTCCCCGAGGGCACATGTAGCCAAGTTCGATCAATTTCGGTTGATCGTTACTTCAACGCATTCTAAAATTACGGTGATCAAATTTCCTGAAATTTCTAAAACGTGGGTCCTGTAGCATCATATCCCACCCATCCTGCTACGTCTTTCGGTACGCTTTTTTGGCATATTACATTGTTTAGATTTGAGGATCACTGACGAGGGTTGAGTACCCGAAACGTGCATGTCTGGTCACACAAAGCAAATGCATTAATCGCATGAAATGCGCTAACACGCGTTACATTTACGATAAATGCATTTGCTGTGTGTTGCATTCCTGTACCAAAAGACAAATTAAGGCGCTTATTCTCAAAATGATAATGAGAACCATACAAGTCTGTATGAGAATATAGATTCCCATGCAGCAATGGGAATCAATTCCTTGACTATTTCAAACGATCAATCAGTGCATTAAAGTCAAACACAAAATTTAGGTAAATGCATGTAAAGTATGTACAGATAATTATAGCTGAAAACAATACTTTGTTATAATAAATTCAACTCTATGGTAAATTATAGATTTTGAGATGTATCTCATGGGCGCATCCAGGATTTTTTTTAATTAAGGGTTGGTCCTGAAGTCCGAATTTTTTTGAAGAGGAAAACAAAACACACGCCAGAAAATTAAGTCCTTGATTAATGATTGTCAGTTCTGTTTTTAATTATAAATAAAACAAAGCTTAAAAATCACAGTACTTGATAACTGATTGTCAGTTCTAATATGTAAATACAACAAACGGCGAGCGACAGCGAAATTTTTTTCAGAATTGGAATAAAAAGGTTAGACAATAATGCCATTGGCAGGCTCTATCCGCGTCTTTTTTTGCAGTAGTGCCCTAAGCTTGTTTATTGACCAATGTGTTATGTATATGGATTGTATAGGAAAGCTGCATCATTTGAGAATAAAGTATGCATGTAATAAATTCTAGCAAACGGAAGCGAGCCAGAGGAAAAATTTTGAAATGCCGACGGCAAAATATCAGTATCAAAATGAAAAATTCCAAATACAAATTCATGTTATTTTATATGTTGTTTTTCAAATAGTATGCAAAGAAAAGGGGAATCGGGACTTAATCTTATGAAATATGCATATTCATAATTTTTTTAATCTTTGCTTCGAAAATTCCAGGGAAGGGAAGGGGGTCAGGACCCCCACACCATCTGGATCCGCGCTTGGTAACTCTCACTCATCATGAAGACAGTTCGTGTGTATCAGTTATCTAGTTAGTCATTACCTTCATACTGAAACGAAAAATACCTTTGTTAACCATGGTCAAATTGATTATCTAGGTACTTTAGTTGTTTCAACAGCTTCTCAGGTTTCACAAGATGGTCTCTAATTCAGGTTCGCCACACTTGTATTAACATTAATATACATCTCTATTTACGTTAGCATGTGTTGGGAGTAATTTTCATAAGTAAAATTGACAGATGATCAGGTGTGATTAGGTTTGGTTAAAGTTTACACCATAGGGATGGGCGCTAATTAAAATAAAACGTAATATACTTTCATTTTGAAGTCAGAATTACTGAACATTTGATATTTCGCAGAACAATGCCCGGTTAAAACATGCGCCTAGGTTATATTTCAGACTTATTTCGCAAAGGAA
This sequence comes from Pinctada imbricata, assembly GCA_033119305.1. Classification (NCBI taxonomy): domain Eukaryota; kingdom Metazoa; phylum Mollusca; class Bivalvia; order Pterioida; family Pteriidae; genus Pinctada; species Pinctada imbricata. The sequence goes on from VSWD01000005.1 coordinate 74,733,031, forward strand.
AAACATATTCTCGTGTTAATTAACTTCTGATTCATGTCCGAATATTATCTGATGCGACGGTTAAGATTATATATTGAATTATATATTACCATATTTGTCTTTATTCATAGATATGACAAATTCAAATATAAACAAATCAGACTAATGAATATATTTGAAATACTTTCAAAAAAAGAAATGCACAGGTCTTCATTGTACATTATATCCAGTTTCTATTTAACATTTTGGAAGGTCATACAAATGTCACATTCGTTCACACCAAACGCACAATTGCGACTCATTAACATAAAACACTCTCTAGATTTATAACACGTAGTCAGATTATATTTTTGGAAATTCTATTTTGAGAATAGCGTCGAGTAAGTTAAATTTATTATGCATAGCTGTTTATCATACAAACATAAACACGATATTCCATAATTATAAAACGGATGACCGTCTCTCGTTGTACGCTGTTGTTTATTGATGCTGTAAATGGGCCATTTTCGCAGGCCTGGGGTGAAATTTCGCGATTATAACATCAAGACGTTACGCTTAGGGAGATGAAACGTCTCTACCTTTGTACGAATCTAGTCGGGTTATTTTCGCGTGGGTGAATTTTTCGTGAAGTCCATTGATTCGTGGAACACGCGAAAATAACCCCCACGCGAAATTTTTCACGTTTACAGCAGTATTTCTCTAATGTCCATTGTTTGTTGCATTTATACGGGTATGTTCCGCTGTGGTCTGTGAAAGATGGTTCTTTTTGAAAACTTTTCCCATATCAATATATAATTTGATAAGGTGAAAGGGACATTTGATGGCATCTTATCTGAAATATGCTCACCGGGCGGCAGTATGTATGTGTTCTAAACAAGTTACATATCTAAAATTTAATGAAATGTCAATTTCATATCAATAATCAAACATTGGCGAATGAATTTAATAGATGCAGAATGAAATTCATCAACAATTACTTGATTAATTTCGACAGTAAAACACATCCCTCAGTTGCATAAGTTAGAGATAGGGTCCTATTTCGGCTCAAACGTTGAAATGTTCATCCTCGTTGAGAGTGATTGCATGGCCTCTCGATAAAAAAGTCCTAGGTTCCTTTTTCAACATGCGCTTCTCACAAATACGAATTCTTTATCTGATGAAAAGGTATGAATGTCTTCATGCTCTCTTGGGTGAATCAGGAAGGTTTCAACTGTGATACGAGGTTAACTTCAGTCTTTGAAATCCGTAAACAGTTTGGTTAGATGTGTATTTAGCTCAGATAGTTCAATGTAAAATGATTATCGTCTTTAACGTTATATCCTTTTATGAAGTATTCATTCTTTTGTTTCTTTAGCTCACCTGAGTTCACCTATGGTCATAGTATGCCGTCCGGCGTCCGTCGTAAACTTTTCACATTTTCGACCTCTTCTTTTGAACAACTGCAGACCTTTTGATGAAACTTGGTAGGATAAACAACATGGAAGTACCTATCAGTTATTCAGTCTCAAAGTTTAGAAGGCAAGGCAAAATCATTAGAATGTCGATTGGAATGGTTGCGAACTCGGAATAAATATAATTCCGAAGTGAGACCAGATGCCCGGGGAGAGTCAGCGTCTCTTGATTGCATGCAACACCCGTAGCAACAGCTGTAATGAAGGAATGAAGTACTCCCGGTCCCCTACAAGTACTGTTGTTTTTCGTCCGGATCCGTACACAGGTGGTGCCACCATAGGCAAAAAGAGGTCAAGGGAGTACCCTTCTGTGATAAACTTCTTCTTCAGAACCGATCGAAGCACATATCAACAAACCGAATTCATAATTTGATGATCCTAAGAAGGATATCTCAATAAGTGTTGTTGTTTTTGGTTCAAGTCCGAAGTCAAATTTTTGACGCGTTTTTTTTTTATTCTTTTCGGACTTTCAGAAGTGCTCATTTTTTAACTGTTTCTCTAAATAACTCTTTAGATTTTGTGCACTTGTAGTTTTGTGCACTTATTTGCTGCAAATTTCTCATGCTTAAGTCTTTCAATGCTTTTATTTTGATTTTTGTTGAACATTTTATTTTTCTGATTTTTCATGATTTTTTTCTTCTTATGTTGAAAAGGAAAGGGGGCATTTTATGCACATATTGGACATCTTTTCCAGAACCACTGCAGGGATTTAAATGAAACTTAGATAAAATAAGGTACTCATCGTTCCCTACAAGTGCGATTGTTTTTGTCCAGATCAGTCAATAGGTTGCGTCACCACAGGCAAAAGCGTACCTTCCTTTGACAAACTTCTTATTCAGAACCAAAGCACATACCGATATACCGAAAGGCCTATTGATGATATTGAGAGATGTCTTAAGAAGTGTTATTATTTTTGGTTCCACTCGAAAGTCAAATATTTGACAATTTTTTGACGTCTTTTCGCACTTTCTCAGCAAAGCTCATTTTTTAACTATTTCTTTAAATAACTCAACAAATGTATAATGTACTGCACTCGTTAATTGCATATTTGTCATATTTAGTAATTAAATACTTTTATATACAATATACGCTATCATCTTATTTTTTGGACTTTTCATGATTTTTTAAAAATGTAAATGAATATGTTTACTGTGCACATGGACCCAATTTTTTTTTGTTTTCAAGTCCCATCACCGGCACTCAAAATTGTTTCATCCTTTTTTTTTTCTTCATTTTGTCAGCTTTGCGATGGGTGTTGCATGCACGCAGGAGATGCCGACTCTTCCTGGGAGTTTTCTGCTTTTCATGTGGTGGAGGTTTTTGTTTGTTTGCTTTGGTTCCTGTTTTATCCTGGTTTTGTATGCCTTCGGTTTGTGATTTTCTGAATTATCGATTTTGTCCTGTATATGGGGAAATGGTCATTGCCCATATTTGTCATTTTATGCAATTTTAAATCACCTGAATACTTTTACTTTCAGTTTTGACCAAACCATTTCTTTCTTCCAATTTCTTTTTTTTTTTTTTTCATTTTCAAACTCATTTAAATATTGCATATTTGCCATATTTAAGTCACTTAATGCTGTGATATGTATATTTAAGAAATGACTGTCTTACTTTTGGTGTTCATGGGTGTATAATTCTGGTTGGACACGTGCAAATTCCGTGAATCGCGAAGCGATTCTCGGAAAATTTGCACGTGTCCAACCAGAATTATACACCCATGAACACCAAAAGTAAGACAGTCATTACTTATATTTACATTTATTCTAAATATCTGTCATTTTTATTTGCATGCACTTCGCATATTTTGCCTGTTTTAGTGTCAAATGTATTTGAACGTTGGTAAATTCTCCCTACATGCAAAACTTGCACGTGAGCAAACCAAGTTATTGTAATATAATTCTAGTTGCCTAATGGGCGTTTAACATGGGGAATCTACTAGTAATGTAAATATTATGCCTTAATTTTATTTTTGGCAATTTTATTATGAATTGAAAAAAGATTTATGTACATATTGACCCAAAGGTTGTGGGTTCAAATCATGGCACCGGTACCAAGCAATGCCAGTATGTTGAGTGTGCATGGGTATCAGATGATCGTTGTGCCCACTGGGTCTCACTCAAATATATTCCTCTATGCCTATATCTATCTTGAACATTGGAAAGCTTTTTCCCTCAAAGAAAAAGATGCCTTGTTGTGGATATCAAGAGGATATAAGAAGAATATTTCCATTCTAAGAGATACAATCGCTTCGTGTAGTAATTCACCTCATACCTCTTATTAACATTTGAATGACTAGAAACATTTGCTGGTATTTTCTTTCGCAGTTTTATAAAATGAAACTTTTTTACTTGGACAATGATTCGCTGGTCCGTTCTAAATTCTATTAAGGTATGCATTTTGTATGTTTATGGACAGGGATATAAACTTTTGAGGTACGAGGCTGACCGTTAAAGTAGCAATGATTATTACAGAGAATGATTTTAGGACATTGGCATGTTAGGTGTTAGACTACATGAAATAATTTATTGGTTTAGCAGGATGAACACGATTAAGCAGTGATTCTCTATAGTAGATAAAACTAGGTTTTAGTTCCCTTTATTCATACTCAAGGAAAAACTGCATTCATATTCTGAGGTTTTATCCTTATTCTAGACACATGTGTTTAGAGATGGATTTTCCTTGGTCAAATAGATTATGACCATCTAGCTACTATTGGTGGTTCAAGGCATCTACTCAGGTTTCACATGATGGTCTCTTTGTCTTTTACATCTATATTAACGTAAGCATGTGTTTGGAGTGATTTTCAAAAGTAATAATGACAGATGATCAGGTGTGAATAGGTTGGCTGAAGTCTACACTACAGGGATGGACGCTAATTAAAGCAGAGATGAGATATATGTGAATATTTTCATAATTGAATATGCCATTTGATATTCAGAACAATAACCGGTTAACAGATGACAACTTGAATATTTCAGACTTAATTATTTTGTAAAGAAAAAATCCTCATGATAAGGCCATTTCTGTTTTGCGTCCTCGTGCTGGTAGGTTTTCATCCCATAGTCATAAAACAAAACGTAATTAATATGATACATCTTTTGCGAATAAATTTGTTTTCTCAAAAACTAATTTTTTTAATGTATTTCATTTAAAAAATGTGAAAGTACCTCTATGATTCAAGACATTAAATTATATTCTTTTGATGGCTAAAATCTATTAATATAATCAATTAGTGCATCACATGATAAATCCTTCGAATTCCATTGGTTGAGCACGCGGGGACTATGAGAGAATAGTGTGCGGCGACCGGGCACTATTGCTTTTTGCTTAACAGAGTTACGTCGCTTCGGGAGTAATGCGCTATAGATACGTGTTGCCACTTCCTTGTAAATTATCTGACTTGCTAAGTCTATCCTTTTAAAATGCTGTCGAGGTCATGTGATGCACCAAACCTATTAATGCCCGTTTGTGTGGGTATTATTCCCTCTTGTGTTGCTTTTGGAAGGTAAATAGCACTATTCCTTCCAAAAGCAACACTATGTATAGGATAAAGACCGAGTTGAGGTCTGCATGAAGGTTAGATGCCCAAGGAGAGAACAGGGTGGTGTTTAAAGACCGAGGCCGAAGGCATCTAACCTTCATACAGACCGCAACGAGGTCTTTATCCGACTTACAAACCGCAGATTTTCTTCAATTTTTCAAAAAATAAAAATCTAAATATTTAGTACACCCCTGCGTTTCAAAATGAAATTGACCATGCAAATTATCGGGTGGAAACATGCAACGGTAACGATTATTAGGCCATAGAAGTAAAATAATTTGTTATACATCCCGATGAATTTCTGAAAGGTACCCTGTGATCGGTCAAAGAAGAAAAATGAGTTTTATTTCCATTAAAGTTTTTTAATATGTGATAACATTATTGCAAATAGAGATAAGGAAAGATTTTCTAATCAAGTGAGAATAATATTTCTTTATTTTGACCATCAAGTTCCTCAATATACATGTATTTGAAAAGCATTTAGAATAATTGTTCTTCAAGAATCGCTATAGGGACCTGGATTTATTTGAAATGGCATTTTGGGGTTTTCAGGATAGAAGAGTCTATTCTTCTTCTGTTAACATTTCTTATAAAAGGATTCTTAGGCGGACTTGAAACACAATATATACTATACAATGGATGAATACTCATTATAATCAAAACAATTCACACCTGCGACTGAAATAATTTTCTTTTCTCCGCCCCTCATTGTTTTTATTGACCTCCACACTTCATTGAACGTTCTATTTAGAATCGTCCGCGGTCTTTATGAAATAAAATGACCGATGAATAACAAACGAATCACATTTGAAGGTTTGTAAGAGATAATAGTACCCACATAATCGGGCATTAATAGGTAAATAAAACAACTTTCCATCAGATTTCACATGATACTTTCATTTACGATTGAATCTTATTTTTTTTTTTTCTGTTGATGCAGATATCACTCGAAAAATTGGACCAATTTTTCGGGTGATACCTGCATCAACAGAAAAAAATGTAAGATTCATTTCTTATCATTTCATTATCACCTACTTATGGAAAACAGACTGTTTCCTTGGATCTAAAAACAATAAATCACCGCACAATATTTAGTAAGTTCGGAGGGTTTCGCAGTGATACGTCTGTAAAAACAAGTTATGGCAGCCGCCATCAATTAAACAGCGAACGATCGTCTCTCTATATCTTTGGAATAATGACCAGATTGAGCATGTTCTACATGCACAGTCAATTTTTAGTAAGTAGAAAAGAAATGGTACCCTTGAAAGGATAAGCAAACATCAACAAATTGTATTTTCAGCAAAGAGTTCATTCTGTGTTTCAGGGAATCCCCGGTTCTAACAATAGTGCTATATATAGATTTCCGTGAAAAATTGCGTTGATCGATGTTGAGCGTTCAAAATTAAATGATTTGTGCAGCACAGCAATTATTATTTTCTGTGGTACCACCTACACTGAATTTCGTTTTACAAAGGAACCTTGTAGAGTTCATTCATGTAAGCTAGGGGTCCGTCGATGCTTACATTTGTGATCTATTGTGAGTGCTGTTGTGATTGTCGTGAGGATCGTCTTTAACTCACTGGTATTATGTTGTCCTTCATGCTTTAGTGATGTGAGTTAATTGTTCTCGTTGTTTCCTTCTGTTTGGTCCTTTTTTCTGATCTGAAGCGTGTGTTTTTCCCTGTGTTCACTGCAACGACATCATGTCATGGATATCCTCCTTATCTTGTAGTCAAACGTGTGTGCTCCGCTGTGATCATCGCATTGCCTTGTAATCATACATGTGTGTTCCGCTGTGATCAATACGATGTCATCATGTTGGGTATCTCCTTATCTTGTAATCATACGTGTGTGTTCCGCTGTGATCACTGCAACGACGTCACGTCATGGATCTCCTCCTATCTTGTAGCCATACGTGTGTGTTCCGCTGTGATCACTGCAACGACGTCACGTCATGGATCTCCTCCTATCTTGTAGCCATACGTGTGTGTTCCGCTGTGATCACTACAATGTCATCATGTTGGGTATCTCCTTTCCTCTCACGTGAGACTGATTTGTCCGCGAAATAAGGTGTCAAGAAAAATGTTGTCTCACCCTGAAGGGTGAGATAAGCCCAATCCGGAAGTGCTTTTAATTGTAACGTCATTGTGATGTCATTAATGAGTGCACCGTTAGCCGGTCATAATATGAAAAACAATTCATAAAAACCTCATTTTTAGCTCTTGTAGATAGTGAGAGAAATATAATCAATTCCCAGATGTGATCAGGGACACGGAAATCCAACCCTCGTGTCCAGGATTTGCTTTTGTCCACGACTCGGCATGCCTCGTCGTGGTACAAGCAAATCATTGACAATCTGGTTGGATTTCCTTGTCCCTGATCACATCTGGGGATAGATTCTATTAATCTTGTAATCATACGTGTGTGTTCCGCTGTGATCACTGCAACGACGTCATGTTATGGATCTCCTCCTTATCTTGTAGTTATGCGTGTGTGTTCCTTTGTGATCACTGCAATGTCGTCGGGTCGGGTATCTCCTCCTTATCTTGTAGTTATACGTGTGTTTTCCGCTGTGATCACTACAATGTTGGCATATTTGGGATCTCTTCCTTATCTTATAGTCATGCGTGTGTGTTCCGCTGTGATCAATGCAACGACGTCGTATCATGGAATTCCTCCTTATCTTGTAGCCATACCTGTGTGTTCCACTGTGATCACTGCAACGACGTTGTGTTGGGGATCTCCTCCCTATCTTGTAGTCATAGGTGTGTGTTCCGTTTTGATCACAACTATGACGTCATGTCGGGGATCTCTTTTTTAACTTTTAATCGTATAAAATATATCAAAGATTATAAAAATTACATTCACAAACAAATTACCAGATTTGCTCAAGTCTATATAATAAATTAAGTTTAAAATCAAATACATTTAAAAATCACTTTTTCTTTAAATTTTTTATAAATAATTGCAATTCTCTTTACAAAATTTTACTTGATATGAGGACTTGAGCAAGTCTAACAAATTACGAAACGGTCTTCTTAGAGGAAGAAGATGCTGTCAGAGAACATTTTTCTGGACATAAAAGCATTCGAATTCGGGGCACAAGACATGCACGTTTCGGAAGATGAATCCTTCAAGACAAAATCATACATGACAAAATAATTTAATGTGATGTCACTCGTTTAAATTTACTTTTTAGATTACAAGCTTTTTCGTCAAAAGGGAAGAGGGTCAAATTTTGTGTTTGGAACATTGGAAAAGGCAAAGTTAGATGAAAGGAACAGATTAAAATATCAGCAAAACAAACACCTGATTTTATATTACAAAAGAAAAAGGACAACATTCATATTGACAAACGATAATCCATTCAAGAAGTCCATCTGCAAAGACGACGTATATGACACTAGAGGTTCTATATCCACAAAACGGCTTCAAAGAAACACAAATCTAAGTATAATCACACCAGTCAATAAAACACCTTCTCGCTTTAGTTCATTTGTTTGATTTTTAACATAATTATAAACATCTAATCTGTGTCATTCAACGTTTAGTATGTCGTTGCAATCATTCTCAATGAATTCATGTAATTAAGATAATGATTCAAGAAAGGTTTTTTGCCCTTTGTTGTCTATTCCTATGATTAATATATAATTGTTCCCAATATAATATATAATTTGTTTCCAACGTCTCTCTTGCAAAGGAAATTTTCAATGTAAATATTGTCACTTTGGATCTGGTTCAATGCCTCTCTGTATTGTGGCGATTTCGAAGGAAGCAAAATGCTGTTTTCGCTCATTGTCGATTTGTTTCAGCCTTTCTTGATTCCAACAAAAAACGATTCTTTTCATTTGATATTTCACTTCATAGTATGTCCAAATATAGAGCAAGGGATTGATGAAGCTTTTTGACATGACCAAGATTTCTGTGACGTATCTTATTTTACTGACGACTGTAGAAGCTGGTAAATAAGATTCCACGTCACGAATTACAAGAACAGGCGCCAAAAATACTAACAGACATCCCGATATGAGTAAGATTTTTTTCAGCATTTTCGTTGTTTCTGTTTGGGTTTGGTGATATTGATTCCCATTTTCCGTGACCTGTGGTATGATTGGACCAACCTTCCGGGTAAATTGGATCATGTACACAAACAAGCCTAAATTGAATACAAAGGTTGACTGCAAAATAATTCTTGTTGCCACATTGGGGGTTTGACGGGAGTATTCTGAGCGCAAGCTGCAATCTATTCCAAAAGGTCCATCCGGTGTGAAGAAGAGGAATATGTCAAAGGCAGCGAAACTATCCATGTGGCCAAACAGGTTAGCATCACTCGTCGCTTCGTGACTATCTCTGTATATCTCATGTTGAAGTAGATGGACATACTTCTGTCCACATTAATGGCCGTCGCTGTTAGTATAGAGGAGATGATGGCCAATAAGTTGAAGTACTTTTTAAGTTTGCAAAAGAATACATACTCGAACACTGCCCGTGGTACCATGAGCATTAATCCAGTCAGACAATCGGCAAGACAAAGGTTGAGAGACAAGGATTTCACCTGATACATTAGCTTCTGGCATTTCGACAAAATGAAAATCGCCAACGAATTTTCAATGAAGATTGGAATTCCTAAGAGAAGTGAAATATTCTCGTTTGCAAATGGTTCTACTTCTGTTGATGAAATATTTGATTCCAAAGGCATCAATGTTGAAGTATTCATTATCAAGTCATTATCTTAAATATCATCGTAAGACCATGACTAACGCTAAGTAACCTTTTACATATCTATCTGAAATAAGAAACCGACAAGCGAACTGTGAAATCGAATGGTTTCCAAGAGAAAATCGTCATAACATCTTGAAGCATGTACCGGATATTAACAGCAAAATGTGTAAAATTAATTAATATAATGAAAAAGAGTATACCTTCCGTCACGATTTAATATGTAGTCCTACATCGATGTTGCAGACGCAAACTGAGGAGGTTTTTATTATTAATAGGGTCTACAAGATATAAACATATTGATCAGTAACATATGACTCGATGCCACTTTTTATATTCTTCGTGATTTGTAATTCTCTTGTATACATTGCACTTGTTTTCTTCTCTTATTTATTTATTATTAAGTTATGTACTATTGCTATTCTATCCTTAAATAATTGTTGAAGGTTCTATTCACCATATCAAAATAAGCTATTGTTCTAATAAGGTTATAACAAGTAGACTACTAGATTTACTTGGTATCTGCCTTCCTTTTATCATGACTTGTATAGTTCTAATCATATCCATATCTTATGTTTAGTTACCGAATACATATATTTTGTCTTGCAAATTTGGTTATCATACTCAATATCTCCGATTTAGAAAGACTCTTCTACAGTACCCACAGCAAAGCACACAAAAAACATGCAAAAACAGAGTTGACACGCACAGCAGGAGACGCTAAAAGGACAAGGAACACCAAAAAAACCCCACAGAAATACATACCACAAAAGACCACACAAAAACCAACGAGACCAATGGACAACCGTTACCGACTTAAGACTGCCATCTTCTACGCCATTTGCAAATGGTGTAGTTATCCGATTTACATGCGCACAACCCTTTCACTTTTCTGGTTACTAAGAGTTCTCGAAGAAGGCACTATAGCGGTGTAAGATAACCTCCTCACTGTAAGATGACCATACAAACAAGACAGTATTACACAGGGGCCCGAGCAACATACAAATGGATATGAAATAGATATAAAAATACGAAATTTATACAGCCCTCACTCCGCCGACTGTAGCGAGATCATGCATGTTATCAACCGAGGAGTCCGACCGACATCAAAGAGAAGATGTGGTCGGGGACCTCTCTCCTCCCGTCATTGAGTCCAGTCGTTACAGTCAGTCCGAGTGCTATTCTTAAGAATGCGCTAATTCAAGACTGTAGATTGGTCAAGTATCAAACAAATTGTTCGTCTGGTGACAGCAGGATAATATCCACGGTATAAAATGCGTTTGATGATTCTGACTTTGGTAATTCTGTCTGACTCCTTCTTCTTTTGTTTATTATGTCACATACTCCGTTACTTCATGGGCTCAAATTCTAAAAAAAAAAAGCTTACAATTTTTTATGAAATTTCCAGAAAGTCTCTACTAATTAGTGAAAGCGGAAAGCTTGACCTAAAAGATTCTTGGTAATTTGTAAGTCACAATTATAAAAATCCAAAACATAAGTATATGCTCCAGCGTGCCGGATTGAGATGTGAAAAGTATAAACCATATGACGGTATTCTAGGAACAACACCGTCAAGCCAGGGGAAATCCAAAAATACATCTTTTGTCATACATACTCGTATAAATCTCTTCACTAACAATTTTGATATTTAGGTCCAAAAAAAAAGATATTTCTGTGTTTGTTACGTCAATTTTTGTGGATAAATTACATTCTCATATTCTTCAAAAACAGGATTGTCGATAGTAAATGGAGGGGGGAATGATACAATGACATATACATGCATGATACATAACACGTTTCATATTTATTTATTTAGCATCTAGATCAATCTGCTGGGTTTTACTTGAAACTAAAGAGTACCTCCCTATTGGCAAAGCGCTGTCCTTCGCTAACTCTGAAGTTTTAACATACATTTTGGGTCATTTTAGAAGGTCGCTCTTTTTATTTTCAATATTTGGATCGAGCATCACTGATGATACATAATTTTTGTTGAAATGCACATGTGGTACTCTAAATCAATATATTTACATTCTGAATTTTATCCCCCATGGACTGCAATGCTAATCAGATGGTTCATATTTGCCCATAAATTACCATCTGCAAAATCATATTACCGTCGTTAAACAAAAGGTTTGTATATATAAATAAAATGGCAGCCCCATCTTGGTTGCTAGGGTATCACAATTCTAAATTGTTCATTAAGGATCGTCTACATGAAATCTGTCCTCATAAATTAGAGATTAAGTTTTAAGATACATTTTGGGTCATTTTAGAAGGTCTTTTTATATTCATTATTTGGATCGAGCATCACTGATGATACATCATTTGTTGAGATGCGCATTTGGTGCACTGAATTTAAAATACGATAGAACATATATTTCAATTTATTTACATTCCGAATTTTACTCCCCATAGGCTGCAATGTTAAGCAGATGGTCGGTATTTGCCCATAAATTACCATCTGCAAACTTAAATTACCATCTGCTGGACAAATTAAATGGCTTGCGTCGTAATACAAAAAGTTTTTATTTATAAACAAAATGGCAGCCCCCATCTCGATTACTAGGCATCACAATTTTAAATTGTTCATTAATGATCATCTACATGAAATCTACCCTCATGAACTAGAAATCAAGGAAACAACAGAGAATGACAGATCCGCTTCGTACTTGGATATATTTCTATCTTTCGACGCAAACGGCCATTTGAATACCTCACTGTATGAAAAGCGTGACAATTTCAGCTTCCACATAACTACCTTCTTTTTCATGAGTAGCAACATTCCGTATTCTCCTACTTATGGCGTTTTTGTTTCTCAGCTGATAATGTACGCCAGGGCATGTTCCAAATATGAATATTTCATCATAAGAGCCAGGCGGCTTGCAAGCTACTTGTTCAGGGTTATATTACACAACGGCTGAAATCATCATTGAAGAAGTTCTTCGGTCGCTACGGGGATATAACAAAAGCATATAAGATCCCCCTTTCCAGAATGATCAGTGACATTCTACATTGTGATGAACTGCTGTCATCATCACCAAACAAGACACTTACCTGATCTGTACATCAAAATGTACATCGAGACAATCACCGAAGGAGCTGTAACGATAAGACGTAAAATCTGCCCTGAAAAGTGAAAATTTCAAAATGGAAATTTGAAGAAATTGTTCAGTAGTAATATCAATTAACTAAATGCATATCTGAATCTAATGTCTGATTTAATAAATCATCAATAACAATGACGATATTTGGGTTCAAATGTGCATTTTTTCTATAGAAAGCAATGGAATATTGTTTTCTACGACATTATTCCACCCCGAGTTACAAAATTGTCAGCTTTTACCAAGGTGTATATTATTAATACCAATTTTCTGACCAAGTGTGGTTCTGTAACTCGGGATGGAACAATGTCCCACAGAGGAAAAACGAAAAAAGTGGGAATGGACTATTTTCAAGAATCTGACTTAAAAGCGATTAGATAGATAAAAATTTCCCATTTCTTCTTGTTATACAAATAGAACAATCTATTCTTAGTGGACTCCGATGAAATATACAATAAACACGAATGAGATAAACGATATAAATGTTAAACGTCTTTAATTCAATAGCATCATTTAAACCTGATAAATGTACAGCATGGACCAGACATGCACGTTTCGGGTACTAAACCCTCGTCAGTGATCCTCAGTATAAACAATGTAATATGGCCAAAACGTATGAGAATTGTTATGTCCAAAAATGTACCAAAAGACGTAGCAGAATGGGTGGGATATGATGCTACAGGACCCACGTTTTAGAAATTTCAAGAAATTTTGTAACAGAAAATTTCAAATACGTTGAAGAGACAGACGATCAACTAAAGTTGATCGAACTTGGCTACATGTGTCCATTTCTACACAGTGTGTATTTCGCGCCTGAAAGCTTACAATGTAGCTGTTTAGTACAAAATATAACGGTTTTTAGTCTCCGAATTGCGTGTTTTACCGATTACATTGACATACTGGTTTCGATGTTATCATTTTCTCTGAGTGGGGCTAAAAACTTAAAGCACTTAAAATTTATGTAAAAAATGCATCTTTTTTTGTATATTTTCTTTCGCTATTTGACGTTTTCATACATTCTTACCCCCTACCTATTTAAACTGTAATTATCAAATCTTACATATTTTTTTTTTAATAAAATACTGATGAGAAATTTTTTAATATATTATATTTTTCTCATGTACAAACTTTTTCTTCAAAAGAAGGAAAGCGCACAAGAAATAATCGAATGATTTCAGGGCTAAATCAAGCCCTTATCGTTACAGCTCCTTTGTCGGGTGTTTCATGCAATCGGGAAACGCTGACTCTCCCCGGGCACCTGGTCTCACTTCGGAATGTTGTTCATTCCGAGGTTCGTAACCGTTCCGATGGGAATTCTCACGATTTTGCCTTGCCTTCTCGACTTTGAGACTGAATAGCTGTTGAGTACTTCTTTGATAAGATAAAGTGTAATTCAAAGATTTTTCAATGAAATACCAAATAGTTGTAAAAAGCTATAGTACAGTAATGAGTATTCATTTTGGTCTTGTTCCTATATCGAAATACAACAATGTATCAGAAAACAATGTTTCATTGTCTGCGGCATAAAAAACCTTCAACTGTAAAGTACTTTGTAGCCGTACACTAGCCCTGTACAGGAGTAACATTTTTTTTTCTAAGACGATGAATATTCTAACTGCACAGGCCAGGTCAAAACAGTCCTTTAAACATCAAATCAAACGGATTATTACAAATCAACGCTGTGCAGATAACTCGATTTCTGTATGTAGTTACCGTACACGTTTGTTACAATGTACCCGTGGGTGTAGATTTAACCCTGCTTTTAAAGCTGAAAGCCTACATTAAAAACTTTGATGAAATAGTAAATTTTTTTTTGGGACAGAGATTGTTAGATATAGACTCTAACAATCTCCGTCCCATGGCATAGAAATAAGCTATAGCGACCTTTCACACCTGCTGACGTATGCATACTAATGAAGGTACGACCTAAAATCCAGGGACATCGCTACAGCGCCGGTATATAAGACGAGCTTCAAACTCGTCCACCGTGACATTCAGTGATTAGAAGTCTGGGAGTAAATACATGTAACACCTGTAATGAGAAAGAAGTCATCTGATGAGTAATCAGAAATAGGCAAAAAAATCCACTTTGAATAAAAACTTTAAAATAAAGCTTGCAGTGCATATCTAGGGCGGATGCAAGTACGGAAAGATGGGGGGGGGGGGGGGGGGGGGGGGGTTTACATTTGCATTTGAATTAAGTCAATACTATTTACAGTAGTTTCAATAAGGTTTTTGTCTTTGCGGAGGGAGTGGGTTGTACATCCAGTTTCCTTGCTCAATGACTAAATTTAAACTGAAAAAGATTTAGCTTTCCTTTCATTTTTGCAAACAGTGCTGGATCCGCCCATGTGAATTCGTACTTGTCCTTTGATATGCCATATGAATGAAGACAGTATGTATATGTAGTATTATGGTAAATTGAAAATTATATTCAGGACGGACAGACTGAAGAAAAAAATATCATATCTCACCTGATAAGAGAATAAATCCTGATGCATCATCAATCTAACACTTGCTATGCTACTTCCGGTATAAGTTTATCGCTGAGAGTGTTCGTTTAGAAGCATATTATATATATTTCATTTGAACTGTCAAACATGTTTGCTGACTCGCAATCACAGCCATATATTGGTTTTGAAAATAATAATCAAGGACCACATTGTGAAACTCCAGGTTTTTTTTTTTGCCAAAATGATAGTTTTCTTCTTTTTATTAATATTTTTTTTGAAAAACAATAGCTAGAACATCCCTTCCTCAAATGGCTAGGAACCCCTAGAAAAAAAATCTGGATTCGTCCATTGATAAATGGAGCATTAGAAAGACCCTTACCATCTTTCCCCTATTTTAGATCCGCGCATATTTCAATGAAATTATATACATATATTTATCATCTGTATTTCTTGAATAAAACATGAAAACAAAATGCAATCATGTAAATATGTAATATATGTATGTCAGATAAAATGAGAAATTAAAAATCTTGAGGAAAGAAAATTAAAATTGTATTATTAAATTCGACATCATTAGTTCATCCTTTCTATTTCTGTGAAGAGATTACCACGAGTACTAAGAATCAACAAAAGATAATCTTAAATTATCAATTCTTAGCTGCATTTGTTTGTCAGAATTTACTGTATATCCTATATATTTAAATTACTAACTAAATTCACCGAGAATAAGGCGAAGGGGAAAGGCGGGAGGGGTTCTTCGACCTCGAAAATGCAGTGAATGAGACGTTGTAATTCTACCCTATGCAAACGAACACTCTCAAAATGTCAGTTATACCGGAAGTGATGATTTTCGTCTTGTATACAGGAAGGCTGACATGGAATCTAGTAAATTCATTTTCTAGAGGTAAGATATAACAATTAATGGGCACCCATTTCAGGTTTTGTTTTTATTTTACTATTTCAGACGAAAAGGCCGAATTCAAAACTAGTATTGGATATCCAAATAGAAACTAATTTAGGGCTATTGAAGTAGTGTGTGTTTTGCAAGGAGGAGGGGGGGGGGCTTAAAAGAGATGGGGTCTTTTCATATATTCTTTGTTTATGTTTCAACGTAGGTAAATAATAGAGCTTTGTATATTGGCGTTCGTACTGACTTTATAGACGTGGTATAAGGTTGGGAGGGGAGGGGATTTTTAATTGTATTTAATAAATAAATTCATGTCTTCGTAATTCAAAGTTTTAGATATAAATGCCTGCTTTTGAAATCGATTATTGATTATTTCATCAAATAACTTCATTTCTCATTTCAGGTGTTACATGTATTTACTCCCAGACTTTTAATCACTGAATGTCACGGTGGACGAGTTTGAAGCTCGTCTTATATACCGGCGCTGTAGCGATATCCCTGGATTTTAGGTCGTACCTTCATTAGTATGCATACGTCAGCAGGTGTGAAGGGTCGCTATAGCTTATTTCTATGCCATGGGACGGAGATTGTTAGAGTCTATATCTAACAATCTCTGTCCCAAAAAAAATTACTATTTCATCAAAGTTTTTAATGTAGGCTTTCAGCTTTAAGGACATATCCGGCACCCAAAATTTTGAATCTTCACATCGAAGAGTTTATTCTGTATTTCTGACGTACAAAGCAAGATAACTCCGATTTTCATTATAAAGTTCTTTGAAAAATATTTTAAGGAGGTATTGAACACTTGGACGCAAAATTCAATTTTTCTCAAAATTTCTGATATTATTTATTTCTTGTCCGTCCTTGATAATACACACTTATATTTGATTCTATCCACAGGAAAATTTTCTATAAGACTTTGAAATATGAATTTTTCAACGTATCCGTGAATTTCTTCATGACGTCATAATATTAAAAGTGCCATTCCGGTTCTCGTAATGCATTGCTAAATTAATTTTAATTTAACAGAAGGGAGGAGATCTCCAACAATCTTCCAAAATCTTTATTTTAAGTTTTGCACTTACATATGGAAAAGATAAGATGAATTGTGATTTAAACAAAGGCAGGATACATGATTAAAAGATGACACTGTCGCTAAAAAAATGCAATTTCGAGCCAATTGACTGTAGTTGATCGTTAATTATTAGGAAGATAAGATGAATTGTGATTTAAACAAAGGCAGGATACATGATTAAAAGATGACACATTTGCTCAAATAAATGCAATTTTGAGCCAATTGACTGTAGTTGATCGTTAATTATTAGGAAGATAAGATGAATTGTGATTTAAACAAAGGTTGGATACATGATTAAAAGATGACACTGTCGCTCAAAAAAATGCAATTTTGAGCCAATTGACTGTAGTTGATCGTTAATTATTAGGAATCCTGTGGATGAATCTTTGTCAAAAACTAACAAAATGATCAACAATGCCCAGAGATGATTTAATGATAAAATGAGAAAAAATGAATTTAGGATTTAAATGTTACAAAGCTTTATATTTTCCATTTTGTTTCTTCCAAAATCGTCCATTTTCAATGAAGTGACATCCGTTTTCATGCATTGTAAATTTGTCAACAAATACACTGTGAGATAGATTGAATTTTTTATTTTATTCATGCAAAGTTTCAATACGATACGTTTGGTATTAATATTTTTATTGCATTTTTAATGCGAAGGTTTGAGACGACATTTTCCCCGATAACGCTGAAATGACGTTTCAGTTTGGTCATGGATAAAACTCCAAAAGTCCAGAATTTTGAAAATCGCCATTATTCTTCAAATGACGTTGGAAATTATTCAAATATTCAAACTTCATCTGGACACTAAAATTCATATATCAATCAGCGTAACAAATGTTTTAAGGAAGTTAAGATTGTACTTTTCCTAGGATGGGAGAAAACAAATAATGCAGCCGCCATCTTGGTGTTCAATTCTTCCTTAAAATAAAAGAATTTATTTTATTTTACAGAAAGGTAAGAAGGAAAATTAGATATAAGAAATTCATTTTCTAATATTAGAAATTCATTTTCTAATATAAAAAAAATTCAGTTTATTTTCTAATATTAGGAAATCATTTTCTAATATTAAAAATTCATTTTCTAATATTTGATAAAAATTCTATAATATTAGAAAATCATTTTCAAATATTAGAAAATGAATTTCTAATATTAAAGAATGAATTTCTAATATTAGAGAATAAACTTAATTTCTTATAATAGAAAATGAATTTATATTAGAAAATCATTTTCTAATATTAGAAAATCATTTTCAAATATTAGAAAATAAATTTTCAATATTAGAAAATGAATTTCTAATATTAGAAAATAAACTGAATTTTTTTGTATTAGAAAATGAATTTCTAAGATTAGAAAATGAATTTCTAATATAAGAAAATGAATTTCTAATATAAGAAAATGAATTTCAAACATTAGAAAATGAATTTCAAATATTAGGAAATTAATTTTTCATATTAGAAAATGAATTTCTAATATTAGAAAATACCTTTTTTGTCCACATTGGCTTGCATACGTATCTTCCCTATAATCCACCGATTGTAATAAGGATAGCATATGAATGCAGTTTCAACTCAATGACAAGATTTTGTCACCATGGAATTCAATTATTAACCTTGTAAGATTGGGAGACTGGCGCCTGTCAACTACGATTAGCTGGAGAACCATTTTTGAAACCGAATCACATAAGGGGACGACCACTTGATACGGGGGGGGGGGGAATGGCAAATTTTTTTCGGGTTAGATCATGTATTTTCAACGCAGGGCCGGCCGGAATATTTATTTTCCAGTAACTCAAGGTCAGAATATTTATTTTCAACCTGTAACAATCATGACAAGCAAAAAATAAAAATAAAAATAAATAAAACAGGATTATATCCACACAGCTTGGTTTTGTCAACTAAATATGCCATCAATTATTTACGATGTGCAAGCCTTTCGTGGCACTTCAATAAGTCTACAGTATATACATATGATATGTTAGTGTATGACCTGCATATTCTAAATTACGTTTTACAGCACATTGAGAGATGGGTATGCCAAGAAAGTTTTTGCCATATTGAGTACAAAAGTAGGTAGTTGGTGTGTAAATTACTATCAGGCATTCCTATAAGATTTTAAGCTTATCATATTTGTTAAGATGAATATGCATTTTTGTTTTATATTTTACACTTGTAATTCTGTGTAAATGCCTAAATAACACTTATTACTTTGTGGAAGGGCGAGCGGAGTGAGGCCGAAATCTTTTTTAGTGTAAGGCGAGCAAAGCGAGTCTAGAATTTTTGGTCTTGCTGCTAGCGAAGCAAGCTGAAAATTGTTTCAGTGAATAGCGAGCGGAGTGAGCCGAAAATTTTTGGATTTTGAACACATATGTGGGCCAGAATATTTATTATTGCAACAAAGACTGTCAGATTATTTATTTTCAACATTTTCTGGGTAAGAATATTTATTTCCAAAACCTACCATGACCCCCTCAGGATTAAATGGTCGTCCCCTAAAACCTTTGATATACATGAACGCGAAGAAATTGACGATTGAAGACGAATGAGGAAATAGTTTACATCGTATGACTCGTTTATTAAGAAAATATTTACTTGATAATATTATGCGAAATTTCTGGAAAATGGTAATATAAATTCCCCATCACAACCATCTGAATAACACTCATTTCTTAAATATATGCACAATCAATGTTATTACTGAGATGAAACTATTGAAAGGAACGTATTTTCATTTCGCTGAAAACGCTCGTGATGTAACAATGCATAAGATCTAAAGAAACATGTCGCGACGTCTATTCTAACTTGCAAACTAAATGTACATTTGTATATGGGTTGTATAGGAAATCTGCATCATTTGAAAATAACGTAAATTCTGGCAAGCGGAAGCGAGCTAGAGGGAAAATTTTGAAATGCTGAAGGCAAAATATAAATGAGTTAAAGAAGATCCTGACGATAATATCAACAGCACTCACAACAGAACACCACATTGAGCATCGACGGACCCCTAGCAAGCTAGAGGTGGGACCAGGTACCCGGGAGGAGTAAGCATCCCCTGTTGGCCAGCTGCACCCGCCGTCGATGTTCATGCACGAAAATGAAAACATAAAAACATAAACTGTACTGTCTGAGGCCATTCTATGGAGAAAGTGCTATGGCAACCATGTCAGGGGAAGTATTCAAAATACTTACTGTCGAGTATCAAAATAAAAGATTCCAAATACAAATTCATGTTATATGACAAGAAAAGGGGAATCTGGACGTAATCTTCTGAAATATGTATATTTATAATTTTTTAATCTATGCTTCGAAAATTCCAGGGAGAGAGATTCAGGACACCTCCATTCCCTTTGGATCCGCGCTTGGTAACTCTAAATCCTCATGAAGACAGTTCGTGTGTATTTTTCCTGGTTAGTCATTACGGTAACCTTTATACTGAAATGAAATTTACCTTTATGTTAACCATATAAATGAAAAGATTACGGTTTTGCTGACACGGATACCGCTAATTTCGACATTCTTGGAAGTTTCTGTAGAAGTGCAGAAGAAATATTGAGGCCGAGGACCATTAATCAGATCTTCTTTTACCAACGCCGGTAACATGACACGTTGGTTTTGCTTTATTGATATCGTTAGCGTAACAAAAATAGTATTTGCCATCGTCAATTTATAATATGATGTCTGTACTTGTAAGGAGTGGAATATCATAAACATACGATCATGAAGTGAAACAGGATGGTACAGTCGTTACGTTCCTAAACAATATATCACAAGTGGCCAGGTCTTGACTCTATGCGATACCTAGTTGTCGTCTAAGATCCTAATTGCGTACATTTTTGATTAGCCAAGGTATATTCAACCTCTGACACTTTTAACAAAATAATTACTTGAAATTTCTAGAAATGAAAGGTGTGGTTTTATCTTCCAATATCTGAAACGTACATTGCATTGGAAACATTTTTTCTCTCACCCCAGACAGAGATATCTACAGATTTACCCGTTCTGAGACTAATAGGTTCTATCACGATGTACTGAGTGAGACATAAAAATTTACACGAGTGACGGAAATTTCATCTTTCCCCGAGTGGAGCGTAGCGGAACGAGGGAAAAGATGAAAAATTTCCGTCACAAGTGTAAATTTTTATGTCTCACTCAGTAGAAAGTGAAAGAATATATTTCTTCTTCAATGAAACATAAGAAAAAAGTGAATTCAAACAATGTTTCATATCATCTAACGCCATGTTTTCTGACGACGTAACTGTGACGTTACAATACGATTCTCTTTTATTATTGGTCAATTGGGGTCTTTGAGACAACTTATGTGTCTCACATAAGGCTGTCTCACAAGGTACGAACGAAAGTGGAGAAGAAAACTCTTTCTCTCATACCCGCGTACGTGTTACAGAGAAGGCCCATGAGATACAGCTATGTGAGCTACTTCTGTATCATATATCACGTGACAGCTGTATCACATATCACGTGACGCTATTGTTTCGATTGTTTACGTTATTGTGACGTCATGATTTCAGCCCGCAAAACAAACAAGCTAGCGGCGACGTCGCAATAAAACATCGATTTTAAGATCGTTTTTCATTGTACTCTTGCGTCATATTAAGAAAAGCGCAACATTCGTAGTTTATTCTTATAGAATAAACCATTTTCGGGGGCGCTGAATTCGAATATCGCAAAATTTTTGCCATTTGATCAAATTGACATTTTTCAAATTTCGTCCCTTTTCTTTCAGTTTTGATTTTGGCTCTTAGATATGAGAGAAAAATACTCTTTCATGTTATTCTATGAAAGATTCATCGGTTCCACCCTCGGGGTCTCAAAATTTTGCAAAAGCCTCGGCAAGCCTCGGGTTTTACATGATTTTGAGACCCCACGGGTGGAACCGATGTATCTTTCATAGAATACCATGAAAGAGTCTTATAGTCTCGCACCCCCGGATATTTGTCTGGAACCCTCTATTGTGACGTCATATAGACGTTTACGTGGGTTAAGCAGTGTTTGACGTCACATGGAGCAATATTTAAGCAATGTTTATTGATGAAATATGTGAAAATAAATGGGTTAAAGAAAAATAATCAATCACCCTCACACCTGTACAGGGACAGAGAAATTCCACCCTCGTATCAAAGATTTGCAACGTCCAGGACTCGGCAAGCCCCATCGAGGACTGCAAATCTTTGATACGAATGTGGGATTTCCCTGTCCCTGTACCAAGAGGTGATAGATTCTATTAAGGACATATCCGGCACCCAAAATTTTGAATCTTCACATCGGAGAGTATTCTGTATTCTTACGTACAAAGAAAGATAACGTTCTTTTAAAAATATTTTAAAATAAAAGTTATTTTACAGAAAGGTATGTACGGAAAGGTCTCAAATTCTTCGCTTCAACCAATTAGTAGAATATCCAATATATTGTATTCCAAAATATAAAGGAAAATAAAGTAAAGTAAAGTAAAGTAAAGTAAAGTAATATTTATTTAGAGTCGGCATTGTGTACAAGGTAAACAAATAAACATAAGCTCTGTAGAGCTTTTACAACCGACTATGGCAATAAATAAAAAAAATCATACAAAAATGAAAAAAAAATTGAATTTGCCATGGTTTGCAATGGAAAATGTCTTCATGAGTCTATTTGGGAAGTACTCGGAACTTAAATGTTTCCTATAGTAACATCATCAAGTGTCACTACACATCACTTTTACATACAATAAGATGAATCAGATTCAAATATAAAGGATATCTATCCTAAAACTGAATAAACAGTATATGCCTTTAATCCAGAGGATGTTCTCTGGTGGCAGAGTTATTATAATAGATACGCCGTTCTTCTTTTTCAGTTCATGATAACTTTACAATAAAGAAAAGTTTAGGTATAGGTTAAAAGGTACTTTGAAATTTGTACATGAATAAATTTATGAATCGCAAGCGATATAAGTTCCCTACCGGCATTTATCCATGTCCTTCAACTCTGCCTTGACCTGTACTTACACCAAAAGATGAATCCAACATCAAAATAAGTTCAATATGTGTTTTAGAAAAAGGTTTGGAAAACAGGAAAATTTAATGAAATTTGCCATACCTTTTGTAAGAACGAATAAATCAAACCCAACTTCAACTTATTCTTTTTTAGACTATAGTGTATCTGCATACAAAATATCAGCTCATTATCTACAAGAACAGGCATGAAAAGACTGGAAACTGAGAAGTTCATGAAATTTGCTAAGTCCAGGAGGCTATATCCCCTGTAGAATTGGGTCAATCAAATTGAAACACGAACTTGATTTGTATCACACTGAGATATATTCACATACCAAAAATGATTTCAATATCTGCAATACCATGGAAGAAAAGTCCGGAATACTGAGAATTTCATGAAATTTGCTAAGTCCAAGGGCCATAACTCTTGTGAAAATAGGTCAATCAAAACTAAACTCGAAGTTGATCTGTATAACACTAAAATGTAATCACATATAATAAATTATTTCAATATCGACAACAACAGCCGAGAAAAGTCCGGAAAACTGAGAATTTCATGAAATTTGCTAAGTCCAGGGGCCATAACTCTAGCAAAAATAGGTCAATCGGAACCAAACTCTTACTTGAGCTGTATAACACTAAGATGTAATCACATATAAAAAAAATATTTCAATGTCAGCAATGCCTTGGAAGAAAAGTCCGGAAAACTGAGGAATTCATGAAATTTGCTAATTTGTAAAAGTAGGTCAGTCGGAATCAAACTCGAACTTGATCTGTATCACATTGCGATAAACTCACATACCAAAAATGAGATCAATATCTGCAACGACAGCGAAAAAAAAGTCTGGAAAACTAAAGAGTGACGGACGGACAGACAGACGGACAGACAAACGGGGTGGAAACTATAAGTCCCCCCCCCCCCCCGGCGAGCCGGTAGGGGACTGATAAAATGTTGGCGGACCGTCTGAGCGGATAGTCATGTATCTCTTATTGATATTTGATTCCCTGTTTTGCCGCATCAGGGCTCATTCTGTAACAAAGAGTTTGAGAATTGCCTCTGTGAGTTAAAGAAGAACCTGGCAATAATCTCAACAGTACTCACAATAAAGCACCAAATTGAGCATCGACGGACCCCTAATAAGAGAGAAGTGGGACCAGGTTCCCGGGAGGAGTCAGCATTCCTTGTTTGGCTAGCCGCACCCGCCGTCGATGTTCACGCACGAAAATTAAAACAATAACGGGGAACTTTTTACGATCTCCATACGCATAAGGGCATAATTGTGACACAAATGAGTTAATTTAAAAGAAGATCCTGGCGGTAACCTCAACAGTACTCTCAATAGAGCACCAAATTGATCATCGACGTACCCCTAGCAAGCTAGTGGGAGTACCATAACTGACATGGGTGTTTATCGTAACCAAAGTGCATACTTTAATTCCATTTTCCAAACACACGTATAGACATACAGACTGCAGCTGCAGACGATGATGTACCGACGTGCGCCGACCTCAGCGACGACGATATCATCGAGGGGATCGTCTCCGCAAGAAATGACAACGACGACGAGAGTGACGATGAGGAACCAGCGCAACCACCAACCCGACCGACAATCTACAGTGCCCTAGATGCCTTTGACACCCTGAGGTACTTTTTTGACGCACACAACGGCGGAGATCGAGCGAACCAAGCCCTAGCCGATCTCAACTCCATGTTGGTCGACGCCCACCTGACAAAGACGTATACCCGGCAGACAGCGATGACCGATTACGTGAAGCGGACAGACAGAGCAGAGGGGCCGAGAGAGTGAATTGTGTTTATGAACTATCTTAGTGCTGTTGTATTTGTTAACATTTTAGTGCTTCAGAGACTTAGTGCATAGGGATTTCACGTTTCTTGTACTGTATTTTTGACATGTTTATATTCTGTTCATTCACATTCTTATCTATTGCATTTATTGTCAAATAAAACCTGAAAAGAGTTTATATTGTCGTTTTAATAGCAATAAAACTGTATTATATGAGACGTTTAAATCACAATAGGGGATCAGATGTTTAAAGTCCGTTTCAAGTATACAAAACAAGCATTTACAAAAGAAATTTACACGAAAATTCGCCTGACGTTTATCTCGAACTCCGCTTATCTCGAAGTATTTTCTATGGACCCTTGGACTTCGAGATAACGAGTGTCAGCTGTATATATACTGACGTTCTCAGTGCAGATTTTCAAGAACAGCCCTCCTTTATATTTGAATACAATAAAATAAAACAAGCATCAGTGATAATGAAGGAAAACGAAGCGTCAAGCATTGCTCCCAGGGATAAAACCTTCTGGACAGAAATTTCAAAATGCGGTGCGCATGATGCATCAGACTTACACGGGACCCTGTTGAGATTTCATTAGATAGTGCAGTCCTTCGTGTTTCTATATGGTGCTGTGTTATGAGGGGGGAGGGGGTCTGTTGTCGTCTCCGTCTGTTTGTCTGCTTTTTCTTGTCTCGTGAGAATGCGTTCCACTGTGTTTACTCTTTATGATCTCCTCTCCATATTTGTTTTGTTTTTAAGGTATACAGCCCGTGATACATTTCCAATGAGAATTATCAAAGATATAGATTTTCTATTTCATCATATAGAATACTTTATACACTAATTTTGCTCATATAAATGATGCCTATTGTCAACCATTTACCCATGCAATTACCTACGAACATTCCCAATTATAAAATCATCGGTATTTGTCGGAAATGTAGGAATAGTGTAAAAAAAATTACCGGAAGTAACTCTATAAGGATGCGGGAACCTTAAATTTTTCATGAATTTGTAAGCCTATTGATTGTAATTTTCGATTCTGATTGTGGGTCTTGTGTTTGACTTTCATTCACTGACTGTCCACTATCTTTTGTATAAATCCTTATAACTGATGCATTAGTAGGATAATGAGCTAAATAAATAAAAATTGGTTTTCCAAAATTCAGAAATCAAACCAGGCAAAAAATAGAAATGAAACAACAACAAAAATCGAAACAGTCTTGTGTATGAGCAGAAATGAATTCCCCCAACAGGGGTGAGATCATATGCCCGGGAAGACGAGGCATATCTCACTGTCTAACCACAGCTGTTATCTTTGCTTCGTAGAAATCCGTGAAATCCGGTTATTTTCTTCTTTCAGAAAAGTTCATCCAGCTAGTGATTTAATGGTCTTAGTGTCTTGATAAAGATCGCCATCTACATTCTAGACAACGAGAGCAAGGGTGACATACAGGGATCACTCTGTTCGGCGTCTGTCTGACTGTCGGTCCGTCTGACTGTCTTGTAGTTACACTTTATCATAAGTGGCTATAACTTACTTGATATACATTAACATGATTAAAGTAACATCAAACCTTCAGGTTTTGTCAAGCGTAATTTTGCGACTCAACACACAGTTCAGTAGAGAACATTCGTTTTTGTTGGTTTTTTTTTTTTCTTCGTATAGGTTAGAAGGTTATTTGAAGTTTCTACATGAATAAGAAGTGGGCGGAGAAGTGGGCGGAGTATCAGCGAAGTCCCCTCTTATCCATGTAGAAACTTCAAAGCCCGGTTAGCATGCTGGATAGTATGCTGAAGGTCTCGAGTTCGAGCAGCGCTCTTTCCACGTATTTTTCAAGTATACACTAGCTGTTAGCATTTATGCGACGCAGGATCCATGCAGACGGTTTCTTCACAAACAAGACGAGTAATTTCAGAGCTTGTGATTGGCTTAGGTCAAATGTTGCCATCTAATGTTCTGCAGACTTCTGAAGACGAGGAATTTGCGAATTGCTAACTTTAGTTGGTCTTGGTTGATACGGATACACAAGATAAAAAAAAATATGTCGCAAGCATTTACTTTTGATTCGATTTGTGGAAGACATTGACCTTTAATGTAACGTCGATATTTTCAATTTCTAGTTAGATTCTCGTTTTGTAATTATGCGAATGTAATATAACATTAGGACATTGTTACAGTAAACATAAAGGACCTGTTAAGATAAGGGCCCTATTTGGCCCTAAATCTCGAGACTTATTTCTTCTTCATGGCGAATCGTATACAGAAAAACATTAATCATTATTGAAATATAATGTATTTGCAGACCTTTTACATGTTTTATATTTCGTTAAAGAAACCTTAAGATTCTAAAATTAAGGTCGAAAGAAGTAGGGGTGCACGGATAGAAAACAGATAATATCGACACAAAAACGTAAAAATTGTAGAATATTTTACCAAAAATGGATAAATATAAATTAAAAGACATCAAATATGTCTACATTGTGTATCAGAAATAGATTTCGAACGTTCCATCTCCTTTAATTGGTAAATAATGCAATCCGGAACTTAAAATACGGTCTCATTTTGTATACAATGGCTACAATGTAAGCCTAATAGCGCGAAATACACATTGGTGGAGAAATGAACATCATTCTTGCTTATTTCATTCCTAATTCTTGTGTATTTCATTTAGTCATATTTAGGTTACATTTTTTGATGGATTAAACAGGAAAAATAGTCAAATGTGCTATATTTTATGGTCGAAAAGGTCGATTCTTAAAAAGTGCACCCCCTTTCCATTTTTGGTTTTTCGTCTATGGGGTTGTGTTCCCCCCGGAGATACAGAACCCCACTTTGCCAAAAAAAATTGTATTATTGATATACATCTCCAGAAAAAGTGGCTTTATGTATATCCGGGGGGAACAATGTTCAAAAAAACTTTTCCGTTTTCTATTGATTTCTATGAGAAAAAGAGAAGTTTTGACCCCAAAATTAGAAATAATATGCAAAACAGATAAAAATTTACTTCATATTCTGATGGTATACATTTCACACAAAAAAGTTCTTGAAATTTCAATTTTCAAAATTCCACTTTTCAGGGCTGATTTTACGCCTTATCTTAACAGCTCCTTTGGACTAGTGTTTCACAATTTTTTTTTAAAAAGTTAACACTTTTAAAAATCTTCACAACCCAGAAAAAGAACCATAGCATTCAAGTTTATCGAGGGATTAATTTATGTAAAATTCATCATGTCTGTTCGGAACATACACATCATGGTCAAATGAAGATAAAAAAGTGAAAGCATTTGAAATTCTAATTTTTTTAATGTATATTTACACGTAAGTACTATTATAAAAAACATCAAAATCTGTTAATCAATATGAGACAGATCGTAGCACTAGGATTGCTAGTAGTGTCACAAACCCTTACCTGCGCAAACCCCTTACTCTACAAGTCCAAGGATGGACACTATCTTCTTACACGGTAGTGGTTTTCTAACTTTCCTTCCTTAGCAATAAGCTGATCATTCGGTCCAATTGATTTGGTTTATAAATAAAAAGAAATCCAAATGACATTCATCCCAAAAGTTGTTCCGATCAAGATTGCTAGAAATTGAAGCCACGATCGTGTACAAAAGAGAAACATAGCTTTATATATGCACAACCAATGTAATTCCCTGAGATGTTACTATTGAACGAAACGTGCTGCTAAGTGTGTTAAAACTCGTGACGTCACAATGCATAAGATCTAAAGAAACATGCCGCGACGGCTGTTCTAACCTGCAAACTGAGCCCGCGGTGACCTGAATTTTAACGTCAACCTTTTACCTAGAAAACGCGATTTCAGAAAACAAGAATGAAATAAACAACTATGGTGCATATATATAGAATAAATGTCATAATTTGTGTTTTGTTACGGGTATACAACACACAGCAAATGCATTTATCGCATGAAATGCGCTAACGCGCATTACATGTACGATAAATGCACTTGCTGTGTGTTGTATACCCGTAACAAAACACAAATTAAGACACTTATTCTCTATATAGAAGTGTCCGCCCTTGAGGTTTTTAATATAGATTTGTAGAGGAAAGGGTTTGTACAGAGGAAAGGTTTCTGACCAAGTTATGGTACCTCGCCCCTGTGAGTATCTGGTATAAATTGGAATAAAGCTACATTCAGAATACAATATATTAAAATGGCATTTCATTATATACAGTTTTGTCATGAAACGAAATGTGCTAAACCAAACGCGTGATCATGTATTAACATTTTGACGCAATAATCGGATTAATGATTATAATCCAATTTTATATGACACATGAAAATTTATGATAATAGCGTTATGAAATCAAATATAGGCGTTATCTTGTGATAAATTTTGGGGGTTTTTTTTCATACGATATTTATGAAAAAGTTACAGACCTGATTTTATATCCCCTTCCGAGACCTTGTTTGGAAGGAGGTTTTTAAATATTAAAATTAGTTTTTAAAAATACCATATGAAATAAAAACGATCTTTCCACATGATATCTACTGTTTTCGATGTCAGCTTAGGAAATTTCGACTTTATATCGAACAAGAATGCATGATTGTTGACGTCATTTTCGATTTTGAGCTTTTTGTCCAATGACAATGATCCGAAGTGATATTTCGCGTCTGTCAGATATAAGTTTAAGATATATTTGTAGTAAATTGACTATCAGGGTTATCATATGGTAAAGATTATAATGGGATCAAATAAAACCACATACAAACTGTGGTACATGTACGCAATAACCGAAGTACGAAACGTAATATTTTCATGGATATATTATATCACAAGTTTCTCGTTACGTGTTTTGGGGGAATTCTGGATTTTTACAAGGGTGAATCCAATTAAATGTAGCATGGATTTGGTGTATATTCAGGAGGTGGATCCATTGAATAAGGTGGTGGCTTGATCACTACAGCATTTTCTATTTGACAACTCTCGTTATTGGCATCTGCAATTAATTAAAAAACCTTTATGATTTTCAAAAACAAGAGTAACATGTCAGTTGTCCTTTCTTTGGCAATGAAGTTTAAAATGCTGTGTTACGCAGGCAGAGGATTGGCATCAATTTGTATCCAACAATAAAGTTTGAGAACTATAAGCAATTTTCTGTTAATACAAAATAAACTTTGATTTTTGGGCTTGTGAAGGAAAAAAAAATCTAAATCCGCCCGTGAATTTACGTACCATATACAACTGATGATGATGACCGAACTTGGATAACCCCGACAGGTTCTATGAAGACACATTTCTGACTTCTCTTACTACAGAAGCAGACGATGGACACTAGCAGTATACCGATGAAAAATAATCCTCCAAAAATGGCTCCAACAATGGTCTCAAAACTGTGAAGAAAAATAGTATATAAATTGTACTAGTCTAGTAGAAAAAACTGTGACAATAATAGGAAAATTGTAAATTTTTTTTTACAAAAGGAAATATAAAAAGATAACCAACATAACGACGTTTACGTGATCACAGAGGAACACACGGGCATCAGACGAGCAGACGGGAAAAAAAACGAGCGCACGTTTTTCCAAGGACTTATCACATGATAAATCCTTGGAATTCCATTGGTTGAGTACGCGGGGACTATGAGAGAATACGACGACCCGGCGACCAGGCAATATTGCTTTTTGTGTAACAGAGTTACGTCGTTTTGAGAGTAACGTCTTATAGGTGTCGCCACTTCCTTGAAAAACAGTCTCAGCGCAACACCTGTATAGCAAAGTCGGTCCGTCTAAAATTGCTATCGAGGAAGGTAAATACAGTGCAACACGATAAAAAAATAGTACCCACACATACAAAACATAGGTAAATGATCTCCTCATCACTGTGTAAAAAACGAAAATTATTGTAGGTGACGCCACTGGAAAAAAATAATTATTACCGCAGTGCACAAATTCAAAATGGTTCAAATAAATACAAACAAACTTTAACTTCGATTAATTCCTGATTTAATCTTCATCTATCTCAGCATGGATAATTCTCTAACAATGATTCCGTGCGAAAAGAGTACATAAGGAACTAAAACTGCTTAAGGTATTCAACCCCTAATACATTTTCAATGATAAATTTAAAAAAATCATTCTCTTGTTAAAAAGAATGTTATACCCTACACAAAATTTGTAGCCGCTCATTCTCAGACTCTGTATTAGACGGCGCCAGTTAAGTACTACTTACGAGGATTCAATATCCGAAACACGTGTCTAGTACTATAGAACATATATATTTCAATATTGACAATACATACGTTTCGGTTCAAATGAGGGATTCCATTTCTACTTCGTCATCCCGAAGATTCACGATAATGAAATCATCGGTATTCGTCGGGAAGTTATAAAAATGTGTACTAAATTTTTACCGGAAATACTCTAAATATTACGGTGCTGATTCCTTACGAGTAAAAGAATTTTGATCACCATAGGCATTATCAAAATCTATTTTTCCTGACCTAGATAAACTAATTACTAATGCTAAGTACTCGGAGAATAACTTGGCGATAATTAAACCATGGATTGGTAGTTATTTTTAATGAACTCTCATGCAAATCTAGGGAATGCGGTCCAAAGAGGGCTTTTGAAATGTTCGTTGACACTTACACTGAAGCCCCCTCCCTTTATGCGATCCAAGCCTTAAAATATAGACATATATACAAACCTTGTTGTGCAGCATCTAGGTTCCTGTGCATATCCACAACACCCATGTTCACAGTAAACATAGATCTGATATTTGTAGTACAGCTCCCCCCGACACGAATCTGATGACACTAAATCTGAAAAAAAAATCTCCATACATGTTCCGTTTTTTCTGATACATGGAGTTATTTCTTTTGATAAACTGTGGTATTTGAAATCTCTACGCACTGAGATAAGAAAAGTTAGCGACCCGGTAGTTTTGTTTATTGTTGTTTTGCGTTATTGTTCATGTAACATCAGGCTACGGAAAAAATGGGATTTCTTTTGGATAGACAGCTAGGGCACTTCTTTTGAAAATATTCTAGGGGCATTGCAATTAAATGATTTTTATTTAGAAATTTCTCATTTCGGCGAAACGTCCCAAAATTATGTACATGTATAGAGTTTAAACAAAACAAGACAAAGCAGAAAGTTGATTTCAAAAAAATTATATTTTCTATTTTCGCCTATTGATTTGGCAGAATTTTTTTTTTTAATTTTGATATCATTTTTTATTTGAATATTATTGAACTTTTTTTTCTATCTCGGGGATTTTGTTCTAGATACGCGAAGAAAAAAAATAAGAAGACCTCTCTCTCTCTCTCTCTCTCTGATCTTACCTGTATACCATAGCAGAACTGTCACCAAAGTATAAACCTGCACTTCATATAACTTGATTTTCGGCATAATCGGACGCAATCATCTCCAGAAAAAGGTTCCAAAGTTAACATAAAAAGACACGTTTTCGCTTTTTGACGGAGTATTCGTTAAATGTACGCTAAAACCCCTACTAAACTTGGAACAATATTATTTCTACTGATGTAATACATCAGTGTATTTAAAGGGTCACCTGGTCAAGCCGCATGTAAGCAAAGAAATTGTCAAAGGGACAACACGTAATGTTATCCTTATTATATAAGCATTCAATGCGTAATAATGACCGTTTCCCTTTGTTCGGAGATACCCGGGGAAATCGGGTCAAAAGTTCAATGTGTGATAATCCCGTACCCCAAGCCTGGACATGCCAATTGAATTAATGCGAAGAGTACTTGAGGACACAGTTTAATTTGGGAGTATCCTGAGGATACGGAGATTAAAAAGAAACTTGGGGTGGTTTTAACAAGTTTGCAGGGTTTTTTGTTGTTGTTTTGATTTTGGGTTGGTTTTTTTTTTTTTTTTGCAATAAAGCGGAAAAGTGAATTTTGGTAAATATCATATCGACATCTTTTAGCGATTTTCAACATTATGTGGATGAAAATTATTTTCAGCCTTTTGTTGAAGATATAGAAAGCCATAATATATTTTCCTGACACTGAAAACGAAGTCATTTTTTAATTACCAGAAAAAAACAACATGAAAATACAACATTGCAAATATAAGATATTCATAAAACAATTTAAAGCAAATTATAAAACACATGTCAATATAGAAAACGATCAACCAATCGGAGAGAATCTTATGAAGCATGTTTGATTCGACATGATTCAATCCACAATGTGACCATATTTTGCCAGTAACGTCACAAATAATTCAGTATAATTTCAATTTATCTTTTTAAATACATGTTCAAATTTAAGATCAATTTTTGATTTCACATTGATTCAGATATAAAAATACACAATAAATTGTCAATTAACTACATGTAACCAATACAAATGTACAATACAAAATGATATCAATATATTCAAGTAATAATAAATTCTACTGACCCATTATGCAATGATATT